>CM026275.1:9817101-11019690 GCA_014851415.1 Cnaphalocrocis medinalis | reverse complement strand
CAAATTTATACAGATTTTGATGCTTACTTAAACCATTGGACCATGCATCGGTGCGTATGTAATCACTATTATTATTAAAAGCCCGTCGTGTCCCACTGCTGGGCAAAGGCCTCCCTACCCCTCCTCCACATTTCACGATCCTGGGCAACTACGGTCCAGTTGGCGCAATAGGTGTCGAGCTCATCCCGCCATCGCCTCCTAGGTCTACCTCGTTGTAATCACTAGGTACATAAAAATGTTTTGTCTTTTAGTAAACAAATAGATGATACTATAAGTAAGTACTGGCTGTCATGAACTCGTGCAGACAGCAAAGTATTTAAATACATTAACGATGAATGAAAGATGACACCATCGCGATCGCATCGGCTACCTGACGGCTGTTATCAGCAAAAACACAATATATATTTAGGATACGTTCGAACCAAATCAAATCCCACCTACAAGCAAAGTACGGACAGCCGCACATCAGGTTACTACAATCCATTCTTCAGGTCACATCTACAATCTGTCAAATTTCCTCAGTTGATATTGAACCAAACACGTTTGACATAAAGGTGAGGTTCGATTGAAGAAATTCGACAGATTGTAGTAACCTGATGTGCGGCTGTCTGTACAAACAATAAAAAAAACAATATCTATCAAAATAGTAAAAACATAAACAATAAAAAGGAGTCCAGCCGTCGATCCTCAACAATAACCATTAACAAAAGAGGTGTCCTTGACTGTGACGGCATGAGCATTCAACGGCCGTATCCGTGATTACGTTATCGAGCCTACCATATTAGATAATCCTTGGAATAATGCAGATAAAACTAATCTAATTGTGCTATGTGACAAATATTTTTTATTACCTTTTTATCTCTCATGAATGGCGTGTCGCGTTGCGTAACTTTGTAGTTCAATGTTCAGGTTTATGTCGTAAGCAGTTTATACACATTAATGCTCTGGATGTTAAGAAAGTTTTAAAATAAAACGGCTTGGACAATTTAATCCAAAATAATATGTGACTTGTTATAAACGGGACCAAACGTGAGGAGCTACGCGAAAGTTTAAAAACATAAAATATTACTTCTTTATCACACGTTGTGTATGCTACAAATAGGTACAACTAATATCACAAATCTTAATATTAATACAACATTTAATTGAAACTATATTATGAATAAGTAACTTATCATCATCATCATCAGCCTGTTGCAGTCCACTGCTGGACATAGGCCTCTCCAAATGCTCGCCACTCTGATCGATCTTCGGCTACTCGCATCCAGCTCCAGCCAGCCCTCTTGCGCAGATCGTCACTCCATCTGGCCTGAGCCTCTGAACTTATATAACAACTTTATCTATTATTTATCAATAAAAAAAACACATTAAAAGTGCATTCATTCATTACCCGCGTGGACTACATTATGTGTTTAATTTATACCGCACAGTAAGATATAGCCCCTATTATCTACTTAGTGATAACGCAGCTTTCTACTGATGAAAGAACTATAAAAATTGGTTAAGTATTTTTGGGGTTATTCCCAATTCTTTACAATAAAATAAATACAAACCTTTTTTATAAAATATTGGCACAAATAAAGGCCTGAATTCATACTTATATTATAAATGTATAGATTATTTTAGATATTTAGATTATAGTTTTTCGCGGCTAAATGGAGCGATTTTATTTTTAAGTGGATATATTTGAAGGGATGGAGAGTTACATAGTATTTTTTTCTCTCTTTCTAACGTGAGTCAAACTGCATGGGCGCAGCTTGTGTTAAATAAATAAGCCTTCAGCCACATAATCAAAATACTCAAGTGTACAAGCTCACGTTCAAAGACATTAAGAGAGTTAATGACAGCAAAACTACACACATTTTATGTTGCATTGTATGTACTCGTACATATATTTAATTATAGAAGGTAGGTGTATACTCATTTTATTCATTTTGCGTTGTATTTTTTTTTTCTTGAAAATAGGCTTGCTCTTGGCTTCATACTGAGCCCTAGAGATGAGAGGAAGCCTACGGTGGTGCGAGCTTACCCAGACTCCAGACGTATTCTATTTACTCTATTCACCTATAAGTAGTGGAATGATTAGTTCATGGCACGATTGTATGGATGCAAATTACATAGGTATCGAAAATAAACTTACATAATATGTATCTGTTTGTCTCTATACCCTTGCCATAGAATTGCACTAAGCTAAATAAAAAAAACATGAGACTGTAAAATTATTTCAGAGTGTTTTATCGTAAATCACATTGTTTTTTCGTGTCTTGACCTGTAAAATATTTATCTTATCGTCTTAGTTGGATCAGTGGTTTAATGATAATATAAGTAAGTGAAATATTTTAATTATTAAATTTCACTTTAGTTTCGTCACCTAAAAAGGCGTTCCCTGTAATTAGTTCTCCAGTGCGTATTACACATCTGTCGATAACATCGCGCCAGAGCGTTTCCTCTTTCGGGTTACATAATACCATGTGGTACTATGTATAAAATATTATTCATGATTTTAAATATTAGGTAAATGTTATAGAAATTGTTAGTTACTTAGGTAAATTGATAGGCAAAATCAAAATGGATTGAAGACGAATGAATGAATGGATGCGACCGGTTTATGCCCGGTTGCCGCCATCCATAGACACTCACGCAAAACCAAGGGTCACAAGCGATCTGCCAACATTTTAACTTCCTTTCCCCCATGACTGGGACTGCGGCGCCTTCGTCAACTCAGCAAAACACAGGGAAAGCGCCTTCACGGCAGTAATATTTGTGTTATCAGTGATAACTTATCACACTGGTCCAGCCAGCTACTGATGGCAAAAAAAACCATTCATACAGAAAGTATCTGTAGACATGAACATCCTTTTAACCCCGTAATCTACCAACCATTCTGAACAACATTTGCTTAAAGACTTTCGGAAATTTGCATTAAAAAAAATTAACTTTTCAAACAAAGTTGGTCAGTTGACTTGGACATTTTGTATGGAGAGACTAAAAAAATTTCGACGAATTTCCAAAATTCATAGAACAAATGTTGCTCAAAATGTTTGTTAGAAGACATGTTTGAACGTATCTCATATTTACAGATACCCCCTGTATTTAGATAATACAGATGCACGTTATGTAAATGATTTATATCTAGGTTGCTATCTGAGATAGACTGTCAAAAACATTCTACTGTATTTCCCCAAGGGTATTTCCTATGTATTTCGCTTCTCTAATCGCTCTCGTCTGTGAAAGTGCCTACCTGCCTTCTTGTTGTTAATAAATTATGTTATCACAGCTTGTAGCTCGAATAGTACAAAACAAGCGCTAGTGTACTTCAACCCACTAGTGTTTGAACTCAGAGGGTGAATGTCTTGTCTTATTATGTTTGCAGCAGGCATCAGTATGTCATAATGAATTTCGAACGCTAAGTTCTAGGTAACAAAATATAAATATTTTTTTTTTGTCTAATCTTCTTTACTTGTGACTGATGACTTATTAACAAATTTCCCGTGATATTTGGACCACTTTGCTTCTGTCCTCTATTTTATCTTAATATTAATTTTACATAGGGAACCTAGTAATAATTCTTTTCTCTATTTTATCATATTACTTTTACATAGAGAATGTAGCAATAAAATAAGCCAAAATTGCATTTACGTCATGTATTTAGCGCTTCTGTGTCAACTTAACTCAAATGTTGAAGGTGTGTCCAAACACAGCGCGGAAGGCGCACGGACGGTATTGGCAGGTCGCAAATTTTCCGCGTCACTGATTAGAGTGAGATTACAGTTTAAGATTAGCGTTTTATACGCGCATTATATTAGCTGGTCGTTTTGGTACTTGCTCAAGTCGAACAAGCGTTGAAGCTCGTTTATGTGTAAAGCGTAAGCAAAAACGTTGCCATGGAAACGTCGCGTAAACACGTTAAAAGACGTATACGCGCGTCTAAGCTTGTCCTGAAACAATCGTATACGCGCAGAAAAATAGGATAATCTGAAACCAATTTAATGCAACAACGTAAGTAGGTATAACGTTTTCGATTGGACCTATGATCGCAAACGTTATACCTACTGTTCTAAAATATATTAAGCTTTTTTTTTTTTAGTTGATAACAAGTCAAAATAAAATAATAAATAAGTCTGACTCAGGAGACTTATTGGTTTTGGAATTTCGTATATTCTAGGTATGTGCGTCAATTTGTTCTGGTTTTATAAAAAAAAACATCTGTTACTTGTCTGTTTTTTTGTAGATATTATTGAATGTAGACAAAAGATTCAACAATTGAGTTTAAAACAAAAGTAAAAAATAAGGACATAATTATTATGTTTAAACTATTGAGTTTATAACAAAAGTGACGAGGTAAATGCTCCCTTTCTGTCGCAACATTCGCAACTAGCTACTGAGTTGTGACTGCGTCGAAAGTGTTCGAGTATTTTTATGTGCAAAAATAGTATTTGCCAATAGATGGCGCTGGGAGTCGATAACATCGCGCCAGTGTTTCCTCTTTTCAGGTTACATAATTAAACCATGTACTTGTCTTTATATATGTATACGATGAGATAAAGGTCTAAGTATACGAGTACAGCAATAGAACCTTAATCAATTAGTCACGAGATTGGTGAAACCATCAAACGGCGTAGCTTGTCTTCCTTCCTGCTTAAATTACATTCAAAACCACGTTGGAAATTCGTACGTCCATGTCACGATCGATAGAACAAAGATAAACCGCTGCAATTCCAGCTAGTCTTCCCATTAGCCAGGAAACGTCTTGCGAAGTAACTAAGAAAGGGTTGTGCCGGGTGACAACAGTCGAATTAACGAGACTCCCTCCACTTGAATTTACATGGGTATGCATGTTGCTCCTAGATAGCACTACTGGCGACCGGATTTACAGCTTCGAATAGTTTTGGAGCTGGAGCGTAAGCTGTAATTAAAGAACAGAATGAACTGTGGCCTATTCCAGTTTGGAATTTGATTGTTTTGGTGCCAAGTTACGATGACGGTAAGATTTTTCCTTTGTTTTTTTGTCTACTAGCTTTGTTTTTGTAATCACGGGCTTAAAAATCTTTTTTAACAAAAAAAAGTAAGTAGACGTAGAAATAATAAAATCTGTTTAACATAACAATGTCTTCTTCCTTGAGTACCTAAGTAATTATCGTAAATTAAAAATGATTCTTATAAAAGATACATACTGTTCTGAGGTTTAAGAAATATTTAAATGAAAATTATTAAATAGGTAGATATAATAAACTTATGCAAACTACAAAAAAACTTAGATAGATAGATAGATATTCTTTATTGCACAGAAATAGAATACATGAGTGAAACAACAGCTATAGACAGTACAATAAGGCGGTCTTATCGCTTGTAGCGAAACTTCTTATTTATAAAGAGGTAAATTCCTATTTATACATTCATAAGAACGTCTTAATCCAAAAAGACGAAACAAAAAAATATATATATATGTAATTAAATTAAAAAATCACACCAAATCAACTGCTAACCTTAGAATAATATTATAAGCTGCTAATGGTGTGATCGTTTACTCCAGACAGCAAATAAAATCTAATGAATCTCGAAAACCTAATTATCTTAAGTGATTTAGCAAAGGAGATAAACCAAGCGTTCTCATCCGTATAGTTAAAACTTACTTTAATCCTTAAGTTAGTCGTCACAGCTGTCCGTCTAATAACTCCGTAACATCTTATAAGCGTAGAAGCCATTTGGTAATCTAAAGTTACTGAGTGCAGGTATTTGTCTGTATTATTTTAACGTCTGCGATTCCAGCTGCAGTGTTGTTACAGCTTAAAATGAAATAAATTAAAGTAAGTTTCTTCTTAGCGCAGTCTTATTTGCTATCTTTTCTCATATAATTTAATGAAACGCGCTGTTGCTCGGACGTTAATTGTCCACTTACAAATTCAGTACTAGTACAGTGTTAATGTTATCACTGGTTTCACATAATATATTGTCGCTTATACAACAATACCGTACAAGTCACAGGCCCTGTAACGTTCTATTTTTTATAGTACAGTATAATTTTATTAATCACTAGAGGCCCTCCCTCAATTCGTTTTGGCGCTTTAATTTCACATTGCTTCAATAGATGGCGCTGGGTGTCGATTACTTCACGCAAGTGGTTTGCCTGTTCGGTTTAACTAATTATAATATAAGCCTTGTCATTGTCTTTAGAATCTACCTGTTTATAAATAGTATGAAAACAATATGACAGTCATAACTGTAGCTCCTTAAATTTGACAAATTTCACTTACGCGGTAGTTGTATATGCGACGATATAGCATAACATTATGTTACGATGAAACATTTGGTAAATATGATATTCACAGTAAAATGACTACCAGTCAAATTATTATAAAAACACTCAGACACTGAACCGATACAAGTGGCCATTGTACAAATATTTGTCCTGAGTGTGAATCAAGTCCACGATCTTTGGTGAATGAAGGTGTCATCATTACCTACCAAACGCCATCGGCCCAGTAGGTATACATGTATTTATAGGTAGGTACTAGGTGGATGTATTATAGGTATCTACCTACTTGTTGTTTTTGGACTAAGTAAAAAATATGATCTTCACTGTTGTAACCTACGAGTACGTCAGCAGGATGGATTAATGTTTGCACTAATTGAATTTGGCGGCAGTTCCAGCGAGCTAATATTTTCTTCAATCTGGAGAAGTGGTAGTGCAACTGCCAAGTTGAATATTTCCACTTGCATTTTAGCGAAAGTTAGGTAAATTAGCCAAAGTATTAAATAAAGAGACAATAATAATTTAATCGAACACTCATGTTTACTAATCTAGCTCTAGACTCAACTGATTATAAGTATGTATTAATAAGTTACTGATTGTTATCTGTTTTGTTTCCCGATTAATAAATAAATATATTATAAGTAGGGACTCAAGACTCTTGTAACAGAAAAAAAACCAAGCCTTAGTTTACGATCATTGCCTAATCAAAGATAAAATGCTTCATCGTACATAGATATTACTTTCAGACAGATATAAACTTAGCATAAATGGGGGTACATTACCTCCCTAGGGAGTTTTGGATTACCAGATCTACCTCCCGTAAAGAGGTTAACCAAAACTGTCAAAAACTCAGTTGGCTTTTTTTCCACAATTTGAAATATACAAAGTCACCTCCTGCCTGGTTAGTAGTGATAAAATATGTCTTATAGTCCAAAAACAATTTCGTTCACATTTTTCATACAAGAGGCGGAATTCGCGTTATCTATACTTTTCATTACCTATGGTTTATCCATGTAGGGATAAAATTATTTCCATGTAACAAAATATTTCACAACCGTAATTAAGTATTCTTTTTTAGAGGTGAAGATGAATATAAAAAAAGTGTTAGTCACATTGGACACCTCATCATTTTGAAGTCAGAAATTTGAGATTAGTAAATTGTTTCAGCTTGAGTCATAAATAATTGAGGTAATGAAACGCATTTTTTTTAAACATTATTCTATATATACCATTTCTCACTCAACGATAGCCATCTTTATCAAAAGTGGTCATGTAATGAAGCAACATTATAATAACACGAGTTATCACAAAACCTCACGCAACATATTTTTAAAATCTCATCACTAATATTCTTATTAATTTCATTATCAGTTCAACTTGGCGACGTTTTACATTACTAATAGTTTTATGAACGTGTCTTCACATGTGTTGCATTAACTTATAAGTGTTCAGTCTTCGTTAAGTAGTGGACTTAACTACAGGTTAATCAGAAGTCTATTAACCATATAGGAAGAGTACAGAGGAAAAATTCATAACGCAAATGAGAATACAAATGACTATATTTTAGTGCAATCACGAGTCGGAAAACGCATGGGAAATAATTGCATCTTGATAGTAAATGTTTGTATTACTCAGGGCTATTTTGTGGGTTTAGTATTCATAAAACGGCTAATCTCAGTGGACATAGGATTGGGAGAATTGTGTCGTGTTGACAAAACCTTAGAAGTGAATAAGTCGATGTCTGTAATTTTGTAAGAAGTCGTTTGTAAGAAAAATGGAAGCCGCAAAAATGGTAAGTAGTAAAAATATCTATTTATTTTGGACAAATAATAGGAACTTAAATAAAATGTAAAATATTTTTGAAATGTAAATTTATTTCTTTGCTGCTGTCATGTCTGTTTGTTTAATTAAATATTTGCAGATTAAATGCCATTCGGAACAATATTTACGCAACGGGAGGATTCTTTTACAAGAACATATAGTATTTTGTTTATTTTTATCAGCAATTAACTCACTGTTTGAAAAAAAAACAATTTCTTAGGATGTGTTTATAGTTATGAAATACGAGTAGTTAAACCTGCACATAAGTTTAGGTAGAGATTTTTAATTAGGTATGTCTATTTTTTGGAGAAGATTTCTAACATAAATGAACATCTAGCTTAACTACTAGTTTGTGCAATCCGCACATAAAACAAAATGTACTAGTTAAGAGTACATTTAAATTCAGGTACCTATTTGTGCACTTTGAGGTTTCACAAAATATTACGGATCGCGAAATCATAGCGTCAATAATAAGCCGAAGTATTATTCTATAAATAGTTACATCCTCCAATAATTTAATAAATAAAGTGTTAGGTTTTTTAAGAGACACAAGATTTTTCAAAGTGCATTTTTGGGTATTCACCTTATACCAAACGACTCTATAATGCCTTAATAATGAAAGTACAGAATTTAAAACGTGATATGGAATAAAATATTAGTACAGGTTTAAGATATTCCTGTCATCTATACAGGGTGTATCTGTGAACATTCACATCCTTTTAGTCAAATTGCAAACCATTCTGAGCAACATTTAGTATTATTATAGCTCTACAATTTATGAAAATTCGCATAAAAAATCGGCTGAATTTCAAAAGCCGTAGAACAAATTTTGTTCAGAATGTTTTTTTTTCATATATAAGATAGAAGTAGAAGACGATTGTAGAAGACGTGGTTGAATTGATGTAAATGTTCACTAATACAGCCTGTATTATGTTAGGTCAATGCAGTTTTAAGTATCGGTATAACCTTGTCAACACTTTTTATTCAACTACTAAACTTCTAATTATGCACATTTATTTTATGTTTCTTATAAAACGAGCTAAAAAACCGTTTAAAAACGAACAAATCTTATTAAATTTAATAAAGATCCCATTGTTACTTATGTTTCTATGTAATTTATTTAATTTTAATTTGATTATTTCACCAAACTCGTTGCTATATATTTTTTTCTTTGTTTCCGTAGTCAACTAGGAAACCTTATAATTTCGTCATGTCTGTCCGTCTGTCTGAAGAAGGTGTGATCTGTCTGGTGAAGAGATGCATACTGATAATTCCAGAATATGTTTTTAAAATTATCGAAAAATAATTATTTTTCACCCCCCCTCCCATACAGCAAAAAGTTAACTCGAATAAAAAAAATTTACCTAGCCCATCGTGTGGGGTATCGTTAAAAAGGTATCATTAAATACTACAAAAAATGCCTTGAAATTATGTGAATCAGAACACCAAGTTTCGAGATATATTAATACAAAGTTAAAATTGGAGCATCCCCCCCGTGCCCCCCTTAACTTTTGAAAAATTATTACAATAATTCTGAAAAAAATGTGATGTATACTTCCAAGTAAGTGCTCTCAACGGAAACTATAGCGGACTCTGTATCATACATAGTTTTTTTAATACAACTCGACCAACTTATGACGTGCAGTTGCCCTAACTAATTGGTAATGTATGGAAATAACTACCTACAAACTATGAAAATAAGGTAGGCCTATCTCATGGCTACGGAACCCTTTCATGTGCGTGTCCGACACGCTCTTGGCCGGTTTTTTTTCCTACCTATACTTACGAAGTTTCAACAAAATTGTAGTTCCTACATGTACTTTTGAAAAAGAAAATGGCAGTGACACACAACATAAGAGCTCTATTTTTCGCTATTTGGCTAAGTGACTCTAAATAGCAATAGCGTGGGCTGATTTTCATTTTGATAATCTACCTACCTATTTATAAACAACAGGATGAACATAATTAAAAATAAACACCTTTATGAAAAACTAACCAACCTAAAAAGTTTTGGGAACCCCTGCGCGCGCCTTTCTGCGAAACGGTTGTGTCATTCCGAGTTTGTGCGCATGCACGTCATCTTTTGATATCGCACACTAAACAGCTGTAATTATGATATCACGACTTCGCACTAGCATCATAATGGGTTCAATGTTTCGAGTCTTTTGTTTGATTAACTGAACCGTGCTAGAAAATAATGAATATTTAATGCATTATATAAAAATTAAAAATATCCTTATACTCGTATCTTCGTCTGGGTTTTACACAAATCGCGAAAAAAACATGTCTAGTTAATTGTTGTTCATAAAGTTTGAAATTTCAAGCCACAAAAACAAAAAGTTTATTTGGATCACATGTATGTCGTCAGCAAATGTACCCTAGAAGGCAAGGTGTCAAAAAAATATTGACATCTAAGTGGTCAATTTCAGTATGACGTTCAATTTCTCAAATGTATCTTACCATCTGATTGTTCTTTAACACATTTGTTTAGTTAAAAAAAATAAAAGAACATCGATGACTCGTCGAGCTCTCATCATCTCAAGGGTATCATAACAGACAACACCTTTTTAAACGTTTACACGTACACTCTCTTGCTGCAAGTTACACTGCTGACTGTACCTGTACGCAAAATTGTTGAGATAATGATTCTGAACGAGTTCATGACTCAGATGTCCAGTTCATGATTCAGTTAGTCTGGTTGCGAAGGTCAGATCGTAGTTGCTTTATTGTTATTATGACTCGTTTCTACGTCCAGGATCATCGTTCAAACGTGACCCGGGCTCCATGCTACCAGTTTTGAACACAACCAAGAACAATACACTGATGAACTAAGATGATGATGATGATTCCGTCAACTCTTAAGCCTTTGAGAAGTAAATGCAGTCAATGATTTAAGTTTATTAACTTTTACAAACTAAGATACGCCATTTCTGAAGTCGATGTAGTTGGAATGAGATTATTTTATAACAGTCAGTACTGATGGGGAAAAGTCATAATAGTCACATTTTAATTTATACAACACATTGGATCTGTCGTTTGGAATTTCCATAATATTATTCTCTGGAGAGCTAGCTAGCGCCACGCATCCTTCTGTAATATTATGTAGATATAAGCCTGTTTATAGTAGTTTGAGCGCTGTTTAAGATGGAAGAGTCACGGGTTCAATGCCCGCATGGCACAAATAATGAAATCTGTCTATCTAGAGATCAATTCTATTAAATGGGTACGACAAGACTTATAGATATACTGAAAAAACCAAATACTTGCGCGATACTATCGACACCCAGCGCCATCTATTGATACCAAAAGGAAATGAGGGCCGGACATCTAGTAAATAAGTTGTTTTTCTTTTGTCAAATGTATATACTAAACCCCTTTATCAAATGTAAAAATATATCTATCGTTATTGAACATAATACTTTAAAGGACAGTTATCTAATCTTTATCCCAAAGGCAACGTTTAAGGTTACTGTTCAGTTTTACGTATCTTTAAATTTGAATAATATTGAAAATGATTGAGTGAGTTAACAGTTGACAAAGAAATATCTATAGGAAAACAGATGGAAAAGAATGTTTGAAATAATGTAAACGAAAATATTCGTCATCTATCATTATACTTACGTCATACGTACCTATGTAATTTTTTTCGAAGACCTTGAACGCGCAAGAAGGTCAATGATTCAGTTTAGCGGTGTAATATTACAATCATACTGTATTATATACATAAAGGTAAGGTTGTATTTCGTCTTAAATAAGGAAACTAGATCTTCATAAAACGTTGCGAAGTGATAATGTGATATAAATGTAGGCTGTTAACGAATAATTAAGAGAAAGTTGAGAACAGAAAAAAACTAAGGATGTAGGAAATTTGCATAAATAAAAAATCAAAAGGAATAGATCAGAATTCAACTTATGTATATGATTCTTAATGACATTAAAACACAGAAATAGGAATCGAATATCCTCAATAATGACATTGAAAGAAGATTAGTAACAATTTAGACAAACAAAAGGCCGGCAACGCATCAGCGACCTCTCTGATCACGCAGATGTTCATGGGCAGCGGTGATTACTAACCAGCAGGTGACCCGCTTGCTCGTTTGCCGCCTCTAGTATAAAAAAAGGATAGAACAGAAAATAGTAGACCAGAAAATGTTGTGGTTTATAGCCATGTATTATATGTACCTACATAGATACAACAATACTCGTATTTTCTGCTCCACAAATTCCATGTTTAGCATAAATAACTATTTAGCAGTTATAGATAGCCCCAAAGCCTTTTGACACCTTAGGATAGGTACATAATTTTAAGTCCCGAATCTTCTCGTATCGATCGCTATCGATTACAAGTCCGATAACAACATCGATTTATATTTCCTGAATCCCATATTACGTGTTATCGCGTCCGCTTACTCAACGATACGCAGTGTCAATGTTCATTGATGGTTCTCTACTGTGACGAGCCACACGTGTTTACCGAATATTTCGATTGTGAATCAGTGGTCACCTGTGGAGATATTGTTTCGTCTATCTCGTTTTCCATTGTAACTATGACTATAGGTGTTTAGGTAAGAATCTTTGTTATTACCGTCTAGTCTATGTTGACATAATAATTGTATCTGGCGATCGGACTGGTCCGAATGAATCTGTTTGAACTATTAATTAAGAGTGATCACGATTTAATATATTCGGGAGTGTGTGTTTGCCTACTAATTAATTGATTTTCGCGTTTTATTGATTGATATTTCAAATGGAGTTCAGTTACTGTAGGTTTTATGTAATTTATGACAGAACATGTTGTGTGAATGAAATCAACGGCGAAAACCTGTTTAAATTTAACATTTGTTTTCAAGAACAAATTAGCTTAATAAATGTTTTGATTGCTTTTATCAAATACTAATAGTATCGTTATAATTGTAGTTAATTAAGGGACAAATATTTATATAGGTCATTCAATCTAATGCATTCTCACTATTATCAGTAAAAAAGTCAAATAGCATGTTATTTTTACAATAGGTACTATCATTACATGATCCAGAACATATGAAACTTTTTTAAAATTTTAATGAATTTATTACTTTCTAATTAAAAAAAAACACCGATCAGGAAAAATAGCGTTAAACAAAATATTTTATCGTTGATATTCGACTTTTTTGCATCTATTTTTAATGTAGCGTGCAGTGCCGTGACAATTAATGAATAGACATTTTAGTAAAGAAATGAATAAAACAAGCTAGTACCTGTATAAACGAAATCCCCGTACGATATCTACTTACTGCCATCAACGATACTAGGTATAATGCAAGTAGGTACTTAGGGAAGTTTTGTTCAGCGATGTTAGATTTACTGCCTACTAAGCCTGATATGATAAGGTTTTAATCGGACAACAACTCGGTATGTTATATACCTATCACTAATACTACTAATAGGTATTATACATTTTGCAAAAATTCAACATGACTTACGTACTTATTTGTTATCTTTTAATTTAGTTACTACATTATGTAACATCTTACGATAACTTAATTAGGTATATCTAAATTCTATAAGAAAGTATTAACCTAATAATTAAATTGAATATTTGAAAACATTAACTTGGTAAAATACACCGTTAATTTTAGTCGTTTTAATCCCGCAGCTATTGTAATAGGTAACAGGAATAAAGCCCATTTAGCATGTTAGATCATCAAAATAAGCAAAATAAAAATCAGCCTGGCGAATATTCTGTTTTGTATGGAACAATACAAAACAGAATATTCGCCAGGCGATAAATGTATGGAACAGCTGATTTTTATTTTGCTTATTTTGATGATCTAATATGCTAAATGGGCTTTATTTGTGTCACCTATTATGACGGCTTCGGGATTATCGGGATTAAAACGACTAAAATTTGACGGTGTATAAGTAAAAATTAACCTAAGCAATACTTGAGTACTTAACACTACCAAAAGTTTTGTAAACAAGAAGTTTAACCTTACCAACAATAGGTAATAAAATTTTATGAAATCATTTTACGTTCTACGTTGTAAAAAGTATTTTTTATCAACCTAATTTGTTGCCATGTAAATTTTAAAGTAGAAGATTTAAGTGTTATATAAAAGTATGTTTCTTGTTTAGTGTATAAATATTACAATAGGACCAATAGGTAGCTATTTCTAATTGTTATGGATGCATGCGCTTTATCTTAACCCTTAAGGCACTAAATAGGTACTTCTTAATAGTGGAAAAAATACATACTCAATTTAGGTGGCATTTACACAATGATTTATAGCAATTTATGCAAGAGTAAAATTATTTAAAGATAAATGACGTAAGTAATAGGGGCACCCGAGTTGTGTCATAGGTGAGAAGAAAAACGATAGCTCCTGCGCCGGCTGCATATATGTAAAGTGAAACAAGAAACACACCCATAGTTAGCAGCAATAACTTAAAAAGATAGAAATCACATTTCATGAGACAATGCGGTGTACTTATTTTTACTTACAAGCTTGTGACCACTGCCGAAACGTCAAGAAGTATGCTATAATGTATTTATAATTAAACATCTTCGCATTTAGTCCTGTTTATAACAAGAGCATAATGTAACGCAAATGTATGAAAATTTACAATTCGATGTAGTTTTCATAAAACTTTATGTCATATAACAAAAATGTTGTTACAAATAAGTCTCCTTACCTATAAGAGCTGACAAGATTAACACTTTCTAAGAGATAAGATGTATTGAAACACTTAAAACAATGTAGACTTTAGTACTTACTAGAATAGACTTCGTCAAATAGAAATCATCTAGTTTAGAGACAAAACTTTAACAATTGATTTTTCTTATACGACTTATAATTAAATTGGTTGATTGTGTTGTGTAACACACTATAATAATGATAATTAGTTATTTTTATATTAGATAGATACAGGTCGGTCTTTGACATTGATTTGATAACAAAATATTTCCCATAATAGGAAAACATCATTAGAATGAGATAATTACTATATTTAATTATTTATCTACTTAATATTACTGTGTAGAGTCATTACTAATCATTCATTAAAATGTTTAGATATACGTTTTTCATTAAATTGTCTCAATCTTAGTCATTAGTTTAACGATATCTACGGATGTAGGTCATTGGAAAATTGTATGATAGAAAAAATGTAGCTACTTGAAGTAGGTACGTAATTAAAATATTGAAGTAATACTTTCAAGGTTATGTTAAAAACATTATTATCGTATAAACGTATGTGTATCTTCTAATCTACTAACCTAGAAGATAATCTTGAACAATAATGCGCATGTTTTTAAGTCACTTAGTTATTCGCGGGGTATATTATAATACTTTTATCTTCTGATATTTACTTTTAAGGACAAATCAAATAATCTTTAGTAACGACTGAGGAACAGATTAGAACAACTTACATTAACACTTTTTATAGTCATACACTATAGGGGTAACGCGGTACCCACTTTTTTACAACTGAAGGTCGGTAACAGAAGTGAAGTAATCCGTAGATTTTAGGATCACAGATAAAGTAAAATATTGCTGCAATGAAGTCAACTCAGTAACTACTGGCAAGTAAAAGTAACTTCACTTAAAAGTAACTTTGAATATAAAAAAAAAACTTGACCAACCCATACGTATACCTACTAAATTACAATGAATAAGATGTTAGAGTTTGTATGCACATGTAAAACTTTTTTTGGAATTTTAATATTGCCTCCTAACCAAAAGTTGTAACACTTGAGCACTAAAACCATTCTAGGAGGTTGTTGATGTTTAAAATGACCCTGTATAGGCAATTTATCTATTAGAAATAATAAGGTTGGACTTTAATACGTTGTCATAAATAACTTATAACGCGGACATTATTTCCTTAGAATCATGTTTTTGCGTTGTAGTTACTCATCGAATTTCTTAGTATAATTTTTTTTATCCTATATGTACATTTTATTCTTTTATTCTATTGAAATATTGTCTAGGATTTTTTAGAAGAGCCAGATTTATTAATTTTTAATGGTTAATAGTTAATTAATAGGTGAATTAATTAATTAATAATTTATTATGTAATTATCTCACGGCTCCTTACCAGAGAAATCCGAGCGTGGTTACAAACATCTCCAAGAATTCACTGTTTAATCCGCTTTTGTTGTTACTCATAATTTATACTTTGCCTACTCATTATGAAACAATAAACAAATAAAGTGATGTTTTCCATTTGATACAAGCGCATAAATCACTTTTATCGCATACGATATACGATAGGTAGCCATATTAGCAACCGGATAAATGGTGAACAGAGGATAATTACGTGAAATTCCGCTATCAGAAAAAAGAGATAGTAATAATAATTCTATATAACTTTAAAAATAAACTGTAAAATTTTATTAATCTATATAATTTATTTATATAACACGGCAATGGCCAATTATATAGTATGTATGTGTTACCATTTATCTATGTTGAAATATAAATAAAATACATACAATATTGTGACCGTTTACCATTCAAGCAGTGGATAAATAAAAAAAAAATAGGATAACATGATTATTCAAATATAAGCGCCTAATTCGTCAAA
The DNA here is from genome assembly GCA_014851415.1 of Cnaphalocrocis medinalis. Lineage (NCBI taxonomy): Eukaryota > Metazoa > Arthropoda > Insecta > Lepidoptera > Crambidae > Cnaphalocrocis > Cnaphalocrocis medinalis. The sequence goes on along the minus strand of CM026275.1, from coordinate 11,003,048 downwards.
ATGTTTATCTCTGTTTTACTCTATATTCCGACACTTCATAAATGTTATTAAAAAAAATCTAACGCAGGCAGTCTATATAAGATTTAGGTACCTAACTTTGTCCCGTGCATTTTTTACTCGTAGTTATAACAACCTCGTTAGAGAACTCAAAATAAATCGTACACCTATCACATAAAAAAAACAAACTCAATAATTTGCATCCAATTGGTTCCTTCAATCGAATGTCCACTGCTTTATTTTTTAGATAGGTATTCTCTCATATGACGTCAAAGTTTAGATAATAGGGTCTTCGACTTGTAATAAAATACGACAATGTATGCAGACACGCCCGCTCGTTAAAACCGGGTCGCGTTACAGAGAAACTTCGCAGTTTACCGACTGGAACCATTGCTGATCTTTTCTTATCATTCTCACTTTCTTTTGAACTCTGATGTCACTTATATTTATGTTACTTATATAGAATTGAAATACTCATGTATCGAGATGTTTGTTTGGAATCATTACCTGTAGTACATTATGAAAAGTAAGAACGACTTTTTTGATTTCTAAAAGGCAAGAGCTTTGCAGTAGACACTTGTTTTGTGTACATATGTACTTGATTTAAGACAGTACAAAAATAATCTATACTCTATACATAATAATAAAAATGTAAAAAAGCTGTGTCTGTACATTGAAGATATTTATCTCAAAATAACTTAGGAACGACTAAAAAACAGTAACAGAACATGAATCAATGATTTTTTAAAATTTTTGTCTGTCTGTTTGTCTGTTATCTGTTTGTCTGTTTGTTCGCGCTAATCTCGGAAACTACTGAACCAATTTGAATGAAACTTTTTTATTGTAAAGTTGTAATATCAAGGCAACTTATAGGGATATAATTATTATATTTGAAGACCAGGCTCCTTGATGTAGAACCACAACAGCCCAGCTAAACTATAAGAGGTAGGTCAATGGCACCTTAACAAAAGTTGTTCAGATTGATGAGCATTTTATGATGCCATGAAAAAAATCAAAGATCATGGAACAGCTGGTGTGGAACTCTAAGAGCCCAGCTCCACTATAACAAATATGGAATGAAATGGAATGGAAAATTGTCAAATGTGATGAGCATTTTTGGATGAGATCCTATAAGGAAGGATATTCCGAATTTAAACCCTAATGAAGCGAAATAGGGGGTTCCAAGTTTTGTTCATGGGACTACGTGATTCCTTGGCCCAATCTACTCCAACTTTTGCATACACATTCTTTGACAGAATTGATGGATAAATATAAGATTTAAACTTTATATAGAATACTTACATCCCTAATAGAATAAAAAAGAATTTGGGGTTAATTTCATTAGAAGTTGTTTTTTTTTTTATATTAAATGGGTTTGCACTTGACCTCATCTCACCTGATGGAGAGTGACAATGAGGTCTAAGATGTAGCGTATGTGCTTTCCCAGAAGAAGCCTATTCACTTTCGACTTAAAGACACCCAAATTGTAGCTCTCTAGGGAATACAGAAGCCGGCAAGTTGTTCCATTCCTTAGCAGTTCGTATAAAATATCAATGAGCCGCCTTAAAAATCTATTAACCTATAAACGAACATTTAGTATAGTAAGTAATATTTTTTTTATATTTATTTAAATAATCATCTTTAAGTCAAGAGTCATAAAGATCACGCAAACGAAGTTGCGGGTGGCCACTAGTTTATTTAATAAATATTGAAATTTGTCAAAGACAGATAGTAAAACCTGCCTTTATTTACTGTCCATCTGCAAGACGCAGGTCTCTACCATAAAAGTCAAGTTATAGCTCATGGTATTCGACCTAATCACCACGCTTGCCTAAATCGAATTGGTGATCACAAACCGAAATATTTATATCAGAAGATTTTATTCGATTTTCGGGTCAACTAAAAACTATGTTTTTAAACTTTCGCGTTGCATTATACAAGTACTTCATATAAAACTAACTCAACACGAAGAGATTAGAATGTACTTATTTAAAAAGTGGCCGCCCGCAACTTCGTTTGCGTGAACTTTATGACTCTTGACTTAAAGATGATTATTTAAATACCTAGTAGATTGGGCCAAGGAATCACGTAGTCCCATCACCTAACTGGAACCCCCTTTAAGTTCGAAATATCCTTCCTTATCGGATGTCATCCAAAAATGCTCATCACATTTGACAATTTTGCATTCCATTTCATTCCATATTGTTATGGTGTAGCTGGGCTCTTAGAGCTCTTCACCAGGTGTTCCATGATCTTTGATTTTTTCATGGCATTATAAAATGCTCATCAATCTGAACAACTTTTGTTAAGGTGCCATTGACCTACCTCTTATAGTTTAGCTGGGCTGTTGTGGTTCTACATCAAGAAGCCTGGTCTTCAAAATAAAATATATCCTATAAGTTGCCCTGATGTTACAGCTACACAATAAAAAAAGTTTCATTCGAATCGGTTCAGTAGTTTCCGAGATTAGCGCGAACAAACAGACAAACAGACAAACAGACAAACAGACAAACAGACAGACAAAAATTTTAAAAATCATTGATTCATGTTCTGTTACTGTTTTTTAGTCGTCCTAAGTTATTTTGAGATAAATATCTTCAATGTACAGACACAGCTTTTTTACATTTTTATTATATGTATATATAATATATATGTATATATATATATTATATATATGTATATATATATAGATCTCCTCGCATTTAGTCCCATTTTTTTTTTTTTTTTTTTTTTATAGGATAGGGGGCAGACGAGCATTACGGATCACCTGATGTTAAGCGATTACCGTCGCCCATGAACACCTGCAACTCCAGGGGCTTCACAGGTGCGCTGCCGGCCTTTTAGAGCGAGATATGCCCTTTTCTTGAACTTTTTACAACTAAAAAGTGGTTTTGAAATTTTTGCTCCTCGGGAATCCATCTAAGTACCCCTAAATAGGTCCGATACTTATACTAGACCAACAGGGTGTTAATTCAGGAAAGAACATCACGTGATAATATATAGATTTTGTTGTGGGCGGTAGGGTTTTTGTGAAGTCCACGTGGTTGGCCGTTACTGTTTTTAATCATTATCGCATTGATAACCTAATGTTATCTAGCTTGGCCCGGTACTAATAATCGAATTCATGGTTATGTTACTATTGTCAGAAATTAAATATGCGGTTCATATTAGATAAAGTTATAGATAAAAGACATTTATTTGTTCGCACACGACACAACAAGGCCAAATCTTACACCAAAATAAAAATAAAATCAACGAAATACAAAACTACCAATTAACAATCACAAACAAACGCACAAAATATACGCCCCATTTGGTCTAGTGGTTTAAGTACCGAGCCGTGATCTCGGGGTCCCAGGTTCGATTCCCGGGTCGAACAAAGTATGTTTTGAATTTTTGAACATAGCTTGGGTTTATGATCATCGCCAATCTGCATTGGGGTGGGCAAGCGTGGTGATTAAGCCTAATCCCATCTTAGTAGTAGTAGTGATACTTGATTTCTATGATGGAGGCCTTGGCCTGCAGTGGGACACTGTAAGTACAAGTTTATATAAGCCTGATACATTACTTTATTGCTACCCGAAGCTATTCCAAACGTGGATCAATCCTAGTACTTAATATAAAAACAATGTCACACTTTTATGTAATTAAGGCCGTCTTATCAATATTAGCATCTAGAGCTAATGAGATCAGCTGTTAATGTAAACACGTTATAATTAAATATCGGGTCGGTTTACGGCAGACATAATGTAGTCATAATAATATTATAATTTATTTTATTGAAACATTATTGTATTTTTATGAGATAGGGAGCAGACGAGCAATGCATGGTAGCTCAATAGAAAATAACATATGTAGCTTCTATACAGCGTGTCGTCACAGGGATATATGAACAGTAGATATATGTATATTATCTATAAGCCTAGTATAAAATAGATAAAGGATAGATTATATCATTATCCCTTCAATTGACAGGAGTTTGGTTTAAATGGCAAATATATGCCAGGCTTCCCTGGAACACTCTTACAAAAATTATGACATAAGTTTTATCGCGTTGTTAATATAATATAGTTGAAAAGAAGTAACTGGCCTTTAAAATTACATCATTACCATTTGATAGCATAATTGCGTGTTCCTATAAGTAAATAAAATATCTGTTTGATCAATTGGTATTTGACAAGGTCAAATTTCCCGTAGTTCACATAAACTATAACAGTTTATAAATATTTTGCGTCTAATTAATAAAACATAATGACAAATTACGTTTGTAATTATTACTAGAATAGTGTGAACAAGTGAAATACGGACGTTTTTTGTGAAATATTAAGATTTGTCAACTGCATTGAATTTCGTAGCAAAAACATTTAATATTTTCTATACATCATTACTTCTGTATATTCACTTAACTATGTCACACATCTAACATTCATAGTGATTTGAGAAGAAATGAAATGAAATTAAAATAAATATCATGACATGGTTAATTTCACTATTCCATTCAATTCAAATAAAATTAGTTGTATAATAGATAAATTATTACAATAATGATAATAGTAATGTCAAGGTACATGAAAAATCTCGTAGTTGCAACACGCGACACCTTCAGTATTCTAGGGTCTATGATAGTCCATAGTCATTACTATGAATCATTTTCGTACGGGTTAAGTCATATGACATCATATTTACGTATAATATATATAATTGTTCCAGGAAAACCAAAGTAATACCAATAATACTTCTCCCACTGAAGTAGCTAATGTGGTGAATGAAAAGGACGAGAAGCAAAACAAGTGAAAATGTCGACGGAAAAATTGGCTTTAGTGCCAAAACCTAGGACTCAAAAAGTGACAAAATTAGTGCCACCTGATGGAGGATGGGGATGGATGGTTTTAATTGGAACAGCTATGTCTAATGTAAGTACTATTAGATCCGCTTTTTTTAGTAGAATTACGGTTTTACTTAATTTATTATTAATATCAATACTGCATATTTACTGATATCTCTAAAGAGTGATGCTACTAGAGATTTGTGGGGCGCCTAGGGATTTTTAAGAACAATAAAGTGCCTACATTGTTAGGGATTTGTAGTATTTAGCATACTAATGTCGGTACGATGGTGGAGCCTTATGAACGAGAGAGCATTATTGCAAGTCCTACCTGAACCCTTCGCTGAACTTCTGAGGTACATTGTTTACTTGTCATAGATTCAAATTGATCATGCATGTCTTGATTTTTATATTTTATGTAGTGCATATTTTTCCAATCTCGATGGTGAGAGAAAACCCACTATTGTTGTGCCCCCTGTGGTTTCCCTGTTCATGGTTGCAAAGATCACGGTCGCTTTATTTAAATAACCATGCTAAACCTAAGTACATAATGATGATTGAAGCAAAAACCGATAGCCAAAACTTTTGCCTGAAATAACATGCTGAGGCGAAATGAGATAGAAAGAGTCAAAATTATGAAAAATAGTCACTTCATTTGCTATTGCAAATTATTAGCTTGCTGCATATTATTACCTTAAATACAGTCATTTTATCTTTGTAAGTACCTATATAATGCACTTAATTTAAATACAGTAGTTTTTCAAACAAACAAAAACAAATGCAGGCACAATAAACATACATTGATCACGTCGCTTACTAAGGAACGAACATGTGCAGTTTTAGCATAAGTATGTAGTTTACAAGAAGTAATTACAATATGCCTAATTGCGATGTAAATGAATAGTGCTGCGTCATCTTAGTTGACATAATGACGAATTGCCTCGTTTAAAAAAAAGCAATAAAAACTTAGTGTTTCCCCAAATATAGTTCTGTCGATCTGCACACAAATGAGCTCCTCTAGTTCTGATATAATATACATTAAAGTCGTGAAATTAACTGATTGCGACATTGCCGCTTATGTAGCTATCCCATTGGTTATAAACATGGTAACTCTCTTAGTTCCCCAAAAACACTTTCTTGAAGCATTATAGTGTATAGTATACTCAGCTAATGATTTTAAAATAAGAAACCACACCATTGTAGCGACATTTACGAGTATCTTAGTGTGCTTTACTGTTTTTCGAAGGAATGACTTCGCACTTTAAAATAATAGGTATATTTTTGCTCTTGATACTTAATTTGATTCTGCCAAATTACATTGCTTCAATAACGCTATGAGCAATTTATAATTGAAACATAACAGTTACTTTGGTAGCAATATTCAAAAACCTTTTCTTTATCCAATATTCAATGCCGAACTTATAAATGATTGGAAAATAAGTAATTCTTCCAATATAACTGTCACGATTTTTTCAACTCAAATTGTATGTCTACTATAATATTATTTTGATAAGAATCAATTTATCAATGGCTGTATCATAAACTTTGACCCCAAACTCTTGGGGGCAATGACCTGTCCTCCGTATTACGTCACCATACAAAAACATAACATTTTAACGCAACAAAAAGTATTTGCTCACAGATTTTCAATCAATCTATGCTGTCTCTATTCAGTTTGCTATACGGAGACGCGCTAGAAGCAATGGGACATAGGACGCAAGGCGCAGCTATAGTACTCAGTACTATGTTGTTTGTTACTAATTTTGGAGGGCCGATTGCGGGTGTAATCGTGAAGCTGACCTCACCAAGAGTGGTGGCTGTTGCAGGAGCATGCTCATGCACTCTGGGCCTGTTTCTGAGCGGATATTCTACGAATATCATACACTTGACCCTTACCTATGGAGTTTTACTAGGTAAGTATCTTAAATGCTATCGTTTAATTAAAACAATGTATCAGTAAACATCCTTTTAATCAATCACCTCTTCTACTAATCATTCTGCTCAACATTGTTCTAAACATTTACATCCCTTTAACTTCATCTCCAAGCAACTGTGAACAACGTTTTCTTCTTTGACTTTTGGGAACAAACATTAAAAAATAACTTTTCATACAAAGTCAGTCACGTTCATTTTGTACAGGGAAAAGAAGAAGTTGTCAACATTTTCCAAAATTCATAATATAACAAACGTTGTTCAGAATGATAGTAGAAGTGTAATGGTTAATGGAAGTAAATTATCTTTGTGATGTTCTTCGTAAATAATCCTAATATACAAGTAGTATAGGGGTACGGGCACGTACATTGATTTCTTAAGGTAATATTAGAATGCTCTATTCAGCTAATAATAATTAAAATTAATCCACAGGTTTGGGATTAGGTTTCATCCAGAATTCGTCGTTCGTGGCCATAAACGCGTATTTCAAGCTCAAGAAGAGTCGGGCCGTGGGCCTCGCCAACGTAGGAACAGGTGTTGGTCAGACCGTAATGCCTCATTTAGTGAGATATCTCTTGGAAAATTACGGGTTCCAAGGCGCCTGCTTGCTACTATCCGCTCTGAGTCTACATGGGGTAAGTATTTTGTACCTTATGTACCTACGAGTAATCTTTGGAGGTTAAGTATTCGACCTACTTGGCTATAACTTTTTAAAGGTTGGTGTCTCTAACTTGCTAGTTTGGTTGCTACTTGATTGTGCTCAAATATTAAGTAGTTCAATCAAGTAGTCAATAATAATTTTAGTTTAGAAAAACTTATGTAATTCCATTCCTTATTCTTCTAGAAAAAAATTACAAAAATAGTCAAAATGAGCTGAATAATATGTCTAGAAAAGTTGCCAAATTAAAAACTGTTTCAAATATTTATTTGACTATATTTTTTTAGATTTGTGGGACTCTGCTTATTCAGCCAGTTGAATGGCACATGAAGAAAATAGAAGTAGAAGTCGAGGTAGATGAGAACTTACAGTTACTAGAGAAACATAAAGATATAGTAATTAGAAAGAACTCTAATGCTGTGGAAATAGCAAACAAATTGGAACAACGTGCAACAGATCCAAGCATCGCTCAAAATGGCAATGGTGACAAAAAAGCGGAAAGCTGCAAGGACGTTACTTATAATGGACAACCAGCAGGTATGTATGTTTTTATAGAATCATTCTGACGTTTGTAGTATGTGCCTAGACACAAAATTTATATATTTGCCTAAACAAATCTTTACTGCAATCAAACACACTGTCACTGTTATTAAACTTTATTGTCACTAAAGTTTAAGATTAGTATTCTCTCAGAGGTCGAACGTATGATTGATTATTATGATGTAGGTAATTTATTTATCCCTTCTGCACATTGAAAAATCTATAGAAATTTGCTAGAAATATAATGCTGCTGTACTTAGTTCCAAAGCAACTATTGTTTAACATTTCTAAGAAATTATTATTAGGTACGAAAGTCAGTGTAGGATATAAGGAAGGAATATTCGAGTTAAACCTAGCTATGAAACTATGAGACGATGACTCATAGTCATCGTCATTGGTGATTGAATAAGCACTATAGACTAATGGACTATGTACTTGTAGATTTACATGTTATCATTATTCTACTTATAGCTACAAAATTAAGCCAGTCACTTTAAAATGCAATATTATCGAGAATGTACGAAATAGTGTTGGAATATTTTGACCTATTATCTTAATTTACATAACGTATATTATTCGTATTATTCTTGATAGTGCCGTTTACAATAAACAAGATACATGCTTTTGTGTCGAAAACAAAATCGATATCGTGGCGATTTTGTAAATAAGCTAGCGTGATGTAATACTACCTACCTTTTCAATCATTTTATTTCTGTCCTGTCTTCATTTGATAAGATTTTTTACGGCCTTCGGACTATAATCCGAAGCTAGAGTAAAAAGTATTCCTCTCGTAAAAATATTTTCTAAAATGAGGACTGTATTGAGGTTTTCGCCCATTCTATATTCATGTAGCCTGAGCACTGTAGTAGAAACAAGCTATTGGTAGATCTTTGTTAGCGCTTCAACAGAATAAAATAATATGAACTTTGGTTCAGTTTTTAGTATTCCATAATCATAATTTATTAAATTGAGTATACATTTTAGGGCAGGTAATTGTACTTACTTATACATTTGACAAATTTGAATTAATGAGCATTAACTTGTACTCTTTGTGTGATAAAATTTTACATAGATAGTTTTTCTATTCTATTAAATTTCTAGTAGGTAGGCAGGTTGAGACATTTTAAAATTAATTAAAAAAATTACGCTCTAACACTAGTATTTTCTCAAGACTATTAGTACTCCAAAATTACAACTTTGGCGTGTAGGTACTCATTTTCCATTTATTTGTTTACTCATACAATGGTATTTTTTCCTTCCAGAAGTCCGAGTGGCAGTGCCGCCACAGAACAAAAGCTGGTGGAAGAAACTGTACGATCTCTTTGACATCTCGCTCCTGTCAAGTCCTCGTTTCTTAAACATCTTGATCGGAACTGCTCTCTCTGTTACGTCTATCCAGAACTTCAGTATGCTTTTCCCCTTCTTTTTACAGGTAATATTGTTTTTTTTTTTTATCTAGACCTTGAATTATTAAAAAATGAAATACTGACTTGGTTAGAATTGTAATGCTGTGATTTGTCAAAAAAAATATTCATTATACTAATTTTAAACATAGGCAAATGAAAAAATCTGTTTTCAATTCGAATAACCTCTAAACAACAATTTGACTAACCTTCTGATCGCAAATATTGGCGATAAAATCTGACAATGTATATTTTTTTTGCAGAAAGTAGCAAACATGGACAAAAATCAAACGGCGTTCTGTATGTCAGCCGTCGCAAGCGCAGATATATGTGGTCGTCTTATCTTGCCAATATTTCAAGATAAGTTCAGAATTAAGGCGCGATGGATGCTTATTATGACCAGCGTGTGGCTGATTGTTACTAGGCAAAGTGAGTATTGAATCTTGGCACAATGTTAAGGGATAGATAAAAAAAAATGGTAGTGAAAATTCGATGAGAATTTATGTACTCATTTGGTAAAGTACGAAATCAGGTAATTTAATGAGACATTGACCTTTTTCTATTTTCAAGGTCACAGAAATGGTACTCATTGAAATCGTATAGATTCCTAGTATTTAGAACATTAATACTAGGAATCTGTGCACGTGAATGAATGAGTGTATATAAAATGGATGCTTATCGATCAACACGATCGATCAAACAAATCACGTTGTTAAATGTTTATCTTCGATAGACAACAGCTGTTACCTGTCTATACAATGTAAACAAAAGAGACAAAACAAAAGTTATATCTAATAGTATTGATAGAAAATAGAGGCAGAAGAGCAGACGGACCACCAGATGGTAAGCGATTGCCGCCGCCCATAGACACTCGCAACACTAGTGGAGTCGACAAATGCGCTGCCAAACTTTCAAAGCCCCTTTCCCCCCGACTGGGTCTTCTGGTACCCTCACTCACTCAGCGAAATAAATCGCAGGTTGCTTGACGCAACGAGTCGGTATACACATGCCAAAGCATGGCTCTTCCACGGCTAATAGGTGTCTTATTTATTTGTATTCCACACCAAACGTTGACAATATTAACTTTGGGAAGTTGATAATATCAACTTTAGGTGGGATAGATTTTTTTTTATCAAGTTTTTTTATGCATGCATTATGCATTTACAGTTTTCCTGCCAAACTATGCAACATTTATCAGCATTTGTATGTGTAACTGATATGTATCAGAAAATAATACTTAGAACTGCTACGTACCAGCCTAACCAAAAAAATAGCAAAGCCAATTTGTTATCTACGTTGATAACTAATTTCATTTTAGATTACCACTAAAATAGGTTAACAACAAAGAATCGCAACAATCAATCGTATTTTGCCAGATCCATATCATGTTGAACTGAGCTCGCGTAAAAAGTTGAAAAACACTTTAGCAAAACAACACTAGAAAATCCTCTACAGATAACACCGTTGCTAATATAAGTACAAGTGATTGCTGCAATCAACTGTTTCGATAAGAAAAATATTGTGTTTTATACATTTTTTTTTCTTTATCGCAAATTTTTTTATCGCGTAAGGTTTTTTCTAAACCTATTATGGTCTAAAATAGCGTTCAATAAAAATACAACTTTATGTCCTATTTCCGTTAGACTCATGACCGAAGAAGGTTCCAAGATATGTTAGGCCTTTTTTGGATAAATTAATGATTAAAATAACCTAATGTAATGCGTGTAGCTAATACTACTTACGGATAGTCACGATTAATGTAATACTATTATAGGTAGGTTCCTGTATCTAAACGAACATAATACCTATTTGAAACATCAATTTATACTACAAACTAAAATTTGTGGTTAAAAAAACTTGTTTAATATGTACATTCAACGATCAAAAACTTCTTTTTTTTTCGATTTAAGTCGGCGAATTAGCCCAAGGACCATGAAATTTAGATTAATGTGTATCTACATTGTTTTTTCTTTTGACATAAACGTGACAAAACGCGAGGATTCATAAACATGTCACAACGGCCGTGGTCACAAGCGGACTTTCGGATTATAAGTCCGCTTGCCAAAGTCCGCTTGTGACCTATTCTGTTAAAACGCGGTCGAAACGTCAAGCAGTAGGTACTCTAATGTACTTATATTTATAAATCCTCGCGTTTAGTTCCGTTTATATCAAGTATTTGTATAATGCAACGTGAAAGTTCAAAACATATTTCTTCTCTTTTCCAGTTCTGGCGTATCAAACCGATCTGTACGTTTTGATTGTCATGTCCTGCCTTTACGGCTTTGGAAGGAGTATGGTGATTGTTGCAAGAAACATTGCTATTTCCGAGAACTGCAAAATGGAACAGGTCCCTGCTGCAGTCGGCCTGGGAATGTTAACAATGGGAATTATTGTACCACCAGCCGGATACTTCTTAGGATGGATCAGAGATTACACCGGTAGTTACGTAGTGTGCATCACTGCACAGAATATCCTGCTCGTCATTTTACTGGCAACGTGGGTCCCTGATATGCTGATACTATGGATACAGGAAAGAAAAGAAAACAAAAGAAAGTCAAATGAGATAGCACTATCGTAGTGAGGGAAATGATAAACTCTTGCTAAAATCAAGCCTTCATCTAGTACAGATGAACAAAATGGAAACAATAATAATGCGGTCACGTACCTAAGAAAAACAATGGCTGTGAAACTTAGAGTAAGACGAGTAAGTGAAATTACTTAAGTGATACCAGTAAGGTAAAATTATAAAGGATGTCAATTCAAAGTTGAAACGGTTACTGTTGAAATAGTCTCCCAGTCGAAATAAATAGAGTTAAGTATCGTGTTTTCTAGTCTAGATCATAAGAAAATAATTAAAATTAAAAACAAATATACTGTATATATTGTTAAAAATGAAGTTTTATTTTGTAACTCGAGCACTTTTTACACAACTACTATTTACTTTCACAATATACGGATAAGTTCTTCAGCTACGTAGAGACATTGCCAGTCTTAGTGTTTTCTACCGCCTCTATAATGGGGAATGCTCTGATGAGTTATTCCAACTAATCCCATCCTCTCCTTTCCATTCCCGAACAACACGTGCTGGACAGCGTTGCCATCCGCATACCATCCAGACAATGCCGGCGCGCACCAAGAGGTTTTGCTCCTCATTCCTGCTTCGAGCCATCAAGTCATGGAATGCCCTTCCAGTTCATGTGTTTCTTCCTTCTTACAATCCTGGGTTTTTTAGGCGGGGCGTGAAACGGCATCTCAGCAGGCCTTCAGGGTGAGGATGACAGACTCAATAGGTACTTAGTTGGTTCCTTTGTGCCTGTCAACCTCATATTTGGATCTCACGGCCGCTTACCATCAGGCGGAATGAGGTCATCTTGATTGTCCTCAATATAAAAAAATCTATATGCTAGTTATTGCTTTCATAAACACTGTTATTTCGTTTCACGATTGTCTAATAGCGTTATAATGTCACTTTACGTCCAAGAGTTTTACAGATAGGAATCGCAACTTTAATTCTCAAATTAATATTATGTGTTGCATTGCATAGCTATGTGGCGCTTTATCTGTACCTTGCGAAACAGGCCCTTAGTGTAAATAGTAATACCTAATTGCCGTCTGACAGTTTTGGCAGTACCTTGTGCCCGTTCGCCAAGACGACAGGTGTAAGGTTTCATAATGTATGTACATATGCGTATACTAAGTTAAGTAATTAAACTACTCGTACCTCTTAAGGGGCTATACGAATGAAACTAGCGCCGACAACCTATTTACACTGCCTGTGGCGAAAATATGATATTTTTGAAGAAAAGAAAACATTACAGACTTAGATCCAAGTAAATTATATTTTTCAAGATGCAATACAATATTTCTAACACGCAACAATTAATAATAATGTTAATTATTGCTAAAAACGGCCACTTTTAGCAATGATTGACATTATTGTTACTTGTCGCGTGTTCTATATTGTATTGCAACTTAAAAAAAAAAACAATTTACTTTTATCTAAGTCTGTAATGTTTTGCTTTCTTAAAAAATATCGTATTTTCGCCACAATCAGTGTAAATAGGTTGGCGGCGCTAGTTTCATTCATATAGCCCCTTAACTACATACCTACGGTGAAAATATCTGTTTTCAATTACAAGGAGTATAATCCTGATAGTGATATCACGAGAGATAAATTGAGTAAATCATTATTTACTGAATCAATCGATGCAATGTAATCTGTATCGCATATGTTTAACAAGCAATTAGATATGAATCTCAATGACTTTGTTTTTTAAGTTAGTTGTTAACTAAAACTTGTAGTAGGTACGTAGGTAAGCCTGACCTGTTCCATTTTGCTAAGCAAAGGCAGTGAATGGTTTTCTACTAGTCATTGGTGTTGCAGTTATCTTTTTGAGTCAGAACTGTTTTTAAATACCTATACATAAGTATATACCAATTTTTCTCATTTACTAATTTAACCGTTTTGTTTTGACTACTACTGTGTTTTGAGGTCAATTTTGAAGAATACCTTAAAAAAAATTTGAAAAAAAAAAACTATAAAATGTTCTATATAAAAAAAAAAAACAAAATACCTAATAGCTTAGAGGCAGATACGAAAACATAAAATAACGCTTTAAAATCCTAAACGCATGCCTACTGCCCCCTACTTTCGTCACTACTAAATACACATCAACACCTAAATTGGCTTCCACACGTTACCTTAAATAATGAAACAATTTTACAATGTGAATAGTCTTCATAAATATGTGTAGGATAATGCGTCCAGTGACGCCTGCGGGCGATCGCTTCCAAAAGATCTCATGTTTAATGCAGAGGTCGGCAGAGGGGCACTTATGCGGACGGGACGTGTCTTAGCTTTGTGTGACGCCACCTTGCGGACGAATCTATCCCTGTATCTGTCTTTAAGTATAATATCAAAATAAAAGTAATAAAATATAAAAATTGCGCTAAACTACAATCATGTCCCTTTTCCGATATTTATAGTTGTTGTAATGCAGGATGCTTTACATGTATGAATGGGCCAGCTCGACCGGAGGGGATCCCACGGTCTCACAGAAGACTGGCGTGAAGCAGCGCCTCCGCTATGTTTCATCGAGCGAGGGTACCGGAGACATAATTGAAGGGCTGCCAAACCTAACCCCCTATGGTTTAAGTTTGGCAACGCACTTGTGACTCTACTGGTGTTGCAGGTAAGTATCAGGCGGCGGCAATAGCTTACCCTCAGGTGAATTATTATCAAAATAAAAGTAATTAATATAAAAAATAAAGTGTTAACTACAAATATTTTGATCCTTTTGACTTCACCTTTTCAAATTTTTATATTTGCTGTTGTAGCGCACTCTATCTGACGGAGTCAATCAAACCGAGAAAATATCAGTGATGGCGTGGCATTTGTGAATGCCTAAAAAAGAGACTACTTAAAATACTAAAAATACTAATTAATAGACTAAAAATTAATGAACGTCGTATGAAAACCTTTTCCAAGAAGCAATGTGGTTGATTTGTTGTACAATACGCTTAGCTCCAGTGGTTAACACAACGCAAACAACTTAATGAGTAATGCGATATCATAAAGCAAATACGGATTGAACTCAATCAAAACTTTGTATATGGCATAGAACGTAATGATTGCAAACCTGAGTCATTAATTGACAAACTATGTCACTTTATTCTTATCATGATTGCGTTTGTGTTATTATTATAAAATACTGTCTTGGTGGCGTAGTGGGTAGAGGGCACATTAAAGTGACTGCTGCGTTTGGGGTCATGGGTTCGACCCTCCTCGGGTCGGGCCATAAATTGTCCCTGAGTTTTTTTGTTCAGAAATTCTTAGTGTCAACCCGAAGTCTCTAAGTTAGCGGTCTTGTACTTGTATTGTACCTCCGTGCCTCGGAAAGTATATCAAGCCATTGGTTCCGATCTCTCTTCGGTCGTGTTACACTGTTGTCCCATCAACTTAACTTAAGAGGGTGAGGGCGCAGGTGCAGTATGCATCTGTGTTTACGCACACACTTGAGCACTATGATAAATATCCTGGCTGGCTGATTTTGAAGATCGGCCGCCGTTGGCGAATCGGTTGGAGGATTTGCTATTATAACTGTCACTAATATAACTTGTCAAATTATTACAAGCCCGAGCTGATGTATAAAACACCATTTTCCATATTCTGGAACATTGAAAAACAAATGTCTGCTTTATGGTTATCCTATATGTTAGAGAAAAGAGGCTCAAAAGAACCTAAACAATATGGATGAGAAGTCAACATGCACTATAGTGGATATACGTATACGTAGGTATTCCAAATGTACGTAAATATTCTTAATTTTATTGTTTGCCAACGAACTCAGATTAGAAATGCTAAACCAAAATTAAATAACACTGTCTTCTAATCAGCTCATCCGAGATAACTCCTAATTAGATTATTCCGTTTGCAAGCAACACTCAGCACGTGGCTTCCCAAGGAACGTTATAAACATTTGTTTGCGTAATATGAATATATTAGTATTTAATTTAGTCTCCGCTAAATAAATTCATTTTCTGCACCGAGCATCGCGTAAATCTGGAGGGTCCTTTTCGTATTTCCGAGGCAAGACCACTGGATTACTCTTCGCCCAGAATTTTGTATATTTTCCGGCTGTCAGGGTCCCCTTGAGCTATGTGTGGGAGGGGCAGTCTTTTATGTTTTTTGCTAACATAAAGGAGTCCGGCGAAGTTCTATGTATTTTCAGTCTGCGGTTTAGAGGTCCCGTGCCTAGAAAAAAATTAATGATACTTAAAGAAGATCACTCAACTAAGAAAAAAGGAAATTGTTGCCACTTTTCTAAAGATGGGATTATAAAGGTATAGGGCCGACAAAGTATAGTCGTTCAAGGGTCATACATAAGGTTTCGGCAAATGTCAGAAAATCGTATTTCTCACAAGTGTCAGTGACTCAGTGTTGATTGACATTTTCCCATAGAAGAAAAAATATCGTACAACGCCCCCCCTGTCAATGTTACTGAGTGGCCTTCAGTAACGCTACCATGAGTTGACATCGAAAACTGACATAACGTAAACTATTGCTCTGTCTCTTTCAAATGCATCATAATGAAAGAGACAAAGCGATAGTTTTCGGTAGCGAGGATAGTATTTCTGAGTATTTCAAACTTGCACTCGCACTACTAGATTTTGGGCTACTAGCGCACTTGTGACTCAACTGGTGTTGCAGGTGTCCTATGGGTGGCGGCAATCGCTTACCATCAGGTGATCTGTCTGCTCGTCTGCTACCAATCGCATAAAAATAAAAAAAAACATGGTAGTGCTACTGATGCTTAACGTACTATAAATGGCACTCGATAAATCGATGAATGATCCTATGAATGATGACTATGAATTTGTAAGCACGAGTATGAACTCGTGCTTACAAATTCATAGTCTGTCAGGCGCGCCTACCTTACATGTCCACTCAACGATTATTTTAAGTACATAATGTTGCATGTTTACATCAGCGTTATAAAGGTATGGTAAAACAAACTTTGTCTAAAAAGGCTACAGGAGGTACTATATTACCCCGTCGACTTGCAAACCCCATATACCATAATATGCGAACAGCAACCAACTGTTCGCTTACCTGCAACACAATAACATTATTACCCTAAAATAGCTTGTCGTCCTTGAATTGCTCTATCTACTACTATGTATGTATAGTATGACCTGCTGCCCGAATATCGAGATTTTATTCTGGCCCTTAAAACATATGGGTCAATACTATTAAATGCAGAGAGTATTTCACTATTGGCTTCTTCTTTCCATCGTCTCTGCACTTTCCTCGGATAAACGGTGTCGTCTTTTTCGATCAAGCAAGACGCAAAGAACAATGGACCACATCGAAACGGCATTATACTAAATAAACCAAATCACTTGGAAATCAAATCCAGGGAAATGCTGTTGTCTAGGTTGAATCAATAAACTCAAAAGTCCAGAAAATACGCGAAAACGTAAATGAATGGATCACACATTTAAAACAATTTAAAAAGATGTCAAATATCTTAACTATCAAAGTGACATTATGATTGACTCAACGTTTCGTTTTTCCTCTGTGATGTGAGTTTTGTTCACTGAATTGTTTGCAAATTAAAAATTATTTAACTTTTTATTCCATGCTTTCAAAAATATACTTATGATAAGATAAAATAAACATTTTGTTGCTTAGTTTAATTAGTATGTTTCCAAATATGTATGGTGTCGGAAAACATGAAGACTGCTCTCGCCGGTCTTCTTTATATTAAAAGAGTTGTGTGGCAGTCCAGTGTTAGACGTACATCATTCTCATTGAATAAACAGTGTTGAGCGCTTTAAACTACTTAAGTGGATAGGCAAGTGCATCTTATAAACGAAGATAAAGGTTCGAACCAATTACGATATTTATTTATGTGGTGGCAGCCAAAAAAACGGATCACCTGATACCTTTGTAAACATGAAGATAAATAATATATTGTCTAACTTCTATACTATTTATAAATAATGAGATAGGTAGTATGTACAGACAACCTCAAGGTTTATTTGTAACCGGAAGGGAAGAAACACTTGTGAGATGTAATACCCAGCGCCCTCTATTGGCAAATATTGAACTAGCGTAATATAATGCAAAAATATTTTTCGAAATGAAGAGAGATTAGCCACTAGTAAAATATAGGACATAAAGAATGATGTTTTGATGGTGATTATATAAAAAAAATATTTGAAGGGAGAACTCCGGAGGCGTGGAGTAGAAGTGTGGTCGTTCTGTTCTTCAAAAAGGGTGACAAAAGCCTGCTGAAGAACTATCGACCCATTTCGCTTCTAAGTCACGCTTATAAGCTATTCTCAAGAGTGATCACGAACCGTCTTGCGCGAAGACTCGACGAATTCCAACCACCGGAACAGGCTGGATTTCGGAGCGGATATGGCACCATAGACCACATTCATACAGTGCGGCAGATTATACAGAAGACCGAGGAGTATAATCAGCCACTGTGTCTAGCATTTGTGGACTATGAGAAGGCCTTTGACTCGGTTGAAATCTGGTCTGTTCTGGAGTCCCTGCAGCGTTGCCAAATAGATTGGCGATATATCCAAGTGATGAGATGTCTCTAAGAGGCCGCCACTATGTCCGTCCAAGTACAGAATCAGCAAACAAAACCTATACCATTGCATCGAGGAGTGAGACAAGGGGACGTCATCTCCCCAAAATTGTTCACAAATGCAATGGAGGACATGTTCAAGACGCTGAACTGGAAAGGACGTGGCATCAACATAAATGGCGTATACATCTCCCACTTGCGATTCGCAGATGACATCGTCATATTGGCAGAAACGATGCAGGACCTAAAACAGATGCTGAATAGCCTGGCGGACTCTTCTAAACGCATCGGCCTACGGATGAACTTGGAAAAAACCAAGGTCATGTTCAATGAACATGTTCTACCGGAACCGATTGCGATCCATGGCCGCCACCCTCGAAGTTGTTAAGAAGTATGTGTACCTCGGGCAGACATTGCAGTTGGGTCGAAACAACTTTGAGGATGAGGTGAAAAGAAGAATCCAGCTGGGTTGGGCAGCATTCGGAAAACTACGTCGAGTCTTCTCATCGTCTATTCCACAGTGCCTAAAGACAAAAGTCTATAATCAGTGCGTCCTACCCGTCATGACATACGGGGCTGAAACGTGGACACTAACAGCACGGCTAGTCCACAAGTTCAAAGTCGCTCAGCGGTCTATGGAAAGAGCTATGCTCGGCGTTTCTCTGCGTGATCGAATTCGAAACGAGGTGATCCGGCAGAGAACCAAAGTTATCGACATAGCTCATCGGATTAGCAAGCTGAAGTGGCAGTGGGCTGGCCACATCTGCCGCAGAACTGACAACCGTTGGGGTAAACGAGTTCTGGAGTGGAGACCGCGTCTTGGTAAACGTAGTGTAGGACGACCTCAGGCCAGATGGAGTGATGATCTGCGCAAGAGGGCTGGCTGGAGCTGGATGCGAGTAGCCGAAGATCGATCAAAGTGGCGAGCATTTGGAGAGGCCTATGTCCAGCAGTGGACTGCAACAGGCTGATGATGATGATGATGATGATGATGATATAAATAAATAAATAACAGACCTAATGCTTATATATCCGTTGTTAAGTAAATTAGCACTTCTGCAACGAGTTTCAACACTACCAACATTAATGGATATACCACAGCTATGTACCAGAGAACTATCAATAAATATCTATCAAGAAATAATCGGAGAGCCATTGAAAGAAATAATAACGTATTAATGGATAATTCTGAAACTATTCCAAGAAGTGATTGCCTGTAAAGTAACACAGCTATGGCTAAGGTCTGGTTTAGCGAGATCGGGTAAACTTGCGACTAAGATAGGGTTGCCATTTCCACACTGAGGCATGGATGATACCTAGTTCTCAAATAAAAAGTGACTCAGCGGGCTACGGAGAGGACAACCTCGATATGCCTTTTATGAAAATATTATACGCAAGGAAGCAAGTAAATGAAAGAAAAAAAAAGTTTATGTAGTAGGTACAACGAGAAAGAATATGGCCATCCGAACATTTATGCATAAATGCCTAAATATGAATAATTGTTTGTTGATTTTAACTATATGAGGTAGGTAGAGAGATGCAGCATTAAGAAAGCCAAAGTTCAGCAGTGGATGATGGACGTTCGATGCCCGACACTAACGTGACTAAATAAACCATCAGCGCGGGATACTAGTCTACTCTTTTATACAACCCAATATGCATCATGACGCTAGTGTCGAAAAAAAACTGAGTGGCGACTACTTACCTTAAATGACATGAGTTATTTTTTATCTCTTTTAGTATAATAGAAGAATGTACCTAAATATCCATTCGAATTCATCATCATCACCATAAGTCTAGTGCCAAATCCCGCTAAGGTCCTAACCCGGAGATCAGGTCCGCTAAAACAAATCACTGCCTGGCCACTGGACTGGCAGAATGGCGCATTTGGTTGTAAACAAACATTCGTCTGATGAACACTTGTGTTTGTTCAGTGTCTAGACACTTGTAACACCTAGGTGTTATATATGTATTTAAGCGTTACATTAAAAATTGTGTTTCCTCTGCTGTCTGATATCTGTAACACTTAGTACGGAGTCAAGTATGAGTATGAGATTTTGTGTGAATTTATACTTAATAAATCAACGTGGCAACCCTACTAAAACAATGTGGCTAGGTATATTCAGGGCAAAAGTATTGTGTGGCGGGGGAATCACGCGAAATAAGCCAGCAGAATGTAAACACTACCGATATTGTTTCTTCGCTCCGCTTCCGAGTCTATGTAGTGTGTGGTGATAGTGGTCTGGCCAAATTCAAGCAACTAAAAGCTTGTACAAACATGTATTCTTATATTTGTTTTCATCAACCGACTTTAAAAAAAAGAAGAGGTTCTTAATTCGTCTGTATATGTGTAATATTTTTAAACACCACTATCTTGTGATTCAAACGATATTGGAAACTTTTTGCCCTACTTTAGTGGACTCCAAGTGGACTCAAACAACTATCACAGATGATAAAATGATTCTTCGAGATTTAATTTTCGTGGCTTATGTAAGAAGAAGAAGAGAAGGAATAAGTATTGCGAACAAAATACTCCCCAAAACCTGAATCAATCTAAGCATACCCCAGGCTCAAAGCGACAGCTTTGGACGAAACTGGGAGTTACACGCGAAGATGAGAGAAAGAAGTAAAGATGCCAAAACGGGGTCACGTAGTTAATCAAGAATTAAAATATTTTATGAATGACAATGCACAGTTGAAACAAATCCAACGCGGAATCAGCGAGAATGCAGCGTAAGACAAAGAACTGAATTGCTATGATTATGTTAGTGTTGTGTAATTTAATTTCCGTGTACCCATATCCATGTCCTTCCATTTGGCGACTAAATAATTTTCACTGGTTCAGAGTTTTCAAAAGTTTACTAGTACTGAGAGATGTATTTTGAAGTAAAAGTTCCTACGAGTTCATATTTAATTATGGACATGTTCATTTTGGCTACAGAGAATTGTAAATTTAAAACTTTCCTTGTTATAATACTTTTATTTTAAGATTTTATTATCTGTCTAGGTACTTAACCATTGATGTTATTTATTTTTAGTAGTCAGACGCTGCCCTGATATAATCACAGAATTTTCCATTTATGATGATGATGTTACACTTAATCAACTTGCATATATATTTGTACCTATATTAAATTAATATGTGAAAGATCTCATCATTCGTCCTGTCTGTTGTTAGAGTAAAACTGGCTGATGCATTATATTTGAACCAACTTTACTTACCAACGTCTATAACTTGTTATGAAACAATATCTCGAGATGTTACCTCAGGCTTTCAAAATAATATTGCACCTACCAGCAAGGTCCCGCTTTCACGTTACCAAGGAAAATAAAAGCACAGTCAAAAAAACATCAAAATCTCATTAGTTCCCATTTCATGCCGAGGCGACAGTAAGGAAGCAGTATAACTAATGTACGGTAATAAACACAGACGAGGAGTGTCGTATTTCTTTTTATAACTTCTTTGTACCATCCATTTTCTGGTTAAAAGGTATCCGTAGAATGGGGCGAATATAACGAACGGCTAGTATCGGGGCTAATTCGTGTGGTTTCATATTATAGCTTCGCTACTATGACGTATCTAGAGTACCTTTCTAATGGAATGAATTGATACTTTTATTGCACATAGAACACAGGTTTATAAACTTAAAACTAGGTAAAAGGGACAGGTTACAATGAAGGCGTGTCTTTGTGTTCATGTCAATTAAGAATGAGTTTTCAGAAAGTATTTTAGGTTGATTATGTTATTTAATATAAAAAAAAAAACAATTTAAAAATACGTACGTAAGAAATGTTAGATTTCTTCATAGCTTTTTGTTTTTCTGATTTGTTCGTTGTTTTTTAATAACTTTAGTATTTATAGTGAATTAATTTTTGTAAATAATAAATTTAATATTTTATTGTTGTTACTTTCAACGAAGCAACTGCCGTATTGGCTTATGGATGCCGTATATTGGCACAGGATCGATTAAAATGGCGAACTTTGACTTCAGCGACCAAGACCCACCTTGGATCGCGGAGCCAGCTTAGTAAGTACTGTTAAGTAACTGCAGTATTATCTTCACAACTATAAGACAGAAGAACCAGATCAACTAAGGTAAAGGCAGCTAATTCCGTGGGGTTCTAAAAATGGCTGCTAATTCCGTGGTATTTAGAAAAACGGTATTTTCATGCAATTCATAAGCTATTTTAGTCTCTAAGATGCTTTAATCAATCAATAATTTATCTATACATGTAATACAAGCATGAAACCGATTTGGTATTTGTACGTTTTAAAATAATTGGTCAGTTTTGCGCCAGCAGCAGGCTGGAACGCGCGCTTCATACAATACGGACCATACGCACGTGAGTAACACGATTTTTTAAATAGCGTTTTAAAATAGTTTTATACTGTTGTCAGTTTTTGTTAAGATTCTAATTTAAAAAGGATAATATGCTTTATCGAAAAAACTTCAAATTCTAATATTATTAGTATCAATTAAACAGAAAATAATTGATAAAAATACCACGGCATTAGCAGCCAAATATTTTGCCAGTTTCTAATTACCGATGTATACCACGCAATTGCAATTTATTAGAGGTATTTTGTTTTTCTTATTTTGAAGTCAGTTTTATGATTCCGAATTCAATGTTTAAGTTCTGATCACATAAGTAGTCTTTAATTATAAAAATCTATTTCCGTGGTATACTAACATCTCAAATTTGCTAGTTACAACAGATTTAAGATAGGCTATTTAGGTATTTTCTTAATTCGTTGTTAGCAAAAGTAGGCACAAAATTTTAGGTCAGAAATGTTTTCTGATGTAATCCACTGTATGTTTTATATATATTTTAAATAACAATGTAATTAAGCAATAATGCATTATAAATTAAACTAAAAATTGTGTACTTTTCATTACTCGGAATAAGAAACCTTGATTTAGTATCACGAAACCCTATTCCGTTGTATATCAATCGGAATAAGGTTATATGAGATCCTTATTCCGTGGTATCAATAAACGTTAAATACAGTATGTTCATAATCTTACTCAATTTATTAACTAAATATTATTGCTACTTTACATCTCTTGTGTGATTTTTATATTTGCTCTTATGAATCGTATTTTTAGGGTTCCGTAACCAAATAACGAAAACCGAAACCCTTGCAGATTCGTCAAGTCTGTCTGTTCGTCCGTATGTTATAGCCATTTTTTTCCGAAACCATTAGTTATAAGTACTGTTCAAACTAGGCAGGTAGATGTATTCTGTGAACCGCATTAAGATTTTAATGCAAAAAAGAAAAAAAATGGGTTTCCCATACACAGGCTGTATCAGTGAACATTTACATCCTTGTAGGAGGTGGTTATAATAATAATAAATAATAATTTTACCAAAATGATTATTAACATCATTTTGAGCGATAGTGACTATCACAAAAACAATAGGTAATAATCATTGCGATTGAGGTCCGAGTAACAGGATTATTTTACCTACTCCTTTTAGCAGGAGGGAGAAAGTGAAAACTTGAACAAATAAATATTAATATTATATATACAAATAATAATTATTATTATCTTTACTTGCTTAAAACATGGTATATAAAGTTATAACAGTAGAATAAGTGCTTATGTTTTGCTTAAAAAACTTGCAAATTTACAGTTCGTGTTACATTGGTAGGTGGGTACAACCTTACATTAGAACAGTTATTAAAATATTTATATTACAATTAATAGGTTATTAAGTCGATTCTCAGCCCATACTCAGACGTGAAAAAAACACACCTTAAATTGGTCCCGAAAACTCGTACATTTTCCGAAACCACACTTACTACTTTGATTATAATTATAATGTATATATAACATTACTACCCGTGCGGATAAACATTGGTATTAGAAATGGCGGCGCCACTATTTACTTCTCGCTTGTACACTATTTGCGTCTATACTCGCACACGTGAGCACTTATACTTATATTTAATTATAATTTTACATACTTAGTATGCTGACGGTAACAGCTCAACCGTCCGCCATTTCTAAGTCCAATATTTATCTGCACGGGTTGTAAACAATCAAAGTCTGCCCAACAGCTGATCAGTTAAAGCAACGACCCGCCCCCGAGCCATCCATTCATGCCTACAAACTAGCTGTACAATGATATAAAGTCAAAAACTCATTCCAGCATTTAAGATTTTAGGCTGATTCGTGATTTAAGTGTCAATAGTGATGCAAATTGTTCGAATTACTCTTGTATCGAGTGCTACAGGTGAAACTCATTCAATAAAAAATCTCTCAACCTTTGTTATGAAGTCGGTTCAACTCTTTCGAGACTCGAATCTAGGTTACAAACCATAATCTACCCAAGTTAACTGGGACTCGAATGAAATAACCACGACGGTTCTTTAACGCCTTAAGTTTCATTTCTGCAAAGCCACGAGCTAAGAGCTAAGTGCTCAAGGAACTTGATTGTAAATGAGCTGAAAACCGAAAGTTTAGTTAAATATAGCTCACATAGCTGGCCAATTTTTTTCACTAAATGCTAAGTCATCATGAAGTCATCAACATGCGTACAAAACATACATAAGCGAGCTAACTTACGAGTAGATTACCTTTTGCTGTTCAATACACACCAGTCCTTATGAATTTAAAAAAAGTAATATTTACTCGATAAATCGTTTGTGTGCGAACATTTTACTCGAGTTTTATCACTAGGTTGCCTAGCAACGGCGCGGCTTTGATTGATCGGCCAATAGTCGGCCACATGGTCGGGTAGGCGCGCGCGCGCCTCACTCACACAGCTCACACTGGCTAGCTGTGTCACAGAATACTTAATAGTACAATTGTTTGGTGATTCTATATCGGAAGAATCTACATAAATCTCTTTGGGTAATGTGTTAGGCCCTATTTAATTGTTACCTTGTCTCTAAGATTGATTTTAATTATGTTAGTTAATCCAAATGATAGTAATGGTATCATTCCTCATAATAGTGTGATTTGTTTTTTCGATCAATATTGCCAAAAAATTACAGCATAATTAGTCTAATGGACGAAGCAAAATGATGAATGAGTGATTTAAGATGACTTTTAATTTTATACGAGGTTATTATTGGGTTATAAATATCAGTGTTAAAGTGTGTTATTGACTAAATTAGTATTATATTGAAAATCTCTTATTGTGGTTATAAAGTTTTTTAACTAGATTTGTAATAAAAAAGTACAAATATAATTCTTATTTTAAAATAACAATTGTTAGATTGATATAGTTAATTTAATAGTCTAGAAGTTTTTAAATATATTTCCGCAAATAAAATTGTTTACTTTAGTCGATTTTCCGCCTAAATTTAAAATAATGGTATTTAATATTTATTATACGGCCATGCCACATGGACGGAAAGTACCTTTAATTTTGTAAATGGAACATTTTACTGAAAAAAGACATTATTTAATTTTCAAAAACTGTTTAAGTAATCTGCATTCATAGATTTTTAAATAACTACACGGTTTACTTAGTATTGAAAATGTTAAAATTCATAGTCTTCCAATTATTTCAGACGCTATATTATTTAGCAACAAATAATCCTTATGATACCTTTCGATAATTAAGATAAAGCTACACGGTAATTTTTTTCTCATGATTCGATTCCCGGTTTAACCATGTAATTATTTGAAAATGCATAAATGCAGTTTAAATTGATTTTGATAATAAAATAATGTCTTTTATCAGTAAAATGTTCTATATAGAAAATTAAAAGTACTTTTCCTCCACGTAACATGACCGCGGGACGCCCTGTATAAGATAATATTATTATGGTAATTAAGGTATTAAGGTATGTTGGTGCCATTTATTAGTTGTAATAATTATAAGGATAGTGATTGCGACTGATTTGAACACTAAAAACAATAAATAGGCTTTATTTTTTGAACATGATGTATCATTCTCCCTATCTCTTTTTTCTTCATAATTTGATCACTCGGAATTAGCAACCAAATACCACGGAATTAGAGTTTTTACCACGGAATTAGATGCCTTCGACTTCTTTATATTTTTTAATTAATTAATAATTTTAACGTACATTTTTAGTCTAACTGTGAATATATTTCAATAAACAGATAAACAACCTTTCTAATAAAAATATCCAGTTCTTCAGAAATAAATAATAAATACTTAATAATGAATGTTGTATCTAGTTTAGGCAAAAATACCACGGAATTAGCTGCCTTTACCTTAGAATAAGATCACGTTTCGAACCTATGCTATGGATATGAATAGACGACATCTTGTTTGGAAGGGGCACGTTCTTATTGACCAAACTACCATCGCCCTTTTTAATGCTATAAATTTCGTCCTTGCTTTTAGTTTTCCCGGCCTTAGGTACAATACAATTAAGAAAACAGTTTACCCAAGCAAATCTATTTAAACAATCACTAAGTAGAAGGTACAAAACAGTACCTACAAATCTACAAAAGACATCGCTCAGTCCTGGAGAGGTGTCCCAGAAAATTTTCACAAATGGCGTTCCCTTGCTCTGGAGCGGGCGGCCGCCCAGTGCCCGTTTAAATTTGCACGCTCCTGGACATGAGGCTTTTCAGACGAAGTTTTTAGGAATAATTTTTATTTTTGGTATAGCAATTCTTTGCAATTTATTCTTAAGTAAATATTGCACTTAAAAAATTCCTCGGAGGGTTCAGGTGGGACTTGAACCCACAACCTTCTGCAATCCGGGCAGATATGCTATCCATATTACACCATCCGAGCCCCTTACTAAGCCGACGAATTTCGTAAGTGCTTAACTCGCTCGGATGGTGTAATATGGATAGCATATCTGCCCGGATTGCAGAAGGTTGTGGGTTCAAGTCCCACCTGAACCCTCCGAGGAATTTTTTAAGTGCAATATTTACTTAAGAAGTTTTTAGGGTTCCCGAGTCCACGAAAAGCCTTTATAGATTCGCTATGTCCGACCGTCTGTCCGCAGCCAAGCTCAAATACTACTAGAAAGCTGTAATATGGCATGAACATAATAAGTAAGTAAGTAGGTATAGTCAACTCCAAAAATATGTATACACTTAAGGACTTTGTCACAATCCATATGTACCTCAGAACGACTTCTACTTTCTTATACATTACCTCTATGTATTGTGATAAGGTCCTGAAGTGTATACATCTTTTTGGAGTTGTTGAAAAAAAAATGGTACTGTAATAAAAAAAGTATTTAAATTAGGTACAGGAGTCTTTTTATCCTCACGTACCCTTTGTCATATCACATCCATTATGGAAAAATACGGAACCCAACATTACGTGTGTTTCAACAGGCATTTTGCTAGTTTTATTACTATACTGCTAGCGGATAAATCACCAGTATAGAGACTAGATAAGTGTAAAACTTATACCCTCCACTTGACGCCTAGAACTTACCCCCAACAGTTAAGTAAACACCGACATGATCGACTCATTTCTACCTAAGATAGCCACTGTCACATAACATCCTTTAGCATATTTTTACACGGTTCATATTTTTTACGTGATAGGTGGCAGACAAGCAGACGGATCATCTGATGGTAAGCAATTGTGCCGCCCATACACACCTGCAGCACCAGTGGAGTCACAAGTGCGCTTACTCACTCGATGAAACACAGCGCAGGCGCTTCTTTTCGCGCCGGTCTTCTCATCATTCATCATCATTTTCAGCCAATAGACGTCCACTGCTGGACATAGGCCTCCCCCAAAGTTCTCCACACAGATCGGTCCTGTGCCACCCGCATCCAATGGACTCCCGCGACCTTTACCAGATCGTCGGTCCACCTGGTGGGAGGCCTGCCACGACTGCAGCCTCCTGCGCGTGGCCTCCACTCAAGGACCTTTCCACCCCAACGGCCGTCTGTTCTCCTCGCAATGTGCCCTGCCCATTGCCACTTCAGCCACGCAATTCTTTGGGCTATGTCCGTGACCTTAGATCTCTTGCGGATCTCATCATTTCTGATACGATCACGCAAGGAGATTCCGAGCATAGCCCTCTCCATTGCCCTCTGAGTGACTTTGAGCCTTCTTAAGCGGCCCATTGTAAGCGGCCACGTTTCAGTTCCGTATGTCATCACTGGCAATACACACGCATTAAAGACTTTCGTCTTCAGACACTGTGTGTTTTTTTAAGCCATCGGGTAAGTAGTGGTAAGTAATTGCGACTCAAAACCATAAGGTAGGTTATACTATTGAATTCGTCTTATTCAAATAGTTTCGTTTAGTGAAATGACATCCAGTAAAACCATCGTTAGACTAGAATCAGACTTCCTACAATCTCTACAGAAAGACATTTCTCGGTTCTAGAGTGGTCTTCTACAAAATTTGTCTTGCAAATGGCGTACCTTTACTAGGGGGCGATTCTTGTACCTTGACATTTTCATTAGATTTTTTACGATATAGGTGGCAGACGAGCCGACGGATCACCTGATGGTAAGCGATTACCGCCGCCCATTGACACCTGGAACACCAGTGCTGTCACAAGTGCGCTGCTTACCTAGTAGGTGTTGATTTAGTAGATATTCTGGAATCACTTCGAAAAGCAGCACTAAAAATATAAGATACTTAAATGGTTTTGAGAAACAGAAGTTTATAAAAATAGAAGTCAAATTAATAAAATATTGGGTATTATCATTGGTACCTTCATTAATTTGCCGAAACCCTTAAAAAGACCTGATATACATTTTGTTTTCCTACAGTATGTACATTTGAGCATATAAAAAAATTTCCCTTCAAGTACGATCGTCTTTGAGTCTGATATCTGTCATCTCTATCGCACTTACTGATTGGAGTAGGTATTTCGTGTAGCAATTGATTTTTGACACCACTTTTTCTTATTATGTCAATATTAATATAGCTACAATTTACAATCAGAATATCTTTAAAGCAAGAGTTAACAGGCATTTTCCAGGTAAACGTAACATCCTAGACCTCTCCGACGCGTTCCATCAGGTGCGATCAACAATAAATAGGTTAATAAATCAAAACCATTGTGTGATCCCTCGACTTTTGGAAGTCTTACTAGTATAGTTTTAGTTGCAATTACACAAGACGGCATTTTTTTTTTCTAGGAACGCACACACATCGACTGTCATTCATTGTATTGTCGATACTGCGCTCGTGTGTGCCAGGTGCCACTTTTTGTACGCTATCTACTTCTTTTTACTATATTTGCTCAAATTCCATTTCTAAAAAGAGCCTAAAAGTAAAAAATATAATAGAAATGTAATATCATCGATTTTTGCTACAGCTATTAAGAACAGGTATTTAATTTCAATGTTTGTTTGCCTGTTGTGTTCAACTTAACTTAAATTGTGATTTGATATAATTGCGAGAGAATCGCATCCCTAGAGCGCTTGGGCGTGCGTTTAAATTTACACAATCTTGAACATCAGCCATTTTTACTAGAAACTCTTCATTAAATACTAATTCAAGATTAACACAATTTAGTTTATTTGTAAACGTGAACCACTTTTGTCTAGAATCGCTTTTCATAAACTGGAATAACATGGACATTAATAACTACTATCCAAGTATAAATATACTTCACGATATTGTATTCTGCTGCTATACAAAATAAATACCTACATGAAATTTTTATTCTTAAAAATTATTCAAAAAAACAAACGTCCAGTTTAAAAGCTAATGGAAACACATTCAGTAAATTATTACTCGTGCATTTTAAAATTATTGATAAAAATATTTAATCCAATATGTAGCATAAAATGCAAGTAGGTATGATAATAAAATAGAACGCTACATATTTTTAATCGGAAACCGATACTTAGAATAAAAACTTTTCGAATGTTTTATGCAAACATAAGCAATGCATCATCATTAGTTAGTTACCTACACATTTTATATTGGATGGTTTTTAGAGGTCTTTACTGGAATACACCCCAAGCTGGACATTTGGAGCTTGGAGCAACGTATACCACGTTGAAGCTGATCTCGAGATCCAAACGTCACTAGTTAGGAAATTAAAACAAAATGATTATGAAAGCTTAATGATATGACTCCGATAGCTTGGATGAAAAGGATTGGAGAGGGTCGCAATTTCAAAAAAGCCTATCTGACCTGGGCAACCGGCCGACGCGACGCCCGGACAGGCGCCCCAGATATCGCTGGCATGACGTCGTTCTTTAGATCAGGCAGATCTTCGCGAGCTGCAAGTCAGCGACTGGCATGACACACCAAATGACCGAGACCAGTAGCGCTACCATGAGTTGACATCGAAAACTGACATAACGTA
This sequence comes from Cnaphalocrocis medinalis, assembly GCA_014851415.1. Lineage (NCBI taxonomy): Eukaryota > Metazoa > Arthropoda > Insecta > Lepidoptera > Crambidae > Cnaphalocrocis > Cnaphalocrocis medinalis. The sequence continues at coordinate 10,972,348 of CM026275.1, read as the reverse complement.
AACTATTGCTGTGTCTCTTTCAAATGCATCACAATGAAAGAGACAAAGCAATAGGACCCCCACCCTGGACAAACATTCGTGTGATGAACACTTGTTTTTGTTCGGTGTCTGGGTGTTATTATATGTATTTAAGTATTATATTTGTGATCCTCTGTTATCTGATATCTGTAACACAAGTGCATAAGCTACTTAGCACGGAGTCAGGTCAATGTATGAGATGTTGTGTGAATTTATTCATTTATAGTTTTCGATAGCGAGGATAGTAGGTATTTCAAACTCATGGTAGTGCTACAGTAGAGTCGTTGAGTCATCGGAGTAAGTAAGTATGAAAGTTTATGCCACTTTTATATTATAGCATGACAAAATATTACCTACTTTAGATTAATTGTGAAGCTGTCAGCTGTCGGAAACGCATTCTTCGAGAAGGCCGCTCTCTATTTAGAACCTTAAAGATAAATAACGCTGTTTCTCCTGTTCTCTCGTATCTGGGGACATTTTCCTTCAACGCATTATTTACTCATTTTTCCGTTTCAAGTTCCGTGCACTTATTGTCGGGATCGGACTTTCCGAAACGAAACAAAAATGCCGGCAAAATGAGCCCACGGTAAGAAAGAACTGTTTGATCTTTTGTCAGAGTTCAAGATGGATTGTGATTATTTTCCCTGACTGGCTACATCTAAAAGAATTCCAAGAGGATTAATTACCTGAAACGGCTTTGTAAGTCCTTTGTCTAAGGAGAAGCATTCCTTCAACAAGAAACCTCCTAAGATTTAATTGAAATGCTTCAATAGGATTTTTGTGGTTGGAATCTGATCGGGATGTAATGATTTGATCGATGGATAATCTAATTTACAAAGATGTTTTCATTTATCCAATTTAAAACGTAAATATAATGTCTGATAAATAAGTGAAATGTACGCATGCAAGGCATACAATTTTTGGTCAGGCGCATTAAAAGTTTGAACTGTACCACTTACAAAATCGTTTAACAGTTATATTGGCGTTTATTTCATCTGTGAATTTAATACTACTTCACATAATATTTCAAAATTTATAAAATGGAACGCATCAATATAATATCCTGACTCCGTAATAAAAAGCATATAAGCACTTTTATTGGAGATATCAAACAAAAAAAGAATTTTAAATGTAATCCTTAAAATCTTAGATATCTTAGATAGATACCTAAGAGGATAGTTCATGGGTCAAATTACTGCTTTGATAGGTAGGTAAGTACCCTACGTAATATTTATCCAGTCACCGATTACTTGGTATACCTTGCCAAAGTAAAGTATAAAAACTATAATTTGAATTACAAAGTAGGCTAACAGGTAAACAAAGATTGTGATTTGCTTTTAATGCTCTCTAATTGAGGTCAATGCTTACAAAATAATAGGCGCTTAAAATTATATTGTACACTTTTTATGTTTATAACAATTCACGTGAATCGATCAATAAAATCAAAGTAAGATTTAGAATTACCAAAACTACAAAAAGAAAAAAATACTCTTTTAGAAGACCTCGATATAACCCAACAGAAAAAAACCCATGAAAATCATTCATGCATAAATAGGTAGGCATGACTGATTTTCATGGGACATGACTGACATAGATATAAATATATGATCCGCTTCCAACAAAGTGGTATTACCGTTTTTTTTTATAATCACACCAATCAACCAGGTCTCTAACTAGGGCAACTCCTGTACTATGAGTCACAGATGACTATAATTAACTGGGGCGTCAACCCAAAACCCCCAGACCCAAGAAAACTTAGATAATAGATATAGTTTTCTATATTGACTTATTGGGCCATCGAGCGATTTGCTCCGTGTAATCAGTGTACAATAAATATCTGTAACCGTGCTTAAGCTACTTAGTACGGAGTCATAATTATGAATGTAAGAGATGTTGTTATTACAAATAACGGTATAACTTTAATTGTCTTCCTACTGAATCTCTTTTGTGTCTCATTCTCAAAAGTTCACATAAATACTAATGATAACTTCATAAAATATGGAAGAACCTTCATCTTTTTTGTAGCTTGAATCGCATGAAAAGACTCATTAAGTAAATAAAATAATTAATTAGCACGTTGTGAACTATAGGCCTAACAACAACAAAGGTAAGTCTCGTACGAATAAATCTTTTGTTTTCTAAGTCCTTCCACCTTCGTAACAAGAACGAGCTTGTCGAAAAAATAATTAGATTAAATCCTACATAATATCGAAAAATGAAAGAATTATCTCAACAAATGTGTACCTATTTAGATTTACATGAGCATCAATTTGTAGGTAAAACAGCGTAGGCACAGAATACTTAATAGTACAAGGTACAGAAAACCCACTTCTAAAAACCGTTTATAGAAAAACGCGGAGTGGGACTGGCCTGGCGTAGGTTAATACTTACAATTTGTTTATTATATCAAGTGTACCTATATTTTTTTTAGAAATAAGTTGGAAGTTATAAGTAGGTATCTTTTTGCTTAGTGATATCTTTGGAAGTAACTACGAGTTATTTCATTTTCAAACGCTCATCTGAGTCTCATCAACTCGGTCATTGAAAACTTAATGTGATTCCCTTGAGCATGTTGTCAAGTAAATTTTTTTGTACACATCAGCACAACCTATCAAAATTCCTCAATTGATATTCAACCTAATGTGTTCGACAGTAAGGTGAGAGTAGAATGAGGAAATTTGACAGTTTTGTATACTTTGATGTGTGACTGTACGTACCTACTTACTTACTAATTGAGTTTTATTTCACACCAAACAAAAGAAGTTAATAAAATCGCGCTCCCCATTGTTTTAACAACTTGCGGGTTGAAAGAATAATTACTCCGCAAAATAAAGTATTCCAACTCTTCTCAATAAATGAGTGCTTAACCGAGAAGCAGATAAAAGAAAAAATAAAGGGTAGTGCATTATTGAGGAACTCAAGTAGTCGATAGCTCGGCGGTCAGGAAAAACAGCTGTATCTGGTTCTGGAGGGTTATGGAGATTTAACAGTAGTCGCCTTATTGTAATTACTAGACACTCTAAATCCTGAATCATGGCCTATGCGTATCGAGGGCTCCAAAACAAACAAAAGTCATTATTTATTTTTTATGTGATAGGTGGCAGACGAGCAGATCACCTGATGGTAAGCAATAGCCGCCGCTCTAAGATACTTGCAACACCAGTAGACTCACAAATGCGCTGCAAACCTTTAACCCGCTTTTCCCCCAATTGGGCCTCCGGTATACTCTCACTGAATCGACGAAACACTGTGCAGGCGCTGCTTCACGCCGGTGTTCTGTGAGGTCGTGGTATCACTACAGTCAAGCCGGCCCACGTTTAAAATTATTTAGATACATCAATTCTTTTGAGCATCACATGCGTTATTTGAGATGTTCTGACCATGTTCTAAGGGTTTCAACTTCAAACAGGTTGCTTTAACATTATTTACTATCGATAAACTAAATAGTACGTGCAACCACTTATCTCGCAACACTACTGAATGGAAATGAAACAAATCCAATCCAGTTCAAACATTGAGAACGAAAGTTGTTGGATTTTAAATTCCTTCGTATGCTTCTTTGAATTAAAGTTGTTACGTGGAACAACTCAAAGCCAATCTAAGACATGTTTAAACATTGGTACTGGGGGTGTATAATCCGTAAAATTTTGCCGTTTCGATCCCGAAGTCCACATAATAGGTAACACGAATAAAGCCCATTTAGCATGTTAGGTCATCAAAATAAAAATTAGCTGTTCCATAAAAAACAATATGTATTCAAAGGTAATTGCTAAAATTTAACGGTGTTTAAAATAGTTGCTGGTTTAGCTCAGCCCAGGAAAACCAGAATAAAATACATCAATCCAATTCTAGAGTGCCAATAACGGAACTGCCAACCCCTGGAAATAGCAGGCATTTTACGATAGGTCGCAAATGAGGGTAGATCTTGCGTTCGTTAAACAAAGAACGAATGCCGCCGAGGACAAATTACTCTGCGAGTTGAGTCTGTTTTTTAATTTTATTTGCAAGTAATTGCTACGGATAAAAGGTATGAAAAGGAGAAATAATATTAGGAAATAACTGATTCTTGTGTTGCATATTAAAATGACAGCAAAGTTTGTTTATCTATTTAAACGCCCCGTTAGTCTAGTGGTTTAAGTATCGAGCCGTGATTTTGGGTTCCTGATTGGTTCGAATGTTGAGTCAAGCAAAAAATATGTTTCGAATTTTTGGAACATATCTCAGGTTTGTGACCAACAATCCGCATTTACCCAGCTAAGGATGTTGTCACCTTCGAATTACAAATATTTTGTAAACCCCATAAAGTGGTACGGTAATGTGTTGCAAACTCCATTTGAATTTGACCCAATCATCATTAAAATATAGAGATCAACTTTGAAAAACACAGACCCATTTAGATCCCTTAAAACTTGCGAAAAGTTTCTTCTGGAGCGCTCGCGGGCGTCACCGGTGCAAATTTAAAGTATGTATTACTGATAGACCTGGGGCCACAATCCATTTGCGATAGAAAATAGAGGCTCGTTGTTGTCACTCAGCGTCAACGCTCCTGATTTGAAAAAGCGTGTTAATATTAATCAGTTTAAGTGAGGCGTTCAAATAAATAACATTACGTCTATTTGATTTATAGGATGGCAAAATTTCTGTATATAGTTACAATAAGCATTGTAATTTTATACAGAAATATTACCATTATACTACTACAATACGCGATTTCTACATTGCTTAAAATATGGAGCTTATAAGTACCATCTCTACACTTTAAAAGTTATAAATGTGACCTAGCAGTTTTAATGTGAATTTTTATGATGGACGCCTTTGCCCTGCAGTGGGACAGTATTTAGGCTGATACTTCACTACTTCTACTTCATGTTCCAGGAATAACCTACCAGAAAGTCCTAATAACTAATTACAATGAAATATGATTGTCGTCTGAGCAATAGATCAATGTGAAACTAGGTAATCAAAACGTTCTCTCACGACATTTTCCCTCGCGAGTAGTAAAAGTCTAGATTATCATACGTAAAAAGTCCCCTAGCCCCTAAGCCAGCCCGCCGCAAACCGTCACAGGCAAGCATGAGAATTCCATTACTGGTGCAGAAGTGACACGTTCGCGTGCGGTGCCTCGCCAGGCCCGCTCGTAACAAGCGGATTTGTTTAAATCACCTGCAGCCTTTGTTTACACTGTCTTATTGAATGGACGTTACGCGGAAGTGCATTAAGGAAATCTTATTGGAAATTATCGCAAAGCACCAAAGGCCTGCATAATAGAAATCAAGTAATCGCTATCTTGATGGGATGAGGCTAACCTAATCACCACGCTTATCTAATACGAATCACAAAGCCGTCCGAGCAAAGACATGCTTTTTTTTTAAATATACCTACCTATATTGTCATGGTGGTGGTGTTATATGTACAAAGTACTGGACAATAACTTAAGATCTTTTAATTGTACCATGTGACATGCAAAATAAATAAATATTCATTGAATAATTATAATATTTAAAATTTAATATACATTCGTACTTTTAGGTGTAAACGAAAATCCAAGTCCTTTGAAACAGGAAACCCTAAAATGGTTGACAGTTTATTTGGCGTTTCAATCAACCCAGCTTTGCATCATCATGGCTTATGCATCACGCTTCTGCTGCATTGTTGCGCATAATGCAATCCACTGATAGAGTAGACGTTCGTGGACGATTTTATTAGGAGCTTTGGGAAGGTGTTTTTAAAGGTAGCTTTGCGATAAATCCGTTTTGGTTAATGACTAATTTAGTTGACTTAGAGTTAGACTAATTGATTTCTCCAATTACACAACAGACAATGATATGAGAGTTAATAAATGTTGCTATATGATGAAATCACAGTATGGATGTGTTGAATTTTAGTCATTTTGGTTTATAGTTTTGTAGATATTCAGACTGTCCACAGGTAAAGCCGTCTACTGGTACAACACTTGCCCCCAAATAATCCAACTCAACAAATAGGCACCTATCTATTTTATCCAAAAACATTATCTTAATGATAACGAAAATAAAAGTGTACCTAAAAATTGAAGCTTTCATTATTACTCGCATTGAGGTTGATCTTATTGCCTAAAGGCCTGAAAATTATAGTCACTGAATACGTAATTACGTGCATTAAACTCTTAATAATGCTCAACATGTATGCAATATTGCATTGACTGCTTTATGGCGTTCCAATTAATTTAGCAGCGATTCGTAATGAATCCCGCTGCAGAGTCGTTCGTGCGTGTCAGCCGCAGGTAATTCACGTACGTGTTCGAGCCAGCGGGAAAATGCGACTTGCTCTATCAATGCAACGCCCCAACGTGATTAGAAGCATATTGTAAAACTAGCAATTCAACCCTGTTTTACATGGGTGATAGCTTTATGTCATACTTTTAGTTAGCATAGAGCATTGCCATCAATCACTATGCAGAGATATTCGTGCGTGTCAGCCGCAGGTAATTTACGTACGTGTTCGAGCCAGCGGGAAAATGCGACTTGCTCTATCAATGCAACGCCCCAACGTGATTAGAAGCATATTGTAAAACTAGCAATTCAACCCTGTTTTACATGGGTGATAGCTTTATGTCATATTTTTAGTTAACATAGAGCATTGCAATTAATCACTATGCAGAGATATTCGTGCTTGTCAGCCACAGGATTCACGTACGTGTTCGAGCCAGCGGGAAAATGCGACTTGCTCTATCAATGCGACGCCCCAACGTGATTAGAAGCATATTGTAAAACTAGCGATTCAACCTTGTTTTGCATGAGGATAGCTTTAAGTCATATTTTTAGTCAGCATAGAGCATTGCCATTAATCACTATGCAGAGATATTCGTGCGTGTCAGCAACAAGATTCACGTACGTGTTCGAGCCGGCGGGAAAATGCAACTTATTCTATCAATGCTACGCCCTAACTTAAGTAGAAGCATATTGTCAAACTAGCGATTTAACCCTGTTTTGCATGGGTGATAGCATTGTATCATATTTTTAGTTAGCATAGAGCCTACCCTCTCTCACTCGATGAAACACAGCACAGACGCTGCTTTACACCGGTCTTCTGTTGCCGTGGTGTCACTCCGGTCGAGCCATGCCGAAGCGGGGCTCGACCATGATTGAAATTGCTATCAAAAATCATCGAAATTACAATCACAGATCGCTAGAAACAGTTCAGATTGTTTATTTTCAGACTGGCCGGATGGCGCATTTGGTAATGACCCTGCCTCATACGCCAAAGGTCGTGGGTTAGATCCCCACCCACATTCGTGTGATGATCACTTGTGTTTGTTCAGTGTCTAGGTGTAATATATGTATTTATGTGGTATGTTTGTGTTAAACTAGGGTCGTCGATGTTGGTACACGAGTGTGTGAGCTGAAGTGGAGATGGGCAGACCTGGCAAGGTGCAGGATGATAGGTGGACTATAAAGCTTACCGAAGGGCAGCCAAGATTTTGGCGATGTCTTGTGGGTAGACCACCTGCCCGTTGGTCCGAGGATATTGTAAGGGTGGTGGGGAAACGGTGGATGAGGCTTGCTGGTGACCGTAGGGAGTGGCGAAATAAAGAAGAGGCCTATATACTCAGCAGTGGGTGGATGTGGGCTGACATGATGATGATGTTTGTGTTTCCTCTGTTGTCTTATATCTATAGCACAAGTGCTTAAGCTACTTAGTACGGAGTCAGGTCAATGTATGAGATGTTGTGAAAATTTTATTTCACAGCGTATTATCACAGTTGATAATGAGTCCCGCCACACGCCGCTCGCCGCACGACGGCGGAGGGTAATTCACGAACGTGTCATGCAGTACGGCATGGAGTCCTGTGAATACAAATCAACGCTGAAACCTGTTTAGAAGACGACAGGTATGAATTATATCACAGAAAATTTCATATATCATTATGGAATCAGGTAGATTTCCGTATCTCTTTTGAATATTGATTTCTAGCTGTTACTCGCGACCTTGCCCGCGTAGAATAGTATCTTTGGATAGCATTTTAATTATTTAATAATTTTCAACCCCTCCTTTTAACCCCATACAAACCTCTTTTCTCAATAAAAAGTAGCGGCTATTTAATAAAAGAAATCTACTTTATCGCGGGCCGCACAAATATCGTCAACGGCCGCAGTTTGACGACCACGGGTCTAGACCATCTGTATATTAAATTTAATTCAAATCCGTTCTGTAGTTTTGGCGTGAAAGAGTAACGGAAAGAAAGACAGACAGAGTTACTTTCGCATTTATAATATTAGTTAGGATAGGTTTTTTTCGTGTCAGTGATGTGATAGGTGACAGATGAACAGATCACCTTATGGAAAGCGATTGCCACAGCCCATAGACACCTGCAACATCAGTGAAGTCTATTCTCTCCTATTGGGCCTCCGGTACCCACACTCACTCAGCGAAACAGAGCTGGTGTTGCTACAGCTGAGCCGACCCATTTCATGCCTTTTTGGTAACTCTGTATATACCTATTGGTGATTCTGTGGCAGACAAGTAGGCGGATCACCTGATGGTAAGCGATTACCGCCGCCTATAGACACCTGCAACACCAGTAGAAGTAGAAGTGCGCTGCCAACCTTTTTTACCCCATTTTTCCCGCTAGTTGAAACTCAGTCTAACAGTACGCTATCTAGTGGAATTTTCACACACGATTATCTTATTGTAAATAGTAATTATCTCAAAAATAAAACTTATCAATTATTATTTATATAGATAGTCAGACATTTTATTTTATAATTGCGACCATTGCTGAATTTGCACTAGAATCAGTATAGGTTGTCAATGGCAAATGTTTTGTAAATAGGTCAAAGAAGGGTGCCACGTGTATCTAAAGCTATGTTTTTTCAGGGCTTACAGCATTTCTTAACACAACATAACATACAAAGTCTTTATCGCAAGTCCCCAGAGAGCGCATTACGGGTGTTTCGGTAAACTTTTCCTCAACCCTATTGCTTTTAGAAAGAGAGAGAAAAATAAATCTTTCGATGCATCAGGTTCTTTTATAGGAGGGTTCGTACATACAAGAGTTTTTTTTAAACGACAATTTAATGCACAAACAAGACACCGCTCAATTAAAACCATTAAATTCTTATTTCAAACTTTTGAAATGCATCAGTCGATCCGTTTCGTTCTACTACCCTCCACAGAATCCGTTACCACTTAACAATATGAATACTAGCAATTTTAATGCCTCATTAATAAAAGTTAGAGACTAAATAGTGATACGTGTTTCACGTAGTGATGTATATGCCATCAATTCAATCAACTACTCAATTAGAAAATTCCAATACCAAAACAATAAATAAATAGTTATTCTTAGGGTTATCGTAGTAAAAAGTTACTTCTGACAATTTTTAATTTTTCTATTGAGTAATATAATAGGTTAAGTTAAGTATCAGCCTTTAAACCACCACCTATATACTACCGCAGGGCAAAAGCCACCATCATAGAAATCAAATCAATTCAAAATCAAATCAACTATTATGGGATTAGACTTAAACACCACGCTTACCTAATGCGGATTGGTAATAAAAAATCCGAGTTATGTTCGAAAAATTGAACCGAGGACCCCAAGATCACAGTTCGGTACTTCCCACCACCACCACTACCCCATCTACCGCTACCACAACCACCACCCACCACCACTACCACAACCACTAGCCCATCGGGACGTTATAATAAAAGGTTGTATATCTTGTATGTATATAGGCCCTAATGTTCACAACTCGCGTGATAGGCACGTGCAACACCAGTGGAGTCACAAACTCGCTGCCAACTTTTTACCCCCTTCCGCCCGGGTGGGCCTCCGATACCCTCACTCACTCGGCGAAACACAGCACAATAATACGTTTATGGCGTATATGTCGCAGGGCATAGAGCCTACCCTCACTCACTCGGCGAAACACAGCACAAGTGCTGCTTCACGCCGGATTTCAGTGAGGCACTCCGGTCAAGCCGGCCCATTCATGCCGAAGCGTGGCTCTCCCACAGATTTCCCTGCGACATAATCATAATCATAATCATAATCGTTTATTGCATGCCACAATGTAGTACAGATTCTTATAAAATAATATTATAGTACTTTCATTGGTGTTTTAAATTACAATGTAGCGCCCTGTAAGGGCATCGCAATATCTGAGGGCTTTACAGTTTATTATTTATCTATATTATTTTAATGTTTCTTTTAATGTTTTTACTTAAATCTAATCTTATTTTACAAATTAAACAAACTTAAGTATATAATATTTTAAATTAAACTAACTACCACCATGTCACACAAAGAATACCATACAATAACATTTCACTATGTACTACTTGGACAATAAAATTTAATTACTACCTATATCTTGGAACATAACACAATATCTAATATTTATTAAATATAAGTAAGTATTATTCTTATAAATGTAGCTGTAGGATGTTGATCTATTATTATTTGTATTTAGGTGTATATGACTATTACTTATCTTTATCTTTAAAAAACTCATTTAGGTTGTAGTAACATTTAGAAATAAGATAATGCCGCAGTTTTTTTAAAAAAATAGGAAGCGTTTCAGAAGTTCTTATGTGACTCGGGATATTATTGTAAATTTCAATTACCATTGAATGTGGGCCGGAAGTGAAAAGTTTTAATTTGGAGAAGGGTTTTTTTAATGTATTTTTACCTCGGTTATTTCTTTTGGATTCATAATTTTTTACTGGGGAGTATAAGCTTATATGTTTTTTTACAAAGAAGACCGGCGAGAGCAGCCTTCATGTTTTCCGAAACCATACATATTTGGAAACATACTAATTAAACTAAGCAACAAAATGTTTATTTTATCTTATTATAAGTATATTTTGAAAGCATGGAATAAAAAGTTAAATTATTTTCAATTTGCAAACAATTCAGTGAACAAAACTCACATCACAGAGGAAAAACGAAACGTTGAGTCAATCATAATGTCACTTTGATAGTTAAGATATTTGACATCTTTTTAAATTGTTTTAAATGTGTGATCTATTCATTTACGTTTTCGCGTATTTTCTGGACTTTTGAGTTTATTGATTCAACCTAGACAACAGCATTTCCCTGGATTTGATTTCCAAGTGATTTGGTTTATTTAGTATAATGCCGCTTCGATGTGTCCATTGTTCTTTGCGTCTTGCTTGATCGAAAAAGACGACACCGTTTATCCGAGGAAAGTGCAGAGACGATGGAAAGAAGAAGCCAATAGTGAAATACTCTCTGCATTTAATAGTATTGACCCATATGTTTTAAGGGCCAGAATAAAATCTCGATATTCGGGCAGCAGGTCATACTATACATACATAGTAGTAGATAGAGCAATTCAAGGACGACAAGCTATTTTAGGGTAATAATGTTATTGTGTTGCAGGTAAGCGAACAGTTGGTTGCTGTTCGCATACCATGAGCATATTATGGTATATGGGGTTTGCAAGTCGACGGGGTAATATAGTACCTCCTGCAGCCTTTTTAGACAATTTGTTATGTACTTAATTGATTAAATGACGTCATACCTACACATCCGAAGTTTGTTTTACCATACCTTTATAACGCTGATGTAAACATGCAACATTATGTACTTATAAATAATCGTTGAGTACACATGTAAGGTAGGCGCGCCTGACGGACTATGAATTTGTAAGCACGAGTTCATACTCGTGCTTACAAATTCATAGTCATCATTCATAGGATCATTCATCGATTTATCGAGTGCCATTTATAGTACGTTAAGCATCAGTAGCACTACCATGTTTTTTTTTATTTTTATGCGATTGGTAGCAGACGAGCAGACAGATCACCTGATGGTAAGCGATTGCCGCCACCCATAGACACCTGCAACACCAGTTGAGTCACAAGTGCGCTAGTAGCACAAAATCTAGTAGTGCGAGTGCAAGTTTGAAATACTCAGAAATACTATCCTCGCTACCGAAAACTATCGCTTTGTCTCTTTCATTATGATGCATTTGAAAGAGACAGAGCAATAGTTTACGTTATGTCAGTTTTCGATGTCAACTCATGGTAGCGCTACTGAAGGCCACTCAGTAACATTGACAGGGGGGGCGTTGTACGATATTTTTTCTTCTATGGGAAAATGTCAATCAACACTGAGTCACTGACACTTGTGAGGAAAATACGATTTTCCGACATTTGCCGAAAACCTTATGTATGACCCTTGAACGACTATACTTTGTCGGCCCTATACCTTTATAATCCCATCTTTAGAAAAGTGGCAACAATTTCCTTTTTTCTTAGTTGAGTGTTCTTCTTTAAGTATCATTAATTTTTTTCTAGGCACGGGACCTCTAAACCGCAGACTGAAAATACATAGAACTTCGCCGGACTCCTTTGCATGATTCATAGATGTAAATACTAGTTAATGTTAATATGGAATGTTTTACAAAATGAGGTCGGCAAGATTCCATTTGGTCTATGTTAGTCAAGATCCGGATGCATCTTTTCTGTAAAATAAATATGTCCTGGATATCGGTACAGTTTCCCCACAGAACTATACCGTAGGTTAGCCTTGAGTGGATGTATGCATAATAGGCTGTTAACGCTGTTTTGAAATCCGTAACCTTCTTTAATTGATTAGAGCGTATATTGAAGACGATAATTTCTTAGCTAGTCTGTGAATATGTGGTTTCCAGGATAAGTTTGAGTCAATATCTAGATACCAAGTAAAGTTGTTGATTCTACGGTTTCTATTGGGGTATCTTGATAAGTATAGTTTATTTGCAGTGGAGCTTTTGGTAGGGCTTAAACTGAATTAATTTTGTTTTGTTAAAGTTAAGGATGAGGTTGTGACTGTTTAGATAATTTGTAATTTTATTTAGTGTTATGTTAAGTTTACTTTCCAATTCGTTTGTGTCTGTACAGGGTATCATAATGGACACGTCGTCTGCAAATAATACGCAGTGATCTATTGATGCTGTAGTGATACTGTTAATGTATATTATAAATAAAATGCACCCTAATACAGATCCTTGTGGAATAGATCCCCTTATGTTTGTTTGTTTAGATACTACTTTTTGAATGAGACCAGTGGTAAAATTTGTATTTTCTATTTCCGTGAATTGCGACCGATTTTCTAGATAGGACTTGAACCAGTTTACACATACACATTGACACACCACAAACTACAGGCGGATTGTTGCACAAGCTACAGGCGGATCGTAGCACAAGACAGACGGGCGGGTCGTAGCACAAGATACAGGCGGGTCGTAGGATACAGACGGGCGGGTCGTAGCACAAGATACAGGCGGATCGTAGCACTAGATACGGACGGACCGTAGCATCAAAAATCAAAGTGCGTAAATATACGAGAGTACTGAAGGGCGAAAGTAACTTAGTAAACTAAACAAAAGAGAGCATAATTGGTTTTCTGTACAAACTATGCAGTGCACATTCACTGTTCAGTCCACATAAACGACGTGGCGGACTCATAAAACCTTATCTGTCCCCTCGCGGGCGCATTTGAAACGATTTCGTTACTTGCCTGTGTGAGATACTTGCCTGTTTAGGAGGACCGTTTGAGTTTGCATATTCTTGTTTTTAAAAAGTTCAGTTTTATGATCAGTTAAGTATTCTCGGTGTGTAAGGACACTTTCTATTTTATGATGAGTGCGTAGTAAGGATATGAAGTTATATGCCATTATTTAAAATAATTCTGATTTTTGATATGTATTTATTTATTTATTCTTACAAAATCCACAGCTCTTAAATATAATAATTACAGTAAACATATTCTTCTTCAGTATGTAAGAGCGGTTTCAGATAAGCATATTTTTTTCAGCATAAGAGCTTACACGTGAATTTAAAAACTATATGCGTATACATACGCCGCATATTTCGAAATCAAAACTATAACTTTTATGTAGTTTTTTTCTCAGGAGTTTTTAATGAACCAGATACACTCATAACAATCCCTTATATAAGTATAGTCCCAAATTAGAGCATTTTAGTTCTACTTTTCTATAATGTCAGAACTTAATGAATATGTATGTAAGTAATAAATTAATAACAAGGTTATTTACCTTCAAGCCGAGTCTGATAAAATCCCGTCGTAGTTATTTTTACTATGTTACATGTTATCTTTTTATGGTCCTTAACATTTATACTGATAAAACCATATCCTTAAAACAATCCATATTTTACATTAATATCCTTTCAAGTACCAACCTGAAGGCTACAATGTAATGTAACCTTACTACGAAAGAGTTTCAAGCAATAAGTACTTACGCCCAAAAGTGACCCGGATATGCGCATAACGGATTCCGTACTAGTCTATCGTATTATCTATACAATCTTAAAACACTACCTTACCTTTTTATATGATAGGCAATGGTGTATTAGGAAAGTCTTTTAATATTAATATCGATTATTTTTAAGTGAATAAACAAAATAATGTGTGAAGATTAGTTTTAAGAAAATGGTAGGTAGGTACTAAACGAATATTGTATTGAAGCTCAACTTAAATATTTATTGTTATTGTTTTCAGTACATTTTTGCTAAAGCGCTATCAAAAATAAATTATTTTGTGAAATTATGAACTGACTAGATATAATGTTTCTTGAGACCCGCTGAATACTGGCGGACAGACTTTTGAAGTAGAAGTAGTAGCAATAAGGTCGCGTTTTTTTATCGTTTGTGTACCTGTCCCTAAAAACTACACTTCAACATTTAACATTTCATCCGAAGTTCACCAACTACTTATTGTACTGTCTATAGCGGTTGTTTCACTCATGTATTCTATTTCTGTGCAATAAAGAATATCTATCTATCTATCTATCTATCTACTTTGTATTGAAGACGACCTGTGCTGTTTTGTTTTCTTTTACCTTAATCGGGTAATATCTACTGACACCCTTATGGCTTATAAATACGCAAACCGCGAAAAAAAACCTTACACGGTGCTATTAATTGACACTCAGATAAGATAAGATAAGATAAGATAAGATAAATTTATTGAAAATCATTTTACAAGGAATACTTATAATCTACCTAATACTAAGAAGCTATTTTTAGTTGGGTGCCTGAACTAGGTAAATCCTGTATCTCAGGCGAAAACTAAAACTAAAAGAAATGGTCTTACATTAATAATAATTTGATTTTACAATAATTTGATTTCATGTAAACAATTTCTATAATAATTTTATTAATATGGTTTTGACATCGGATTTATGTGTTGTTCTACTTACACTATTTCTGAAATTATCTAATCTAACAGGTAAGCAAAATGTTGAATGAGTACCTAAATCAACCTGACGATCACTTATGCAACAATAGCAACCTACATTTAATTTTGATGACATCACTATTTCTTGACTTACTCTACGTTCATAGCAAAAACGTATATTAAGCAAAATAACTAACACAAAGTCTACAGTTATAATAAGATAAAAGATTACAATTTTGATTAAGAGAAAAAATAAAATAATAGGATTAGTAGGTACATACTAATAATAAAAAGTAAATATTAGCTAGGTGAAGTAACTATAACACAAATGGGGTCTTATTCATAATCTACTAAACTAATATAACGTTTTTCGGCCATTTGTCTTGCCGGACAGTCAGGGTCGCCAGTCTTATGGTTGCTCGGCTTTTTGAACTGCAAGCAAGTGGCGCATTTTGGTGGCTCGACCTTCTTTGGGCACTCCTTAATGTCGTGAGCTTCTCCACAATGCCCACAAATGGTGTTCACTCCTCGACATGTTTTGGCGGCATGACCATACTGCTGGCACTTGTAGCATCGGGTCACAAGCGTGAAATCTCGTACAGGGCAGGAAGACCAATTAATAAATACTCTGTCATTAGTAATTAATGCCTTACGGATCTCTGCAGGGACCTCGATGACGTAGTTACAAGTCTCAGCGTTTTTCCTTCCAGATTTATGGCTCAGCTTAATTGAGCTCAAGAAATTTTCATAGGTCATGCCCTTCAGCTTGTCGGCTAGGTTTTGCTGGAAGATGCAGTTGTAAACCTCCGTTTCCGTCATAGAAGTGGGCACTCCTATAACAACAATTCTAGGCCTTCGTTTTTTCGGTTCATCTAATGTAAACCCTGATGTCGTTAGCTGCTCAGACTTTTTGAGTTTCTCGATGTCACTTTTAGAGTCCGTGCTTATAATCACACCACCATTTTTTGTTTTACGTAGACCTCTTACTTGCAACTTCAAATGTTCAGGGCGTATAATTTTTTGTACCAAGTTTTTGGTCTCCTCACTCGACTTAGTTTGGTCAGCAGGATAAATTGCAATCGAACTCATTTGCACTGGCTGGATAAATTTACCATCGCCCTTTTTTACCATGTCCGCAAAGGAAGTGGTCACTGGGGCTGGAGTAGAGGACACTTCAATAGCTTGTTTAAGGTTTTGTAAGTCCTGCGAAAGATCTTGTTTTTCTTGGTAGTTCTGAAGGTAGTTATGATTTTGTACGGCTTTAAATTTAAGTGACTGGTATTGGACAACCAACTGAGAAGTCCCCAGGCTAACATTTCGGCACAGGTTGTTAATTCTGAGTTTCTGGTCCGTATTCAGTTTTCCTTCACAAGCTATGATGCATACCTCGTTTAAGCACTTCTCAATTTTTTGCATCCATTCCTGGAGCTCAGGGGTACCAATGACTGCTGGAGCGTCGTCCTGGTGATGCTGCTGGGGTTGAGGGCGGGCTTGCTCTGGCGTCCTGGGCTGGGGCGCAGGTGCAGTTCTTGGTTGAGGTGCAGGGGTAGATGGCGGGCTGCGGAGTGTTTTTCCGCTTCTATTAAATGGACTTTCGTCCATTATCACTCAAAAGATAAATTTATACACTAAATATGACACATAACAAAGTCACTGTTGCACAAACATACAATGACCCAGAAAAGTCTCTTCCGTCTAGTAGGACTAGGTCAAGATATTACTACAGCAATTGTTTATTGAAACAAATTAACAGGTATCACGACTATCCGCATCGGAGATCGATGACTCAATGATAGATAGATAGATACTCTTTATTGCACAAAATATTACAGAACTTATGCTTTTAAGGTAATTTACAAATACAATATCGGCGGTCTTATCGCAAATAACGATCTCTTCCAGACATCCTTGGGGTAGAGGACCATCAGCAACGTAGACGACGTTTTTTGGATCTAATTTAATAAAATTCCGAGACTAAGTGAAGACGATTCACAAGATATAAATCGAATGGGTATAGTAGTAATTTTATTGTATATAATATAAACAATAAAATACTGTTTCAACTAATACTATCACATACCATGAAAAATCATTCAAGGCATCCGCTGTCATTTATTACGATGAAATTTTCAAAAATTCTTGTTCGATAAAATATAATATCAAGTTTTTAAGTTCTTTATTTTTTACCGACTTTGAATTTTTTTTAACCTGTTCACTATATTATGTACTGATAACATTTTCGAGATTTACAAATTAAACAAACGCACTCCCAACAAACTTCACTCAGTCGAGCCAACTTGCCAATGCAAACGCTCCTCCGACTCTCGGGATTGAAGTACCAGCAACAATGACGGTCTTTGGCTTTTGTAATACTTTATTATGTGCCGGCAAAGATCCCCTGACAAAACTTTATTGGAACATCGAGTATGAACACTCGGCTTGATATGAGGCACTACTTATAATGGAGCAACATTATTCGATAGCCTTTCTTTGAAGCCTCACAGAAACTCGTTCGGTTGTTAGATGGATTCGTTCTTATTACAAATACATTTTCTAATCTGTTCAGTACAAACGAAGTTCTTACTATTTTTTTATGTGATAGGTGGCAGACGAGCAGACGGATCACCTAATGGTAAGCGATTGCCGCCGCTCATAAACACCTGCAACACCAGTAGAGTTAAAGTAGTAGAGTACTTTTCAATAGTATATGTGTTGTGGTGTCCAGAGTAATAAATGTAATTTCTTTCTTCTTCTTTTTCTTTCTAAAGCTACTATTTACCATCGAGATCTTCGATCATACAATCACTGATAGAAGATCGAAACCTTAACGCCCGTACTAAATGGCCTTGTGAATTATTCATCGCTTCCAGAAAAACGACGTCAAGACTTTAAAGGAGCTCGTAGTATGCGTCTGGGTTGAATTACTCACTGTCATATCATGTTTTTGTGTGGAACAGTGGGAGCCGAGGGCACTTCCTACAGTCTGACCTGTTAGTTAAGGTTCAGTAGATAACTTCTATCCACACTACTCGATTTTGTACTTATACTTACGACGTATAACTGTGGGAGAGCCACGCTTCGGCATGAATGGGCCGGCTCGACCGGAGTGATACCACTGCCTCACAGAATACCGGCGTGAAGCAGCCCCTGTGCTGTGTTTCGCCGAGTGAGTGAGGGTACCGGAGGCCCACTCGGGGGGAAGGGGATAAAAGGTTGGCAGCGCACTTGTAACTCCACTGGTGTTGCAAGTGTCCATGGGCGGCGGCAATTGCTTACTATCAGGTGATCCGCCTGCTCGCCTGCTACCTATCACATAAAAAAAAATACTTCCCAAAATAAATGGTAACAGGAAAATAATACACCTAGTA
This sequence comes from Cnaphalocrocis medinalis, assembly GCA_014851415.1. NCBI lineage: Eukaryota > Metazoa > Arthropoda > Insecta > Lepidoptera > Crambidae > Cnaphalocrocis > Cnaphalocrocis medinalis. The sequence continues at coordinate 10,953,772 of CM026275.1, read as the reverse complement.
TAGCTGGCGGCACGAAAGTATAGCGATGACCGTTATTTTGCGCACTTGTAAAAAAGAAGACTTTCTATGAAAATTGGTTTCTGCGTACTCACAACTACACTTTCTTGCGGCAAACTATACAATTTTTTAAAGTTATTTCTTGAAATCTGTTATTCTCCTTCCACCCAAGTAGCCATCCTGCCAAATGCGCCACTCGGCCAGTAAATTTACTATTTAATTAATGGCATAAAATATTATTGCTAACCAGCATCACGCAGTAGTTTTAATTCTCACAATATAAAATAACTATATTCATTAAATTAATAATTGAACATTACATCCAATTTTAATCCTTAAATTTTATTAAAATCCCATAATGTACATCATATCACGTTTTTTATTAAAATATTTTTCATTTTACAAAAATGAAAGTTTACAATATAGCCTGCAGGAATCACACGGTATAATCATTAATTACCGTATATATTATTTGAGTCAAAATGACCGTTCATCTACGGTAATACAGGGTGTATCTATGAACATTTACATCCCTTTAACCACGTATTATATAAATAATCATTCGTATATCCGTAGTAACCAATCTGTAACAGAAATTCATATTCTTAGCCTCCCCAGTAGAGACGTACAGTCAACCGCACATTAGGTTACCACAATCTGTCAAATTTCCTCAATTGATATTCAACCTAATGTGTATGACAATAAGTTGAGAGTCGATTGAAGAAATTTGACAGTTTTGTATACTTTGATGTGTGGCTGTTTTTACTTAATAATTATATTCCCCAGTTTTACCAGAAAAAAATACTGTGCTGACTTTTTAACTATGTTTGAAAAATCTCAAATATTTATTTGGACCTTGATTCATATACCTAGATCGGATATCAATGTCAATAACCATGTAGTGTGTACCAACCGATATGAACAGAGTAATGCCACCATAGAATGGTCGTTCCTACTGGCGCCGACTCGTCTCGCCCCAATATACCACCAACGTAAAGGGAGCCAGTAGCAAGTGTAATGAAACGCATCTAAGTCTTAAAAAGTAAACTGTCAAAATTAAATAATGCGTTACATACTTAATGTAAAATGTATTATTAATTACTAATATAAACCCTCAAGACCGCAAAACACTTTTAATCAAGAATCCAACAATACAGCATGAAAGTTAATGTCGACAAACGCACCTTGAAAATCAAAACTAGGGTGTTTCTTTATATATGATAGATGGCAAGACAAGCAGAAGGATCACTTGATGGTACAGTCGAGTTCTAAAATATGTATACACTTTAGGACCTTGTCTCAGTACATTGTACAAGACAACGACGTCCACTTTCTCATAAATATGTATTGTGACAAGGTCCTAAAGTGTATACATATTTTTTAACTTTACTGTACCTAAGCGATTGCCGCCGCCCATAGACACCCGGAACACCAGAGTAGAGCCACAAGTGCGCTGCCAATCTTTACCCTTTTTCCACCCATTCTCACTCAATCGGCAAAACACAGCGGTCTTCTGTGAGGCCGTGGTATAATACATGCCGAAACGTGGCTTCCCCACTGGTGAGGATCCCGCGTCGAAAATTTTGCTTGCTTGGGCGTACTGAACTCAGTCCACCCATAATGTGACCAGCTCTCTAAAACTCATAGTGAACAAAACATTATTGTGCTAGTAAATGGAAAATTATAATAACTATATTATTTCTACCAGTCAGGATTATTTTTCACCTGAGGGTGATATTGTCGCGTCCTTAGCAATCGCTTTGAAGCGAATCTAAGAGTCCCCAATATACGATACGATTTGTCGTAATGATCTAAGCGAGATATTTATGCAAACGATTCCATCGTAAATGACGCACAATTTTTTGTGTTGGTAATAATTAAACATGGATCGGAAGAGTAAGAGTAAGAAAACATTTATTGACCACAACATTTACACAGACAAGAAGACAAAACAAGGGAAACAGAAGTTGCGGCCAACAAGGTTCAGCCTCATCATGATGCTACAGCCGCCGCAAGCAGCTGCTGCAGCGCTGGTTTTCAGGCTGGACCTTGAGTGACGCCATAAGATTATAATAATATATAAGAGTAGGAAGCGTAAAGACTAGAATATTTAGAATATTAACACTATACTCTGATTCATAATCATGTAAAGTAAACTGACAGATGAAAATGACAAGTTTCTATGCATTTTGACATTTTGCATGTGTCAAATTGAGTGATAATGTATGGGGATGACACATTGACATCTGTCAGTTTACTTTACATGATTATGAATCAGAGTATACAGAATACATGAAATAAAATAATAACTAGTTACTGACTCTAATAACCATCGAGTGGTCGTCCCCCTGGCGTCGACCCGTCTCGCCCCGATATAATATCACACTCCGTTGTGCAAAGGTAATCACATGACAAAGCTTACGCTACACGTGTTTGCTCATATATACTCATACGAGTATTACTTGACAAAATAAACCTTATTTAATGAGCCAGAAGAGCTTTCGCATTTCAGAGGGGTGGACGAACTCAGTTCAGACGATTTACGTCATTAATTTGGCTAATAAGCATCGATCTAACTTCTTCTAATTGGTTCGATGTTATAAGTACTATTATACGGCATGTTATAGATGTAGAAATGATAAAATAGCACGCCAGGCCAGGGAGCTACATCTGCTGTAGGACTTGTTTTTATGTGACATGAGGCAGACGAGCAGACAAATCACCTGATGGTAAGCGATAGCCGCCGACCATAGACGCCTGCAACACCAGTAAAGTTACAAGAGCGCTTGTGACCTTTAACTACCTTTCCCTCAATTGGGCCTCCGGTGCCCTCATTCACTCAACTAAACACAGCGTAAGCGCCGCTCCACGCCGGTCATCTGTGATGTCCTAGTATCACTCCGGTCAAGCCGGCCAATTCATGCCGTAGCGTGGCTCTCCCACCTACTTATAATAGAAGTAAGTGCGAACATAAAAAGTATATCCGTTGTAATGCTAGACACAGAAACCTGTGGCGCAGTATGAAAAAACCTAGGCCTACCTCTAGCTGTGAACACACAGCGTTAGTTGATTTATCAAAAAGAACGGAATCTCAGACCAACTTCAGCGGCCTTTTGCACCGATTGTGTCTTGGTTATGGATAGGTATTAAAATATCATGGAGAAGCTGTGCTTTCTGGGAAAGAACGAAGAATCTGTCAGAGTTGTCCCGTATATAAGGCGCTTTCTTATCCTCTGAGGTTCAAAGACTATATTTAACTAACTTGGTTTGAAATAGCCTAGGGCACTACTCGTAAATGCTAATACACGCAACTATTCGAAGCAAAATAAACGAAGAGCGTTTAGATGTCGGCCTTTTATCTGAGTAGTTAATTGGGTCGATTTCATAGTACCTACGCGTAGGCGCCTATCTCCTATTAACCGTGCAGAAATACTTAGTTAATTGTTTTATGTACACACGATGTCACGTGAAATTACCCTTTTTGGACCGTCCTTATGTCTTAGACACAAGTGTTATTTTAACACTACTCGACCTGACGCCACTTGTACTCAAGGATAGTATTCTACAAAAAAAGAATTATTCAAATCGCACCAGTAGTTTCGGAGATTAGCGCGTTCAAACAAACAAACAAACAACTCTTCAGCTTTATTATATTAGTATAGATATTAACATTACAGAATACATGAAATAAAATAATAACTAGTTACTGACTCTAATAACCATCGAGTGGTCGTCCCCCTGGCGTCGACCCGTCTCGCCCCGATATAATATCACACTCCGTTGTGCAAAGGTAATCACATGACAAAGCTTACGCTACACGTGTTTGCTCATATATACTCATACGAGTATTACTTGACAAAATAAACCTTATTTAATGAGCCAGAAGAGCTTTCGCATTTCAGAGGGGTGGACGAACTCAGTTCAGACGATTTACGTCATTAATTTGGCTAATAAGCATCGATCTAACTTCTTCTAATTGGTTCGATGTTATAAGTACTATTATACGGACATGTTATAGATGTAGAAATGATAAAATAGCACGCCAGGCCAGGGAGCTACATGTGCCGTAGGACTTGGTAGTAATTGTTGGAGTTGATGTACCTTTTTTATGTGACATGTGGCTGACGAGCAGACAGATCACCTGATGGTAAGCGATGGCCGCCGCCCATAGACGCCTGCAACAGTAAAGTTACAAGTGCGCTTGTGACCTTTAACTCCCTTTCCCCCAATTGGGCCTCCGGTGCCCTCACTCAATCGACTAAATACAGCGTAGGCGCTGCTTCACTCCGGTCTTCTGTGAGGCCGTAGTATCACTCCGGTCAAGCCGGCCCATTGATGCCGTAGCGTGGCTCTCCCACCTTACTTAGGAGTACCTAAGTGATATAAAAAGTAGGTTTATCCGTTGTAATGCTGGACACAGAAATCTGTGGCGCGGTATGAAGAAACCTAGGCCTACCTCTAGCTGTGAACACACAGCGTTAGTTGATTTATCAAAAAGAACGGAATCTCAGACCAACATCAGCGGCCTTTAGCACCGATTGTGTCTTGGTTATGGATAGGTATTAAAATATCATGGAGAAGCTGTGCTTTCTGGGAAAGAACGAAGAATCTGTCAGAGTTGTCCCGTATATAAGGCGCTTTCTTATCCTCTGAGGTTCAAAGACTATATTTAACTAACTTGGTTTGAAATAGCCTAGGGCACTACTCGTAAATGCTAATACACGCAACTATTCGAAGCAAAATAAACGGAGAGCGTTTAGATGTCGGCCTTTTATCTGAGTAGTTAATTGGGTCGATTTCATAGTTCCTACGCGTAGGCGCCTATCTCCTATTAACCGTGCAGAAATACTCAGTTAATTGTTTTATGTACACACGATGTCACGTGAAATTACCCTTTTTCGACCGTCCTTATGTCTTAGACACAAGTGTTATTTTAACACTACTCGACCTGCCACTTGTACTCAAGGATAGTATTCTACTTATTATTATCTAGTTTCTGAACGAGACTTGGAATATAACTTGTATTGACAAGACAGTGTAAATAAGTTATACCTATTAATTTGATTCAAGGAGTCCAATCATATTGTTAATTGATTTAGTTTAGTAGGGTAGGTAAATTATAAGAAGTTTATGTCCATTTTTCGTCAGATGGAAAACTAGCCTACGATTGACAAAATAATGCCTTTGTAAATGAAAAACAGGGCGTAACAGTCATCATTTAGAGATGCCTTTGCTACATCTTCCATCAACTATTTTGAATGACTTTAGGATATTCATCGATTTTTTTTGACTCCACATACAAAATGAATTGCGTACCTACTGAAGGTATGAAAAGTAAATTTTTTATACGAATTTCCAAAAGTTATATCATAGGCAAGATATATTATAGGTTATAGAACAAATTTAAAGTTGTTAAAAATAGTTTTGCCAAATGACCTAGTTAATAGGATGTAAGTTACACCCTTGTACCTTACTTTTCCCACGTCTATTTCTTTGCATCCCAAACCAAATTCATAAGCAAAATTATCAAAAACGCGGGTAAATGGAGTGATATGTGCTGAGTTTTACAGCAGTAATAACTCATAAGTCAGCCGCGTAATGTGCGTGAAATAGATTCGGTGCGCCCTCTCGCGGCGCCTAGAAGAAATACTCCAAATCAGCGCCGCGCCTCGGCCCGGTAGCTCGGAACGATGGGTAGAGGTTGACTGCAGCTTGGAAAAATTAAAAAATGTGATTAAATTCAATGAGGGTGTTTGCAAATCCGACTAGATGGCGTTACGTTGACGTCAGGTCAACTTTGACGACATTAGTCGTTTTGTAAGTAACTTCGTAATTATGAAAAAATACGTCAAAATGGAACCAATCCACTGTTGTGACCATAACTATAACCATAGGCTCAAGTAAAAAGTAGGTATATTTCGAATTTTTCGAGCATATCTTAGGTTTGTGATAACCAATCCGCATTGAGCAAGCAAGGTGAGTCTAATCCCATCATAAAATGTGAAGATAATTTGCTGTCTCATATGGAGACCTATGTTCTGATGTTCTGAAAATATGAACAATAATAATATTCAGGAGCTATTGTTACGTTGTAGTTGTAGTTTAGTTTAATACCTTTTAGTGAGAAAATAAACTTATTCATTATTTTGTTATTACAGTTTTTGTTACCAAGAAGTCGTCATACATCCCAACAAAATAAAATTAGGGAAACTATAGACTTAGGTACCGTAAGTCTATAATTTTTCTTAACCTCTACAATCTGGACCTCTTCCACAGACCAATAAGAGAACATGTTGAAGGTCATAATCAATAGGCATATCTTAGTACGCGTATCATCTTAGAACTCATCGTCGCTTTGCATAAGGTGATAATAATATTATTGCGGTCAAACGTTAGCGAATAAAAAAAAAAAGGGTGTACCTATGTGGTAAAATGAATTCATTTACCATTGCCAAGTTCGAGAAATGGGTTGCCAATTTCTAAATAAATGAACATTGTTTAAATGAAATTTTCCTCTAACTTTCTTATTTTGTCAACTTTGCAGTCCACTGAGAAATAAACATGACATGTTATATTTACAGGTCCAGATTGATTTCTTTACTAAATATGTAACCAAATTATTATTCTTATATTAGCTATCATCTTTATTTCAGTATTAGTATATTGAAAGCATGTTTAAATACACAATTACAATTTAGAAAGATCTAAGTCAACCTATAGCATATGCCGCGGTCTTATTGTATTTGATATATTGTATGGAATAATATGAATACCTAATTGTTACATGCGATGTCGGCGACATAATCAGTGTGTGACATCCTGATGCTTTTTTCATTTTTTGGTTCTAGTTATGCAGGGTTTATTTGTGGACATTTACATCCCTTTAACCACATGGTCTACTAAGCGTTCTGAACAACAATATATCATTGACTTTAGGAAATTCGCATAAAAATAATTCGACTTTTCATACAAAGTCAGTAATGTGACATGATCTTGACTCGATTGTGTTACAGATATCAGACAAAAGAGGATCATTAATATACCTAATACTTAAATTTGTGATTGTTTAGTTTTAGTTACTTATATATAAGTGAATACAATTAAACCTATTAAATAACCTCACTAGTTAATCAGATTTCTAGCATTCCACGTGAAACCTATTTACCTCACACAAAGCAACAAAAAAAATGTTTACCATCAAATATGTATAAAATGTGGGAAATTTAATCGACAAAAGCAATACGGGGATGTGTGAAACCGCACCGAATTGAAATACCGCACTGGACAGAGCTCGTATTAATTGACTAGCGGACAGAGAAGTATTTTTCATTTGTCAATAACTACGAATAAAAACATGGCTCTATATCCAGTAGTGATGAACGAATAATGGAAATGAAATTTACAAAATGACGACCGGCCCGATGATGACGCGGAATGTACCCGTGACAAAGCCTTGCTTCAGCATGAATGGGCCGGCTCCGGAGTGATACCATGGCCTCACAGAAGACCAGCGTGGAGTAGCGCCTACGTTGTCTTTCGTAGAGTGAGTGAGGGTACTGGAGGTCCAATTGGGGGAAGTGAGTTAAAGGCGCTGCTCGCCTGCGCTGTGTTTCGTCGAGTGAGTGAGGCTTAAAAGGATCCCAGCGCACCTGAGACTTTACTGGTGTTACATGACGCGTGCACAAAATAATTACACACAGAAAGTAGGCTAAAATCGTGTCATGTACTCACGCATGCGCACTAACGGGGAAATACGCCTTTTCGACCACATTAATCTTAGGCTATGACATAAGACTGTCGAACTGTCGAGGTCTGTGATAGAGGCCGCGCGCTTATGTACTCATGCCGGGCAAAAACCCTAGCATATGTCAACAAACTCTTCTAAATTCAAAATCAGGCTGACCTACCTGACCTTCTGTGTGTAATTATTTTGTGACGTGTGTCTATGGGCGACGGCAATTTCTTACCATCACGTGATCCGTCTGCTCATCTGCCACATATCATATACAAAATTATAATTACGTAGTAATTAGCTTGAGCACTTGTGTTACAGATATCAGACAACAGAGGAAACACAAACAATAGTTAAATACATACATTACACCCAGACACTGAACAAACACAAGTGTTCATCACACAAATGTTTGTACAGGTTGCATGGGAATTCAACCCACGACCTATGGCGCATGAGGCACGGTTACTACCAAATATAATATCTGTAGTTGTAAAACTACTAATGACAGCGCTGTTAAAATCACTTTTACAGACGCTTTCAGTATGCAATCAATGCATTTGTGTATCTTAGATTATACCCATGTTTTTCACAGTTAAAGCGACTTAAAAATGTTTGGTTTAGCAATCAGCTTATTTAAATTAGAAATCCATTTATGTTTTTGAACCATCTCAAATTAACAAATTTTGAAGTATGTTGTCGTCAATAATACCTGAAGGTCACGGGCAGTCATGGTTATGGGTTCATATTTTACGGGTCACTTAACGCCAATTTATATTATGAATCCGCAATGAACTTCTGTTGCTTTACTTAATTAAGGTAAACCAATTATATTAAAGCTCAAAGCCTAAATATAGGTAAGACGCGGGAAAGCCATGCTTTGGCGAGAATGGGCCAGCTCGACCGGAGTGCACCACAGGTTCACATGTTCACAAAATACCGCGCGGCGTGAAGCAACGTTTGCACTGTATAATAATCGAATCGGTACCATCAAATGCCTACATGCATTTAAGTATATGTTCGGAGACACTAACAAGTTGGCTTCGGTTGGGTTTTGCTGTTTGCCAAATTTTATACTGTCGAACCGAAAATGTCGTCCCTCGTATGTTTATAGCAAGTCTTACAGATGCAATCAAATACCAGTAGCGCCATTGGGCCATTTAACGAACAATTATAATAATTGTTCATGAGGTTCATCATCGTCTCTTATATAAAAGACACTAACAATGAGAATCGTATTAACTTCATTTAATTACAGTCGAAGCACGAACTGATAAGAATTAAGCAATCCAGCTTCCATTTCTTGCATTTAATTTCAATTTCCAGTAATGAGGGTAAAAGTGCATATTTCATAACTGCCGGGCCGCGCAGGCGTTAAGTGGGGTATTTTATTGGCTTATTATACAATATTCTAAGCTAAAAATCGTGGAAAGAGTACGTTTTTAATTGGGCAGCGAGCTCGCATGGTGCTGACGGGAGGATTATTCATGGCTGCTTCAGTGCCAGCCACGTCGCCGTTATTCGAGCTCATGTTTTTTTTACGTTCGCAACCGGGGACTTTTTTAACCCAGTTAACTTTTCTGAAATAGATTGAGTGCCTCGCAAGATTTTGCTCGTTGTGATAGCCGAAATATTGTTGCATGCCTTTCTACGCCCGTTGTAAAAAAGGAGGAAACTGCAACAACGGAAATTTTAGGGAATTTTTGGTGAAATTTCTTGTGGAACGAACAGCGATTGATTTTTTAACGGAGTTAGAAACTAGCTATCATTAAAAGAAGAAAGCTTTTAAAAATCTAATTTTAATTTAGAACACCAATTACTTACCTCTTTTGTTAAAATATTCGACCAACTATTAACAGTTGGGCAAGTAATAAAGGATCTATTCCGAATCATAGATAAATATCCTCACAAAAGAAGCAAAAATAGCCTATCACGAACATTTTAAAGGCTTCTGCTACCTACTCTTATTTCGACGTCACAATTCTGAAAGGTTACTCGGAAATGCTTCCTTGGAGAGCTAGATAAGTGCCCTCAATAAAGACATATCAATTTTATGGAACGTTGAGGCTTTGTCGCTTATAGTGAGTTGTAGTATTTTATTCAAGATAGACTGTATCAATAAACGGACACTTTAACGAACGGAAGCCGACCCCTCAAGTTTATAAATATACGAGTAGTAGGTATTACCGTACAACCATTTTCTTAGGTTGAAAAGAAAATTGCCTACGAAGAGTTAACTTTTATTAACAGATCTCATTCACTTCATGCCTAAAGCTTGCGGGTTGACTATAATTTCATATATTATGTAAGAACAAAAATCGTTTGACATATCTAATTCAAGAAAGAATGTAAAATTATGGGTTATGGGACAACTTGCCCGAAAAAAACTCGCTGGCGAATTTCTAGATTTTATGTCTGGTCACTGTTCTATCCTAACCTACATAACTAATATTTTTTCGTTTAGTCGAGTTTAACATCACAAAAATATTATACTTGAACACTATCCTGAAATACAGGACTATCCTATTTTAGGCTCCAGTCCTCCCGAACAGTGCATGTTGGCTGACTTTAGGCTGCACACCTACTTCTAAGTACCTACCTAGTTTTAAGTTTTACCAATGCCTAAGACAATAATAATATGTAGTGTTTTGATGGAAAAATAAACTGATTTTTATTTTTATTATTTTTTTACTATCTATGTGGATAGATTTGATCTAAAACTACAGTTTCCCCATTGAAAACAAAACGAGAAACAATTAATAAACCACAAACACCTAAACCCAACACAAATGTTTGTTTCATCAACAAAGTTTACCTAAGTATGAACCAATTTCATTGGCGATAGTACATTGTTAGTTTATTTAAACTCCGTCATTTGGATGACAGAACATAAACAAAAAGAAGTATAAAAAACAATGGAGAGCTTCCCATCAAATCTCTCACAGAAATGTATCCACAAAAATTCTCGACAGCATTTAACCGTTCAAACAAAAACTAACCCTTCCCGCTCCTTAAAAATGGGGTCGACAATCACAATAATTCATACACATTGTTTGTTTTCGTTCGGAATCGGTGTTCCAACAAGTGGCCTGATGTAAACAGACCCGGGCAGGGTGGGCAAGTTTATTTGTTTTTATCACTGTACCCGCTAACATGTAAACAAAGTTGGTAGCACGTTGTGCTCCCTTTATGAAGCGATGACAGGTTGGATGAGAATAATCGGGAAGCTTCACTACCGAATTTAGCGCTTAATTCGTAGGGCAATCTTCAGAACTCTTAATGTTTAAATACGTTGCTTATGGTTTTTTCTTTGATCAGCTGATAATATTGTCTTATCCACTATGCCAACAAATACTTTTAGTTTCACCGAGTATTTTGGGATTTAAATTACAGGCATGCACAATCACACCGTCTTTTGGGCCATTTCGCCATCAACTACCTACCAAGTAACGAGTATGTAGGCTGTGTTTACAATTGCTTTATGCATTAAATATATAAATATTGCATTAATTGATAAAAATATTCAGTTATAAATGTTTGATATATTTTTCTTGCAAGCGAAAAGCTTTTAAAATATTAGTTCTTAAACGCGATTTATACCGAAAATACACTATACAAATGTAATAAATTTATCAATTTTCAGTTTTTAGAATTGTAGTTTTAATATTAAGTAAGGTTGAAATTATGTAATAAATGATGAATAAGTTCCAACGTAGCGAACACTCCTGTGTAACCGTAACTAACCTCAACGAATAAACGAAGACAAAAAAAATGTTTTATCAATGATAGGCTAAACACATGACTACAATCGCATCTGATAGAAAGCGTTTATGAGGTCTAGGATGTTACGCAGTTTACCTAGAAGATGCCTGTACTTTAAAAAAATGTAGATATTTGTATATACGGGTTGCCACTCGAAGTTAAGCTTGTCTACGTGTGTTTTAGGCTTAACATCTGTGTAAATCAAATAGAGTACGAATCAAGTAGAGTAGATACGTCTATTCAATAAGTACCTATCAGTATACACTATACAGTATTTGTAAAATTGAAATTGAAACGTTAAAAAACAAAGATTTCCAACAATACCCCGCCTAGTAAAGTAACATTAAAAGTTTCAAGCAAAGTAGCTGCTTTACAGTTGGATAAAACCTGAGTTAACTTAGCGGTCTTTAGCAAACCAACGAGACAATTTCTTTAAAAGCCCTTAATATCTTTTTAAGAGTTCTTATCGCGAAAGGGGTACTAAACCAGCCGAGTTGCGAACATTATTTAGAAAAAAAGGAAACCACGCGAACTTTACTTGTTTCGAAAAGGCGGGTCGTGGTGGCATCTAGATAACGGGAGATTTGCGGCCGCTCCATTAACAAATTACCCCTTTAAAACGTCCTTTAAAAGAAATGTGTGGGCTTCTTTATTTATTGTAGATAATGCACTTTTGCATACACGATCGCGTGTAAATAGAGACATTAATAACTCCAGCAGGCACTAGCCGCTATCTGGTTGAGTTGCCTGACTGCAGATGTTCAAGACAATTTAGATTTTTGAATTTTACATTTAACTTAACGTTTAGTGCCTAATGTCCCTCTTTATACGCCATAGATCATGTGCTGAATTCCCACTCTGAAGTAATTCGTCAGTCATTTGTGTAAGACACGCATGTGTTTGTTCAGTATCTAGGTGTAATTTAAGTATTATATTTGTGTTTTAAATCTTTTGTCTGATCATGAATACATATACTGATGGTACTGATACACCAAGTGCTTAAAAAAGTTACTTATTACGGAGTATAGTCAATGATTGAGATGTTGTGTGAATTTATTATTATTAATATATTATGAATATAAGTTTTATTGTTGTTATTCCTTTGTTGCCTGATATCTTCGGATATACAATTATTTTGAATGAAGCACAAGTGCTTAAGCTACTTAGAACGAAATTAGGTCAACACGTGATTTGGGAGATGCTGTTGAATATTATCAAATTCTCAAAATATTCTCAGAATTTTGCTTTGCTTGCTCTCACAGCCGTTTTAGCCAGACAGCTGTAAATTGTAACTGTATGAAAAAAAATACTGTTTTTGGAGTAGTATTCGCCAAAGGTCGTGGGTTCGATTCCAACCCTGGATAAACATTCGCGCGATAAACACTTGTGTTTGTTCATTATCTTTTAGTATAATATTTTTGTTTCCTCTGTTATTTGCAATCTCTAACACGTGCTTAAGCTACCTAGTACGGAGTCAGGTCAATGTAGTTGTATGAATTTATTTATGTCTAGCTTGTCAACACTAAATTACTTAGCTCTAGTATGAGAATAAAATAAAAATAATTAAACTCGTACACTAGCTTGCAGTATGTAGAATATATATCGTATAAAGAAAAATTTAAATTTTAAGATCAGATTTTTACACTAGATAGTAAGACACTATATTTGGCAAGGACTAAATTAGACAAAAACCTGATTAAATCGATAGAAATAGCATTTGTTTTATTTACCACTCGCAAAATACATTTTGTGTTCATAAAGTTAATCCGGCTTGCGCTTAACAATTTTTTAGCGGATTTATCAGATTTTTTGCGTATACTGTGTACCTACAAAAAATTACGCGGTTACATTTACTATGCGTTCAACGAGTGCGTGGATGAAATACGATATTTTTCTCTCTTTACACTTAACTTACACCGTTTCAACAATATCTCACTAACATTATAAACGTGAAAGTTTATATGGATGGATGTTTGCTCCTCTTTCACGCAGAAACTACCAAATGAATTTTAATATAACTTTACAATAAAATAGCTTATACATTAGAATAAAACATATTAGAATACAATCTTTAAAAAATATATCGTGTAGATTGACCAAAATATGACGGTAAGTTTCAATAACTAACTCCACGCATACAAAGTCGCGGGCGGCCGCTAGTTATTAAATATTCCGTCTTCTCAACATTACGGAAACTTATAGAACACCATAAATATCTTCAGAAATTTATTACAAGAAAAGGAAATCCTAAATGAGAGGAATAAAAAATCTTCAAGAGAACTTGCCGGATTGTAATATTCAACTACAAATCATTTGGCAAGACGAACAAAGAAAAGGGTGCGAAAAATTTACAGTCTCGTGCTTGGGGTCCACTTGTTTTGCGGGCATTAGTAATAAAACTGGTATTTTACGGTAATTTACTTGCCAACACTGTTGAAGAAATATTCCGTAACAATATAATTTAGATTGTGCACTAATACGAGTAGGAATGTTAGTGGGGAAACAATGGATGAAGCTGGCTGGGCCGTAGACTAGTGGCGTGGTAGACAAGAGGCCTTACTCAGCAGTGGGTAGATGTGAGCTGGTATGATGATGATTAATTAGCCCACCGAATTAGCAAACTGAAGTGGCAGTGGGCTGGTCACATTAGCCGCAGAACTGACAACCGTTGGAGCCATAAAGTCCTTGAGTGGAGACCGCGACTCGGCAAACGTAGTGTTGGACGCCCTGCTACAAGATGGGATGACGACATTCGAAGGCTGGCTGGAGTGAGCTGGATGAGAGTGGCCGAAAATCGGGAGCGGTGGCGTGCATTGGGAGAGACCTATGTCCTGATGATGATGATGATAGAAATTGGAACCTATACAACCTTAACCTTTTATGATCCCGCACTATTGAAAAAAATTATTTTGATTAAAGTGTTCAACATGATAGCTCTATACCTACTAATTATCAAAAAAAATGTTTTGCACGAAAATTACTGCTTTTTTTATGTGAAATGTGGCAAACAAGCAGACGGATCGCCTGATGGCAAGCGATTGCCACCTGCAAAACCAGTGGTAGTCACAAGTACGCTGCCAAACTTTCCCCTCAATTGGGCCTCCGGTCCGTCCAGTGAGTAAGGACTCACTCAGCGAAACACAGCGCGTTGCTTCACTGCGGCGGTCTTCTGTGAGGCCGTGGTATCCCTCCGGTCGACGGGCCTACTCTTGCCTAAGTGAGAGTGCCATTTTTTACAAGAGAGTTCTTATTTACAATTGTGTGATCTAGTACCTACTGTGACAATAAGGTGGCGGTGTCGGTTTGAAATATCCTTTATTGCTTTTCTGAAATTAATAGGTTAGTTCACTCTTTAACTAAGACACTCTGGGAGGATATTCCCTCCAAGTCCCTACCATAACGTGAGGTCTGGACCCTCCTTACTCTACTCCTCGCGGTATCACAATTCAAATCCGAATGCGCTCCCGAGAGCGTGTCTGTTTATTTTTCAATGCATGACAGATTCCCATTATAAAATCAGCCATAAACGGCGGCCAGTATCAAAGGAGTTTACCATCGTTACAGTACCTATCTACTAAGTTTTAAAACCTCATAAATTGGTTTATACGAAAACTATTAATAAACTTCCTTCACTGATTGAACCGACTTCCATGAAGTTCTGTGCACACATATAGATTTTGACCCTTCCGTATCGGATAGCGCATAAAACAAAAACATTCTCTTATCGGAGGGAAAATATCCTACTATGATGTCCTGAGGGTCTAGTAAGTCCTAAAATTGAGAGAAGATAGGTACCTCCTTTTTTATTCATTTACATACAAAATACGGTTAAGTTAGGTGAATGAACTCTTTTACGAAAAGTAACTTATTTTATTATTATTTGATATAATTCATATTTTGGACTTTAAAAATTACTTTGATTTTTAAGTTGAACAGAGAAACGAGACTTTTAGGATCATAGGTATTTTAAATATAGGTAGGTATAAAATTTGCATATTTCCACCATTAGCTCGGCGGTAAGGGCGAATATCGGAACCGTATTACTACTAAACTATATACAACCTAATAACTGCGATAAAAAAAATCTATATAATGACGATTTCTCTTCAGGAATTTTATAACAAATGTCTACACTAACAATTTTTAACTTACGATGCCAAAAAACCGACTCACACTCAGACAGACAAACATACAGACAAAAATGTAAAACTAATAACACCCCGTCGTTTTTGCGTCAGAAATAAAAATATATAGTCCGAGGCAAGAAAGTGTAGTTATGACCTTGAGTGCGCAGAAACCAATTTTGATAGAAAGTCTTCTTTTTTACAAGTGCGCAAAATAACGGTCATCGCTATACTTTCGTGCCTCCAGCTATACCCTAGCATTTTGCAGTGTCAACGTTTTGGTATCTAACTTCTTACGTAACATTAGATATACACTTACATAACAGATCTGCACTGCCTTACCCCTTGTTAATTCGCTGCATTATTCCTATACCCAAAGGTTGTCTGGAAGAGATCGCTATTAGCGGTAAGGCCGCCGATATTGTATTTGTAAATTACTATTAGCATTAAGTTATGTAATTTGTTGTGCAATAAAGAGTATCTATCTATCTATTATATCATAGAAATAATAGTACACAAAAGGCACTTAGGTACTTAGGCAAACCAAAACCTCTGGACATGCAAAATTAATATTTTTAAAGACCGACCGACCAGATTAGAACCGCGGAGGGTTGCGGCCGGAAAGGAAGATTTACCCAAGTCTGAGCTACACAAACCGCCCCGTATCGTTTTGAATATTTATACGCGAGTACAGAGAGCAGAAGAAACTGTTAACATAGAACAGTTAGTTTTTTTTTTATATTGGCTCAGTAGATTGGCTCACTTCAGCGCCTGATGATAAGCAAGAGGAGCAACTGCAACGTGGGCTACGTTGCAGTTACAACCGACGCGATGGCACGGCATCACATCAGTTGGCACTGCCATACATACTGGCCTGCGATTACATTATTTGAATTAGTAAAAAAAAATATCAGCCTAATTCCAATATCGTCGTAACGCCCAGACAGCAGACACAATGGAAAATCAATTGTTTTATGCCTTTTAAAAGGCTTATGGGCCTTACGACGTTATGATAGCGATGTCTTGATTTCTATGATGGAGGCCTCTGAAGTGGGTCAGTAAATAGGCCATAGTTCGTTTTGCACGTCACGTTTTACCTCACACAGTAAAATTGACGACCTAGTGATCTTCAAGAAAAGGCGTCATTCCTTCCTTAAGAGCCGGCAACGCACTTGTGATGCCTCAGGTGTAGGAGATGTCTATGGGCGGCGGTGATCAATTACCATCAGCTATTGTGTAAAAAAAGGTTGATAAAGTAAAATATCAGCCTATGTACTGTCCCATTGCAGACAAATCAGATAATTACAATAATTTTAAAATAGTCGCTTTGGGGGCCGAAACACGGAGTATGCTTAGACGGCCAAAATTCGATAAGTACCTTATATGATAATTACTCGTACAATCGACTGCCATCTCTGATTTTCGCAATCCCTACGCTAGTGAACTAAATAAGAGAGCATGATTACAAATTTCAACAATGGTTTATAAATATAAATACTACATCAGACAATAATACATAAATATATCGACGTGATCCAGAAATAAACAATATCTAAAGCAATATTTTATATTATGTACGTCAGATTCAACGAAGCAAAAAATACACCTGTAGGTGTACCTCAATATTAGGTACTCGTAATACGCAGATACTAAACAAACAAGAGTTCTTCAAACAAGATTACAGTTCATTATATAATTTAGGCAAAATAAGATATTGAGACTTCTACGTTATTGGTTCGGGGTTGATTCAAGATGGCCTACAAGGAAGAAGAATTTGCGAATGAATCATTATTCATTTTGTACTTTAGCACAGAATACTTAATAGTACAAGGTAACTTTAGTTAAATTGGCTTGGTAGGTATATGTGCTCACGTCAGCCTGTTGATAAGCAAAAATCTCCTTTTCTTATTTTGATGTGTGATGTCAAAATATAAAACAACCAATGACATTGAAGTTTGACCTCAGTTGGTACTCCATCTAGCGGATTTTTCACACGATAGCACCAATTTTAAAAGCGGTTTTCAATCGTATGTAGGATGCTACGGGTTACTGAGTTATCGAGAACAGCGACAAGCAAATGGGCGCTACCGCGTGTGGAAAATCCGTTAGATGGCTGTACGTGTAGACTGAGGTCCGACTACACGGTGATTGGTTATTTTTGATGTGAGATGTCAAAATGTCACTAAACGACCAATGACGTTGAAGTTGGACCTCAGTCTACACGTACGCCGTCTAACGGTTTTTGCACCGCGGTAGCCCCCATTGACGTCGCGTAGGTTCCCTTAACTTAGCGTTGGATACCCTTAGAAGGCCAAATTTCAAGCTACTAGCTGTATTTACTGTGGCTGAACTCACTAAAACGTTGATACTTACATATTACCGCAGCCATCGGATTACGTATTGAAGTCTATTGCATGGAATAATATTCTATGCGGATATCATTTTCGGAAGCATTTAGAAGTCTTCGGAGGAGCTCGGGTCCCGTTGATATTAAACCAGTAGAGTATTTACTGTCTACGAATATTCACTTTTGCTATCGTCTGTACATAACGAGCCTTGTTGAATAAATGTGGAGGTGCAAAAATGAGAATAGGTAAGCTAATTTTAACATTTGTAAACATAGTTATATTGTTAGTTAAAACACACATGCAGTTTTTTTTAAATAAAGACCAATTTAATCCAATTTAAGTCGAGTAGTTAAAATTGCTGAACATACTCGTACAAATGTATGCAATTTTTTTTAATATAATGACTTAATCCAATTTAAGTCAAGTACTTACTGCCTGACGTTTTGGCTGCTGTAACGTCGCGTAAATTATTTATTAATTTATTCCTCTGTTGTTTGATAACCATATACACGTGCTTAACGTAACTTAGGTTGACAGCGCACTTGTGACTCCACTGGTGTTGCAGGTGTCCATGGGCGGCGGCAATTGCTTACCATCAGGTAATTTACCTGCTCGTCTGCTACCTATCACATAAAAAACTTGGTGTGGAATTAAGATTTTTTATGAATTTATTATATTTTATCCTAACGAAAGCGCATCTAAACCGCTAGAACTTGAACCTAAAAATCTTTCTTTGTAAGCTGAAAATCCTTGTATCAGGGGACTTCTAATGTCGTATGGTTAGTAACTAACCACTAAAACCGTGAATCAAAAAGCCTCATCTCTCTGTCGGACGGGTGATTTAAGCCTGCAATATCCTAACCAAACTGAACCACTTCGATACACAAAGCCTTCCAAAAATTGAAACAGTTATAGTTAGCTGGCTCATTTATCTTTCACAGGGCGTACATAAAACAGAGGGCGCGCGGGTGCACTTGATTCACTGTTTCCCGCCGGCCAACTCCAGATTGTGCCGCAACACCGCAGCTTCCGCTTCCGGGCGCGCGCCTGCGCCGCCCGGCTGACGTCACACTATATCACTTCCGGTGGAAGTTGAAATGTGATCTAATATGAAAATTCGTGTTGCGTGATTTTGGTATTGGCTGTTTGCCGCAATGCGTGTGTTGCTGGACACTTATTAGGGCTCCGTTGCTAATCACGGTAGATATTTTAAATACAAGCTTAAAGATAACTTCCTGGGACTACTATAGAAATGAAAATTAATTTCGAAAGTGGTTGGAAAAAATAATCTATACTGTAAGCTTTAATGTAAACCCTGATGGGTTTTAAAAGCTTTAAAGTAAAAATGTACTAGGTTTTTATTATGAGAAATAAATAAAATAACTGAACCTTTATAGATTCACAGCCATTTTTCCCGAAACTATAAGAGCACTTGCTAAGAAGATGTATTTTATGAACCACATTAAGATTTTCAAACAAGGAAAAATTTTTTTAGGGTTTTAAGTAAACAAAAGATTTTAAATGCTAAAACTTATTTTTATGTTCTCAAATTTTCATACTTAAACTACTGATGAGATTAGGCTTAATCACAACGCTTACCTACCTAATGCGGATTGGTGATCACAAACCCGAGTTATGTTCGAAAATTCATAACATACTTTTGCTCGACCCGGGAATTGAACCCGGGATCCCGAGATCGTGGGCCGGTACTTACTTAACTACTGGACCAACGGAGCGTTAACGTCTGCCATCCAACACATTAAAAAATATAAGGAGGTATATTCTACAAGCATGGACCAATGTATATGAGTAAGTATACTAACGGAAAAGATAAAAGACTAGCGTAATGTAATCGACGGCCATCTATTGGTACAGAATGGAACTAATGTCCCGAAAGAAAGTGAGGGCAACACTAGTTCGTACTTTATCTTTTGCTATTGTTCATATAGTTACATAAAAGGATAAGTGACAAAATATGAAATGTTCAGGAGAGGCGTTAAAAAAAATAAATTATAGAAGAACTGACGTATGGAACCAAATCGCCTTTATAGCAAAAAAATACTAAAATTTTCGTCGGTAAGCAAAAATAACACTATAAAATTGTTTTTCGCGTCAAAAAAAAAGTCGTATCGTAAAGCTATGGGAACGCATTCGAAAGAGCAGAAAATGTTAAGTTCAATGGCATATTTAACTAATTTTTGACAAAAGATGTTTTATTACCGTTAATTAATTTTAAAATTATGCAAGCATCTTATGATTTTACATTTAAAATTACCCTTATACAGTGCCGGCTAGCATTTTATAAACTCAGGGAGTTGGGCGAATTGGGAACGAAAGTTTGTTTTCTCTTTTTAAATAATTAATTATGTTGGGCGCCGTAAATTAAAAAAAAAAAAAAAAAAAAAAAAAAAAAAAAAAAAAAAAAAAAAAAAAAAAAAAAAAAAAAAAAAAAAAAAAAAAAAAAAAAAAAAAAAAAAAAAAAAAAAAAAAAAAAAAAAAAAAAAAAAAAAAAAAAAAAAAAAAAAAAAAAAAAAAAAAAAAAAAAAAAAAAAAAAAAAAAAAAAAAAAAAAAAAAAAAAAAAAAAAAAAAAAAAAAAAAAAAAAAAAAAAAAAAAAAAAAAAAAAAAAAAAAAAAAAAAAAAAAAAAAAAAAAAAAAAAAAAAAAAAAAAAAAAAAAAAAAAAAAAAAAAAAAAAAAAAAAAAAAAAAAAAAAAAAAAAAAAAAAAAAAAAAAAAAAAAAAAAAAAAAAAAAAAAAAAAAAAAAAAAAAAAAAAAAAAAAAAAAATGGTATTGGCTGTTTGCCGCAATGCGTGTGTTGCTGGACACTTATTAGGGCTCCGTTGCTAATCACGGTAGATATCCATACTAATATTATAAATGCGAAAGTAACTCTGTCTGTCTGTCTGTCTGTCTGTCTGTCTGTCTGTCTGTCTGTCTGTTACTCTTTCACGCCAAAAGTACTGAACGGATTTAAATGAAATTTGGTATACAGATGATCTAGACCCTGAGAAAGAACATAGGCTACTTTTTATTGCGAAAAAGGGGTTTTAAGGGGTTAAAAGGGGGGTAAAAAGTAACTTTTCCACGCGGACGAAGTCGCGGGCGGCCGCTAGTTTTAAATACAAGCTTAAAGATAACTTCCTGGGACTACTATAGAAATGAAAATTAATTTCGAAAGTGGTTGGAAAAAATAATCTATACTGTAAGCTTTAATGTAAACCCTGATGGGTTTTAAAAGCTTTAAAGTAAAAATGTACTAGGTTTTTATTATGAGAAATAAATAAAATAACTGAACCTTTATAGATTCACAGCCATTTTTTCCCGAAACTATAAGAGCACTTGCTAAGAAGATGTATTTATGAACCACATTAAGATTTTCAAACAAGGAAAAATTTTTTTAGGGTTTTAAGTAAACAAAAGATTTTAAATGCTAAAACTTATTTTTATGTTCTCAAATTTTCATACTCAAACTACTGATGAGATTAGGCTTAATCACAACGCTTACCTACCTAATGCGGATTGGTGATCACAAACCCGAGTTATGTTCGAAAATTCATAACATACTTTTGCTCGACCCGGGAATTGAACCCGGGATCCTGAGATCGTGGGCCGGTACTTACTTAACTACTGGACCAACGGAGCGTTAACGTCTGCCATCCAACACATTAAAAAATATAAGGAGGTATATTCTACAAGCATGGACCAATGTATATGAGTAAGTATACTAACGGAAAAGATAAAAGACTAGCGTAATGTAATCGACGGCCATCTATTGGTACAGAATGGAACTAATGTCCCGAAAGAAAGTGAGGGCAACACTAGTTCGTACTTTATCTTTTGCTATTGTTCATATAGTTACATAAAAGGATAAGTGACAAAATATGAAATGTTCAGGAGAGGCGTTAAAAAAAATAAATTATAGAAGAACTGACGTATGGAACCAAATCGCCTTTATAGCAAAAAAAATACTAAAATTTTCGTCGGTAAGCAAAAATAACACTATAAAATTGTTTTTCGCGTCAAAAAAAAAGTCGTATCGTAAAGCTATGGGAACGCATTCGAAAGAGCAGAAAATGTTAAGTTCAATGGCATATTTAACTAATTTTTGACAAAAATGTCGCTTTTTTTTAAACCATCGATACACATTCTCGTTATTATAAAAAAAATATACTAACGAACTCTAGAAAGAAAGTCTAAGACTGTATCAAGGAAAACAAATTTATTTAGCAAAATATTTTGTTTCGATAAGTCCGCAAATATACTAGCCTCAATTTCCTGGCCCCAATACAAAACTAACATTTCCTAGATAGAGCCCCTAACTGCAAATACGGACTTATCACTGGACGCAATCGTATGCAAACAGTCTATGCGGTTCATTCAACAAGAGACGAGCAACGAGCCAAACCATAAACATTTGTAATTAAAACAATGGCGGCAACAAAAAATCCGAACACCTTTACGGCGTTGGCCTCGCTGTTCCGTGTCGAAGAAATGCTACGACTGGATGGGGCATTACTACTTGAGATTAATACGCAGAAGGTCAATCTCATATTTGGATGTCACGGCTGCTTACCAGTAGGGGCGGGGTGAGGTCATCTTCAAAAATCAAATCAAATTTATTTATTATCGAAAAATATTCCATAGAAACATATTCTCTAGTCCTCACACTAGGCTAGGCCTGTCCTGTGAGGAACAGTAAACGATTTCCTACATTGACATTATAAGCATGAGTACCTTTATATTGCACATAAAGATAACAATATTTAGAGTGTTGATATATCCACTTTACGACTTATAAAACAAGAAATATAATGAAAGCTACATAAGTTACATATTTTAAATTACAACTGAGTACAAATTATTATATGTACATATTTGTTTATCCTAGGATTATTAAATTAATAAGAGATTATATGTGTGTATGCGAGTGTGTGTATGTGTGTGTGTGTGCTCGTCTGTATCAGTAGACTATTGTATTGGCTTCAACAGGTCTTCCGTTTCATCATAATTCCACTTTAGCAATTCCTTTGTCAACAGACGTTTTGCTTGATTGTCCTTAAACTAAAAAAAAATAAAAAAGAATTGCAAGGCTCAAGTGGCAATGGTCAGGGCACATTGCGAGGATAACAGACGGCCGTTGGGGCGGAAAGGTACTTGAGTGGAGGCCGCGTACAGGAAGTCGCAGCCGTGGCTGGAGCCTCTGGTACCCTCTGTCACTCGGCGAAACACAGCACAGGGGCTGCTTCACGCCGGTTTTCTGTGAGGCCGTGGTATCACTCCGGTCGAGCCGGCCCATTCATGCCGAAGCGTGGCGCCCCCACAGTTGCAAAACTTACAATTAATAATAATACATTCACCAAAACACGGCGGTGTTCACTTACCATCAGGTGACCCGTTTGCTCGTTTGCCTTCCTATAATATACATATAAAAGAAACACTACCAGCACATACTAAGCTATCGGTAAACACAATCGTATGCAAGCACCCGATGCGGTTCATTCAACAAGAGACGAGCAACGAGCCAAACCATAAACATTTGTAATTAAAACAATGGCGGCAACAAAAAATCCGAACACCTTTACGGCGTTGGCCTCGCTGTTCCGTGTCGAAGAAATGCTACGACTGGATGGGGCATTACTACTTGAGATTAATACGCAGAAGGTCAATCTCATATTTGGATGTCACGGCTGCTTACCAGTAGGGGCGGGGTGAGGTCATCTTCAAAAATCAAATCAAATCAAATTTATTTATTATCGAAAAATATTCCATAGAAACATATTCTCTAGTCCTCACACTAGGCTAGGCCTGTCCTGTGAGGAACAGTAAACGATTTCCTACATTGACATTATAAGCATGAGTACCTTTATATTGCACATAAAGATAACAATATTTAGAGTGTTGATATATCCACTTTACGACTTATAAAACAAGAAATATAATGAAAGCTACATAAGTTACATATTTTAAATTACAACTGAGTACAAATTATTATATGTACATATTTGTTTATCCTAGGATTATTAAATTAATAAGAGATTATATGTGTGTATGCGAGTGTGTGTATGTGTGTATGTGTGTGTGTGTGCTCGTCTGTATCAGTAGACTATTGTATTGGCTTCAACAGGTCTTCCGTTTCATCATAATTCCACTTTAGCAATTCCTTTGTCAACAGACGTTTTGCTTGATTGTCCTTAAACTAAAAAATAAATAAAAAAGAATTGCAAGGCTCAAGTGGCAATGGTCAGGGCACATTGCGAGGATAACAGACGGCCGTTGGGGCGGAAAGGTACTTGAGTGGAGGCCGCGTACATGGAAGTCGCAGGCCGTGGCCGGCGCCCAACAAGGTGACCGACGATCTAGTGAACGTCGTGGTCACGGGATCTCTTTGTATGCGGGCGGCGCAGGAGCGATCTGTGTGAAGAGAGAGAGAGAGAGAGAGTTCTTAAGATAGACTTCATTCTTCATCTATCCGGTCACAACATCTTGGTCAGATCGTCTTTATCGCCAGAGGGTCTGATCACCTGTTTTTTTTATGTGATAGGTAGCAGACGAGCAGGCGGATCACCGATAGTAAGCAATTGCCGCCGCTCATGGACACCCGCAACACTAGTGGAGCCACAAGCACGCGCTTGCCACCTTTTATCCCCTTCCCCCGGTGGGCATCCGTACTCTCAACTCACTCCGGCGAAAACAGCACGGACTGCTTAACGCCGGTTTTTGCCTGTGAGGCCATGGTAATCCGGTCGAGCCGCCTATTCATGCCGGAAGCGTGGCTCCCACAGTTTTTTGTAGTATCTACCTCCTATCACATTAAAAAAAAAATCTTTTTGACTTTACTTGTGGAAGGAGGAGCCCTATTGTTTGTTTTATTACCTTTCTATTCTAAATGAATTGTTTTTTTTTTTTGTGATCACCAATCTGCATTAGGCAATTAAGCCTAATCCCATAACTTCATAACAATCATAGTTGTGTGAGATAAGTTGATTTCTATGATGGAGGCCTCTGCCCTGCAATGGGACAGTAGGTATATAGGCTGATACTTTACTTTTTGTCTTTTTTAAATAAGGGGACGTCTGTATTTACCTCATAGCTCATCCAGGAATATAAGTCCCAGTATCGTTTGTGTGTACCGCTGCCGCGCTTCTCCTGCGGGACACATACTGGAACTTCCACTAGAAAAGTTTCCAGCGAAGTGTAAAGTCTTGTTCCGTATGTTGAACGGGCGCGTCCCGATTTTTGCTAAACATAATTTCATAATGACTTGAACTAGAAGTATGTGTTTTTTTAGTAAAAGTTTATACATGAAAAAGTCTATTTATGTTAAGAATAAGAATCATTCAGTCCTTTAAAATATGGTGTAACATAATTGGTGTTAGGTTGGCAATGGTCTGCAGACCATGTGTCCCTATACAACCATCTCAGTTGCGTAGGTTTCGATTTGGTATTGCAATCTACAGCCCATGTGGTACCTACTTACGTTCTGCAGTTATACAATGTTCACTCAAAAAGTTTTTTAATGTTTTTAAGGCTAATAGGAAGACCGAAAAAAAACACTTGCGCAATATAATCGACGCCCAGCGCCATCTACCTATTGCCATAGATTAAACTAATGTCCCGAAACAAAGTGAGGGCGGGTGGGTCACTAGTTGCCTATAAATAAATATATTGTAATTAAAAATAATAAAGTTTATTGAAACAACATCAGCAAACACGGTACTTACTTATTATTTTGTTCTGGATTTCTTTTTCTTCTGTGTACGTATCTTCTTAATGTTTTCTGTGTCCTTTGTATCCATTGTTGTGACGTATTAATTTTGTTTGTGGTCAATAAATGTTTTACTTACTTACTTACTTTGACAGATTGTAGTCACATGATTTGATTGATTGTATTCACATGATTGCTACACGCAAGTATTTAGGAATAAAAAACATTTAAAATAGCAAGTGTAAAGAACTGAGGTGACTCGTACAATCTTGAGAGTCTGTCCTGATGAGACCAGAATCTAAAAGAGATCATCAATCATCTTCATTCCCACAGAATATAACAGTAAATCCCCTAATTATGTTTCACCGACATAATACATTTGGTAGGTATATACAATTTTATGAAAACATGATAGAAATCAATTTAAAGCCCATGTTTGTTTTCCCACAATGCCGGTTCAGTGTTATTCTTAGGAATTTTCGACGTGAAGTTCATATAACAAGGCTTAATATATTGTTTATCTTTTGCACAACTTGTACAGAGGCACATAAGTATAACATTATCATAATGAAACGACTGGTTGTGAACGACTTTAGATTGCTCGTTTTATTAAATACTTTTTTTCTCACTCTCGATACCGAATAAAGCTGTCGCTTAGTAACCCGAGGTACTGTTTAGACCAAACTACCAGTAGCTCGAGAGTGAAAGGAAAACCTTCATCATGAAACCTGCACGTCTAGTTTTTGAAACCTGTAACCATGATTCAGTTGGCCTGATTACCCTGCTAAAGGGTTGCGAAGGTCAAACGGCAGCCGCTTCATTGTAATTTCCAGACGCCGCAAATCCTGAATCATGGTCTAAGCGTACCCAAGGCACCGAAGCATCAGCTTTGGATGCAACCGGGAATCAATGACTAACATCAGATAGTATGTGTTGCAACCACGAAGAATTCGCCACCTCCAAACTAATTTACTTAGAAAACCACAAGTCAATATGTTTGTACCTACGAATAGATTTTCACAAGCATTCGTTTTCTCTCTTTTAACTACAACAAGTTGAAGCAATAACACACACAAGACTACTCTAAGTTAAACAGGCCTGATAATTTCATTAAGAACAATGGGAACATTTAAATTTAACTCGGCATGTCCTTCTACACACGCATCCTTCTACGTTCTACTTTACCCCCAATAAAACGGGCTGTAAAAATTTAATCAAAATTTAGAGACTGCTTGCCAGTTCTGTGTGACACGCACAGATTTGATAAAGCTCTCCTGAGTGACATTGTTGCTCAATTATTATTTCGAACAACACAAGGATTTAGACCTCCCATGTTATATCAGTTGATGGGCTTACGTTATTTTTATTCGCCCTTTTTGTGCGTTAATTTTAGAATCGCTTTAAGCCGTAGAATTAATGCTTATATCACTATCTTCTTTGTCGCAACTAAAATGTTTGTAAGTAGTTCAATCCTTGGAAACAATAAATTACTATTTAAACTCTTCGCTATTACCTATATTTTTTGTTAAATAATGTCTGTTGCAATTTTTCTAATTTGTACTTTTTACTGATTATGTTATATAATAAGACTTTGACATTCATGTCACTGTCAAATGATTTTTGTAATGTAATCATAATCCAAAATAATTATCGTGTTGTATTGTGTAGATTCCTTATAGAAAAGTTCTACGTACTTTCTTAAAAAGTGAGTTTCTTAAAATAAAATTATGTATAGTGCCCTTAGTTTCACCGCCAAGCAAATATTTGCCACTATAGTCAAAAGAAAAATATGTAATGGACGCATTTCACTCAGGAAAGACGATAAATGTAACGTACAGGTAAACAAGGATCCTCTTCGCTTGGAGCCAATTGAGAACAAAGCGTACACTTTAAAGAAACACGACAATCCTAAACGTCAAAGGCTTTACGAGTTTGGCTTGTACGTAGCTGCTTGCATGCCAAAATACGTACAAAAGATCCAGATGCAACACTGTGATGAACTTGAGATTTTAGTAGCCCCTGAGGGGTTGTTTCAAGTACTAAGTTTCATGTGTCACCACCAGAATGCTTGCTTCAATGTCTGCTCCGCAGTTACCGCTATAGACGTACCAAGTAGAGTTTTTAGGTTTGAAGTGGTGTACATGCTCCTCAGCATAAGATTCGGCGAACGCGCCAGAGTCAAGACCTACACCGACGAACTTACACCATTGCACTCAGCCTATTCTCTATGGCAAGTTTGCAATATATTTGAAAGAGAAACGTATGACATGTTCGGAGTGATCTTCACACATCACCCAGATTTGCGGAGGATTCTAACAGATTACGGATTTGCTGGCCATCCTTTGCGGAAAGATTTTCCGCTAGTCGGTTTCACGGAACTGCGGTACGATGACGAATTGAAAAAGATCGTATACGAACCTGTTGAGTTCGCTCAGGAGTATCGTCGATATTCTTTGGATGGTCCGTGGAATTATTTCAAGAATTTCCATGAAGGTTACAATAAACCTCCGCCACCTAAGAAAAAGTAACGATGCGGTTTGTTTGTGTTAGTGTACCTACTTAAATTTAGCATGTGCGTGAAGTGTGTTGTTTTGATGTTTTCTTTTAAAATAATAAAGGTTTCTATTAGAATTTTATTTATTTGATTAAATAATACTAAATTGAATCTATCCTAGATGAGTTGAGTTTTGGTGAAGCACGAGCCGATTTACAGGCCACAAATGAGAGTTAAGCTCAACTGTTTCTCTTATTGTTGTTTTTTTTTAATGGATATAAAAGGAACTGCTTGAGGGTGATTAATGAAGCCTAGTTGGACGTCTACTCTTGTCAACTAAGCAGAAAGGCTCGTATTTGTTGAGCTAGTACTTGTCTAAATTCCATAGGCTTCACAAAATTACATTGATTTTGTATGGAAAACATTCTATGGAGTAATCTCAAAAATTGTGTGGCTAATGTGACCTTCTTGAATAAGACAGCAGTAGTTCTCATGTTTGCCTCACCTAAATAAAATAATCACATTTGCAAATTTTGATAGAAATAATAAAAATCTAGAGTTCAATTAATAATGACGTTCTGGAAATAACAACTTGAATGTTTAATTCTCAATTATAAATCTAGAAGGTGAAGAACTAAATTTCATAACAAATTAAAAAATTCTTCCGACTTCTAATCTTAATATACCTATTATTAAAATCATTTTTTTTTAAGTTTTCACCTAACATTGCATGTGGACCGACACACACTTCCTTGTTTTTTATCTCATAATCTTTCATGGAAATAAATAAAAAAAATACATTTAATTTCAATAAAAAATACAATAAGATCAATGGTACGGAACCCCTTGTGCGTGAGTCCGACACACACTTGCCTGTTTTTAGGGTTCCGTAGCAAAATGGCAAAAAACTGAACCCTTATAGACTCGTCAAGTCTGTCTGTCCGTCCGTATGTCACAGCCATTTTTTTGATTTTGTGTCAGGGTTTTTGCCTACTGAAGTCCACATTGACGCAATGAAAAAATAAGAACTTAACATTTTACGAGTATTCTTTGAATAAAATACGTCCCCCACTTTCTTATAAAGCGATCGTTAAAAAAGCGCTTCTCAATAGCGCTGAAGTTGAATGCGGCTACGGCCATAACTTGAATTAAATCTTGTTCCTAATGAGCTTTTGTGTTGACACAATGGCGTGTCATTTAGTGAGCGCATATTACACATATACATATAAGATGGCCGCCGTTCCCCTACCGAGCAGATGACGGTCCTTTCTAACGCCTCAATTAATAACTTTGGAAATTAGCGCGAAGTGGCTAATTATTCTATCTCCATTTCATTAAGTTAGTTGCTGCGAGTACCGTGGGTCAACGAAATTGGGGACTCATTATACGAATTTGAGGAGTTATTTTTCGATTTGACGTTGATTTAACTCGTTTAATAAAAGTTTGGCAATTATATTACTAGGCGTCCTATTAGGCGTCTTCTTGAAGTGGAATATACTATTTATTGTTAAGGCGTAGATTGTCTGTTAACAGTTAATTAAACTGTGATAAAATTACATGCATAGTCTTATTCTAAGACTTAGGTTTCTTTTGTACTATGGAAACCAGAAACAGGTTTAAAAACTGTTTTAATTCGTGTTTAGTCTAAAACTCCGGGACAAATTTAAAACATATTGTATTTTTTGGCTGATATTTTATATTTATTTATTTATAAAAAGTTTCTTTACAGTCATGCCAAAACGCCAACAAGTCATATACATACATAAAAATACAAACTGTCAATCTTAGTACATAATAAATTTAAATATGTAAAATTAAACTTGGTGGTATACTACGACCATAAAGGTTTACAAGAAAGCTTACTGGTTATAATCGGGCTATTTTTCTCAAAGGCAAACGACTTAGTATTAATACCACTTATTCAGCACATGATCATTAAAATTTAATAATTAAAGAATCTTACAAACTGAAAAATCTTACAAACGCAAACTCCAAAAGTTGACAACGGCACCCAAAGTTACCACCCCATTCGTACTTCATATCTGCCTCCATCACACGGACATCTGCGTAAGAATAACTGCGGAGCGGAGGACTGAATGAACAATCGACGGACTCAGTGTGTGCCTCTCGGTGCCACAAACCACCCGCGCGACGGGCTCCCGGGGGGCCGGCAAACTTCACTCGACAAACTCAACTCAACTGAAATAATGCCGCGCCAAAAATAAAGAACAACAACAACTTTGATTAACGCTTACCGCCGATAGTCGGGTAAGTCACTTTTCATAATTTTCCGCGAAGAGGAACGTCTATGGACATAAAAAAATCTGAGCGCTTTCACGTGTAAAATAAGTGTGCTCATTTCTTTTTGACGCCGTAAACTTTTCCACGTTCCGTCTCGTTGCTTATTCCTCTTTTTGTTTGCTATTTTTGTTTCTAAATATAAAAACAGTTAAATTATGTATTGCCAGCTTTAAAAGTAGAATGAACTTTACTATTGCAGAAAAAGTTTTAAATAAGTTTAGAGCACAAAATTTTGGAAAACAGTTGTTGATTGGTGTTAAAGTAGAGCCATTTCCTACTGGCTCGACTAAATTCATAATTATCTTCTAGTTACAGTCAAAATGTGGTTAGTACATTTTTTGTTGGAGTATATTCATATCTACTCGTTCTTACTGTACCTATCAATCAATAAACTCCACATTGAATTACTTCTTGAATTCTTATATTAAGAGATTCTAAACACTAGTTTATTTTGCCTACTAATTACTTAAAAATATATATCCTGGATATATATTTCCTATAATATTCAGAAAAATATTCAAGAAAATTAAGATAATAATCCATAACATATAATTAAAATATATTCTTAACAGGAACGCTTTATTATTTCACTTGAAACTGTTGTTTGTAGATTCTGGTTTTGTTTTGACCATTGTAGAAAAATATTAATCTATGTACGAGACTTAATTTTTTTAAAGTAAACTTATTTTATTAAATATGACTTCATAAACTACTTATGACTAGCATTTATCTCAAAATAAATTAAACTCCGAAAATATTTTACAAAAACACTCGCACATAATTTGCAATCCCAATCATCTGCATTATTTTTGGCCGGAATCCTTTTAAGCGATGCCGCTCCAGATTCTTCCCTATACAAATATTTGACGATACAACGAACAACGGAAAGCCAGTGAACGTTAAAATTAACCGCCATTTAACATGTTGCTTGCTAATTATCAGGCGTCCGCTACACACGATTGTCGGAAGTCTGATGGATAATAGATTTTACCATCTAATTATCGCATTTAACTAGGTGTTGCGAAGGCTTACGGCGAGCGTTTCGAGCGACGGTGTTAACTAATTTTAAGTGCATTTTCTGGTAACATGCATTTCTTTTGTTTATTAAGATTTGTACTGGTATAGTAGTAAGCAGTCATTAAGGATAAAAATTATAGAGAGTTACTTATTCCCAATTTATATTAAAAGTAAATAACTGAACTAAATAATTCAACAATTAGGTATTACTTAGGTATTCTTTATTTTGGGCTGGCGGCATTCTTCTTCGTTTACAAAAATAAATACCTAATTAGTCGAAGAATGTTCTTTCACTTTTTTAAAAAGAAATTGTGATTTTGAGTATTAATTTGTTGGAATAATTTTATCATTATAATATATTTATCATTACATATATTTTGTTCTGATAGAAGTATCTAAATATGTAGGTTGGAAACACATTGAAGAAAAATTACCTTAAATTCTTAAGTTGGCCTGTTTTTCTTTAATGAACTTCTTTTTTTTCAGATATTAAAATACATTGTAATAGTTTTTTGAAATAACTA
This sequence comes from Cnaphalocrocis medinalis, assembly GCA_014851415.1. Lineage (NCBI taxonomy): Eukaryota > Metazoa > Arthropoda > Insecta > Lepidoptera > Crambidae > Cnaphalocrocis > Cnaphalocrocis medinalis. The sequence continues at coordinate 10,921,768 of CM026275.1, read as the reverse complement.
GTTTATAAATACAGATTATAAAATTTAAAATGTTCGTACTTTTTGACTGCATTTACGTTGACCACCCCCAAATTATTGTCTACATTCTTCTATTTTCTATTTGACCATCGATCGATGATATATTGTGATTTTGTAGAACTATAGATCGACGTCGTGTCGTCTTACCCATCATACTTCCAATCGAAACCCTCAATTGCTCTGGTAACGTTCTTAGAGAGTTAATATTGTTATGTACAATAAAAAGTTGCTTAAAGTATCAGCCTTTAAATACTGACCCAGTGACATCATAGAAATCAAGTCATCTCTATCAATGATATCTAATCCCATAGCCACTTGCCTTATGCGGATTAGTGATCACAAACCCGAGCTATGTTCGAAAAATTCTTAGAAAGAATAATAAAAATAAAATAATAATAGAAATAAAATTCCGCCTGGCAGAACGTGGCCCTATCCTTTATGCAGCCACAACACTGCCACCTACTCACACCTCTTTACGACACCTCTTGGGCCACAGCGTCCACTGCCTGTTGACATATCCCTCCACGGATTCATCTTGTCTTCTTGCGATGGATTCTTTTTTTGTGGTAACCCAACGTTACGCATACCGGACTCCCCCGTATGACGGATGGAATCGTCCATCGCGGAAGGCGGAGAGGTGGAGTTTGCCGGTCTTTGCCTCATTTTAATGACTGGGGACGCAGCGTAAACCAGCGTCAAAAGACCCCCACAAAAAATGTGGGTGGCGCTCGAGGCACCCCACTTGGTAGGAGCTACGTCAAGATGCGCCTAAGGCGGAGGAGATCCTCACAGGACGACGGACAGGGCCCAGGGCATTATGGCGATTAAGCCAACTGCTACCCGCCGTTGCCCAGGGACACCATGACCCCTCCGGTAGCAGCTCTAAAGAGAGCGAAAATACTACCGGGAGGGAGGGGTGGCATACGAGGAGGTCGCCGCACTGTAGTCCCTGTGCGAAGAATTCCTCGACTAACCAACACAAGTTCAGTTCTACGCAGTCAAACGTCGTAATAATTTTCGTAACTCTATGCAACAACTAGATTGTAACTTTTGTTTTGCGCCGATGTTAGGTACGAACGGGACTGCAGGCCGGTATGAAATTTCCGACGGCTGTAAACTTACTTCCCTTGGCCAAGTTAGAGCGATTCGTGGGAGGCAGGCGCTTACGGCGGTGCGCAATATTGTTAGAGATACCTTCCGCTGTGAGGCATAAACGCTAACTGCATTAGATATAACCATAGAATTAAAATATACTGCATCCTTTTCTTTTCAAATAAATTAATCCTCTAACCGATATTTGGCTACGGCGGCCAATCTGAATGATCAGCCACGTACGCAGGATAGATTATAGTGCTCAAGTGTGTGCGCAAACACGGGTACACTATCTTTCCCTTACCCGAAAATATAAGTGCAGCTTTTAACTATTGTTTTACGTTTTTAAGAGCAACGATTAATATGATCTAGAAAGCGCAAAAGATACCTATATTTGCGTCGATGGGACATAACATGGAGATGTTAATACCGCCGAGCTAGAATTCAAAACATACATTTCTTATCCCACCAAACACCACTGAAATGCTTAAATTAAAACTATTGCTTCATTGTACCTACTCGTTTTTGATTGTCTAAAATACAAAGTAGGAGATTTTGGGAATTCACGTTCGGTGGTATTAACAGTTCTATGCTTTGTATGTACCATCGAAAATTGTAGATAATTCATATCAATCTAATACATTTTGATCCTTCTTATATTATTACTGGTATTTTAGAGAAAAGAGAGGATGGACTTATTCAAAACTCTGAATCATTAGTTTGTTTGAAATAAATTGAAATTAATTCGAAATATTTTCAATGCCTTAAAAACAGTTACCTACGTTTGTTTTGATAGCTTTTATTTACTAATTTTACCGTTGAAACTAAATACATTGAAAAAAAAGTTCTATCAGAAGGTAAATGTAGTATCAACTACCATTAATTGATCGTGCTTGTTTGCATTAGTCAACGCACCTATGAGTGCGTTGTCTAATCAGTATAATCCTCTATGGTATGCCATAGAGGATTATACTGATTATACTCTGTGCTAATATACAGAATTTAAAATCAATCTAATGATCTTTTAAAAGTTGTTGTAAGTATGATAGATAATAAACAAAATCTTTTTAAAAATAAACTCTGGTATACTAAAGGAAAACTGTAACACGTCCTAATTGAATTAAATCCATACAATAAATTCACGTCGAAATACGAAACTGATAATAGTTCCAAAGTACTACGTATCGTGGCCGGCAAACGTTACAAATTCCAATATGTCGGCCGTATCGGAATAGCCGCGCCGATGTGCCTCGAATTTTTCTCAAGCATTATCGCACTTTTGCGGAAAAGTAGTTACCGGTACGCGATCGCATCCGCGCTCGTTCACAAAGCGACGCCGCACCGATAGAGGGCCCATACAGACACAACCCCAACATCAAATCATTATTGACTGATGAAATCGCAAAAATGACGCGAGCGGGTCCCAAATAGCTTTCCTGTGTATCGCGCGTGGCATACAACCCTAATTGCGGTGTGGGAGTCAAATGAAATCTCGTTTACTTTGAGATGGCCTTTAGATAACTTTTTTCTAATCATCACAACATCATAGGCCTTTTCATCTGTGGCAGATGTTTCAAGCAGCATCGCGCAGTGTGTCATCACAGCTGCGCTGGTGGCTGCAAATTTCTATGCGAGAGTGAACCTTTTGTCCTTTCGGCCGCATTGGCAACTAAGTTTGACAACCAGTTGCCCAAGAAGAACTGGTCCACATTTTTTCCAATAATTCTGCGAATAAAGTAAATCCCATAAAATCATTACTTGTCACAAAAAAACCATGTCTCGCCACTCAGTTGTTCTGCCGTAAAAAGTTCTGAGATCCATGTAATACTATGTCGTTTATAAATTTATTCAGCCCCTAGTTAAGAGACCTTTTGTCTTAAGTTTTAAATAAATATATTGACTCGGCCATCGTATGAAAGCATAGTATTTTATATTTCACAAGTAATACATAATTTTTTTTTTTTTTTTTTTTTTTTTTTTTTTTTTTTTTAGCCCGCTTGATCCCACTGCTGGGCAAAGGCCTCCCTTAAGGTCTTCCACTGGCGCCTATTTGCTGCCGTTATTTCCCAATCCGGGAGTGATGATCCAAATCGTCACGCCATCTTTTCTTAGGCCTGCCTCTTAGGCGACGGCCATCTGCAGGCTGCCACTGCGTGACGATTTTGGTCCATCTCTCCGGGTGCATTCTGCAAACGTGCCCTGCCCAATCCCATTTTAATTTGGCGGTCTTTTCACCTACATCTGTTATTCCGGTTTGGAGCGGATTTCGGTATTCCTAACACGGTCTATGATTTTGATACCCAAAATGCTCCGTTCCATAGCTCTTTGGCAAATCTTGAGTTTGGACTTTGATTTTCAGTTAATGACCAAGTCTGAGCACCGTACGTAAGAATAGGTAGAATGCAAACATCGAGCAGCTTTCGTTTGAGAGACACGGGGAGATCTCCCTTCATGTACATCTTCATAGACCAGAAGCTCTTCCAGGCGTTATCGATACGGCGTTCGATTTCTTTCTCCTGCCTGTTTTCGAATGAGACTATCTGGCCTAAGTAGATGTATTCTCTCACGTACTCGATTGTTTGCCCATCCACTGCTATTCTACGCTTGGTGCTGTTTGTCATTACCTTTGTTTTTAACCTATTCATCATCAGTCCAACCTCAAGACTTGCCGTGTTAAGCTCTTCGAGCATCGTTTCCAGCTCTGCAGATGTATTGGCGAAAAGCACGATGTCATCCGCGAATCGGAGGTTGGTAAGCTTTTTTCCTCCCACATCAATACCTCTCGACAACCAGACGTGCGCCAAGTTTTTGAATACCTCTTCCAAGGTACTAGTGAATAGTATAGGTGAAAGAGGATCCCCCTGCTTGACACCCTTTGAAATTTTGAAAGATGGTCCGGAAATATGGAGTTTGACATTTGCGGTGCTATTTATGTAAATGAGACGGAGAAGGTTTATATATATCGGATGTATATCCTGACGGCTGAGCGCTGCAAATATCGAGGAATGAGTTAAGCTGTCAAATGCCTTTGTGTAGTCCACAAATGCAACATATAAAGGTTTATTAAACTCGGTAAATTTCTCTACGATTTGGTTTACGGCATGTAGGTGATCGGTTGTCGAAAAATGTGATCTAAATCCTGCTTGCTCTGGAGGTTGGTGAAGGTCTAATTTGTGGGCTATTCTATTCTGTATTATCTTGATAAATATTTTGTATATGTGAGAAATAAGGCTAATTGGTCTGTAGTTATTAATATCGGTAGTGTTTCCTTTCTTGTGTAACAAAATTATATTTGCATGGCAAAAATTCTTCGGCGTGTGTCCTGTTCTTAAAATACTATTAAATAATTTTGTAAGGTGGGGTCTAAGACTAGGTTTTCCTATTTTTAAAATTTCTGTTGTGACTCCATCTTCTCCTGGGCTTTTGCCATATTTTAAACTGATAATAGCTCTATTAACTTCATGTTGTGTAATAAGTGGTACGTCAAAGTCTGAATAACTGTATATAAGAGGGTCTGTATCGTTATCGTTAGAATGGCTGTCTGTATATAGAGATTTGTAGAAATCAGTAGATACATAATTATATTTTTAATTAATCGTTCAGCAGTGCTGCTTTTTTTCTGGTTTAAAACGAAGTTATAGAGGGTTGAAAATGGCCTGAACTACTTTTAGAAAAGAATGGTAGGCCGTGCCGTTTTTTTGCTCGACTTAGCGGGAGCACTGCCGTGCCCCCAGATATCAGTGATTTTTTAACAGTGATATCTTAAAAACTTCTATGTACAAATGCTAGTTTTACAGTTTAAAATCTGCTTGCCATTTGAAGGCCTTTAAGACCATTGGACTGGCTTTGTACGAAAAGTCTTTTTCACGATTTCCCAATAAAAATACAAAAAAAAATCTGTCAATCTTGATCTATACGAGTATAACGGCTATACGTACATATTTAGAAACATTTTATTTTATTATTCAATTAAGACACTCTGTATCACATAGTTCTACAGAAAACTACACTAAATTTAGGTAATGTTTATTGCTTATTTATTTTAACCTTTCCAGCTAAGGTAAACATACGACCTAAGAAATGCAAATAATTTTGTTTCTTACAGTCTCATGGATTTGCCAGGCTTCGAGGCCAAATAGAGGATCAGCTTTGATAAAAATATGCAGCAGCCTTGGTGGTCGTTATACTTACTAGCTATTTTCATGCTAGGTCTTGACTCCAAGCTCGTTGGTAAGTTTTTCTCTTTAAAATATTTATTTGTAAGTGGGAGAACCACGTATTGGCATGAGGCATGCGCTACTAGAGTGATACCAAAGCCTCACAGAAACTGGCGTCAAATAGCGCCGGCGATGTGTTTCGCAAGTGAGTGAGGATACCAAAGGCCCGATCCGGGAATAGCAGGGTTTTAAGGTTGTGGCTTCGAAGTCATTATTTCTTATTATGACGTGGCATGTACATACCTACAGCCTTAAATGCTAACAATTCATCAGCAACATCTGCTATCTGGTAAAAAAACCCTTCGGCCGCGTACGCAACCAGAGCTTCGTAACCCGCTCATTCGAAAGCTGTCTTTTGCAAAAAAACAAATACAAATTACAGATAGAAACAGAATATCTGATGCTTTAATTTAAAGGTGTCTAATAGGTTAATGATGCATTAAAAATGCCATGAAAGATTTAATGTAGTTCGTCTCAATACATTTTATATTATTAAACTTTATAATCTCAACTCATACAAAAGTGCACTATAAAATAATGATTATAAGGTTCACACATCAAGTTAAAAGCAAAATCCTATAGTAAAATCCTAAAATAAAATGAAATTGTTCACAGGTGAGGCATTCCAGCCGGAGTTCGCAGAGCCCATTACAAACTTGACAGTGCCAGTTGGTCGGGATGCCACTTTTAGATGTTTAGTTCAAAACCTGGGTGGATACCGGGTAAGTGAAATAGTTAATGTAACTAAGAAATAGTTTAATCACTTACTATGAGAGGATAATAATGTTGAAGACATATAAAACTCTGATTTATAATCATGTGGAGTAAACTGGCAGATGTCAATGTGTCTTACTCAATTTGACATATGCAAAATGTCAAAATGTATAGAAACTTGACATTTGCATATGTCAGTTTAGTCCACATTATTAAAAACCAGAGTATAGTTTTTGCATAAAACGAACACTTCGTCGCTTCAGAGACCAAGGCACTTTACGGTGTAACTAGTGATCCATCCTGCCTTTGTATCGGGAAAACTGCGACAGTACCAATAGATGTCGGTGGGAGTTGATTACATCGCGCCAGTATTTTGTATTTTTGGTTTACCTACAGGTGCCTATAAGCCTTGACGTTGGCTATGAGATATACCTCTTTATAAAATGAGTACTAGTGGCGGGCCAGGCCAGGACGAGTATATGACCCAAAATTCATTAAGATCATTAGTTTCAATCTAAACCAATAGATGACGCCGGATGCTGATCACATCGCGCTATTGTTTTACCTATAACCTTAGAGGTTGTATAAATATATTGTGTTTCCTATGTTGTCCGATATCTGTAAAACAAGTACTTAGTACGGTGTTAGATCAAAGTATGAGATGTTGAATATTTCTAACCTAAATATTGTATTCCAGGTGGGATGGGTAAAGGCTGACACTAAAGCTATCCAAGCTATTCACGTGCACGTGATCACAAACAACCACAGGGTGGGGGTCTCGCACAACGGGCAGACAGTGTGGAACTTGCACATCAGGAACGTTCAGGAGGAGGACCGCGGCCAGTACATGTGCCAAATTAATACAGACCCTATGAAAAGTCAGGTAAGTTATAAATTCATTCAGTTACATGTTTTACTACTACTAATAATACTAACTTTATTCGACCAATATTTATAAGACAATAACTTTATAGTATGAGGCCGTCTTTCCATATGAATCGGAGTATTTCTATATATCTTACTCCACTGGCTCATCGACCCGAAACATGTCTTGGCCTCTAAAAGAAGAGAACGCCACTTTTTAGCCTGATGTTCGCATACATCATTTTCGACGACGTGAGAAAAAAAAATGCGCCAAAATCAGGCATTGGCATTAAAGGCATCAAAACACAAATTAATATCTATCATCTTATAAATAAAAAAAGCAAAAACGATAATTTTACAAACTAAGAAACAATATTATGCATAAATAAAAATGCACGTATGTAGATTTTATTATTTGTAGCTTATTTTAATAGATAAATAAGAGAGACGTAAGCATTAATTAGAAGTTAAAAAGCTCCATTCAGTTCCAATACTCTCAGAATCTACCGACTTACTTTTAGTCTTCTCTTCAACACAGACCTTCTCTTTGTTCACATAACCGTTGATTCGTACTTGTCTGTACAAAAATTCTCGTGTCATGATTTCAGGGACGAACATATTACGGCTTTTGAACAAAACTATGTCCCTTGGACCCCAATCTGGTGTTGGGCTACAAATCGCTCGAATCATACCATGATGTAAATACAGTATTATTTCAACTATTATACCAAAGAAGACAATTACTACGTATATAGCGACAATCGCGTAAACCGTTAACGTATCACTATAAGTCGATAAAGAGGACACGTACATAGAAATTTCTATTTCTTGTGTATCTAATGTTATACATTTAGTTATTAGAATTGAAAGTATTAATATAGGATTTAATATCCATGCTATTTTCCAAAAATAACTAGCTTTTATACCTATCATAAAAATTATATCCACATTATGATTTTTGTACCCATATATCCAATATAATGAAAAAGAAAATAAGAAACTACTAGCTAATTGTATTATTTCGACAGCATCAGTAAAAGCACCACTAATATCTGAACAAAATAAAGGCCAAGATAAGAAACACGTTATAACTGCTACAAGCGTATTACATACAGAATAATTTTTTCGAGCAAAATGAAAATATCTCATTAATAAGTCTCTTAAGAAAAAGTTTATAATCCATAAATGTATAAACAAAACAAAGAATATTGATGAGAACCAGAGAAATCCCCATATTGGAGTCTCATCGAAATAACTCATTATTTCTGACGTAGAGGCAAATTCCAAAAAAAAACTGCTGCTACCCATTTCGATTACATTCTCTTCTTCGCCATGATAATAAGACATAGTTTTAATGCCACTGAAAGTAATCAGCGCGTACATAATACTAATTAATACGGAAAATGATGTGGTTGTAATGGAAGTCATAGTCGCGGGACTACGGAACGGCACATCTCGCGACAGGAAACCAATTATGCCGTAACCAGTCCCGACGCAAAGAAACCCCCGAGTAACAGATTTATAACAGTTGTCGAAGTTGTACTTCGTCCAATCTATTGTTATTTTTGTCGCGTACCAAGCGCCGCTGGTAGACAACGCGACACACAGTAAAAGCAGTATCACTACACAAACATACGTAGCCAATAACTTCGCGGATATTTGAATGAACTTCTCTTTCCGCAGCGACAAAATGAATAGAAGCAAGCTTATTGAAACACTGGCAATAATTGTTTTCCACGAAAGAGAGCAGTATAGAGAATTCTTCGTGTTGTTATCACCGATCTCGCGTTCGAAAAACAAGTTGCTGGCTGTTTTGACACCACAGTCTTCGTCGAACAGCAATTGTGCCTCCAAACAATGTTGAAAAATTGAAACGTTCAGCCTTTTTACCATGCATTTTGAAACACTGAAGTCTTCACACGTGTACCATGGTGGAGGATCCAAAGCGGCATAGAAGGTGTACTGAAGATACCAAGATGTCAAAGTCATAATGTAAACTGCTTTGAGCAGCACTAAATATATGGCACCATAACCAACAGGTCGCAACAGTGGGAAATAGTTCCACATTGATATGTGTTCGTTGTTTGTGTACTGTGCTAGACAGATTTCTGAATAAACCAAAGGTATTCCAATAAATATCGCAGATATTGTGTATAGCGCTGCATGTATATAAAATCCGTTGTGAGATATCTCAGTGGGAGCGAACATGACAGCCATTTCATTCATCATCCACGCCCATATCATTAGTCTATAATTACCATAAGAGGTCCATCTGCATTTATGACCAGGATTGTATTTTGTTTCTATAGAATTTATTATTCGTTCTGTCATTTTCTTTATGATTTTGATTTACTGGGTGCTGTTTTTTTTGAGATCAACAAAAATGAAACGTAGCCATCTGGATTAGTATTGACATTATTTAACCGATGTCTCATGATGACCTATTATACCGAGTGATGCAATGAACGTAAAAATATAGGAATGTTCATTAATATTGTCGAGTGTGCCCCAATAAGTGGAGTGGCATTGTCACCAGACACCCTCTGATGGATATTAGCAATAAAGGGTTAAGCCATAGAAAAGCCTTAACCAATACAGCGGGATAATTTTTACGTAATTTTATGTTTTTTTTTCACGACCACGATCGCTCTGCGAAGAGTGTACCGGATAAGAAGAAAATATTTTTTTAAGTGACAATGGTGATCTAGTGAAGGATATTTCATAATAAAATACAGGGTTGGGCCAGATAACATGTTTATTACTTAAGAAACAAAGATACATTTGACAATTCATATCATCCAATTATCAACACTCGATTGCGCCATGGGGGATTAATCGTGAGTAATCGACGAATCAAAACGCAATAACGGTTAACATTTTGTGAGATAAAGTGAATTGAAGTGCAGGCTGGCGAGTACCAAACTCGGCGGGTAATGATTCGTGCGTTGCGCGCCTAAATTATTGCGCGTCGGTGTAATTTATATGCGGGCCTGATAACGGCATAAATTGCGGCGGGGACAGGCGTCGACGCAGACGTCCGCGTCGACGGCGTGACGCCGGCCGCTGTTGCAAAAATTGTTTCTGCATTGAGACAAATGTCGCTGGGAACTGTGTAAACTGGCCGCTTAATATTTACAATTCATCTAGTATTTTTTTGCTGACTGAATTAAATTGGGAAACTGTCAGACGACGCTTCGGCATTATAAGCCGGCTCGACTAGAGTGATACCACTGCCTTACAGAAGACTGGCGTGAAGCAGCGCCTGCGCTGTGTTTCGTCCAATGAGTGAGGTTACGGAAGGCCAAATAGGGGGAAAGGGAGTTAAAGGTTGGCAGCGCATTTGTGACTCTATTTAGTGTCGCAGGTGTCTCTGGGCGGTGGCAATCGCTTACCACCAGGTGATCCGTCTGCTCGTCTGCCATCTAGCAAATAAAAAAATGTGGCTTATTGTCGTAGATTCTAGCTTTTTGGCCTGATGGCGACATTGCCTAAACCCGTATTCAAATATCTGGCCAAATAAAAAAAATCTTGAGAAAAATATACAGTATTAGATACAGTCAATTTAAATTAAGAAGATTATAAAAATAAAAAGGTAAAAAACAGTATTTTTAAGCACAGTATTTTCCAGTACCTAAGATATAATGGATACGTACATTCATTAAGCGCTTGAATTTTACTTTTGTGCGTAGGCGGACGGTATGATGTAGGTATACAACTTCTTTAGAAGTTTTTATTTTTATTATTCATAGTAGGTAGGTACTTTTGTAGAATTACATAAAATACCTTGAAAGTACATAGTGTATTTATCAGGTTTTTTTTGCGTATGATGGCTGGCAAGAGCTGTATGCGAGTAGCCAATGTTCGATCGGAGTGCAATTGTTTTATTAATTTAAATGTTTTATGTCCAGCAGTGTACCTACTGCAACAAGCTGATATCAGCTATGCTAACTAAATATGTCAACTTCCCTGTTTATGGTTTTCACGTAGTTATATCAAACATTTTTACCGTGGGAGAGCCACGCTTCGGCATGAATGGGCCGGCTCGACCGAAGTGATACCATGGTCCTCACAGAAGACCGGCGTGGAGCAGCGCCCGTGCTGTTTCGTCGAGTGAGTGAGGGCTCTGGAGGCCCAATGGGGGAAAGGGTTAAAGGTTGGAAGCGCACTTGTGACTACTGGTGTTGCAGGTGTCTATATGCGGTCATCGCTTACCATTAGGTGATCCGTCTGCTCGTCTGCCACCTATCACGTAAAAAGTCATTTTCTTCCACCAGATGGGTTTCTTAGACGTGGTGATCCCACCCGACTTCGTCGCTCGAGGAGACATCTGGTGACATCATGGTTCCCGAGGGTGGCACTGCCAAAGTCTCTTGTCGCGCCAGGGGGATGCCAGACCCTCGCATCATGTGGCGGCGAGAGGACGGTGCCGACATCGTGATCAGAGACCCTCAAGGAGGGAAAACAAAAGGTAGATCTTAGTTTTATTGAGCTAGGACTCAACATGCAAATGTTTCAATGTTGAAGAAACGTATGTACGATCACAATAGAGAGTACTCTTTATTACTTAGAATTAGAAAGTTACATAGATAACCTAATGCTATAGTCTTAGGTGAATACATTATCGGCAGTCGTTGTCAAGTGTGGGAGAGCCATGCTTCGGCATGAATGCCGGCTCGACCGGAGTGATACCACTGCCACACAGAAAACCGGCGTGAAGCAGCCCCTATGCTGTGTTTCGCCGAGTGAGTGAGGGTACCGGAGGCCCGCCCGGGGAGGGGAAGGGGATTAAAGGTTAACAGCGCACGTGTAACTCCACTGGTGTTGCAAGTGTCCATGGGCGGCAGCAATTGCTTACCATCAGGTTATCCGCCTGCTCGTTTGCTACCTATCACATAAAAAATACAAAAAAAAAGTATATTCTGGACATATATTTCGTGTACTGGACATCCTTCTATTATCTGATTCGTAACACAAGTTTGAGTTACTTAGAATGAAATCTATGAGTAGTGTATGAGTTTTGTTTGTTTGTATAAAAAAAATATTAATATAATTTTTCTATCACCAGTTTCGATGTATGAAGAAGACGTACTGACGCTGACGAAAATCTCTCGCTCTGATATGGGCGCCTACCTCTGTATTGCCAGCAATGGAGTTCCACCATCAGTCAGTAAAAGGATCCAGATTAAAGTGCACTGTAAGTATCTTCTATACCATTTATAAAGAGACAATTTCTATAGACAACGACAAGGCTTATAGGTAAACCGAAAACACGAAACGCTTGCGCGATGTAATTGAGCACAGCGCCATCTATTAGTTCATTTCTGAATTACGGTCCCGAAGCGAAGTGAGGGCGGGCCACTAGTTAGTAAATAAAATTAAACAACACAAAAAAATATTTGCAGTCTGTTCCAATTTATCAAGTGTTCTTCGATCAACTATCACCGCCATATTTTTAACTAATGACATTAATATTTAGTGTATTACATCCATGAGGAGCTGGCATCTGTTGTGTCTAAAAATTTAAGTTGTGTTGATTGACAACCGACAAGATAAACACTAATCAAAAGACCATAGCCAAACAAACATACATCTATACTCTGATTCATAATCATGTAAAGTAAACTGACAGATGTCAATGTGTCATAATACCCATACAATATCACTCAATTTGACACAAGCAAAATGTCAAAATGCATAGAAACTTGTCATTGACATCTGTCAGTTTACTTTACATGATTATGAATCAGAGTACAAGTGCTAATTTTAAAGGTTGTCACGGCATGCAATGTGTACTATATAGGTACTTGGCAAAATTATGCAAAACAATAATACAGTCAAAAGTATCAAAAAAATATTTTAAAGGTTAAAGTTATTGTTTAGGTACGAACGAACGAAAGATATGACAAAAGCATTATGATTGAGTTCCTCTAACTCTACTAATGAGATAGGTAATCTGTTTCTTTTATTACACATATCTATCAAATGGATGAGAACAAATTTGCTATATTAATAATAACTAAGCCTAAGATTTACTACTTGCCATCGGTGAAAGGAACCTGTTCGTCTGCAGAAACTCTTTAGAGTTAGGTACCTCGACAGGAAAAACGGAAAACTTAATTTTCCTTTACGCTCGTGTTTTTAACAAACTTCAAAAAGAAGGTAGAGGTTCTAATTGGTATATTTTTTATGTATTTTCACCGATATTTTTGTCAATTTATAAACGGATTTTCATAGAGTTCATAGTATCATTGGGTCAGTCGATAGCGAAAACACAATTAACTATTCCCATGTCGAGTCATCAGAGAGAAACTATATTTGTAATATTAGCCGGGTGTAATGATCTATGTCATCTGAATCTGAAACTTATAAGGTCCTGTTTACTCTAGGTATATGGAAAGAAAGATCCAAAATCTTTAAATACTCATACAACTCTTTTTACTACCAGATGTTCATGTCGTTCAAAACTACTTTTCTTTAAGAATAAAAATATACGTTATATTAAAGTGGCTATTGGGTAAAGAAAGTAAAATGGTAAATTCTCGGAAGTTATCAAACATAAAAAAAAAAACAGAGTTAACGTGGATATTTGTATAAATATCTGCGGAACCCTCGCCCTTATTCGGTGTTTTTGGAAAGAAATCGCCTTTTTCTTGGCTCATTCACTAGACGAAATAGGTTCTCCCCAAATTCGAGGTAATTGTTGTTTATCTCGGCAACTTTCAGAGGTTTCTTGTTATTAATGGTGTCATTTAATGTCGGCAAGTAGTAGCTTTTAATTATTTTCAGCCTGTTACGGACTGTTTGCCTCGTGTCAAGACGAGCGGACGAGGTTTTGGTATCTAGCTCAGATTAATAGAAAAACTGTTATTTTATATCTTGGACAAAACATATATTTTTTAAATATAGTGTTTTTCAGGACACAACATACACATAAAAGTACATACTAAACTGATATTAATCATAGTAGTTTGAGATGAACAATTTTACTTAAAACCGTAGAGATAATGACTGAGAGTAGCCGTATAATGCAACGGTTTATTGAAAACGTATCAACAAATCTTTATGGTCTCAAAATATAAATTATAAAATGTATGCGATGAGACACTAAAATCATAAAATCCTTGTTTTTTCAAAGAAAACAAACCGCCTTAAAATATCACGAATTAAAAAATTTAAGTGTTGCGTGAAGAAAAAATTTTTTTTTCAATAAATATTTATTTTTTATAAATTATTTAATACCGTATACTTACAAAAAACCTCCTATCTTTCTTACCTACTTAATTACTTCTTATGTTAGCCTTTTTCTAATGTATGACTTTGCCCTGCTATCAAAGGGATCAAACTGTACGGGGTGAATTGAGTCACTAAAGTCTTAATTTAGTACATTTGTTTCAAAAGACTCGTTCCTTTATTTAAAAAAGAGAATAAAATTACTAACATCCTATATTCTCAGTATTATAATTATGTAGGTATATATGTATTGATAAAACCTACGTTTCCTTCAAGTTTGTTTCTTCCAAAGCTAATGTAACTCATTATTCCATACAGTTCACCCAGTCATACAAGTGCCGAATCAACTCGTTGGTGCTCCTCTGGGCACTGATGTGACGCTGGAGTGCTACGTCGAGTCTTCACCGAAGTCGATCAACTACTGGGTCAGAGATTCAAGTAAGTGCTGGAGGCAAATTCTCGTGCACTCGACATTGAAGTCGAATTAGAGATTTCATACATTTGTCCATACAAAATTCTGATTCGACTTCAATGTCAAGCGGACGAGAATTGGTACCCTGTTTTCTAAGTTAAGTTGAACTATGCAACATTTGCCGCGCAAGGCCATCTTTGCGAGTTGATTAGTAGGTTAATTAGGTATTAAACCTATTCAGATCTGTGAATATATTGTGAATCTTAAACCAGTCTGTACCTATTTGCATCTTCGTGTCTTTTGTGACGACTTGCCTCGCGAGTCGACACACATTTCATCTGGAGACGACTCACCTGGCGAGACCATAATGTAATATAAGGTGGCAGCTCTGAAAACATTAAGAAAATCGTAGTGGAATTTTGTGCTCGTTTGATGCACTTGTACATTCGGGGACAATTTCAATGAACGGGCGATGTTATATGGCAGGCAAGTTCCACAGTCGCTTTTCGGTCGCGGTAACCAATCACGGTAAAATCTGTCATAACGAGTTAATATTAACGAATCTAACAATAACTTTAGAAATAAGTACTAAAAACAGTCTTGTTTACGATATGCAAGACTTTTTTGATCAATGTTAAAAATCGGAACTTTTGATTTGTCTTCTATGCATCCTCTTCTCAATATCACTGCTGCTGCTGTGATCACGGGGCGGAATATGCGCTTCTTATGTGATAGGTGGCAGACGGGCAGACAAAATTCCAGTAAAGCATTTGCCAAGTCATTTTGCTACGAACTAACTCATCGTTAGTGTCCACGTACGTACAGCCATATATCAAAGTATACAAAACTGTCGAATTTCTTCAATCGACTTTCATCGTACTGTCATACTCATTAGGTTGGATATCAATTCAAGAAATTTGACAGGTTGTGGTAACCCGGCGCGGTGTGCTGAATGTACAGTCTACATAACAAAAATTTAAAAGAACTCAATCGTCCTAGTGACAGACTCCAACGATACTGTGTCAAAGGTGCGGTCCTCGTGCCTCTATTCACAACTACGTCCTCATTTTAAAAACACCGCCTGTACATATCTAAACAACCCACTGCAGTCCAAGGGGAATTGAATGGAACGCTTTGGAAGCGACTAGCCTGTCTTGTCTTATTCATGAGAATGGGGAGGCTTGGCTTTAAAATCGATTTTCAATAGTATCCTTTTAGTTTTTTTTTGTTGCAAATAATTTATTGCATATATATTTCAAATAAGAAGTTTCTTTTGAATATTTTTTTAAGAAGGTTTAATTGATAATGTCTTTGAATTGATATAATTAACAACACAACAAATTATGAGGTTAGGTTACGGTTTATTAGTGAAGGACGGCGCCGACCACCGACCACGCGCCGACGTCTGCTCATTGCACATCGGGCAGGAGGCATTTCCTCTTCGTGAACAAAAAAAAAGGAAAGGAAAAAATATGTGCGTATAAGTAACACCTTATTCGCCATTCACTCGGCGGTGAAGGAAACTACTTTTGACGAAACCTGCACGTTCCGGATAATTTTTGAAACATGTAACCATGATTCAATTGATCTCTTGGTTCCCCTGTTAAAGGGTTGCGGAGGGCAGACGGCAGTCGCTTCATTGTAATAGGTACCACACTCCAAAAATCCTGAATAATGGTATAATTGTACCAAGATGAGAAAGAGTGAAAGGTACCTACCTACACACTGATTTTGACCAACTTTTAGAACAGAAATTTACTTTATTTAAACTGTACTAAGACAAATGGAAGATAGGTAATCCCACGGCTAAAACTATGCTTAGATGATAGTTAAAACAACTAAACACTAATACTGATAATCAGTATTGATCATAAAAGTACTGTTCATAATTAATTGTGGGAATCCATCGATGTAATAGGTGATAACATGACAATTAATTTTATCAACCGCCGCGATTAGCTAAATAATTAATATATTCTCGGGAAAATTATATTCAAAACAAGGCTGCCATTATACTATGAGTACATTGAGGGAACAAACGTTAGCATATATTACATACCTAAGTATGTAATATATGATCAAAAAGTCGTAAAATTTCAAAATTACAGTTGTGTGTGCGGCATTTGATCTTTATTATCCAGTTGTGCAAAACCTCGATGCATGAAACCTTCAATGATAAATTTAATGGCGCGAAGAAAACAAAGTTCGTTTCTCTTTTGTTTTTATTGTCACTTAATGATAATTTTTTTTTCACGTAGAAAAATGTACGTTGAACGAATTATTTCAGTACTTACTAAATAAGTATTTTTATGTATCTTAACTTAGTACGTCATTCAAAAATATCAAACTCACGTCCACCGAATCTCGCCAACAAATGACTGGCCGGTGTAATTTACTGTCATACAAAATGCACCCTAGGATTTTCACACCATGGTGATAGAATTATTATATTTTGGATAATATACAATGTATCTTTATGAATTGTGGCCTATGTATTATCTTAACTACTTACTTACGCAAAATATATTGTTGAGAAATTTCATCAAAATACATCAAGCATTTTTTAAGTTAAAAAGCAACAAACATGCCTTCATCCTCACAAACTCTCCATACATTAGTAGAATACATAAACTTGTTCCTTCTGAATAAGACGATTCAGCCTTCGCAGTTATCTAGTTGGCATACTAAATCACCCAGTCCAGCTGTCTGCCGCAAACTTAGCGAATCAAAAGCTCGATTAGAGTTGTTACAATGTTTGTTTTGAGTGTTCCCGGCTTGTAGCTCGCGTGTACGATAAGCCACCGAGACCCTTGGGAATCTAGCCTCAACTTGTGTTACGTAATTATTGTAAACAGTATTGACAAATTGGGATTTCGTAGGCGGGTATCGAACTATTGAGGCCGGCTTTTTGATTGTAGTTATTGAAGTAGTAACTAAAAAGTAACCTATGGTCTAATAAGACCTTTACTTTTAGTTTGTCATTACATAACTTGACCGATAACGTGTATCCTGTTAAAACCTATAACTACTTGTGATATGCAATAAAATATGGAATATGAAACATGTTTTGAGCAATAGCTGTCTTAACAAATAATTATTTATATATACGGTCGTCGTAACCCCCTTTCCTCACGATTGGGCCTCCGGTACCCTCACTCACTCAGCGAAAAACAGGCGTAAGCGCTGCTTCAGGCGGGTCCTCTGTGAGGCAATGGTATCACTCCGGTCGAGCCGACCCATTCATGCCGAAGTGTGACTCTCCCACGGTAATAACCGACATATTCTCGTATCATAAGCTTTATAATACGTAAACTTGTTTCTTTTTTACTATGCTCCGCTTTTTAATTAGGTAAATTTATAATATGAAACATTACTCTAAAATATAATCTTTGCGTTTGACATAATATTACTGAAAACTTTCAAATATACATTTGGCTAAACTGTACCTAGGCGACGTGATAACTCGTATTATTAGTTTCACAATTGCACATAGCAAAATATGAGTAGTGAATGGTCTTAATATTTTCATACCATGGAATGAACTACGGTATTTCCGGACCGATACGACCTGCTAACCTTAAAAAAGAGAGCGCATTCCATTTACACGTCGGACTTGTGACTCTGGTGTTGCAGGTGTCCATGGGTGGCTGTAATCCCTTACCATCAGGTGATGTGTCTGTTCGTCTGCCTTTTATCGTCGTAAGGCCCAGACAGCAGACAATAGAAAATCAATTATTTTTGCCTTTTAAAGTTGCCTGTGAGATTTCTGACACCTTATTTAAGCAATGTTAATGATAGTATACCCTTTATTTTATTGACCTAAAATAAACATAAATAAAACACTATAAAAATATGAACAAAACTTCAATAAAATGTAAAAAATACAAAATTCCTAATACAATGCAATTAATAGTAAACAGCCATACAAAGTCAATATAATATTCCAAGTGGGTAAAGTAAAAAACTTTATTCAATCAGTACGTAATATTCTTAGGTACACCGTCCCAGACATAAATAAAGCATTACAATTTCTTTTCGTGAATCGTACCAGCGCAAAGGCAATATCGCACATCCGCAGTAGATAAATTATAAAAGCATTGTTGGCCAGCCGCTCGGCGTAAGTGCCGTCCACTGACTCGGAACTAACCACCATTGTCTTAACTCCAACACCATAGTTCAATTCCTTGAATCAGTCGCACTCGTAAATTACCACTCTAATTATCTCATTACTTGCAAACGTTACCCGCCCATTCGCAGTTGCCAAAAACTCGGAACAATTTGAAACAGGCCGGCAAGGAATTGGGGAAAAAATTCGCGTCCATAATTATAATGGTATCCACGTCGTTGGTTCCCTTTCTTTTGGTTTCCGACGCCTATTTGTTCAAGACCCGAGTTGCATAAACGTAAAATATAATGTTAAACGCACCTTAGAAATTACAACATTAAGATAAAGATACTAAAAAAATTAGTTTCAAGTGTAGTCAAGGATCAATGACTGTGAAAAGTTAAAAGTAATTTATTTTCTTTATCTAAAAAAATTGAGGAACATATTTCTAAAAAGCGCTCGATTATTTTTTACAAATTACTTTTAAGTCTTATAATTTACTTGAGTAATGGTAACATTAAAAAAACACCGAAACCAAGAAACACTGCGACTTACGTCCAAAATACAGTTTATTTTCTAGTTTTTTTTTGTGCTCGTGCTCCACACAGCACCTAAGTACAATTTACAACTTTGTGTAATATTTTACTATGTAATAAGAGTATTATGTCAATTTGCAAAGACATTTGAAAATAAATAATGTATTATATTCTGGAATGTTATATGGGAAATAGCTTTTCATGTAGGTAGGTACTAAGGAGCTCATCTTTATATACGCGTGTGCGAAAACAATACATTTGCTAGGATGATAATATTTTGCGCTGTTTACTACCTACGTATAGGTAATTGTAGGTCAAATTGATATTTGTGCGATATTATCAGATATAACCATAAAATATCTATTACTACCTATTGTATGTACCTATTTGTGGTCAGGAACAATTTTATTATAGGTAAATCAATTATAGGCAGACAAAACTCTTTCCATAAACTAAGGTTTTTGAACCTATTCAAAATTAAAAACGTTTAAGAAAGCAATTTAGCGATAAGATTTAGGTTATTAGAAGCCATTGTGATAGTAATTGCCTAGTTAGCACTTTTATTCTAAACATTTTGCCTTTTAATCAACTTTTTAAGCCGACACTGAGTTAGACTTCATTAATTTTGAAAAGGCGATATCGAGCTGGGTAAAACTTTTAAGTGGATAAATTATAATGTTTTATTAATTTAAGTAGGTATTTGATAAAATGAGAGAATAAAGAATCAGTTTGTGACCTGTCAGATCTATAAAAGTGTAATAAGTCACAAATAAAGTTGAATAAAAAATCTACTTACATGTTAATCAAAGATAATCAATTTGAATGAAATAAATCGAATTTCATAAAATTTCCTCTTTAAGCCTTGCTAAGAGAGAATACTCACATATTGTCATACAAACACGTCAACACCGGAGAAAAAATAGTAAATTCAAGAGCAACATTCACGCCTCACACTGCCTCATAAACATAAATCTTCGTCCTGCTTCACTCTGACGATACGAGCATAGTCAAATAAAGCCAAGTGATCATTATACACGTGCGAGTACAACGTTATTCGCGCACGAAATGTTCGTTTATTCAACTGATGAATCCATATTTTATTCATAATGCCACGTATGAGGTGAGCTTCCATCTTCCTATGGTACCGCTTTCATATAAAATTCTTTACATACAGTTATTCGCATAAATCGTTTTCTTACAATATGAAAATATGGAGTGCAGACTTAATTTGTGATGTGGATGTGCAACTGTGCTCACTCCCCAGCTCAATAACGTAGCTCGTCAGGCTTGCTCGAGCTCGTATCTCACCGCATAAAACCGAATGTTCCAATAACATTGAAAAGTAGAAACATTACGATTCGGGAATCATAATAAAAGCTCACGTGTCTCAGTGAAAAATCCATTAGTGCCGGATATACGGTAAAGGGGTAGTTGCGTATAATGTCGGGTTAGATGTTACCTAATGTACGTAGTGTAGGACGACCTCAATGCCAGATGGAGTGACGGGCTGGCTGGAGCTGGATGCGAGTAGCCGAAGATCGATCAATGTAACCAGCATTTGGAGAGGACCTATGTCCAGCAGTGGACTGCAACAGGCTAATGATGATGATAATGAGATGTTACTTCTTCTAACAGCATTGAGGCTATGATGTTAGGAAACTCTTTTTGCAAATGCAGCTCAGTGTTCGTTGAATGTATACCTGCTATCTATCACGCGATATTTGATATTTTTACTGCTTAAAAATAAACATTTTAATATATTATTTTAAAGTGAAACCGTGAAATTATGCAATGGAAACCTACGACTGCACGCTGTTGAATTTGAGTTACTCCATTTTGTAACTATTATTATAGTCACAGATAGGTAGTATTAATAGTATTAAAAACAACTAAGAATATTAATCATGACTAGTAGGTACTATAAGCGAATATAACAACTATACACGTGAATTCACCAATAATTTAGATTTCACAAATCAATTTCAGTTACAATGAAATTTAGGTGACGCCATTTTAAATGAAAACAGACGACATTCTCAGTTTTTGAATCTAAGGATTTGCGAAACTTAATGGTCGTAGACCGCATTAACCACAAAACGCAATTAACGAATATGTTCTACGTAGACGTAACAAATAACAACAAAAGTAACGCAATATTTTCCTCTCTTTCCGTACTAGAAAAGTAAGCAGTAATGAGCTGGATGCGATACTAGGTGTTACTCGGCCCCGCAGCCGCCGGCGGTTTCGCAAAGTTCTCTACTCGGCAGTTGTCGCACGAAATTTACGGGTTAATTTTCAATGGGACCGAGTTTTGAGCTTCTGGAAAATTTAAGTTCCACATTATGCTTGGCGCTCATCTGGAATGGGTAATACGTGACGCCATAAAACATGAGGTAAAACTCGTACGTAACGTAGAGTTGTGCGTACTCTGATTTTTGCGGACATTTTCTGTTTTCTTTATTTGACATTCATACTGCAGAACTCCTCGCGTGACTTATCCTTGTCGTATAAATTTTAGGATTTAGCAACAATGATAAAAGAAAATATGATAAATAATAATATGTACCTAAGGCGGTCGATCACGTACAGTCAACTCCAAAAATATGTATACACTTTAGAACCTTGTCACAATACATGTGTCTATAAAAAGTAGAAGTCGTTTTTATACATATGTATTGTGACAAGGTCCTACTACTTTAGGTATTTTGTAGACAAAATACCTAAAAGTACCAAGATAGCTTCATTCCAGAAACTGGGAGCGTATTCTGCACATAGTAAACTTCACAGCACTGGAAATCTACAGGGAGTCGCGGTTACAGTCATAATAACTTCTGTGGAATAGCCGATACACATTGGGGCAGCTCGTAATATTATCTGTAGCTTTACTATCTAGTTAGCCAATGAGAAAAAAACGCTGTGAAAAATTATCGTTCTAATCTCTTGAGTCAACTTTATCTTTTTCGTTTGATTGTGAATAGGAAAATCAGTCTTTAACTCAACGACTGTTTTGGAAAAAAATTAGAATGTGGATTCTATTTTTTACGAAAGTTTCTTTAGACCATGTGATTCTGTTTTACAGCACTGATATGAAAAATTACCGTGGAAAACATTTTTACCATAGAGTGGTAAAGGTGAAATTGTCAGCCCCAAAAAATAGATGTGTTGCTGTATAACATTATTTTAAAATATCATAAATTTAGTACCTACTTTGTTTTTGTAAATCAAGTGTGGATTTTATTATTCGGCAATACCAATTCGACAAAATTCACGAAATAGCTTGGTCTTGAATCGGCGTATCCTTTAATTGATTAGATTCGACTAGTTTTTTTACGAAGTCTCTCGTCAACAAACAAGTAGCAAATTTCTTCACTCTATCTCCGCAACTATCGAGATAAGACCAACGTAGAATGATCCATTCTCAAAGATACAAAGGCAAATACTCAACCCTTTATTCAAACCGCATATTTACGTGCCAAACCGTCACATTCTGTTTGAACAAACAAATTCTCATATATTTAAAGTAAAATACAGTTACAGCAATTATTCTCTTGAATTCTAATGAAAAATACTAGCAGCTCAGTGGCACGATAAAAACGTTCCAGCGCCATTCTCTCGAGCTTAAAGCGCTAATTATTAAAACGCATTAAGGATCCAAGTTGGTACACTCTGTGTTATGATCCGTGGTGTGTTGGTGGCTTTGTTCGCCGCGAACTTGCTTCCAGTGACTGGCGATTCTGGTGAGAGTACATTGCGAAAACCATCCTAAAAGGGCACACAGCATTGGATCGTCATTTTCGTTTGTCATCAATCTATGTTAGGGCGGCTGACATGTAAGTGTTAATTAAGCAGCCCTCACTCGAGCGTAATTAAGAGTGTTACAGTGTTATTTTAGACATTAATTGAGATGAAATTTCTTGTTATAATGAAGCGCGCGGGGTTGGGTTGTCGGATAATTTTGCTCGAAGGTCATCTTTGGCACGTCGCAAAGCCAACGAAAGGAGTAAACAAAGTTCTGATAAGATTAGAAAAGCCATCTGTGGCGATGTTGCGACGGCTTTTTCGGTTAAATTTGAAGTTCACGCAGTTTTATTTTTTATTTTGCGGCATCCTATTAAGTGGTAATTTTAACCGAATACGTTTTCGTTTATTTCTCTAATAATATTTCTAAAATTGGTCACAAATACCATGCCACGAATGCTATGATATCCTTGGCATAAATACTTAACGATGCATCTTTCGATCACATGCTACTTTTCATTGAAAATGAGATTTAAAGAATTCTCTTACAGATTCTTTTACAGCTTGCTTAATCATTTATTACGAAATAGACACTAAAGTTAGTTAAGGGTTGAAGATAATGATGTAACATTTGTAAAAGTGTCCATCAATTTTAAGTCAAGAGTAGGTAGCTTTAAAGCGCATTTTGTAATAAGGGGGTTTGAATCTAAGTGGATTTAGGACCATACAAATCGCTCCATGTTTCTCTGACCAGCGCGATCCACTCGCAATTTCACACTTTATTTTGCAATGAAAAATTTAATATCTCGTGGCTTGTTTTATTGCTTCCAATAACTCGACGCCGAGGCTATTTACACGGCAGTGCGGTGCAACAGTGTTTTCATAAGAAAGCCACTCGCTTTATCATTTGCGGACAAGAGGCGCTTCGGGCTTACCGTGGCTCGAACAGCGAACGATATACTTAGTTACCAATAGAAGGATTGTTTGGGCTTCCCTGAAAAGGTGCAGGAAATGTCAGCGCTCTGGGGTCTGCTTGAAAAATATCGTTCATTTTACAACGGCATAAAGGACAGGCTTGTTATTCTTACCGCGCTTTAAGTATTTATAGCAGCTATTTTTAAACTAGCGCAGATAACGGATGACTGGGTTTTATGATAGTGAAATGTTGACATTAGGTTGTGTGGTTTATTAAGATATAACTTCAAAGACATAAAGTGGGACCTAATCATAATTTTTATCGCAATACAGTACATACATGCCCAATTTGTATTTTAGTGCGCTCATTTATAAAGGTGCTAAACATTGCGGTATGTATGCGGTCATAACAAAGTCTTGTTCAATGATAGGTTTAATAATGTTTATGTCTTGAATCAAACTCTGGGAAAAGTGTAAAACCCTAGTACCTATGCACATTCTTATACGCCACATAAATGTCCTGCGCACAAGACTTGGGGCTGCTTTAGTTAAATTAATAGCGAATGTTTACCCATGATATCACCCGTTTTGGATAGGATTTTCCTAAGGAGTTGTGTTTCCCATTTTATTTTTTTTTTATTTAAAGTAACATTTGATCCTACTGTCACATAATCAAATGTGTAACGAACAACGCAACGCTTAGATACAGCTTCGAATGATTTTGTCAGCAAAAATCTACCTAAAAGAATGGACTCACTTTCAGGATATTTTCTTGAATCAAGAATATGATAGTATTCGATTTGACCTTATTATAATATTTAAAAATGTGACTTGAATCACAATAAAAACTTGGCTTTTCGAATATTCTAGGAGTTACCATATGGGGGGAAAGGGGGTCAAGGGTTGGCAGCGCACTTGTGACTCTACTGGTCTTGCAGGTGTCTATGCGTGGCGGCCATCGCTTACCATCAGGTGATCCGCCTGCTCGCCTGCCACCTATCACATAAAAAATGTTACTAAAACTCGTATACTATATCTTATTGTATTTGGAAAAGAAACGCAATTTTCATAGGTAGAGAGTGTGACTGGTAATTACTGCAGTACGTAATATTAACATAGCATTTCTTCTCAGATGAGATGGTGATATCATCCAGCAAGTACGAAGTGGTGAACACTGTTATAAGCTCGTTCGAGAGCCGCATGGCGCTCACTGTGAGGAAGCTGACGGCAGCCGACGTGGGCGGCTACCGATGCGTCGCCAAGAACTCGTTGGGTGAAGTCGATAGCATCATCAGACTTTATGGTGGGTATCAGTTTTCTTTTTTTTATGTGATAGGTAGAAGACGAGCAGACAGATCACCTGATGGTAAGCAATTGCCGCCGCCCAAGGACACCTGTAAAACCAGTGGAGTCACAAGTGCGCTGCCAACTTTTTAAGTTTCACATGTGCATAATTCAGTAGCTATCCCATGATTCTTTTAATCTATACTGTCGCACATCAATAAACACAAGCCCCACCCTTCCGCACTCCTTCTGGTGTAGCTGATGTCCATGGGCGGCGGTAATCACTTGCCATCGGGTAACCCGCTTGCTCGTTTGCCTTCCTATAATATATAAAAAAAAACACACACACACAAAGGTCGGAATAGCATCTGTCAAACCAAATAATGTGTTAATTAAGAAGAATAATCTTATTGCATTTATAAGGACATTGGTACGTAGGGTACGGTACGGTATGGTATTGTACGGTACGGTATGGAACGGTATACCGGTGAGTTTTATTTTACCTGTAGCGCAGTCTGCATTATGCAAAATAAGAACAACGTAAGAGTT
The DNA here is from genome assembly GCA_014851415.1 of Cnaphalocrocis medinalis. NCBI lineage: Eukaryota > Metazoa > Arthropoda > Insecta > Lepidoptera > Crambidae > Cnaphalocrocis > Cnaphalocrocis medinalis. The sequence continues at coordinate 10,896,094 of CM026275.1, read as the reverse complement.
TGTGGTTTGATGTTGATTGGATAGTCGTAGAGATGAACTGGATTTTTAAACGCACAGAGCTGCTTTTAAATTCGTGCCACGTACTAAATTAAAAACCTCTTTTGGACTTTTATATTATAGTTAGATAATTGTCATCAACCAAGCGAGTGGCGCGAGCATCTAGCATATCGAAAAGCAGTAATTAAATCTGACTCCTTTAATACTTAAAGTGTGTTTTTTTACAGAAATACCTGGACCCACCATCAAAAATACAAGTCCAGCAACGAAAAAAGAAGATTACAAATACTCAACCCCCATAGAAGGACCTGACAATCAATTCGGTTCTGCCGATAGATCTGATGATGAAGACGAAAGGGAGAATATGACGACGTCTCGTCTCGGACACCTAGTTTATCCAAAATTGAGAATATTACTAAAAATAAGACACATAGTTTTCTTTCAACTAACACGATGAGTGAACAGAAAATTAGCAACAAAATTAGAAAAATATTTGAAATTGACGAATTCAACGTCAATAGAAGCTGTAGAATAAACTTGCAAGATCTTGTTTATTATTTTTTATTTGCTCTTTTATTCTATAATTATTATAGACTAGATTTAAATTTGACGTAGATGTCTATTCAATGTGTAATGTAACGTAAAAAAATTAAACCAGTATCATAATATTGACTCTATAATACATACACTTACAGGCCTAAATCCAATAATGACGATGTGAAAGTGTAAAAGTATCGACTAACCCTTAAAAATTAATTAATTCTACATTATCGAGTAAACTCCAAATTGATATTGATGATGGAGTTCCGTAGCTGTGAAATATTAATACCCTGGTAGATTGCTATCGAAGCCATTATGTTATTGTTTGCAAAATTGCAATAAACTGAGATTGACGTAAATATAAAAAGCAACCATATCGCAAACATTAAGTGAGTTCGTTAAGTGGTATAACGAGTCGATGCGAATTCTGTACAAAATGTAATATTCACAATACATCGAACATTGTTTGGCAGGATGACATTGTTTATGTAATGACTATTATTTCATATTATTTCACATAATTTAACAGCACTGAACAGGTTCTAAAAATATTGATTAATTGAAATATTTAGCCAAACATACTGTTCCTCATAGTTTTGATTATGAAGTTTTGTTCCTGCTGACTTTTACAATTACATATGAGTTTTTAGTGAAATAAAAATGATATCATTAGTTGTTAAGCATATTAATATTATGACATGTTCTTTTCTCATAAGCTCTTAGCATGCGCACATGAATGCACCTACCTACGATACGTTATGTGTGTTTGGCATGATGTACCACTTACCACACTCACTATTATATTTTACTTGCAATATGTAATGGTAATATCATATTTCTTTTACATCGAAGATAGTGATTCTTAGAGACTCGGACGGTGTAATGTTAAAGATGATAATAAATTTATTTTTTATTATTATACGTTATAATGTTGTATATCAGTATAGTTCAGGCGTCTTAGTCTTGATGTAAACAAAATATCATTAATATTTTTGCATAATTAATAGAAATAACTCATAAAAAATGTAGATTGTACTTAAATGGATTAATATAATTTAGTTGTAAATGATTGTCGATTGCTAGATTAAGTTACATACAAATTAAAAATTATTATTTTAATGAAACAATTACCTAATAAAATGTGATAATAATAGTATTAGTATTGTGCATGATAAAATTGACTGAATAGTGGCAATAATCTATTGGTGAAATACCGACATTGGATTTACTTCATATCTACTATTTAAGATTACCCATCACATACTTAAAAAAATATATCACACACAATATTTCAAACATCACCAATTGAAAGAAAAATCAGCAAATATATGTATTGAATTTGTTTATTAAGTAATGAATGATGTTTATTTCTTTTAACGATTAAAAGTTTTCCTTGGGGATGGTTAATATGATTAATATTAATGTTCATAATTAAAAAAAACGTCCTTTTTTGTTACTTAAATGTAGTTTTTGGATTACTTGTTAATAAAATTTCACAATAGTTCCAAAACGAGAATGTTTTCAACTGGTTAAATGAGTAATTGATATAATAGGTTATAGAATAATACGAGTAAAACATGGTGTGAAAGCAAATGAATCAAACGCAAAGAAAAACATAAGTACCTACATACATACTCAATATTTTTATTTATTTGTACTATGTACCCAATCCATACTTCATTAAAGTTATATTTATATAAAATAAATGCGCAACGACACCTTACTTGGCATAACTTTATTATCTACTGATTATATAAACGATTTCACTTGATCCCTATTATACCTGTTAATCAATATTAATCTGTACGAAGATCTCTTTCAACAAATATAAATATCCTTAAAATAAAATGTTATTATATACATACATATTGTTTTAATTATTCCTTTATCTTTTTTTCGAAAAAACTAATGGCACAACATATGGTAATACCTACTTGTTGAAGGTAATAAAATTTCAACATATTTAAGATATCTTTAAGGCAAAAGTGAACAGGCATCTTCTAAGTAAACGCGTAACATCTTAAGGGGCTATATGAATGAAATTAGCGCCGCCAACCTATTTACACTGATTGTGGCGAAAATACGATATTTTTTAAGAAAGCAAAACATTACAGACTTAGATAAAAGTAAATTGAATTTTTCAAGATGTAATAAGTACAATATAATAATATAAAACACGCGACAAGTAACAATAATGTCAATTATTGCTAAAAGTGGCCGTTTTTAGCAAAAATTAACATTATTGTTACTTGTCGCATGTTAAAAATATTGTATTGCATCTTGAAAAATCCAATTTACTTGGATCTAAGTCTGTAATGTTTTATTATCTTCAAAAATATCGTATTTTCGGCACAATCAGTGTAAATAGGTTGGCGGCGCTAATTTCATTCATATAGCCCCTTATGCCTCTTCGCCGCTTTCTATCAGGTGCGAATGTGGCCAAGCTTGCATAAAAAAAGTGTTTAGAAAGGAAGTGACAATGATTTTTCTACATAAAAATATGGATATAGCATGCGATTCCAATATCAAAACATTTTTTTTAATCAATCTAACACATACTGGTAGATGAATAGTGTGTACTATTCGAATCGACTGATATGTCTTGATCTATTTCCTGCAACAGTGAAGGGGCCAGTAGGTAATGTACCAGGTTGTGTATACCAAAACAGAGCGCGTATATCGCACTGACTATGTATATCTGGACAAATACTTTATATAAACGGGATTATGCGCAAGGATAGTAGGAAGATCGCGTTTAGTCTCGTTTAGGTATATAAAGTATTTGTATATTGTAACGCAAAAGTTTAAGAACATTATCTGTACAAATATTAGAATAGCTCAAATTTAAGTAGGTCGCGGCACTTTATACGACTATCTACCCTATTTCAGTTTAGGTAACGCTACAGAATCTAAGTTATCAATATAAACTTTTGTTTTTGGTGACCCAGGTGAAATGGCCCCGGCCCGAGGTGCAATGGACCGGCGTCGTATGCACACCCGCGGACTGGGAGACCGACGGGTAGTGTTGGGGGCTTTCACATGACTGGGGTTTCATCTAATCTGAGGCCGGTCATAGGGCATACCAACTAAAACACCTGGTGCTGTTCCCGGCTTATCCAGGGCTATGGGTCGGGATACGGACTCGTAGGGACCGCAGGGTGGGAGGATCAAATGTAGATAGTCTAAGGGTGGTAAATCTTTATATTTGGCAACACTAGATACTTTCCTTGTCAAATAAACACTTGCTACAAATATTCGCGAGTTAAACCTACGTGCGAGTCGTGGCATAGTTTCGCGAGTTGCAACACTCTCGCGAGTCACGACTTACACTGCAAGTTGCAACACACTCGCGAGTCGCTTAAATACCCTCGCGACTCTCACCATACTTGCAAGTCGCGACTCACACTCGCAAGTCGCAGCACACACGCGAGTCGAGACAATACACTCGCGAGCCACAGAACACTTGAGATTCGTGACACACACTTGCAAGTTGCAACACACTTATAAATCGCTAAAATACACTCGCATGTCGTTGCACACTTTAGAGTCGCGATAATACACTCGCAAGTCGCGATAATACACTCGCAAGTCCACACTTGCGAGTCGCGATGCAGAGTTGCGGCTAACTTTACCGCCAGATTACCAACATCGTCCCATCTTCATTATACGAACAAGTTCCCGATTTTCACACTCTGCCTACGTTCTTGTTTCGTTGCTATGTATGCAAATGAGTGCCAAGTTCGCGAACAAATACACGACTTTTAGCTACATTGGATTGTGGCGCAGCGCGAAAGGTTTTTCTTATTCAAACTTTTGTTGGGAATTTTAATTACAAGCCTCTTGAGTAAACTAATTATAAAATGCACAAAGTTAGAAACAAATGAACAACTACGTATATTAAAACTAGCAACCCGAAATTTCTGATGGTTCTTGAAAATATTCAAATATTTAATATCTTATAATCAACTAAGGCGAAAATTTGTTAGCTACCATCGTGGAATAAATAAGGTGATATCAACGAAAATAATATCAGCAATGTACTTAATCAAAAGAATTACAGAATTTGGGTAATAAATACTAAGAAATCTAAGAATACGTACCTACAGTATTTGGGAGTTTATTTTATAAATTCATTTATCTTTTATGATCAAAGACTTGTCTAGTTACATATCTTTGAACATGACATTTATTTTTGTTGTTCGTATATTTTTTCAAAGAATTGTAATAATTAATAATAGAAATATATTTCAAGCAAGTACATAAATGTTTATTAATACTTATATAGAATTCGATGTAGGCACATATTATACTGGTTCATCATAAAAGCCAGCCGCAGACCGCAGCACCAAATGAAAAATCGAACGCTAATTCGTTCGTAGTTCAAACTGAAAAATGCACAAGCCACGTTACCATGTCTGATTGTTAAGTCGGGTGTTCCGTCCGCGTGGCTTCCCAGAACATGCCAGTGTCCCTGACACCTGACATCTCCGTCTCACACAGGCCTAGTGATGCTACTTGATGACTCAACGTAAGGTTAACTTTAATAATTTGGATGAACAAGTCAAATATCTCCATTGATACTCCGGCACCTAATACTGCATCTGCATAAACTGTGGGAGAGCCACGCTTCGGCATGAACGGGCTGGCTCGACCGGAGTGATACCACTGCCTCACAGAAAACCCGGCGTGAAGCAGCCACTGTGCTGTGTTTCGCCGAGTGAGTGAGGGTACCGGAGGCCCACCTGGGGGGGAAGGGGATAAAAGGTGGCAGCGCACTTGTAACTCCAGTGGTGTTGCAAATGTCCATGGGCGGCGGCAATTGCTTACCATCAGGTGATCCGCCTGCTCGCCTGCTACCTATCACATAAAAATAAATAAATAAGAAAACGGTTGTCTTCTATTTCACAAGACTTACTTATTACCTGCCTAAGTGTGTTTGGTCTCGCGTTAGGGGGCCAATAAAAATATTTTCTATTAAAAGGGTAGATAGCTAATGACGCTGATTGGTAATTTAAGCATCCCCATCACACACTAGGGTTGTTGGTCGATGGTCTTTTATATAGACATCATTATCAATAGTAACTAGTGATACTATGGTTTTAAACTATTAAAAGCTTAACAATATACCCACTTATTGTATATTGGTAATTAGGTATTGTCCACAATCAGATAAGTCGTTTTCTAGAGAGAGGTAATATTTAGATATTCAAAATTGATTCGAGAGGCAACATTAATACCGATAAATAAAGTGTTTACTTCAGATACCCAGATTTTCTCGGTGTGTTATCGGTATACCGTTCATGAGAGGTTCGGAAATGACAGCTATTCGATGTCTGGATTTTTAATAACCTCTGACTTATGTACTGGTCCATTTGACATAGCCTAATGCGCCAAAGATCGAGGTTCAACTTTGTCTCTGGACTAAAAGTAGTAAGTAGTGTGATATTTATGTGTTTTTTGTCTGGTACCTATGTATAAGTATTTTATTTGTTGGTACATACATAAAATCAGGATTATATGTTTTTTTATGTGATAGATGGCAGATGAGCAGGAGGATCACTTGAAGAAAAATTCCAACTGCCCATGGACTCCCGTCATCGTGGAGCCGAAGGAGCTGCCAATCTTCAAATTCCCTTATAGGTACTCCAGATTGAGTCACCGGTATCTTCAATCACTCACTCACAGTAAAAAGTTAAACAACACGCATTGATTTCAGCTCCGGATTAAGCATTCGGTATTTTCACTAGCTCACACATACACACTCTCAGTTAACTTAATCAATAAATTAATCAATGACTCGAGTGACAAATTTGTATTAAAGTCACAACACTACACAGGCTGCAGGCCCGACAGTTTTCATTTCCAACTGCTGCGTCTTAGAGATAGTCTAGTAATTGAGCGGGGACATCTTTGATATATCGACTCTTTTATCGGATTGGACGGACGCAATAGCGGACCGTTGATTGCTTCCATATGGAGGCGGAAGATTGATTATTTTCTCGTTACTGAGTACCGCCCTGTATTGTTTTCGTTGATACATTGCCACAAATAATTTTGTCTGAATACAAGAATAAGGTCTACTAATAGGAACTTAATGCCTTATTTTGGGAATAGAAACGCACCTAACAAAATGTGTAGTGATTACTTGATACACAAAGAATCTCATAGATGTCAAAATGGGAATCGGTAAATGTATTTATTGGAACTAAAAATTTTTTTTATAAATATTAGCTAGCAAACGATAACAAACGTGTTTGTTTCGAAAACTGTTTTCTTCTTCGAAAAATGTTGAAAAATACACGAGGCCTTAAGATTTTTTTTCACACACAACAACCTTTTAAGATTTGAGCTAAAAATAACAAACAAGAAAGTGAAACAAAATTTACTAAAGAAACTTACACTATCCATTCCTCGTTATGATCACTTCAAACCAAAACCGAGGAAGTGTCTTTACTTAAGTAACTTAAAAAAGAACGACGTCTGTATTATCATTGTAAGCAGGTGTCAAAATGTTGTGTGAAAAGAAAAATAAAAAATAATTCAAACATACTTAACGCCTTCCTGTGAAAAATTCACCGCCCTTATTTTTGTAGCTATAATATTTTTACAGGTCGCTGTTTAAATACCGCGGTGCCGTAGCTTCTAAAAAAGCTAAACAATGGTTATCCGAAGGCAATGTGTATTTATGCGTCTAAATCGGCATTTCGAAAAAAAAGCCTTTAATGTGGAAATATTGTTGGTCAAGCCGTCCGTCGGCCGTACCAAAAGCTCATAAATAAACAGAAAACTGGATGCTCTGTCGAAAAGTTCCGTAAAAAACTCGCGAACGGAAAATTTACAACCGGGAATTCAGATGAGTTTTAATTAACCATACTGTGGACCTGACTGGCTGTGAGCAATGTGTGTCGATCGTAATTGCATTATTGTAATCCAAATTACGTTAAAGGTGGCGATACAAGCTTGAACACATGTGGTTTTACACGGCCCCAGCTTTTTCAGATCTGCTACACTTCAATAAACATGACTTTTTTTAAATTTTTATGTGATAAGTGGCAGATGAGCAGACGGATCACTTGATAGACACCTGCAACACCAGTAGAATCACAAGTGCGCTGTATATTATTAACACCCCTTCCCCAATAGGGTCTCTGGCACCCTCACTCACTAACGAAATACAGCGCAGGTGCTGCTTCACGCCGGTTTTTGTGAGGCTGGTATCACTTCATGCCGAAACGTGGCTCTCCCACGGTTATGTGATAAATGGCGAAAGGAAGACTGATTTCCTGGTGGTAAGCGATTGCAGCTGTCCATGTATCAGTAGTTATAGTAGTAACCAGTGGAGTTAGAAGACCGCTTCTTTCCATCCCCCAGTTGGACGTCAGGTAGTCAAACTCACTCGGCGAAACACAACGCAGGCGCTGCTTCACGCTGGTCTTCCGTGATATCACTAAAGTCGAGCCCATTCATACTAAAGCATAGCTCTCCCACGGTAAACACGACTGTGTTAAATAAAACTATGCAAATTCATGATGGATGTTTTCTGAAAAGCCAACCAACAATCTACCTGAAGGTAAATTGTGAGTTTTGATGTTTGGCATTGAAATGCTCTTTTAGATATTTTTGATGTTAAAGTCATACAAGCTCGATCTACTAAAGGAACTAACTTATATTTTGTTGTACAAGCGCTGCACTATCTGTTTTTGTACAAGTAGTATAGGTATATTACAGAGTAAGAAGATTATTTCTTGTGGCGTGTACAACTCCCTCTTTGTAAGTATACTCCTTCTGTGTGGTTGCAAAGCTACGAAATGAAACAAACAACACTCGTAGTTTCGCATTAATTTGTAAGATAGTTGAAATGTTTGTCTTTAATTTTATGTAAACTTTAAATAAAACAACATACTTATTTGATTGAGCTAAATTGCCCAAAGTTTGAAAAGGAGAAGGTTTTTATGACAAATTGTCAAAAACTATCAAATAATTCAAAATACACACGATATAAGATCATTGGTAATGATATTGGTTATGCCGAAAAATTTTGGGTCTTTTTATACTCGTCATGTATACTGCTTTCTTTTTAATATTGTGACGTTTTGGTTTTAAGTTTTGTAAAATCAATAGTACAAAATGGATCCCAATAATCTCTAAACCAATTTCGAAATACTTTTGCTCGACTCAAGAATAAAGATTGGCAGCGCATTTGATTGGTGGCGGCAATCGATTACCATCAGGTGATCCGTCTGCTTGTGTAACACCTATCACATAAAACAAAAGTCAAGCCCGGGACCCCTTTATCGCGGCCACCACTAGACTAACGGGGCATTAAAAGGAAATAGGTGCCTACACCAAAATTCTAATTCTTCGAATTCGTACTTCATTTTGTTGATTACTTTCTTAATCATCTCTCAAGTTTAGCGAGTGCCTGTTCAGAGTGTTCAGTCCACAAAACCCGGCATTCATTCCCTGCAAGTTGCGCTTAGGTTGTTGCGAGTTGCGGCGCGGCACGAAACTATTTAGCACTCCGTTCCGAATTAGGTACAGCTGTCAGATTTGGGCAAACAGTCGTGTACCCGGCTGGGGCGGAACGCTCTGCTTCTCGCATTAGTTCAATCCCGATGAATCGGCCCACTTGCTCCTGCCACGGATGCATTTCAGAGTTGGGTTAGGTTAGATTTGACGGTACATTTTATTACTTTTTGTTCGTAAGATGTTAGGAGATGAGCTGGCTAAATTCGACACAAGAGTTACAGAAATTATTTCCTTTTAAAATGGCGTATACAATATTGATGTCGGTGCGGTTTGGCTCCATTTGTCTTAGATCATCATTGGTGACTAGACAATGCTTTATTAGTATTTCTTGAACAACTTACAATCATACGCAGTATAATTTTAAGCAAATAAGATTCATGGATACAAAAGTATATTTTTAGATAAACAAACACATAAAACTACAAAGGTTTTGTCTTCGTAGTACTAATTAAAACTCATATTACTTAGTCACCACTTATTTAATAGCTCTAATAAACAAAAAACCTTTTGTATTTCCTCATTCTCGATGCTTATTATCGACTATTATCCTTCTATTTATTACGAATCACTTGGCAAAATATCTACCCGTTTTGTTATAAAATGAGTTCCAATGTATCTTCGAGCTCCGTCGTAAATTAACACTCCAAACATAGGGTAAATATACCCACACAAAGACTCATAAAAAGGGACGCGAAACAAATTACCTAATTTCTCTTTATGTATACAAAATGAGCTCGAACTTGCTCAAATTGGCCGTTAAACACACTAAAACAATTTGCCATGAAAGCGGAACCTTATTAAGGTTTCATCTAGCGACTCAGAGACTACACTTCATTTAATTTTTGAATAAATCTTTACGAACGCCCTTGGTATCGAAATTGGATGATATTATACAGAGTGATGTTTACCGCCGACCAACCCATTCTGTTTTTTGTTTTTTGGAAATATTTTCCACTTTTTATTACAAATTTCGATACTACCCGTATGTTTAGGAAAAAAAAACAAAATATTTAGCGTGTATCACTTCCAAATGGCACATTAAACTTTAGTTAGTTACAAAATTCCGCGTCTCGGTAAACGTAGTGTAGGACGACCTCAGGCCAGATGGAGTGATGATCTGCGCAAGAGGGTTTGCTGGAGCTGGATGCGAGTAGCCGAAGATCGATCAAAGTGGCGAGCAATTGGAGAGGCCTATGTCCAGCAGTGGACTGCAACAGGCTGATGATGATGATAGTTACAATAGTAACTTAGGAATTATTCTAATATAACAAGACTACGCAATCAACGCGCGAATAAGTAATTAGATTACATTGCATCGAGCAATTGGAAGTAATGAATGAAAAAAAATTGGTACGGTAAAATTCACCCAAACTAGCGATAACTTTGAATCGCGATGTTACACGGACGACTTTTTTCCAATGACTACAACCTTAAAATTTAAAAAACCAGAGTTGATAAGCTGATTTTGGGTAGTCTATTCTATCTTTGGCTTCTTTTCAGCTCCAGGTTTAGTGGGTAAGAAAACAAAAAAAATAAGTAAAATGACTACACTAGTCCATAAGTAAAAAAAAATCTGAGTCGAACTTGAGAATATTATGTTAGTAAAATAATTTTTATACATTAGTTGCGGGTATTTACAACTCCGTATACATATCGGCGTATCTCAATATCAGGATACTCTGAGTGTGACGCCCGGGGCAAAAGCGGGGCTTTTAACATGTAATTGCATTAATATGTAGCAACGCACGACACCTTCAAAATTAGATGAGCCCCACGTGAGGGGTTTGCTTACTTTCTTTACCCGGTGGGGCACAGAAACAAAGAACAATCTCGGATTGAATGGGTAAGTATAAGCTTGTTTTAAAAAAGTACCATCGTCTGTTTATTGCCGGTATGCCGGTATTGAGAGCGATGGTAACGAGTGGATAATACCGTGCGCTTTAACGGAAAGTGTGTTAATTTCATCAGTAGCCTTACCATGAGTTTGAAATACTATCCTCGCTATCGAAAACTATCGCTTTTTCTCTTTCATTGTGATGCATTTGAAAGAGACAGAGCAATAGTTTACGTATGTCAGTTTTAGATGTCAACTCATGGTAGCGCTTCAGAAGAATCAAAACTAAATAAAAAACAACAATGTCTGCTCAAAAACTAACAAACATTTTCTGATTCGCCCAATGGCCGACTGGTAGAGTAGGCTGTAGTTGTTGGAGGTTGGGATGAAGTCTTGGAGGTCTGTTCGGGTTGCTGAGCCAGCAAAGTAAGTACATTATCCTGCTGAATATATTTTTCTGTATAAAATACCTAGCTGATTTTTTTTTGCTTATTATGATGATCTATAGTGCTAATGGAACTTTTTTCGTGTTACCTACCTAATATATGGACTTCAGGATTAAAACGATTTAATTTAACGGTATATAACTAAGACGCAGTATTTTTATAGTTATAGGCTTCAACTATGTTTGTATGAAAATTAGGTCCTGATTCGATTTGGTTGCTCGCGAATATAGCTAGCTACGAACATAGGACGGTACTTAGGTCTCCACTATTCCGGTAAGCAATACGCATTGGGCTAGCATGATGGGGGATTACTCCCTAATTCCTCTTAGTACAATGAAGAGAGCCCTGTATCGCTGTGCAGGCCGATTTAGTCTGATAGTTATGATTTAATGCTCCAATTAATGTCAGTAGAGCTACATTGTAAATATAGCACGTAACCTGTAAGTTATTATTAAAAAAAAACCTCATAAACTAGTTTTTGAAGTAATGTTAAAACTATGATAGTAAAATGTAGGTAAATTCATACTTTATATTATATTCCACGTAGTTATATTCTAGGGATTATTCTCTATCTGAATTGACGTCATACAAGAAGCAACTACCAATTTGGTATAGGCAACCTATCGCTAATCTATTGAGTACTTTCTCATCATTCATTTAAGATTTAAGTATTAGCCTATAATTATACTTTCCCACTGCAGGGCAAAGGCCTCCACCATAGAAATCAAGTCATCGCTACTATGATGGGAATAGGCTTCACTCAATCATAGGCATAATATGTTTTTGACATCAGCAAGTCTCGTCAACCGCACAGTTCGACAAAGCGGTTGTTTTTTCGGTGCACTCGTTTTTCCTAACGCAATAAACAACCACGACGCGAACGCATCGAGCGCGGCAGCCAGCTGCGGACATTTACGAACGAACACCACGACCGTAGCATAAAAATATTTACAGTAGTAAGACCTCGAACATTGAAAGAGGCGATCAGAAAAATATCCGAAAATTCTGTCGAACATTCAAATGGGCAAGTTGTAGAGAGTTGCATTCGTATTACGTCAAAATTTAATAGCAAATAGGTACAAAGTTATTGAAATTTTGAATTGCTGTATGCAAAAGAAATAAGGTAATAAGCACTTAATTTGCATCGATATTTTTCTACTGTTCTGTAACATTTTGGAAACTTGCTTATTTGATTAGACTTTTAGTAATGATGAATTCGACTTTTTAATGTGTAAGAACTGCCTCATTGAACAAACACGCGAAATATAATTTAACAATGGTAACAGCAAAATTTGAATAGTAGAGAGTGGCTCTTGGAATTACGCCCACCTAATGTACGAAGTTTTTACCAATAAAGTTTTTAAATATTAATGATAACGCAGTTTACATAGTACGTTGTTCATCAAAAGAATCATGAAATGTAATAATCAGCCTGCTACGTTAGAATTAAGTGATCGAGCCGTTCTGGTAGGTAATCATCTCCTGGCCCATATCTTACCTTAACGTTAATCTTGAAAAACAAAACTTGTATAGTTTATATTCTACGTTACTAGATCTACAATGTTATAGTTTCGAGCAACATAAAAACCTAGACTAGATTTTATGTGCATGCACAGTTGTGTGAGAACATTTCTCGGTAGAAGAATTTTTTTTAAACATAGTTTTTATGTACTTGTGCTAGTACATCGATTCAAGGATTAGTCGAGTCACTGTTAATCTCCACTCTGTGGTAGCTGTGGACGTGCCCTGGACGCGTCAGCCGTAGAAAACAATATTCGGGGAACATAATTTAGTAACTGCGCGACAAAACCGCTGTGAAATAATGATATTGTGCACTATAATTTATTCAACGTTTCGAAATTATATTATAAAATTGAATTATTTAAACTCCATTGCACGAAAGGAACGATAAGCTAACTTAATTACAAGCCTCTGCCAGTGAACCTTTGTGTTATGAAAAAAGACAGTGGCAGGAAAACCAAAGGGTTTTTTCCTTATTCCTGGTTATCACTCAATATTACCACTTTCATTTTTCAAAGAAAAGTACTACTATAATTATTGTAAATTCGCACACAAGTAGCTAAGATCAAAATGCTAACAAAAGGATTCTTTAGCCGCTTGTAGGTTTGTTTATATTTGCACGACAAATTATTTCAAAACTGTAATGAATAAACTGCTATAGAGCTAGGAATTTAATGATGAAAATATTCACCAAAATTCACGACTCACTGTTACGGGAGCAACTAAAACGGATGCGAGACCGTATATGAATTCTAAAATGACAAACTATTTCCATCAAACATTTCGGCAACAAAGTTGTAACTGAATCGGTGACGATTACTACGGCACGTGCCGAAAAGCCAAAAAGAGCATCCATCGCGCCCGACCATATCAGATATTGTTCCTGACAATATTTTATCCAACAGCGAAAATTGCAACCACGCGACCAACTTTAACAATTTACACCCCGCGTTGCATGCATATTGCACTTCAATGCCGACGCCAGTGCCATTGTCGACTTTAATACAACGGTACACGGGCCCATGTTTCCGCGTCCAATTATTGTTAGCGAACGACGTTTCTAGATCCAAAATATATTTCCGATCGCAAGATACCTGGTAACTAGGGAAAATGTGTAGCGCAATCAGTGGAAGTAGATTTCTGGATATCATGTTTCATGAAAATACATGTTAATTCTATGTTAGAATCGTGCTTACATTATTTATTACTTAAAAATTAGTAAAAAAGGAAATATATAAACAAAATAGTACCTATTTGTTACATTTTTATAAGGTCAAAAGATTCTTTTTATCCAAGTTTTGCTATCAAACTTTCCGATCGCAAGATACCTGGTAACTAGGAAAAATGTGTAGCCGCAATCAGTGGAAGTAGATTTAGATATCACGTTAGAATCGTGCTTACATTATTTGTTGTTGTTTAAAAATTAGTAAAAACGTAAATAAATAAACGAAATAGTACCTAGTTGTTACATTTTTATAATTTCAAAATATTATTTTATCCAAGTTTCGCTATCAAACAATTAATATTTTCCTCAATCCTCGTAGCATACAGATATTTTTTCTCCTCCATGCTAATCCGAAGTGTCACAGCCGCACGTTCCATATTAGCATGCGGGAAAACAAATCCAATCCGCCAAACACGGCAACAAGACGCGGGAACTTCCCAACCGTCACGTATACACGAAACAACTCAACGTATACGCGAATACGTATGATATGTTACGTAAACTCGCTACGCCTTCGCTCCTATCTCGGCTAAGCAAGAACTAGATTCGGAAATGTGAGCGCAACGAAAAGACGCCCAACAATTTATATTCTGTGCAGATGAATCACTTGCGCAATGCACGGTCGATGCAGTTGTTGCTTATTCAATTTACTTGCATAATAAAAAAAATTCACACAACTTCTCCATTGACCTGACTCTGTACCTAAGTAATTTTATTTTTGGCATAGCAATTCTCTGCAATTTATTCTTAAGTAAATCATCATCATTTCCCTGCCCTGTTCCCAGGTTATCTGGGGTCGGCGCAGTATGTTTAAGTAGGGGACTACGGTGCGGCGACCTCCTCGTGTGGCCTCCCCGGTAGTATTTTCTTTCTGTTTGGAACTGCTACCGGAGGGGTCCCGGTGTCCCTGGGCAACGGCGGGTAGCAATTGGCTTATCGCCATATTGCTACCCGACGGCTGACAGCTGCACTTTGAGGCCCAGCTCTGTCTGGGCCGGGGCCCTGTCCGGCGCCCTGTGAGGATCTCCTTCACTTTGGGCGCACCTTGACGTGGGCCCCACCGAGTGGGGCGCCTTCGGGCGCCACCCCCCACCACTTTTGTGGGGGTCTTTAGTTGCTGGTCTGCGCTGCGTCCCACAGCCAGTGGGATGCGGCAAAGGCCGGCTAACCCCACCTCTCCGCCCAGCGACCGACTGCGCAATCCAGCGTAGCCGGCCGTGGGGCTGTCTGGTGGGGCAGTTTTTTGGAAGCCTGCAGGCACTCTCCCCCACCTTGCCCTGCAGCCAGCAGGGTGTGGGTTTGTGGAGAGTTCTGCAGGAGCCCATGCCCGCGACGCCCGTATCGCAATCCAGCGATGCGGGCGCCGCCCGGTTAGGGCTTTGTCGGAGGGCAGTGGGAGCTGCTCTGGGGGCTTTAAGCCCCGGGCATCGGAAAGAGGCCGTGCTGGCGTGCCTCGCTGTCCATGGGTGGGTCTGCGGTGATGAGGTTCGTCCTATTTCCCGCTTTCCCACTCCGAGCCTGGATTTGCCGGGAAAAGTCGCAGAGTGTTTAGTGGGTATGCCCTTGAACGGCTTCTGATTAGCAGAGGCCCAATCCAGGGGAGAGCCCCACACTACCTGGTCGTCTCCCAGCGGCCGGGTGTGCATAAGGCGGCATTCACTCTGCGTGAACAAAAAAAAAAAAAAGTATGTTTAAGTAAATATTGCACTGCAAAAAAATATCGATGGATTCAGTAATGGGTTAATTGAATTTCGACAGCTTAAGCCCTTGTGTTACAGAAATCAGACAACTGAGGAGCACAAATATAATACTTAAATAAGTACATATGTATATAACACCCAGACACTGAACATACCTGTGTTCATCGCACGAATGCTTGTCCAGGGTGGGGATCGAACCCACGATCTTTGGCGTATGAGGCAGAGTCGTCGTCCGGCCAGTCGATAATGTCACCGTAAAAGAAAATATCGTAAGAAGTCTGGGACTCTTGGATTTGAGGACAAAAGTCCAGGAGGGCAATTCTCGTGCACTCGACATTGATGTCGAATGAGAAATGTGTATGGACAAATGTATGCAGTCTCTAAATTCGACATCCAATGTCCTTCAGGACGTTGGATCAAGAGTGTTGGAGCCAAAGTGGAATTGGGAAAGACGCTAGGCGTGTTGATGGCAGGTAGAGCAAGCTTATGACTGAATGGTATCTAGAAACGGCAGACTCACAGCAGCTTGGGATACATTTGCGTAAGGAAAGGAAGGCCTATACTCTTTGATGGCTTTGATGGTGTAGTGGCTAAGATGTACGCCCGAAGCGCGAAAGGTCCTGGGTTCGATTCCCGCTCAAGTCAATTTAAAAACTACATTTTCTAAGTTTTCTTGGGTCTGGGTGTTCTGAGTTGACGCCCCATAGATAGTAAGGGATTTAACCTAGTTCGAAATCAGGTCGATTGGTGAGATTGTCTGGCGCATTTTGTTTTTTTTTTTCACTTAGTAGTGGGTAAGTACTGCGGGGCTGATGATGAAGGTGCTCCAATTGCTAGGAAGTTGATCAACTCTCTGAAAAGAACAAACTGCAGCAAAATTAATTTTCGGAGAAAGAGCGTTTTTTTTTAATTTGAAATCAAAATAACATCGATATTAGGTTGGTTTTCGAAAATAGGTTACATTGTTTTCCCGAAATTGATCAACATACGATTCGCCTTTGCTTAAGTCTTAATTAAGCTTCGCTTAAGTCTGGTCAGTACAATGAAACGAATGTGCTCTGTGTTGTGTTTCGCCAAGTAAGTGTGAGTACCGGGGGCCCAATCGGGGGAATGGGGTTCAAAAAGTTGGCAGCAGACTGGTGACTAAACGGGAGTTGCGGGTGATCCATCTGCTCGTAGACCACCAATCACATAAAAAAGTTAAGATCTTAAAGAGTGGGCAGGTTAGTAGTGAGTAATAGTAGCCACGCTTCGGCATGAATGGGCCAGCTCGACCGGAGTAATACCACCTGCTCGCAAAAACCAGCGTGAAGCATTGCATGCGCTCTGTTTCGGTGGGTAAGTGAGGGTAAAAGGTAAGCAGCGCACTTGTAACACCACTGGTATTGCATGTGTCCATGGGCGGTGGTAATCGCTTACCATCAGGTGACCCTTTGGCTCGTCTGCTATGCTATGATTATGACGATGGAGAACAGCGTACCTACTTTATTTTTAAACATTGCATTTAGGGTTGAAAAATAAATAAATATCTAAATAATTTTGTAAATTTTTGCGCAGTCGATAACTTTTTTGTTGATTGACGTAATCTTCATCATATCGTTAATCAAGGCGCTTTAAGAAGTTTAAGCGGTGTCATTTTAATAAAAATAAATCACTCCCCGTTTCAAAAGCAGCGATGGTTGCGATGGCGTAGTGTGTACTTAGCCTAACATTAACCATTTGTATTTAACCGCGCCATCTACCCTTAAGTTTGTGCACTACGTCTACGTAGTTTTACAAACGCGCTTTTCCGGTGGAGCCACCTCATTTTCCCGTATGACACTAACGTAGAGTGAGTTTTCTGCTGTTTTTCAAGCATGCTTTTTACTAGCACCGTATGAAATATTTTTATCATTGTGATATAGATGGTGCTATCCACAAAAATAAAAAAACACCAATTTAGTATTTTTTAGGGTTCCGTAGTCTACTAGGAACCCTCTTAGTTTCGTTATGTCTGTCTGTCCGTCTGTCTGTCCGTCTGGCTAGCTTGTTCTCCGCTGTTTTTGCACCGATTGCCACGAAAATTGGTGGAGAGATGTATACTGATAATTCAAGAATTGGTTTTTAAAATTATCGAAAAATAATTATTTTTCACGCCCCTTTCCTAAGGGGCCGGAAACGCATACGCACTCCTTTTGGTGTGGCAGACGTCCATGGGCGGCGGTGTTCACTTGCCATCAGGTGACCCGCTTGCTCGTTTGCCTTCCTATACTATAAAAAAATGTATGGATCATGATCATATCGCCAGTTTCATCCGGAACTGGCGATTTTTATTTAGCCTATTCTGATGATCAAACATGCTAAAGGGGCTTTATTCATGTTACTTATTTAGGAGGTTTTGGGATTAAAACGATTAAAATTTAACGGTGTATAGTCAGTTAAACTCCTGGAAATAGGAGTGATGCGCCAGTCTGCATAATTTCATGATCGTAATGAAAGATGTGCATTATTCAGCGACTCCAACGCCTAATCAGAAGTTACCGGAGACGGCTCCGAGTTCCTTTTATAGAAATCGGAATTCCTCCGTAATATGCAAATGGTATACAGCCGTCAATGATAGCACATCGGTACGTCGGTAAGAGAGAGTTTGGCTTGGTTGAATTCATCAGTAAATAATATTTAACTTTGAGACTTAATAAATCGATTAAGGCACCAGTTTTTATTAATCGACATATTTTGAATAGTCGACAGTTCAATATTAGACTTTTTTTTGACGCTGGGGAATGTCTCCCTCATATCCAGAGTGGGGAAAGGACATGAGTATTTGACCATTTGACTTGACTTGACTGGTCCAATTGCACAATTGGAAGTGACCCTGCCTCATATATACCCCAAAGGTCGTTGGTTTAATCATTAACCTGTACGAATATTAATGTGATGTTTTTTTGTGTTTATTTAGTGTCAGTTTAGTGTGTGGGTGTAATATATATATTTAAGTATAACATGTGTTACTTATTTGTAACACAAGTGCTTAAGCTACTTAATACGGAGTCAGGTCAATGTATGAGATGTTGTATCTAGTTACCTTTTTATTTAGAGTTGCTATTCAATGCATAAGTATATCCTGTCATAAAAAACTCTGAGCCTAAGACTCTCTCTCTGGCACCATGTACAGGATCTTTGCCTAGTTAAGAATATTCTCATACGAGACTATAGAGGTAACGGAAAAAACACACATGTTTGGCCCCTTTATTTTTCAATAATACACAACTTAGGACTTAACTTGCAATGACAAAACGATTCATATGTTTATCTTAATGTACTGTAGATTCTACATATTTGATTCATGCATCTTTTATAATTTGATATGAATACGCATGTTTTTAAAATCTTTTACTACAATAAAACCAGGTTGTATACTTCATAAACAAATTACGAAGGGCGCACGTTTCGCGCTCTTCAAAGAAGGATGATTCGAGTAAGCAAAAAATACCTCAAGATCCCGGTAATGCAATAAAATGTTTGCAAATTTAATAATGCCATGATGAGCCAGATTTGTTCCGGATGAAACACAATCGAGGAGGTTTGTTTGTAGATTCTTACAAACCGACATAAAAGCGGAACAATCCCATTTCCTATTTTATTTTTGTACGTAATATTTGATTTAACATTGTTACGGCAAAGTCGATAGAAGAAGATAATTTTATACTAGGGTATTTTGCTGAGAACTTAACACTTAATCTTATTTATGGCTTTTTCAAAATTACAGTTATTATTACATAACTCAAACATAATACCATATAGCAAATAACAAAACTTCAAAGTTTAATTTAAAGTAAGGATACTAAACCCTAAATATATGCTCATCTTAGTTTATATCTTAATAAACACTTCTGATTATGTAGCGGAAAAGATCATTTCCTTCTTTTTGGTCACCATCTCAGCGTGACACACTCAGTAGCGTCCAAAACCATCCATCCATATTCTTAAACTGACAGTAGGCTTGACCTATAATAATTACCAGCAGACCTCTGTATTAGGTGGCTTATAAGAAAGTCGTACCGCAAAGAAAGAGTATAACTTTTGTTTAACTTTTTATTCATCGAATTATTTGTGTAGGTAAGTAAACATCAAGGTAAGTGTACAAAACTGACAAATTTCTTCAATCGACACAAGAAATAGGTTGAATATCATTGAGAAAATTTGACAAGCTGTGGTAATCTGATGTGTGGCTGACTGTACTTTTAAAATTGTGTTCCAAGGGTTTCCAGCTACACCATATATAATTGGTTGGCATTGGTTCCCTGGGCTACACTCTTAGCGATAATTTAGATTTATATAGGTTTCCTAGAATATTATCATAAATCATTCACTTCGAAATTATGAAGCAAGCACAGTTTGGTTTATTTGTATGGGTGCTCTTGTTAAGCTTAATAACTATTTTGCTAAATCAACGTTCTGAGAATTGTAACATATTATTCGACTCGAATGTTAGAATCACTATTTCAAACGCTTACAGTATGGAATTGTACACCCAGAGGTTATTGATCGAAGAGTATACGAGTATAGGTTTATATTTCTTCTTTAAAGCTGATGGAAGTAGTGAAGTTACATAATTTCTATGACGTGCTATACCTATCTCTCTTGATTTGTGATCATAGGACAACATAATCTTCGTAAGCTGAGGTAGAAACATTATCACTCTACAAAATTTAAATTTCTATACCCAATTACCTAGTCAGAAGGCGCAAAATGATAATAACACGCGGAAACTTGTGGTCTGTCAATGAACTGGGACACGATAAGACGCTAACAAGTAAAGTTCAAGATAAAGAAAAGTATTAAAATTCTCGATGCATTCGACCAAATGAACCAAGTTTTTACAGGTCTCGGAATTGGAGATCTGTGGAGAGGGGAGAATAAAACTATAACCAGCCTCTGTTTAATCAACTTTTCTGTGATTCTGTGGTGTCACTTTACATATTTTTTCTAAATGATTTTTAAAATCAATAATAAATCCGGTGGGGTCAATTTAGGAAACTAACTTTTATATATTTTTTTCGGATCTGGGTGTCTTCTCAGCACACTTTGACTTTCATTATCCTTTACTTATAGTACAGGGAATGCACTAGTTAGAGATTTGCTTAAATTGTTCAACGCACTATTAAATAAAACTTTATTTTGCTCTTGCAGGAGTTCAATGGGCTATACTTTATACATTCCTCACATGGACGGCGTATAGGTTGACACATAAACACCCTATGGTTCTCAAAAAAAAAACCAGTTTGTTTTATTCATCAAAGACTGTTTGTGAAATCTTTACAATACGTAAGTATAACAATATAATCACAGGTCTTCGGCCATCGTTCGTCATTCGTTTTCTATCTCATTTTCATCTCGCTTGTATTTCCAATTCAAACAGCGATCTCCCACACGTTTTTTTCCAAGAATGATCTATCATCAATCCTGCATACCAAAACATAATTAAAAATGAAAACATTCAACTTCGACTCCACGCCACCTCTGTTATCGGGTGAAGGAACCGCTCCGAGAACAAGACCACCTACTGAACTTACTTCTGATTAGGTTTATTTTTTTCACTTTGTTCCTCCTTATTATTCTCTTTGCTCATAAATAAGACAGAATATCACCTGTTTTATAAGCTTTGGATTTTAGCTGAGCGGAAAATTTGCAGCGATAAAAACCGGAATGGCGGCATGAGCTCGGTTTTATTTTCATAAAATTCCATTTCGTCACAATAAGATACTTTAAGAATTCCTAAGAGCGGTAGAGTTTTCCGGGTACCACAGTCTGCATAGCTACGGTTTTAGTATAAGAGGTCGCAGCAATTTCTTAAAAACGACTTTTCGATATATTTTAAGTATGACCTAACTATTACAAATTACTCTTCTGATATCTTGCTCTTCTAATATTTTTTTCTTCTATGTAAGTAGGTATAGTTTTAATTTCTGGTCTTGTCTAATAAATGTGATCTGATTTTTATCATTTACAATTAAAAGTCTTAAATTGTCTGTAATAAAAGTTAAAACTTTAAATGAACAATAAAGTGAAATGAAACAAATTTTATCATAATACAATTTTGTGTCGCATGAAACTTATTCTGAACTCATTATGGCATTCCTAAAAACTCACCATAAGCGTTGGATGGAGTGTTCCTTACTTTTCTTACTCACATTTTGTAACGGCCTCTCGTACTATAATGTCTGTTCAAGTTAATAACATCGTCGGGCTGAGCTGGATGTAACTGCAATTATTGCAACATCCTATAAACGTTTTTAGTGTCGTGCTAAATGTGCGTTACATTTATTGCACTCTACTATTACAGTTTTAACTTTTGGTCTCAGAACCTGGCGTTACAATTCAAAGGATATGTCTGAAAATTTCTGTCTTTTTTTTCTTCATCACACGCCTTTCCTTTTTTTTCTTTCTTCATTAAAGACTTTTTACTTTATGTCATAATGTTCTTAGGTTCATTGATAAAACCTACGTGGGCGGTACACCGTTCGTTCTAGCCCGTTAATTGATCTGTTATCGTAATGCTAATTTAGGAACGCGCCAAAGAAAATCGTTTGAAAAATTATGAAAAGCAATCGCTTGGTATCTAGATCATGATAAAGGATCCTCATAGCAAACAATGTTTCATTAAAGTCCTGTGATCGACAAAGCACTGTCGGGTTATTCTCATTAAAATGTCAGTTATACCGTGGCAGTCTTTAAATCCATATTCCTTCGTAATTGACATCAGAATCTAAAAATATCACATTTTAGACAGAAAAATCAAACTTCTGTATACGGGTAACTAATCGGTTAATTTTAAGATTCAATGTCAATTTCGGAGGAATCTACTGGTGTTGTGAGGTGTCTATGGGTGGCGGCAATCGCTTAGCATCTGGTGATTAATCTACTCGTCTGCCACCTATTACAAAAAAGGGTTTAGGCAAAATCTTTGCAAAGCGTCCAAATACTTATTATTGATGGCTTTCCCTCAATTCGTTTTGAAACATTAGTTCCTAGTTTTAGTCTCGGTCCTCATCGGTATGGGATGATCCTTGGTACATTCGACACACTTCACTTCTTTCTGAATCGTATCGTATCTTACATTACCATTAATTGATCAAAAATTGATACCATAATCTCCAACCAAACAAACGATATAGCTACTAGAGTTACATTTAAGTCCCCTTGAGTGATGTGTGTAGCGAACTTAATGAGTGGAACAAAATATGTTTGTAACCTTAATTCCGAAACGCGCCAAAATATTTACCACTATCCAAAATGAGAAAAGATTCCGGAACGCAATCGCTATCCAGACGAACGCTCATAACTCCCAGAGTTTCATCGATAAAGCCCCCGTGGGCGGTACAGCACTGTCGTCCCCTAACTTATGTTCGTAGTGTTAATTTCGCGACGTCTGACAAATTCGCTGGAGGCGTCCCGCTTACACGTTTTTAATGGCCTTTGGTACCCTGGCTTTTTACTTCCCGCCGAGTCTTTACTTGGTGATAGCTGAACTGCTGAGCTGTTGAGGAAATGTACATTTACATCCAACAAATAACGTTATGCGATCAGAAAACGATCGGCTTAAAATTTTACTTTGAATTTTATTAGTAAATCTAACAGAATGTATCGGTAAACAAACACGCCTTACAAAGCCAGAAATCGTATTTTTTATGTGATAGGTAGCAGACGAGGAAATGGATCATCTGATGGTAAGCTATTGCTGCCGCCCGTAGACACCTGCAATACCAGTAGAGCCACAAGTGCGCAGCCAACCTTTAGCATCCTTTTCCCCCACGACGAAACAGAGCGCAGGCCCTGCTTTACGCCGCGCCGGTCTTCTGTGAGGCTGTGGTATCAATCCAGTCGAGCCTGCTCAATTACGTGGCTCTCCCATAGTTAAATTCCCATTTGCCACCATTTCCGAAATATGGTTATATTTAGACATTAGTATAACTCTAAATTGGTCCTCAATATATAGTTTAATACATTTTAATGCAATAAATCATATTTGGAAACAAAAATAACTTGAATGTAATTTTATCTCCCCAACAATGGCAATATAAAGTGAACTGCACTGTTATTAACATTATTCAAACTCGCTTGCGCGATTCCGTATCGGACCATAATTCATTCAGCCTTTGTTCTCGAAAATAAAATATTAAGAGCCGTCGCATGTTTAAAGATGCTCTATAGACCATCCATCGAGATAGTTTACTTGACTTCTCCTTTGCTATCTATAGTCTACAAAAGTCTGTAGACTATTCGATTTTGAACTTTATTCTAGGATCAAGATAAAGCTGTAATTCGTATGTTGGATGTGGTTACATAGTGTGAGTATTTTTAAGGCCCGCAATGGTTGCGTGTCCGCGTAGCGTAGTAACCGTAGCACTGAATAAGTAAATGCCTCAAATAAATCAAGTTAATTGCAGCGAGCACCTCCTCGTATGAACCAGCAGCCCTCGAGTACAGTTTTCGATAGAAGAGTTGTATCGCCCGTTTCCGGAACCTCTCTATCTTGGGGCCTCTTTGTTAGGTACGTAGATGCTTTACGGCTCGGTGGAGGATCTAAATAGGTAGGGCATTGAAAGTAAACGTGCCGTTTCTTAGTATATTTAAATGGATGGAGTGTACAAATAAGGATATTGGACATTTGGCTAACCTTAACCGAAAAAAGACGCGGTTTTATTTTAGTAAATTTTGGTCTTTCTCTCGTTTTTCATGACCGTAGTGGTACAATTGTCGTTGTATGTTGGATAATACACAAATGTTTATGAATTGTAGCCTAAATGTTTTTGATATTTAAGTAATGTGTACATAGTGTAAAGTTTCATCATAATCCATTCAGTACTTTTTGCGTGATAGAACAACAAACTTTCACAGTTATAATAATAAGTAGGACTGGTTTCGTGACAAAAATGTTTGGTCCAACTTCAAATAGATAAAATATCAAGATTAACTAACGAAAACTGAATGAAAATGATTTTCACAAGCACCTTTGAAGATGTGCAGATAATAAGAAGTTGAGAGTTTTTCTTTTGAGATCTAAAAAACTACGTGAAGAGTAAACGATACAAATATTGTTACTACTTTCTTGTATCATGAAAATTATTTAAAGATATCTTGTTCTATAATGTCTACATAATCTAAAAGAAATTCAATTATTGTTTAAAGACAAAGAGTAAAAAAACTATTACCTGATTAAGTGTACACCACCGATCATAGATTTCATTTCTATCAGATGAATACAATACATTAACGAACTTTCTTCCAACAGTTCTCAAAGTTCGAGACAGAAAAAAAAACTTTCACTTTATAAATTAAAACAACTGAACAGTGATTAAAAGTTTAAATTAGCCTCAACCGATGTCCTAATAAAAAACGTGTACTGTATCGATCTGTCTAATTTAGCCGCTCACTCCGGAGCCGAAAATCCAAAACTTGCGAGTTGAAAACTAATAATGTAACTTATAACAACTAAACAGCTTGGAGTTGGGAACAAAAAGTGGAGCCCGAAACTACGGGCTGCATTCCTTTGAAGACGAATGATATTGGATGGTCCACAATTATTTAGCTCTGTGAATGGATTTTTATACCTACTAGGAGATTTGACCAATTGGACATCAAGCAAAAATCAAACTATAATTCAAAAAAGCAGTAAAAATCAAACTATAATTCTCGTAGTGTATGGTAAAATAGCAACATTAGGTTTTTGGAGTTTTCTTTAATTGAAAGTTTTTTTTTTGCCTTTTAGCGGACAAACGAGCAGACGGCTCACCTGACGGTAAGCGGTCACCGCCGCCTATGGACATCTGAAACACCTGAGGCATTACAAATGCGTTGCCGGTTCTTAATAAATAAATACAATTAGTTTATAGTTCGGTATACTTCAGCAAAGAATGAAAAAAGTTATGAACATGATCAAAACTTGATTTTAAAACCATTCATTATTTTTGCTTTATCTCTTCAACTACAATATCTTTGGGAATTTCCCACTTATGTCAGATTAATATTTATAGGCCCGAGCGGATTGTTTTCGACAATTTCATAAATTGCATTGCTATAATTTTTAACTTCTTTTCTTCATTTTACGCAGACGAAAAATCAGTAGATACTTGAAAATAAACTTATTGAGTTTTTTCAGCTTAGTTAGGCTAGTCAGTTTCCTTTGATAGAAGTCGGAACTAGTAGTTGTCTTAGGAAATAGGAAGTTTTCTACACATGATCACTCATAGAATTTTAGTAAGAAAGTTTTCTACTGCGAACCCAACTGAGATGAATTATAGATAAGTACAACTAATACTCGTAATTAAATTAAGTATATGGAACTCTATGAAATAAATACCGCACTTCACATTTTTACTTAAGCTTTTATTTTTTTTTTGCCAAATCACTCTATCCATCCAAAATCATCGCATTGTCTAATCAACGTTCATTAAATGCATATTGACATCGAAAATTTCTGCAACAGCAACTGATTGCGGGGCACCGCAAACATGGTGTTGCAGATTTGATGTTGCCGATGGTCCAGCGCCGTTTGAATTATCAAAATCAGAACTTGTTTGCGTTCGCCAATCGAATGGTATCGAATCGAAACGGTTTCGTTTGCGGTGGGGAGTGCGGCTATTTATTTTTTATGAGGCTTGAATTGCGCATGGGCGTAGGTGTACTATGACATCGGATGATGTTGAGTAAGTGAAACTTAATAAGTCATTACAGGTACTATGGACGCTCAGTCAGGAACATACGACATTGGACTGGCATCAAATCTTGGTCTGGTTTCGCTATTTGAATGACTGCAAATATAAGACGGAAGTTGCTTCATTATTTTTGCATAATGGCCTAAGTGTACCCTGGGGTCCAAATTGATAATTTTGGCCACAACAGAGAATTATACGATAAGATGAGTTACAGTAAGTCTTTATAAGTTCTCGCACTAGGAATCTAGTGATCTGATTTATCCAACTTTATCAATGCTACTTTTATATTCAAATGTCGATTAGCACATCTTGCTCCAAAGGCACTTTTGACCAAGTTAATTCAAAATTTTAAGCCAGATAACATGTAGTTGTTACACAGGAAGTACAATCAGAATGAATTTTACCCCTCGCCCCATTACCTTCGCCCCAAAACAATGGCGTTGGGTCGCCTTAACGTCTCATCTTATTGTTAAAAGGAATATGCGGTCGAGCCCTGTATTGTGTTATCTATTCCACTCGACCTTAACCACAGCCCTTGGGAAGAAATTAAAACACTATCGTCTTTTATCATGCTAAGCATTTTGCAAAGGGTATTTTGCCTGTATGACAAGACTTTTTTTAAAATATCCAGCTTAGGACATTTGGTTGAAATATCACCTGATGGTATGATCACAAAATAAAGGCTTTGACACAGCAGGCTGACTCAGCCTTGATTTTGAATTTAGAAGAGTTTGTCGACATTATGCTAGGGTTGTTGCCCGGCATGAGTACATAAGCGCGCGGCCTCTACCATAGACCTCGACAGTTTGACAATCTTATGTCATAAATTAGGATTATTGTGGTCGAAAAGGCGTTTTTGCCCGTTAGTGCGCATGCGTGAGTACATGACATATTTTTAGCTCTTAGTGGGCAGTTAGCCTTCTGTCTCAGAGTCTTTATTTTGTGGTACGATTTAAGATTCAAATCATACGGTTTAAATATAAGTTTCTTGTAGCTTGCAGCTAATATAATACGGCATTATCTGCTAACTGAAGTGTTCCCTATATTATGTTCTGATTTGATTATTTTACACACCCACATACACCATAATACACAAGTGTGTGTGGTCTATAAAAAGAAGAAAGTACTCTATAGGTTTTGATTACCTTAAAGTGTCGAAATATACGTTTTATACCTAAAATAATTTCACTTTTTTAGTTGAGTTACAGATTTGATCATTCACAATTATCCAAAACCCTTATTAAAGTGAGTTCCAAGTACACACAAATGGAGAGATGGAGAGATGGACAGACGGTCAGATGCACAGAGGGTGTTCCCGTTTTTCATCTTGAGGTAAGAAACCCTAAAAATAACAAATAAGTCAAGTGTACGATGTGCGAATTTCATATTTTACGAGGCCGAAATAAATTCTTGTTTCTTGGAGCTATTACGCAATTTGCGAGCTTCCGTAAGAGTGATCCGTAAATCTGTTGGAGTTTTATCGTGTATGCCTGTAAATGAAATGAAATCAAAAAATGTAATTATTATGCAGTATTTTAAAAGTAGTATTAATAAAGTTACACAATGAAGTCTATTTCAACAGCTTCTATTATACTTAATCTATTAAAAAAAGATTACATACATTCATTCAACACATTCCAGGATAAGCATCAAACTTTAATTTCATTAAAGTATGAAAAATGATTTGAAAAAGAAACTCCAGTGCCTTTGAAAAATTCTAAATTACATAAACATTGGTAAAAGACTTAAATCGATTTCAAAATCGCACTTTAGAACTTGACTAAAAATGCTTCTAATACCTAAACACTACCGTGATGTGCGTATACCTACTCCCACACTCAGAGACGTCATTTAAATTTTATGTTCATCATATTCATGATGGATAGTCTTTATGCGTATTAAAATTAGGGTCAATATTTAGTGACATTAAACATGATTGACGTCTCTGAATAAAGTAGTTTGTCATTGACGTCATAAATGTTTTTAATACGTAGCATTTAATTTACTTGAAACATTATAGTTTCTATGAGGCCGAGGTATCACTCTCGTAGATCCAGCCTATTCATGCCAAAGAGTGGCTCTCCCATGGACAAAGTTAATCTTGTTGTTGTATCAAACGGTTTATTCTTGTTCATACGTTTCGTCCCTACGGACTAGGATATTCATGGTCAATTTCCCGCTGTGTACGCATCAAAGTTAATTGTTGAACTATATTTACGACACGGGTTTACATGAGTTAGTAATGTACAGAGCCATAGGTAGGAATAACGCTTTGCGATAGGTACAGCGCCTGCAAAGAATGAATGAATGAATTCTTATACCAGGACTATAAGGTTCATATTTGAATGAGATTGTATACTTAATAGTGCTCATGACTGTACACTCTCTCTCATCTTAAGCTGCTGCTTCGCAGTCCGGGGTATGCTTAAAACCATGTTTTAATTCAGGATGAAGGAATTTTCTACTTAATGATAAGAAACGGACTTCGTCTGACCTTCGCAACTCTTTAAGCAAGGGAAAGGTGGATTTGGTGCGCTTGTTAAAGAGTTGCGAAGGTCATCAAAGTAAAAATCATAATTACTTCGGTACAGTGTTTAATTCGAAAAGGGGCATTTTCCCAAGGAGTATTACCTTACCGCCGACGATTGATAGACAATACACACACTGATTTTAATAAGCCAGAAGTGCATACTCGGATAATCAAATTCGAACCACGACCCGGGGGAAGGGGTATTTAAGATGCTTTCTTACTCACTAAGCTACCACGTGTACCTACTGCAAAGCGTTGTACGCACCTTATATTCTGTATTTATTCACTCGTGTGACAGCAGTCAGCTTCGTCGGCTCGCCAATTTGGCGGTTTTCACCCCTGTATAGGTAATTAAACAATTGTTTGCCATTTTGCGATAATTGATGTCGCGTATGTTTGATTTACACTAATTATCTTACACGCATTAATTTTATTACTATATCGGTTGTAGGTTGATTTGTTTGCAATTGTATCGTTTTAGTTGCTCGTTTATTTTGAATATTAATATTTCATTAAAAGTACTGTGCACGTTGATTTATTGAGTTTTCACGTTACGGTACACGTACCTGGTTAGGGTTCCGTAGCCAAATGAAAAAAAAACAGAACGCTAAGTGATTCGTCATGTCTGTCTGTTTGGCCGTATGTCACAGCAATTTTTTCCGAAAGTATATTATTGAAACTTAGAAGAGCAAGTAGATGTATTTTGTGAAGCGCATTAAGATTTTTATACAGAGATATAACAAATGTATAATAAACTTTTCAAATTTCCGATACTTAGAACTGAAACTATTTTTTTAATCAACCCATACGTGTGGGGTATTTAGTATACATAGGTCTTCAAAATGATAGTAAGGTTTCATATACTATTTTTCGTATAGGGGTATTTTGACTTATAAGCAAATGTGATTTCAAAAATGTAGTACATAATTATTTCAATTAGTAGTCTCAGAATTGAAATGAAAATCAAGTACTTATTTCTACATTGTATCTATTATTTAGAGGACTTTTTTGCGTACTCTACATAGAAGTAGTGAACTAATCTACTTCTTTGTTAAGTACGACTTTTTTATAAACTCTAAACCAATCCCAACAAATACACTTCGTACACTCCTAACAAAACCGGCCTAATACATAAATAACATTGATTATGGACCCAAATATTTTAAAGGACGTTGATGGAACACATTGTCCGTTAAAAGTGAAATCCGAAACTGTCATCGCACGGGCGTTTAGATTAAATGAATTGGTCCAATAGATCATAGGGTGTCATGCAGCTGTAATAAATAACACGAAATTCTGTACAACGACCGTCGTAAAAACACTCGGGTTTGAAATTACGAGCGTAAGCGCCATGAAATAAAATATAGACGATTAAAGAAGTGCGCAGTAGAGGTGTTAAGTACTCATAAAGTAGGTAGTTGGTGTTTTAAATGAAAATTGCAAGACACATGGGTTATAACAGGTAAAGTCATTTATGTCGCTATAACGTTTTTGGCCTTTGATAATATCAATGTTCAAGTATTTTGAATCATGTGACTAAATAATTGCGCAGTTAGAGGTGTTAATTACCTACCCATAAACACTCATTATATAATTTTCATTTAAGCACCAACTACCTACAGTTGTTGTTTAAATGAAAATTGCAAGACAGAATGCTTATAACGAGTAAAGTCATATATGACGCTTGATGAATGCTTTTATTCCTTGGATTACTGTTGACAAAGTTGAAGTATTCTGAAATATGATACAAACCACAAAGATTCACACTTTTGAACTGTCTTACAAACTTTTCCAGATCCTACATAAAATTACATATTTATCTTCCTTAATGATAATATCGAATGATTTACTTTCCCTAATACAAAATAGAGTCAGAATCAATAAGATAACAGACTTATAAAAACGTATTCCACCCTCCACCATCTAATATTGTCTTCTTAACTAACTAACTTTAATTATGTTTACTCACAACGCCAAAAATAAGCCATGCCCGTAATAATGAATGCTTTCCTAATTCATTAACAGATTAATTTAGTTCCGAAATAGATTCCCTTCGAACACGCAAACTATCCCATGGACACCGATCATAAGCCTAGTCAAGTGTGAGTAGGACTCGCACACCATGGATTCCGTACAAATTTATATTAGTAGATACGAGTCCGTATTCTGAGATACGGCTTTCTAGATCATTAACTTTTTTTTCTTGCTTATAGTTAGGTTTTTTTTTAAATATGATCCTAATATTTACAACAAATAAAACTTCGGTATGAATCAATGAATGAATGAATGAAAAATATATTTATTATTACATACTGAACGTAAAGAAGGCTTTAATTTTGTAGAAGGTTTGGTTGTTTGGTGTATGCGATATAATTTGGTTACCTGCGTTGATCTGTGCCATTCTATGAGTTTATAACTAACTCAAGCATTCACGTGGGTATTTAGTATTATGATATCAGAATAACTGGTCCGATGGCGCATTTGATAGATAATCTACTTGCTACACACGCCAAATCGTGAATTTCGGCTGGACAAACATAAATGTGTTTACTCAGTATTTATTTAAGTACAATTTATTTATTAATTTATCTTATCACCTCTAAGAAGAAAAAGCTTCTTGATATTCAAGCGGGCATGTCTACCTGTCGGAGATAGGTGCATCAACGTCACTACGCTGAACATACGTAGTAACAGGCTAGTGATCCTAAGGGTTCTTATACGCTCTGTGTAAGAAGCGGAACCCTAAAGAGTCTAAATGACTCCGTATTTCTTGCTCCATGTAATTTCAAGCTCGGGGAAGCATGCCAGAGTTTTATTCAGCAAAAATTGCTATCCTCGCATATACGTACACACATGCATTAAAATCAACTTGCGTTTTGCTCTCATTCGTCTCATAATTTTATTTGCTGGCATTCGTTTGGAGTTTTTCTTTGCTTTACTTTTTTAGAACGCAAACTTTTAGACACTTAATAAAGATGCTTTAGTTTAGTCAGATTACTGAAAAACCGTCGACTATCAGGAGTGACTTCATAATCAAGTGTTTTGATTGGTAAAACTGTGGTTTCGTCTTTATCAATGATCTTTCTAAAAGTGTCACTATATGTAGGTATATTGGCTTTCCTTAGTCTATAATAGTCAACAAAATGAGAATATAACTTAGAAATAACAACGGGTGCAATAGCCTGCAATAGATACAATGAGATCAATATTGATATTTTTATGCGATATACCCTTGTACCATGAACTGCCATGTCCTGTAAAAACTCAGACAACTACATAGGAAGAAACAAATGTCTGGACATGCCACCACCACTGAGTCCTGGCAGAAACGACAGACCCAAAGTGGTGTAGCTTAACGTAGTAAAAGATAACAATATGGATGCCCAATACCGCGCGAAGTAGAGGAGTCGAAGCAGGAAAGCGGGCTCTGGGCTCCTAGGCAACAGTTTTGTACGTTTTGTTTGACGACCCGTTTGGCGTAGTGGTTTGAGCGCCGGTTGAGACTCAAGGGTCGCGGGTTCTATTCCCGCACCAACACAAATGTTTGTTGTTGAAACAGATATTTGTGTTGGGTCTGGGTGTTTGTAGTTCCTTCGTTGTTTCTGGTTTCCATAGTAGGGAAAACCTTAGTTTGGGACCAGGACAATCAAATGTATGTGATGTTGTCTCAATTTTTTTTTATTTTAACTGGGACAAATTAAAAGGATGATGATATGCTTGTACCATGAACTAATAACACGTTTTAATATCTTTAAACGCTGTCACGATGATTTCCATGAAAACAATGTAACGTGACGTAAGCAGTAATCCGATATTTTATGTCAATTTTCGAACAATAAATTAAAAATATTTCAGTAAAGGACAAAATGCCTGGAGAGGCAGCGCCAACACGGTTATCAATTAACTCAAACATGTGTCGAGTCATTTGGGATTTTCATTTTTGTAAACATTTTCATCGAATTTAAACTTGCATTTGCTTTATTAAGCGATAAGGCTGCCGAAACTTATGACCTGTATTGATGCCTAGTTTTTAAGTATTGTATTTTGTGCAATATTTTTTTGAATATCTATTATCTGAACTCTCTTTATAAGGTCTTAAAACGTACTCCACGTACATACGTTTTAAATTGCCTTAGATAGTAAGAAGCAATCACTTTTTTGCCATACCAATTGCACACAATGAAAATCTTAGGAAAATTATATCACTTTGTGGTCACCAATCTATATCAGCAAGTGCGGTAATTAAGCCTTAGCATAGTAGCGTTGATTTCTATGATGTAGGCCTTTGCCCTGCAGTGGGACAGTATAGGTTAATACTTTACTTTATTTTGTTTTTTTTTTCCTCTAAATACCTACCTTCATACTTTACGAATACCCATTCAAGAAGCACAGTCCCAGTTTGCCTAGAAATAATATATGAGTTCCATAACCATTACCGAAATCATAGAAACGGATATTTGTAATATCTGAGCCAGATTTC
Organism: Cnaphalocrocis medinalis; assembly: GCA_014851415.1. Lineage (NCBI taxonomy): Eukaryota > Metazoa > Arthropoda > Insecta > Lepidoptera > Crambidae > Cnaphalocrocis > Cnaphalocrocis medinalis. Next base: position 10,862,595 of record CM026275.1, on the reverse strand, counting down.
ACCCACGTAATAGAATTTGAAGCCATTTATTCTAATCCTGAACCCATCTCATATTCTAGATTCGAAAATGAATTTGTTCGTGATAATATCTCCAAGTTTCATTGTACGTAGCGTACATACATACAGCATGGTTTATAATGTATGATTATTTTATATTTCTTCGACATGAGATTGAACAGTTGTCGAAAATTTTTACTTTATCTTGAACTACCTATATAAACACATATTTAAAATTGATAGAGTTTGGTGTGGATGACACAATACTTGATAAATTTGGCTTAGCCTACCTGATTCAGTTCTTGAATCAATATAAATTATCGAAATGACTACGCGTACAAAATATTTATACAAATAAGCATAAAATAAGTGCAAACGAGTGATTTTAGGTTTACTCACTACATGCTAAGTAGTGTTGGTTTAGGAATGAATATATTTTTTTTTTACTTTTTCAGTGCGATATTTTTCGTATAATTATTGCCAAGTGTCTTTTTAATAATACTTAATGTTGCGAGCTGTCAGTTGAAAATCGAATAGTACCCTAAACTTATTTACCAGTTTTGTTTTTTTTTTGTTACCAGTCATATAAAGTTAATGTAGAAACGATATGCTTGTCTGTCGTAATAAAAAAAACAATGCTATTAACTTTTAAAGCACTACAGGTAAATCAAAATCTTTAAACTAAAGCAATTATCCGCTTGCTAAAAATTGCCGAGGCGGCACATCTGAGTCCCGGCCGAGTGGAGTTAATCATAAGAACGGCCGCGAGAATCGCTCGCGCCAACGAGGCTCTGGGGACCGGGTAGCGATCGGCTCCGTTTCGCTGCCTTTGCTTATTTTTCTATTGCTTTTAACATTGTTTTGTCCTGAATTAATTAAATTATTAAAATTACCCAATCAAGATGTGTCGAGCCATTTTAGGATGGTTTTCTGTACTATTTGTGTAATGTAAATTGTTTGTTTTCCATGAAATAAAGAAATAAATAACGAAAAGTACTGTAGGGCATTCACAGTTAGTGACACCGGCAGGTTCAATGAAGCCTCCATAAAGTCAAAATGAAAAAATTACAATTTTTGAATCGATACTTTCAGACACTAGGACAAATTATGAAACAATGAGATAAAGTGATTATTCTCTTACTAAAAATCTCAAGTCTCGACTGAGTCGAGTTAATCATAAGAACGATCACAAAAATGGTTCGCGCGCCAACGAGTCCCTAGGGATAGGCGAGCAATCGGCCCCGTTAAGGTTTCTTTGCTTATTTTCTATTGCTTTTGAATCATTTTTTTTTCAATGGTCTCTCATTATTTGTGTCACAGAAGACCGGGAAGCAACGCCTGCATGTTTCGTCAAGGGAGTGCCATCACACTACCATCACATTTTAGCATTATTCGTACCGTATCTGGGACCCTTACCAGACGCCCAATTGTGGAAAAAGGCATTTAAAGATTGGCAGCGCACTTGTGACTCCTCTGGTGTTGCAGGCATCCATGGGCGGCGGTAATCGCTTACCATCAGGTGATCCGCCTGTTCGTATGCCCCGTAATATCATATAAAAACAATTGAGTAGTTTTAACGTGAAAGCGCGAAAAAACTTATACACTTCGCTTCAGGACCGTAATTCAGAAATGAACCAATAGATGGCGCTGTGTCCAATTACATCGCGCAAGCGTTTCTTGTTTTCGGTTTACCTATAAGCCTTGTCGTTGTCTATAGAAGTTATCTCTTATAAATAGTATAAATATAAAAGATAATACGAGTATACAGACAGAATTTAAGCTACAAGTTCTTTTATTAGAATTGTTACAAAATACAAGTACACTTTTCATACTTGTGTTAAACTTTTACCCGCTTACATACTGTTGCATTTTTATACTCGAGACTAGGCAGGAATTTGTGGTGCCCTAGTTCTGCACGAGTTACGAGTATTGGCTGACTTTGCAATGCAGTTTGGCTATAATAACTCCCTATTTACATAAGAAATAAAGGCAAACGAAAACGTGGGTCATCTGACGGTAAGTAATCACTGCCGCGTATGGGTTTTAGCTAAATCAGAAGGAATACTGATGCATTTCTGACCTTTTAGGTGGATGCAGGTTCGTTTGTTCATAAAATTAGATACGTACTTTGTCCTATAGACAAATTTATTTAACCAGATAAAAATAATTAAAGTCTTATATAATTATATTTGATCATCCTTCAAGATTATTTACCACCTATTAATTTTATAATATAAAAGCATTTGTTTGTTTAGGCAAATTTTAAATTGGAAATCTAAGTCTATATTTACTTTATAAAAACAATAAAGCAAAAATTTACAAAACCTGAAGTCTAAAGATAAGGTTTTTTTGTCAAAAAACACAATGATTCTTCTGATCTTTAATGAAAAAGAAACAATATTACACTCCGATGGTGAAAGTTGCTTCTAAAGTGAAGTCTGCTAATACGTATATAAAAGCATAAAAAGTGCATTCCATTTGTGACCTTTTTGTCGACCTATCATTTTTGAGGATTGCAACCCTATCCTGCACCGTTAAATTTTTGTCTAAAATGACTTAAATCCCAAGGCCCTCATAATAAATAACAAGAATAAACTTTACCGCTTTAGCATGTAAGATGATCAAAGTAAAAATCAGCTGTCCCATACATTATTACCTGCTGAATATATTTTTTGTATGGAACAGCTGATGTTATTTATATTGATGACTAGTGGGCCGCCCTCACTTCGCTTCGGGACCGTAATTCAGAAATGAACCAATAGATGGCGCTGTGTCCAATTACATCGCGCAAGCGTTTCGTGTTTTCGGTATACCTATAAGCCTTGTCGTTGTCTTTAGAAGTTATCTATTTATAAATAGTATAGATTTAACATGCAAAAGGAGTTTTGTGCGTGTTATTATGAGAAGGCGCTATGTTTTAAAAAGCGCTGTAAATTGTAGCGTAAAGGGTAGTGCCAATTTGGTGAAGCCCGCATCCATCAGGTCTTTTCCCATTTACTTAGCCGGTCACCACGAGCTTTCTAGTTGCTCGCCTCAAACTATTGCCATCTCACACAGTGCGAGCTGGTGATTAGCCAGTAGGTAGACTCATCTTGTCATGCATGTGGGAGTTACTGGTTAGTGATGTCAATGCCAGTTACTGCAGGGCAGCTACTCGGCAGACTGACTCTAGCTCGCTCCATGTAAACCAGTCTTCAGTTTGAGTCCGTAGCCAAGTAGTAAACATTAAAAATAAACGGGAAATAGTAGGTACCTTGAAGTATTTGTGAGTCAGATTGACTAGATCCAAGATGAAACCCAGTGGCATTTAAGCATCGACAAAATCCAATTAAGGAATTCCTAGTCCTCCAAGTGTTGGCATTGGGTTATATACTGACAAAGCAACAGAACACATGTATTTAATTTATAGAATTGATGTCAGTCATCATTAGGATCCTGTTACATACGACACCAACAAATAGGTGTTCACTTAATAATGATTGAATGTTTAGAGAACGTCGTAACTGCCCCACTTACTGTCGAAGTAGTTTAAGTCTTTGGTATGTGTGTTTAAGGCTGAATTTCGTCTGTGAATTTTCGTAAAATTTGATACGGTAAATACAAGTCTAAGGGAGCGCGGGTATTAGCGCCCGGCTTATGGCACTGTATTAATTTTGAACCGTAGTAAGTTAGGCGGTGACAGAACTAAGACACCAACACATAATTCACTGGGTAACGCAAATGAAACTGCGCTTAATTTAGTGTTATAATTTACTGAATTCCTTTACAGGCCGAAGCGTGTGTCGCGGTGAGGCGCGGTGCTACTATAGCTTTGCTTTCGTGTAATTTGGTAACAGATCCCTATTGTTTCGACAACATTTTAGAGCACTTATCAGTATCAATTAATAATAATTTCAACTTTGAAAACTATTTAGTACTTAGTTTTCAATTAACTCATTTTGTAGAACCTATATGAAAGCGTAAATTAGTGCGATCGTGATTTCAGGATAATTTTGTAAGTTTGGTATTTCATTAATTTAATTTATTGATATACTTACTCCTTGATTTAGGTATAAGTAAACAAATACTTTGTATTTGTACAAAAAAAAGGCACCGAAGTATACTTACGACTATATCTATTTATCTATCTATATGTATATAGTATATTCTGTAAGGTAAGGCTAGATTAATCGTGGGTGAAACTGTGTGTTATTGGATAGCTGCTATATTTCAGCTGCAGTATTAGTTACCATATACTGAATGTTCCTATATTGCATAAAGCTATTTATAAGTTCTGCCAATAAATAAATAGCCAACATAGTTGTACTTAGTTGTAACATCAGAGCTGCTTAGATCCTTACTTAAGCTCGTGTATTAAGATAACTGAGGTTGAGGATAGTTTAATGTATATACGTTATTTGTTTACAAGTGACTCGTTAAATAGAAAAGTTCCTTGGGTTCTGAGGTTACCTATATTTAAACAAAATTTAATAATCTTTGTTATCTTTTTTTACCAAAGTAGTTGTTTGGTCACGTATTTAACTTTATTTACCTATCTTATTGAATAAGAATTCAATTAAGATTAAAGAAATTTTCTTATGATAAAAAGAAAGTTTTTCAAACAGAAACCAAACTGTAAATGCAAATGCTCCGCATAATTCATTCTTGTATTATTCAAGTTCTAAAGTTGCCCCGATTCTATAATACTCCACTAGACAAAAACGGGCAACAGCACGTGAAATTGCCAACAAAAAGAGAGAAGAAAATCGCACGGCGCAGCAACGCGGGCCGACTCGGTTCGCGAACTACATTACAGTTTACATAAAAACATCGTGTTGAACGACAACGGGGCATCAACTTTCCCAGCGAAGACATAAGCGAAATTGAATTACACATATTGAAAAAGAAATGTGTAGCTCCTTGGTAGGCGTGGTTTGGTCGGAAGACTCCTCCTACCAAGCGATTCGCGCATCCATCGCGTCGACATCGCTCGAGCGTCGCTCGCCGCTCCAGTGTCGCACGGACGGAGTTAGTGCGACTCCAACCGTGCGGCGAACCTGTGTCGGAGTACCACGCAACTTTTCCCCCACGAGTTTTCTCCGAGTTTGTGTCCCACACAGAACTTTTGTGACTTTAACACCGTCAAATTCGACTTCGATAACGCGATCTGCTCGCGGAATAATGGAGTTATGGGAACATTTTCTCGCGCCGAAGGAGTTTTGAGTGAAAAACTTGTTCAGTGTTGTGGAGATGGTGTAATGCGGATCTGTCTGTTGTTAGCGTCAATGAGTATGATATGATGACTTTTAGGTGATTTGTTATTTTGGGTCTCGAGGTAAGTTTCAAGGCTTTTATTTAGTTATTTATTTACAAATGAAAAAACAAGCGATACGCGGTTGCTATATATCAATATAAAGTCATTATATAGATAACTGAAAAAAAAACACAAACATAGTAAAAAAAAAGATTGATTCGTATCAATTAAAATGAAATAAACCAATCAAAGCTAAGGACCTAATTACTAAGCAATTTATTTTTATCTAAAAGTAGCAACTCGTAAAACAAATCAAAACTTAAGTAATTAAATACCCTTTAGAAGATTAAAACAAAAGGTAAGGATTAAATAAATATTAGGGACCCGTAATTAGTTTGGTCAAAATTTAAAATATAAAAGAAATAAAAGCGGCCAATGAGATTTCCTTCCCTGGTTCTTGGTAACGCTCTACCACAACATGGATGAAATTATAATATCAAAGTAATTTAAGAGAATAATTACATCAGCCCTCTTGTTGCGAAGATAGAATTTATAATAGAAAACAATCTGATCCAAATTCTAAGCGCTGGTTTAATTTCAGACTGTATAAAAGCAGAAGAACGAATTACTTCAATTAATTCACAAAGAGATGAAACTACTACAATTAAATCAGCACCGCGGTCGGCGACCTTAAGCATGGTAATTTGTGTTGGAAGTTCATAATAAGTCAAATCACATAAGTTTTATAATAAACTTTAGAGATTTTCGTAATTAGTTAGGTAAATGAATGTCGCAATTTAATTTGTTACATTGCGAATGTTATGCCGCAATAATGTAAAGGAGCATAGTAAAATTTTAAGACATGTATTGCAATAAATGATTGGTAATTTTTTTTTTGTTTTAAAGGATCAAATTGTTGCTATAGTTTAAAATTAGGTAACGCAATTTACTTGAAGACGAGTATATCAACTCCCGATCTTCATTGTGGTCAATAAATTGTTGTTGAGATTTTCACAAAACATGTATTTTAATGCCATTTTTTTTTAAATTCATGTACAGTAATTACCATGCAAACTTCCACTGAAACATAGACATCGACGAGATCTAGTCAGTAGTTTTTTTTATTACCTAAATCGTAATCCTGAATGTAAGATACCTTTAATTTTTTAAACAATATCAAACAAATTATTTAAAAAAAAACATAGTCTAATTTAAACTTAAGCATACACAGTGGTAAATTATCAATGTTCCCTGTTACCCAAATCACATCATTTAGGTATTTTAGGCCTTCTTGAAAAACATAATCAAAGTTATACTACAACTGCTTAAACTTATATATTATGTTAATTACTACTACGGAACCCTCATGGGCGAGTCTGATTTGTAATTAACCGCGTTTTTTTTTTAATTCTATTTTTCAGAAAAGTGTTTAGGCAATATTTTTAATTCTCGTTTATAAAAATATTATAAGTGCGACAGTCAAGCGATAAATACTGTGGATAAAATGAGTGTATTCTGTGAACATGGGGTTCGTAGCGTAGGTATGTTTTTTTTTTCTTTATATGATAGGTGGCAGACGAGCAGACAGACGATCTGATGGTAAGCCCATAGACACTCGCAACACCAGCGGAGTCAAAAGTGCGCTGACAACCTTGTAATTCCCTTTCTCCTCTGTTAGGTCTCCGGTACCCTCACTCACTCGGCAAAACGCAGCGCCGACCTTTTGTGAGGCCGTGGTATTACTCGGTCAAGCCGGCCCATTCATGGCAAAGCGTAGCTCTCCCACGGTAGGAATGACGATGTGCTCACGTTAAATGATATTTTTGCCAATATTTCTGATTCTGAACGTTATCTACAATCAGAGGCACACTAAACCATAGCGAATATTATTCATGACAAGAATATTGATATACAATTTTTGTTTTCGGGCAAATTTTAAGGCAAGAAGGATGCCTTGCTCTGGAGCTAGAAAATTTGGCAAGTAACACAAATAGAGAATCAAAACGAAAAATCTCAAAACGATACATTTTTCAAAATAAAAGCTATTAATATAAAAAAAATTCAAAATAGGGGGTTTTGTCTAAAATGAATGAGATATCATATGAAAAAAGAGTGATGATCACATTGCAAAATATAGTTATTATTATAACTTTGACGAGTGAGTATATGAGCTGATTTAGTTAAGTATTATCTCCAAAAATGTAACTAAAATTATTATTTATCAGACTTAATGTCAAAAAACCTCTTAGACTAATGAAATACAGACTTTTTGTTATTTTGATTTTTTTTATTAATAACGACCTCGATAGCGTACTCGTTGAAGTGTCGCACCCAATCGCAGTAATATTTTGGGTTTAGTTCTCAGTCGGTTAAAGTGAGATAATGCACGTTTCTAAATTTTCATCTAAGTCTAGTATATCATAGTATAGGGGGTGCCTAAGTTTGAGACTACCCGAAGGCGCTTTTGGTAGCCTGCTTCATGCTCCCAAGGGTCATGACTGTAATCGGTTCCTCATCGGTATGATTCGCAAGATGTTGTTAGTTGAGTATCTGGATGCTATAATAATTTTCATATGAGCATATAATTTGTTATTATTGATTTTGATACCCATAACGCAAGTGTTGCACTCACTTACTTTTGAAAACATAGAAAAAAGCATTACACCCATGTCATAATGTTCAAATTAAAAACTTAGTGACAAAAACGTTTTGACAGGACTTGTACAACAACATGGCTATAAAAATAAAAAAAAAATGTTACTAGGTATTCCATAAAGCGCACAAATTAGAAACGCACACAAAATGATTCCGCGAAGCGCAAACTTTTCATGCGTATGGGAAACACTATAAAAATAATTAAAATTTGATTCCTCGAAACGCACTAGAGAAGTGTACATTATAGTGTTATAATGACCATTAAGTTCCGATTTTCGCAATAGCATTTGTTTTTTAAGTTTCAACGCTTGAGTGAAAACAAGTTCATCATTCTGCCAAAAAAATGTGATCCCTATTTTTTCTTAATTTAAATATTAAAACGTGAGAGTCAACAGAGAGTGCACATAATTATGTATCAAAAAAACTTGCCATGGCTCGTTTTTCATAATCATGCTCGTGTTTTACTAAAATTACGTGACAGCCACATTAAACATGGTCATATCCTAGTATCGAATAATAGGAAATAGCCAAACCACCTCACCAATACAAACCAATTTACTAGAGTACGATCGAGTGTAAATTCGATTATTTTTTCACAACTGAACACGTCGCACCGGAATCGAATTAAACTTATTCCCAGCCGGGCACGTCCGTATATTCCTACACACTGTGCAGTTTGCAATATAATTCTAAAAGCAGATCAGGTGAAGGCACTGCAGAGCTATAAATAATATGTGTCACTGTTAACTTCGGCCTCGCGAATCTTGTTTGGAAGTTAAATGACGAAGGCGATTTGAGAATCACATAGTCTTCCTTTGTATATTTTTGGCGAGTCGAGAAAAATGAATATCTCTGTCGTACTGCGGTGTCTTCTAAAAATAAGTTCCCCGCAAAATCTAAATTATTTTATGTAGATTAACATTTATTGTAGCGTTTTTCGTGTATCATATTTTTTACGTAAATAAAACAATGCCCCTTTCTAAAAGACCTTTGTCGCCTTTAGCATACCTTGATAATTACTAATTATAAAATATTTATGGAAAATGATATGGTTTTAAAATTGGTGTAATTTAACCTGTTTTACATCTTATTTGTCTGTTCCAAATAAACACAAAAAAGTGAAAAAGCTGACGCAAAATTAAATGAAATATCGTATCTTCTTAACTATTTTTACTACACCTTCATGTAAATGAAAAGGTTTGGATCTACATACAATATTACTGGGCTAATATCTTAAAACTAGGGGCTATCAAAAACATGACATAAAAAAGGTCAAGTTTCGCACGCCACCCAATTCTTCTACCCGCAAAAGTTATGTTATTGTAAAAATACAATATATCTCATATGGTAGTACCTTACACACCAAGTCCATATATTTATTTACCAACTTATTAATACAAATATTTTACAACTTAAAAGATTTCACAACTTTTTTAACTTTACGATAAAAAAAACTCACTTGACAAAAGGACTTGGCGAAATTTTAAGGGTCCCTTCACCACACTCTAGAGTTTTAAAATGCCAAATTCAATTAATATAGCTGGTACTCAAGAAAATAAATTAGCATGTCGTTTACAGAAATCTCATAATTCACTTGCTTGTATCAATTTAACACTAACCTGTACGTAGTGGTATCCCAGAGGAAGGTTAGGTATAACTCGTCTTATTTCACCCCATTGTTATTTGAAACTAAAAAAAGTCGAGGCTCATTTCTGCTGTGTAATTTTGTTATGATTGTCAGAACCTCAACTTCTCTCGGTATCTGGGATGTAATTGAGTAAAATAACTTTATCAAAATATTCGTCCTTGTACAATACAAAAAGGCAAAGGCCTTTCCTCATATAACTCTTTCAAATTGTTGTGTTTAAGCTTTCTATCTTAACCTTTAGTAACAGGTTTAAGTATGATGAGATACCTAGATTGGTAGCATAGTTGTTATTCTCTGAATTAATAGTGCTGCTTCGCTCTCGTGGGGTTGGGTTTGCCACAAAAAATATTTTTTTCAAATAAATTACTCATGTTGTAGGCCCATACAATAAAAAGTTTTATCCAAGTTCTGTTACTGGTTTGAGCTACAGCTTCTAGGGTTCTGTAGCCAAATGGCAAAAAACGAAACCCTGACAGATTCGACATTTCTGTCTGTCTGTCCGTTTGTATGTCACAGCATTTTTTCCTTATCTTTAAGTAGATGTATTTTGTGAACCGCATTTATTAAAATTTATTATCTCACAAGATTCAGATTTTCATACAGAAATAGAATAAAAAAAACTATTTTTTGTTTATTCAACCCGTACTTATGGGATATTTATAGATAGGTGTTAAAATGACGTTGAGATTTCTAATATCATTTCTTTTTTATGTTTCGTGTGGGATCGCTACCATGTTATACTGCACCTATTCATGAATACATCTTCTCTCCAGTCAAAACATCCCTCTAGATGCAGTATACTTGTCCTCACTTTCCTTTCCTTTAAACCATCGTCCGGTAAGGAAAACCTCGTTGTGAGACGTTTAAGAAATTCCTCGCAATTTCCTATCATGCCAGTCTCAAACGAGCTTGAGACAGTTTATTAAGGCGAGTTGAAAAATTCACTCGAGTAGCGACTTGCATCGGTTAGCATAATTGACTAGATCTCGCCGGTGCAAAGCTAATATAAATAACTTTTGCGACATAAAGGCTGGATAAAGGGATTATGCTTAAGGCGACAATGTGACGAAAATAGCGACGATTATGAAATACATTTTAAAAGTAATAATAACGTAATGTATCAGGATTATTTTTTACTGTCCCACTGCAGGGCAAATGAATCCATCATCATAGAAATAAAGTCATCGCTACTATGAGAGGATATTGCTTAATAACCACGCTTGCCTAATGTGGATTAGTGATCACAAACCCGAGCTATGTTCGAAAAATTCTAAGCACACTTTTTGCTTTACCCGGTATTCGACACCTTAATGAAAACGTAAAGAAAATCATTAACATTTTTTTTACTTAAGTGTGAGTAATAAATTCTTCCTACGAGTTACAATACTTTTTATTATTGCTAAAAGTGGTACAGTCGAGTTCAAAAATATGTATACACCTTAGGACCTTGTCACAATACATTTTTTAAAGATTTATAAGAAAGTGGAAGTGGTTTTCTTTTACATATGTACTGTGACAAGGTCCTAAAGTGTATACATATTTTTGAACTCGACTGTACATAACCCCGTCCGCAGGAAAACCACAATCTGAATCTTAGTTACACGTTTTAGAGATTATCCGAAACGGTTTCCTTACGATGTTTTCTCTCAGAGCCGAGCTGATATGAAAATATGCACATAGATTTGAAATATCCAGAGAATCACTCTCATGTTCGAACTAACGACCTTCCATTTAGTTCTTATCCGCTGAGTTACTGACACTCTCTGAGCTCCTAATCGATGTTTAAAAAATATTCGATACCTACTACAAGGTCTACGCAAGTAAGTTAGTAAGTGACAATCTGCGCAAGAGGGCTGTCTGGAGCTGGATGCGAGTAGCCGAAAATCGATCAAACTGGTGAGCATTCAGAGAAGCCTACGTCTAGTAGTGGACTGCAACAGGCTGATGATGATGATGATGACTATAAGGTCTAAGTCTGAAAAGTCTTATGTATTTTTTGGGTACGCATCACCAGCCTACTAAACTATAATACGAATTATATCAATATGTTCCAATACTTTAATTATGTCCCAGCATAAGAAACGAGAATTGACCACTTAAGACACTTTCGATGCTTTGGATTGGCTTAAAAGATCAAGAATGAAATATGCAACAAGATTCTAAAGCTAAACATAATTGATGCTAACGTTAAATTTTAAAGCAGAAGCTTACACTTTTTAAGTGTGAACGCACAATAAACTACTTATAAAACAAAACAAAGAGCTGTGAACTGAACATAATTTACTTTTACTTAAATTAATTAAACATGTTTAATCAGATTAGTTCAAGATTTTTCGCCTAGGACGAAGTAAGCATAATATTATTTAATTACTTAACTTTATCTTTGTTACTCTTATCACAATATTAAACGAAAGATTCGGAGTAAAGTCAATAGATATTTTTATAAGTTGTTCATTAACTTAAAAGCTCCTTGAAAGCTTAACAAGAAGCTTCGTCAGTTTTACAAAATGCGGGCCAACATAATTTAATATTCTATTCATTTTCTGTATGAATTTCTGTGTACGGAATTTTTTTAAGAGCTTTAATAAAAAGCTGCGTGCCTCTTATTACTTTTCGCTTTATTTGAAGATTATTCTAATGCAATATTTTGGACAGTCTAAAAATGTACTCACATTCTATCGCATTGGACATGACAAATATCTGTTTATTGTTCTGTTCTGTATTATTCTTGTTTACTTCTTGGTCTTCACAAATATTTGGTCGCAGCATCTATAAGGGATGATGAATACATGTCACAAAGGAGCAGTCAGATCAAGACCAGTGGAAGCACTTGCGTTATCAATATTTTAATTCCTCTTTCCTCTCCCTCCTGTATTTTTATCCATTACTGTAATTGGCTAGGGAGCCAAAATCTAATTTCCCTTTTATTGAAGCTAGGCATAAGAACAAAAATATTGGAAACTGAACTATCCTACGACCCAAATCTATCGGAGGACCCAATAAAATATATAAAACTTTTTCAACAAAAACATTGAAAGCGACCGGAAAACTAGTGAGATATAGTTATTGCAACTTGACCGGCATTTTTCACGACCCTAGACCTAACTTAACACAAGTAGGAAGTGATAAAAACCAATTACACCTTTAATCGTGATTGAGGTGATTTTTATTCCAACTCCCTTATCTTAATAGTGTGAGAAATAGTAAAGTGGATCGCGGTCTGGCTAACGGGTTGAAGGAGTGCTTTCTTGCTGGTAATTTAAAGAGGAGTGATATCTGCGGACGCATTCATTACCCTACAAACGGGTTAGAGTGTACCATAAATTATTAAGTGGAATACTTATTCGCTGATTTATATTGAGCTGTAAATTTTCGATTGCGTATGAAGCAGACGCCGCTACGCCAGAGGCGGAGCTATAGAATGCCTTGGTAGTGCTATTTGGCCTTCTTGTATCTAAATAGGCCGCTCGGACTTACTTCTTCCCGCCGCTTTGCTGTAAACCAGCGTCTTTAAAAGAACTTGTTTTTTGTTGCTTCCCTATCGGTATTTGACCGATAGGCTTTGCTAAGTGTGGAGGTCAGTTTCATGTCCTGTGTAAATGTTATTTCTGGTAATAAATATTTTCATTTTCATTTTACAAGCGGTACTTTGAAGAGTCTGCTACTGAGCTGCATGAGTTCATTCCGCCATCCCTTTTACCACCGTGAACCAACTCCGGAGTATCATCCATTTTTGGTAAATATTCCTCAAATGCGTACAAAACGCTTTTCATCCTCTTTTGTGATGCGCACTGCCAAGGAGTGGAACACCCTTCCCGCGTCTGGCTTCCCCAATGAGTATAACCTTATTTTTTTTAAAGCTACAGTCTACTTCTGGGTGAGCCCGCTCCATCGGATTCTTCTTCTCACCTCTAAAGTATGAAGTCAAGGGCAAGCCCATTTTCAATTTAAAAATTAGACTGTTGAATGTTGATACTAAAGCCAGTTCTTACATGGCTTATCGATTTTAGTATCGGGGTCCTTAACTACTTGTTCAGCCACTGCTTACAGCGTGTGAATAATTCCGTCGCGATAGCTTTCCCGCGTTAATTTTGTACGCTGTTCAATAGCATCTATTGTTGGCCAGAATACGGCAATATCATGTGGCTATTTAGGTATACACTTGTATCTGTTTACAAACGTTGGACGTTGAATCTCATGCTCTGGTAGAGAGTGCTTGAACTGAAAGGGGCTACATTTTTTTATGATATAGGTGGCAGACGAGCCGACGGATCACCTGATGGTAAGTGATGGTATATATAAAAAAACTTTATTTGAAACAAGAACAAAAGTTTACAGTAAAAATTGTGTTTGATAATATCTGCATTAGTTCAGAGTGGTTAAGAACTAGTCAGAACTGTGTAGTTTATATAGAATATAGAATATTTTGACTAGGTACCTACTCTTCTATACTATTTATAAAGAGGTAATACTATAGTCACCGACAACGCTTATAGGTAAACCAAATACAGCGAAACACTTGCGCGATGTAATTATCACCCAACGCCATCTATTGGTACTTTTTGAAACTAATGTCCCGAAAGGAAGTGGCGGACCACTAGTATTCTACTTAATACACACGCTCTGACACAATGAATGTTTTATGTAACTAAAAAGAACCTGAAAACTTCTATCATCAGTGTTTGTTAGAATCTTTTCCTTTCCGTTAAGATGTGTAGGTAAATATATTACGAAAAGCAAGTAGCTTAGCTGTACTTAAACTGAATAAAATCAGAACCAAACTGTTTGACAAATTGGTTCGTCGATTCAAAAAAGGCAAATAATAAAATTAAAGTTGTGAGCAAGTACGATCAAAAGCTTCACATTTAAATGCGCTGTATTTAAAATTAAAACATCCACTTGCCTTTATAGTTTACTCACCGAAAATAAATTTGCTGCGTCAGCCGCTATCGGGCGAAAATCAATAGCTGGCCAATATATGCCTATCATTTTGACATCTAGAGTTTCGTACGCGGCTTATGGGAGCCGGGTATTCGCGATATTCGCCGTTATATGACCGGACAGTTTTTGCGAGCGCAAACCCCATTCATTAGACTGTACGCGCGGTATTAATTAAGGGGCACCCCTGACGTACGACACATAAACGCGGACGTTCACCCCGCTAGATTTAGGCAAACAGTTGTTTTAGCGTTTAGATGATGCAAAATATTTTGAGGCATACTTTGTAAAATACTGTTCCCTTAAACTAGGGGTAAAGGTTTTAGTATCATTTTGGCTTTGGTACTCACTATTACGGTTTATTCAAGTGATATGGCGATTTTGTCTCTTTTAAAGGCATAGCATTTAGCCGATTTAGAAAATTAAATTATTCTTCAACAGAATCTCATATTTGTTAATTTGGGATAGTCACGCTTTGGCACGAGTGATTCCACGGCCTCACACAATACCGGTGTGCATTCGCATTAGGGGTAAAGCGGGTTAAAAGGTCGGCGGAGAACTTTGTGACTTTGATCTTACGGGTGTCCAATGGGCGACCGTAATCCTTACCATCAGGTAATTTGTCTGCACTTATGTATATCATAAAACGACGCCCCGTTGGTTCAGTGGTTAAAGTACCAGAACGTGATCTCGGGGTCCCGGGTTCAAATTCCGGGTCGGTCAAAAAGTATGTTTCGAATTTTCCAAAAATAGCTCGGGTTTGTGAACATAGTTGCGATGACTTGATTTTTCTATGATGGATACTTTTGCCTTGCAGTGGGAAAGTAAGATTATTTTATATTATAATAAAATAGTTCAGTGTATTAAATAGCTCACTTAACTATGTATGCATAGTTCTGCCAAAACGCATCATACTCAAACCACCGAAACACTAATCTCTTGATTGCACCAGCATCAGCCCAGCAACCACACGCGGCTGCAGTCTGATTACACTGGTTTATAATTGCTGCCCTTACAAATGAGATGAAATAGTGTGTGCTCTCAACGAATAGTTCACTTAACGAGCTAATTCCAAAACCTACTCATTACTGCATGAAGTTCAGTTACTTTAAGTTAAATGGGTTTCTTCCAGAATCTATCAGGCTTCAGTCTCTTACTCGATAAGTTAGAAAAACTTACACTATTGTAACACTTAAGTTATAGTAAATTACTATACGTAACTCTGTTTGTGATAAAAAAAAAATATTTTTCCAAATGTCAAAGCATGAGTCAAGAGTACGTGACCTAGTGGAGATTCAGCGCTATGTAAGAGTAAAAAAACGGATACTACAGAGAACACAAGATTTGGGTAATTAATTCCCATCTATAATAATAATATCTATACCACTATCAATAAAAATATTTTCATTCACTTTGATTAAAGTGAACTAGGTGAGCGGTATAGTTCTCAGTTTTAATAGAACGGCAACGCTCTTTTCAGTTCAGTGAACTATTTTGCGCAAGTCTACAATCAGCTTCACCAATCCACCGATGCTGAAATGTTTTCAGTTGATCGTTCATTAATTTGAGTATATTGTGTCAGTATCGACATTTCCCTGATTAAATTCAGAGTTCATCTGCTTTGTCCGTCATAAGTGCTTGTCTCGTTTAGCGTAATGATAGCCATGATTTTGATTGAATTGTTAACGTGACCGGGCTGTCAGTGTCGTGTTATTGGCCAATTATTAACTATGGAAATCGATAAAAAAAATCTATAATGGAAATTAGCTAGATGAAATACTGTTTCATAAAAACATTGATTGTTAGTTGGTATAAGTGTAATTTTGACATATTACCACAAAATAACTACATACAGAAGGAAGACTCAGCCTGATTTTGATTTAGAAGAGTTCGTTGACATATGCTAGGGTTGTTGCCCGGCTTGAGTACATAAGCGCGCGGCCTCTACCACACAGTTTGACAACCTTATGTCATAGGCTAGGATTAATGTGGTCGAAAAGGCGTATTTCCCCGTTAGTGCGCATGGGTTACTCACATAACACGTTTTTAGCTCTTAGTGGGCAGCCTACTTTCTGTGTGTAATTATTTTGTGATATTACTTCCCAATACTTTTTTTTATGTGATAGGTGGCAGGCGAGCAGGTGGATCACCTGATGGTAAGCAATTGCCGCCGCCCATGGACACTTGCAACACCAGTGGAGTTACAAGTGCGCTGCCAACCTTTTATCCCCTTCCCCCCCGAGTGGGCCTCCGGTACCCTCACTCACTCGGCGAAACACAGTACAGGGGCTGCTTCACGCCGGTTTTCTGTAAGGCAGTGGTATCACTCCGGTCGGCCCATTCATGCCGAAACGTGGCTCTCCCACAGTTAACTTTCAACTAAAAGTATTTAAAATATAAAGACTTCACCCAAGAGCCTAACCAGCGCAAGAGTGGCTGTTTGCAGCATCATGATGAGCTCTATCCTGTTTTTTTTCCTCGTAAAAATGTTGAAGTAAATAAATGTTAACTCTTAATTACAAAATCCAACGACACTTAAAATTAAAGTAACTAATATTTCTTAATGTTATGTAGCTACTCGATTCTTAATTCGAGTCGAGATTAAATTCGTCGTATTTCAATATTTATTATACTTTTATACGGAAACAAGTGAAAATAGACATAACACAATTTATTCCTGATGACTAACAATAATCCTTTATTAAGAAGAAACCCATGCGAGCGTCAAACTTATCTGAAGGGAACATTAACCCTTTATCCGAAAAATAAGTCATGCGCGACAACCCTAAAAACTTAAGTCGAACTGTTTTCCACTGTTTGATAATTGTAATCATTCACCATGCTTCGTCAAATAACTTTAAAGCTTAGTTTAGATGTAGGTAGCATTCTTTTATTAATATAAAGGTTGCAATTAACTCAGAAGCAATGCAAAAACTCTTTATAAATGGTACAACGCCAGGCCCCTAATTCTCGCGATTTTCGAGATGAAAAAACATGGCAAATATTGCTCGAAAACTATACCTACATAAAAACTCTGTTTTTGTAATTCATATATACTTATTTCCATAAATATCAGAAAAACACATTTACGAGTATTCAAGCATTTACATCGATTTTTTTTCAATCCTTTGTAGTATCCATACTGGAAAGAGAATTATATCATACTATTATGTAATATAACTGAATAGTTCTACTGGTGACGTTAGCAGATTTTTATCAGTATCAAATTAAACTTGGAAATGTAGTTAACATTTTGGAAAAAACCATGACATTTGTCCATCAGATCGAAAATAATGCTAAACTGCTAAAAGTTATCACCCAGTCCAAGTTTGTAAAAATCACAAATAAAACTTGTAGCCCATTTCATAATGCTTTACAAAAATAAAGCTCCAAAATATATCCCAAACAGCAAAACATCTTGTCACCCCACAAAAAAGTAACATAAAATCTCGTGGTTTATAAAAAAAATCCCACCATTAGCCAAACGCGTTTCGTAATGCACATTATATTTCATTGCGGAACGAGAGGCCAAAAGACACCACTGTATCCATTTGTGATAATATGTTACGTAGCGGCCATTCCAGAGATGTAGGGCGACTAGATGTGACATTGTAACAAGGAAAAAATTCAGCTTGGTATGTACTCATGTTAGGTACCAAATTAATTTATTATGTGCAATTCTGACATAATTTTTTTTCTTATTATACTAGAGGCGGCAAACAAGCAAGCGGGTCACCTGCTGGTAAGTAATCGCCGCTGCCCAGATCAGAAAGGTCGCTGATGTGTTGATAGGGCTGATGTGTTAATATGTCTTAAAAATAACAATAAAATCATACGACAAGTTAAATAGCTTTATGCGAGCCAACTTTGATATTTTAAATATCTTAATCTATCTTAATGTTTGTGTTTGATTACATTCCATTTTAATGAAAATGTGACGTTAAAGTTGCGTTAACCATTTCAACAAAACTAATTCAGTTACATAACCGGAGATGCACTGTGCCACAAAGCGTAGCACACGTAGCACTTCGTCTCGTAGCGTTATTCGTAGCACTACGCGTAGCAAATCTCGTAGTTTGACATTCTGTGGTGTGAAGCAGTTTGAGACTAAATAATAGTGATGTGTGCGCAGTATTAGAATAATCGAAAAGTAATGAATTATAAATTAATAATTGACCATTCACATGACAATCACCGAATTTTGGCTTTAATAAACATTTTATATTAAAAAGAAAGTACCTACATGTTAAATTTATTTATTTCTGTTCATTCCATTAAACCATGAGCTTTGGCCATGCCTGCTGAGGGCAGCCCGCGCCCAGCGTATCCTGGAAGCGAATCTTTGATATCAAATTCTTTTAGAACCGACCGCACGTAGCCGACCCCGCATTCACTCATATTTTAGATAACGTTCGGCTAGAGAGGTGAAAAATTGTAAATTATTGAAAAATCGATTTAACTTTCAAATACTACGAATGTTTGCTTCATAATTTTTTATAGTTTCATATTGCAATCAAACACAAAGAAACAGCTACAAGTTAACTACTTATTACATGCCACTAGGGGTATTTATTTTGCAGACAAATTAAGAAATTAGCTATTATGAAAATATGAAAAGTTAGCTTTACACTACATGCTTAGTATGTCCTATGAGCATCGTCTCTCAAACAGAAAATAATCTAAATTAAACAAAAGAAGTATTTTATCCAAAAATCGATTACTTAATATTAGCGCGTTTTTACAATATTAAAGTTTGTTATTATTCTAAATTTAAAATCAATAAATTGAATTCATCACTATTGAAATCGATTGAAAATAAATCGTTTTTTAAGTCAAACGTTACATCACTACGTTTGACGGCTCGCGCGTTCTGCAAGCGAAATGTGAATAAAAATACGAATATTTTTACGGTCACATACCCACGCTGTTTGTTGATACTGGATTTTATTGTGTTCTATACACAAACAACAACTATCGTCTGTGCCTTACGTGAAAGATATTGTATAGATTTTTGTCTTCTTCTTCTTTAGATAGCATACAAGAAGCATCGGTAACAACCCACACCACCACTGCTACCAACCATTCTGAACAACATTATGATCGACGAGTTTTGGGAAATTTATTAAAATTGTTTTGACTCTTCATACAAAATGAACAAATCACGCGATCGACATTCACGTTGTATGAGAATTTCCAAATGTCATAGAAGAAAATATGTTGTTCAGAATGGTTGGAATTATAGTGATTAAACAAAAGGTGGTTAATAAGAGATGTGAACTTTAATTAATACACTCTGTAATGTTTTCTTGTATTGTATTACAAAAATGTTACAAGATATTTTTTTAATAGTCGTAGTGTGTCAGTTAGCTATGAGGTAATATTTAAGTCGCATTTAAATTGCCTATTTTTTTTCTCATTTGATAGGTGGCACGCGAATAGGCGTATCTATCACTTGATGATGAGCAATCGCCGACGCCTATGAAAGGATGGAGTTTTTAGATTTCTAATTCCGTTTACAACAAACTTACTTAAATAAGGTTCACTCACTTACGTATGTACACATAATAAATTATCAGAATGAACAAAGAAACCACAAATTTTATTATAAGTACTTCCATAGACAATATGAAGACGCCTCAACGCTGAACCAACTCAAGTACTTTGCAATGCGAATGTACCTATATTTTACTGTTGTATTAGTAGAAATAGTTATAAAAGGTGATATGAGAACGTAGCTGGGCCACAATAACAACAATTGCGACCATTACGGCAATTATTAGACGGTGTATAAAACCTTATCTATCTTTTGCAGGAACATTATGCTTTAGCAGAGACTAAGGCTGAGTGCACACGATGCGGAGATCAAGACGGGTGACGAGACTGAAGAGTGGCGGTAGATGGCAGCACCGGGTCGCACGCTGAGTCAAGATGGCGGCGTGCGCGCAGGCGCGCGGTGGCAGTCCTCTCGCGCGGCTCCTTGTCTTGGCTATACTACATGTGAATTTTATTGGTAAGTCTTTTTAATATTTTACCACTAGTGGCCCGCCCTCACTTCGTTTTGGTATTTCAAATTTTACAACAAAATAGAACCTACAACAATTGAAATTATTAGTTTAAGCAATTACTGACACCTATATCAGTAATAAATTGGTGATCAAAACCTTAATGAAGGAATCTCAAAAACGCGAATGCTTTTTTGCGTCAACTAGCTTGAACATAGGAATCTCAACAGCAAAATAAAAACAAAAGAACTAACCTAATAATGTTAGCTTAATGTAGTGCGTGAAGCAAAATGTAGTTCCGAAACAAAGTCAAGGCGGGCCACTATAACGTTTATATCTCTCATTACAAGTAAAAGTATTCTTTTATTATTTCCATTACAATAATGAATTTCATTCTAGTAAACTCGAAGAAGAAAGTTGGTTCAAAATAATAAGCAGCAAAATTGCAGAGACAGCAAATATTTTACTTAACACATCCCCAGGTAGGGTTTAACGCATCGTAGAATTAGGTAAACAGGGGTTGAAGCATCTGTTTGGCTAGGACGAGCGGGCAGACACTCGGTAGTGACAACAAACCGCACTAGTGTTGTTACTTGAGGCAAATTTTGGCACTCAAATTTATTGTATATCACTTAAAGGCTTAGGGGGCAATTCGGGCGAAAAAAACTCAGGCAGGAGTTTGAAGATTTTTTAGCTGGTCACTGTTCTAACTAACGTAACCAGTATTTTTTGTTTCACAGAGTTTAGTATGTAATATCATCACAAATATTTTGGTGGGTCTATAAACACTGACCAGCTTAAAAATCTTGAAATTCCTGCCCGAGTGGCCCCCAAAGCGCACTTAAATAGTAATTATCAGACTTATCTAATCTGAATCATATTCTAAATGCATAAAAACAAGATTAAGCGCTAAGAGTCGTTTTGTAGTGTTATATTTATAGATTTATGAATAAACAAACACACCGAATTATTTTCGCTGAATATACTATGAGTATAAAAAGAATTTAGTTAAACAAGAATTACTAATAGTAGGATCAAAATAATCTTAGCTTTCAAACCTACCAAAATACTATCTGAGCATTTGACTAAAATTGCTCTTATTACAACATCTTCAGGAGTTAATTCGTTTGGGCATATTCCTTTGCTTGCAAATTAAAATTTTGGGTGTCTTTATTTCTAAGATCGCTCGATATGTTTCGAAGATAACAATATTTTGCTGTATCACAGCGTACTTGTACTCAAGCAACAGTTTTCTTTGCTCGAACACTATTTTTCCAATGTCACTCAAGTGATAATGAAAAAATATTTTCATACTTGAGTCTCAGTAAATTTACATCACTAAGCCGCACATCCAAAACATTTGACCTGGCCCGTTTTGTTTTGCACTCGCTCTCATTTCATGAAGTGCAAGCTTTCACATTGCCATGCGAATACGTTTTTCATGACACTAAACTATTCGTCGACTACGCTTAGTGTACGCAAGAGTTATTAATTTTGTTTTAATGGTTGTAAGCTCTGCTTGAAAAAAAGTAATGTTTTCGTTTTCCATTTTGAAAACACTACATTTTAATGGTTCATGTTTCTCATAAAATCTGATGCGAACATAACAAGTTTGTGTAAACGTGTGTCTAGTTATTTATTTTTATGAAGTCGACACAATGTTACAGTTATAAGGACGCTTATAAGATCATCATATTGTCACATGCTACAGAAACGTAAAAAAGATCAACTGTTACTTTGATTTCACACTCAGCCCATACAATTTTGTAAGTTGCTACCCCTCAATCAAAAAGTGATCTAATCTACACACGTGTGTCTTAAATAACAAACATCTATTTGACATTTGTAGATACATAAAAAAGAAATATATCCTGCCCTTAACACAACATAGGCCCCTAAAATAGAGGGACATTTGCAAATGGATTTTTTAGTCGCATTCGAAACGATTCATTCTCAATGATAAAAATATAAAGCGGCGAAGAGTAACGCGGATAACCCTTTCAGGGCCCAGCGAAACGAGTCCTCATTGAAAAACGGTCCGGGGGTCAGAATGTCACCCCGTGAAACATGCGTGGTGACCGAGTTACGGGGTTAGCGGTATATGTAGAGTGATCTTTAGTAGCATACAGCATGTTAGAGTTGGTCTTTCAAAAGATCCTATCATTTCTAGTTGCGTTCAACGCTGTCGCCGCCCAGGGTACGCTTAAACCGCGATCGTAAAGTTTAGTAATTACAATGAAATCACTGTCATCTGACCTTCGTAACCTTTAAGCAGGGAAACCAGACCATCTATGTCATAGTTACAAGTTAACATACATTTCCCTTCACTCACGAAGTTCCCCACCGAGCTAGCGAATGCGCACATAAATTTTAAAAATCCAGAGAATGTCAGACAAACCAGTAACCGTTGAATAGCACTTTAACTATGTTCAGTTATTGATCTGACAAAAAAATTACGTAACCGAGCATCAATTGATAAAACCAATATTTTTATTGCGATTTCAGTCATGGATTTTAAATCGTCGAGTAAAATGTTAAATGGGTAAATTTGGGATATTAAAATGTTACTTTCCTCCATTTGGTTACCATGCCTCTTGCACCAAAAGTGGTGGATTTCCACTCTGGAAAAACATAATGTAAGTTCATCACACGAATAATTTTCCAGACTTGAGAATGTTCTACTTAGGTATATCTGGGTGTTATATTTAGGTGTTTAAATATTTTATTTTTGTGTATAAGCTACTTAGTTATTTATTAAAAAAAAAAACAGAAGAAAAATCTTCATGTATTTAAACACCAAATCTGATGTTATCTATTTACTTAACTGTTCTGTGTATGGTAGTGTTTCGGCACGTATTGTTTTTAACATTAAAAACGTATCAAAGTTCATTAGCAGATATTTCGCTTAACATTCAAACAAAGAACCCGAATTAAAAAGAAGACACCCGATAACAATCAAGGAGCACTTAAACTAAACCCACGTGTACACCAGCCGGAATTAAATTAATCACGGCGTAAAATTTTCAGTTGCTACCTTATCTCGCGTCGTATTGTCGTTTTATTGTGCCAGCCCTGGAACCATTAGCGAAAATGTCACAGCGCCGGCATTGTAATCGCGCCCGCGGCTCGCCCGACAATACGCGGTGGACGGGCGACCCCGCCCGTGTATAACTCGCTTTACCTTTACGCCATCATACTAATTCGAGTTTCTATAACGAATGATGATGTGCTTTGCTTCTATTAGGGGATTGTGTGTTTTGTGACGTTTTAATGGGGATGATTGTTTTTCTATTGAGTTTAATGCAGAAGGATAAATAAGAATAAAAATATAACTTTACACAATACTTATACATGAGTTTCTATAACAATAGAGTATGTGTTTCGCTCGTTTTGGGAAACGTGTGTTATGTGAAATTGTTTTTCTATTAACTTAGTTTACCGACGATGAGGATGAAGAAATATAAAGATAGATGAAGATGGCTTTACACAAGACACTACATGTATTACACATACCATCACACAACTACAATTATTTTGAAAGCGACTTAAAGCTATAAAGGACAGACGGCCTTTTTTAATCTAATTGCTAGATATGACAAGTGGTAACTATCACTATAAACCTTGGTATATGCATATAAACAGGATGAAAGTGCTAGGCGAAAGATGAACTCTTTACAAAAACTTGTCTTTTAAACCAAAGTTAATCTTGTCTTTCAGACAAATTATATTACTTTGCTGGATATGCTACATAAGCTGAGCTATCTTAGTCGTATGTCTAGCGTATTATATTTGTTTTTTGATAATAGCATACCTATCCTTTAACGCAGACTTAAACTTACTGGTTATCGTATTTAATCATAAGGGTCAACTTTGTTTCAAAAATCGTTGTATTATCGACCTTAAGGTGACTGTCCAATTTACAGGTCACTTTGTATGGGTCGTCCTATAAAGGCTTAACCATGAGGGGCAAGTGAGCCCACTTTGCCATCATTAATGCTGGCATCTTATTCTCTTTTCAACTAAACCTTTGATAGGTAATAATAATTACAGTACACAATGTTTGTTTGAAAATTCCAAATAAGTCTGTTTTAAAACAGACAATCAATTAGTGTAGTTATTATGTCTATTATTTATTGTGCAATGTCTGTAACTGACTATTATGTTTCATAATAAATAACAAATTTTCATCAGCCGCTTACCATCAGGCGGAGTAAGGTCTTCTTGACTGTCCTCACTATAAAAAAAAATCATCACCAGATTTGGCAGTCCACCGCTGGACATCGGCCTCTCCAAATATTCGCCACTCCTATCGATCTTGCGCCCCTCACACCGAACTCCTGACACCTACCTTAAGCCTATTCTCTACTGTGTGTTGTATTTTTATTTCAGCTATCATGTTCGTTCAAATTCAACAAAAAGTTCATTCATTCATTTCAATACACAGCAGAGCTTTCACGTATAAAAAGGCTAAAATGATTGCTTGATTTTATAGTGGAAAAGCGGTCAGCACTCAATGGGTTGTTTACAAGTAATAATAAAACTAGTCAAGTTCGAATCAGACTGACGCACTAAGAGTTCCGTACTAACTTGTAATTTTAATAGAAAAAAACTGTATTACAAAAATTGCGGGCGTTTGTTCTACAAAATCTAACTTTTTTTACCATTACTTGTACAGTCACGTGCACTAATAAATATACAGTCTCATTCAAATATGAACCTTATAATCCTGGGATATAGAAATGAGGATTATATTTTATCACGCAGGCGACTACTACTCTAAACTTCTGTTATGTTTCATTAATTTATGTAAACTAGAGTAACCTCTTGGATTTGATAACCTTAAGACTAGTGACGTTAAATATATTTTTCGAAATACAAACGTGAATTAAGCGACATACTTATTTGTTGGCTAAATCAAGAAGTTTTGATTATAATCTCAATGAAAGATCTCAGAGAACGAGTATAGTATTAATTGCGACACGTCTGTTCTTGTACAAATGACGACAAAATCGAATAAGTGAACATCTACCAACAGAACTTTTTTTTTAATTTTATATCGTACTCTAAAAAAAGCCAGTGAATGCCAGTTCAAATCAACGGCACATATTACTGAGCAATCTCTCTCGGCAGAAGTGACGCGCCGGCAAGTCAAGAGGGTAATAAATATAATAGCTTCCCCTTTCCCCAATTTTACATAAAAACGCGTCCCATCCGCAATCTGCATGTTTATGAGAAAATATTCTATGAACACAAGTCGGAAGGCGATACGGCTGAGTGTATGTGCGCAAAGAGCATTGTTTTGCAGAGGGTAACCGAGGCTATTTTTTTTCTTTTATAGAAGCCAAGTTATAATGTCGATGGCGACCTATATGTCACAGCGGCAGTAGTGTTACCCATAGACTGAGGACGCCGCCCTGCTAAAATACCAACAAAGCGTGGAATAGAAAAATCGCCATCTTATGGACACAGTTTATGTCAAAAAGAGACTGACGATAAATGTATCAGCGTGTTAACAATTTATTCGCACTTATCACCACAGCCGGAAATTTCTGAAAACTTACAAAATGTTATAAAAAACTAACTATTTGAAGGGTTAACTTTCCATCATAAACTCGCTACATATAAATATTGCGGTCAGTCGTTAATACTGGTGTAGCTTTGTATAATACACCTTTTTGGTGTGTGCAATACGTGTGGCAATAATAAAATTTGATGGTTGCCTTCAATTTATCTGGTATCCCATCATCAAAATCATGACATGCTGACAATGGGAACAACTGGAAACGTTATTCTTATGGTTTTTTTTATTTGTCCCAATGCTGGGCAAAGGTCTTCCCCAAATGCCGCCATTGCATATAGAATTAAAAAAAGAATATTCAAAATCACACGCGCCGATTTCGATTAAATCAAAAAAATCCCGACGAATCAAGAACGGCCTTCTTTTTCTAAATCGGTTTATAAAATAACGGAAAACATTGCTACAGGTTGCTTCATAAATTGATTTAGCTATTCACTTTTTATTCTTTGGCCCTTGGAGATAGCAATACAAAGAATTGTATGCAAATAAGATAACAGTAATAAATACATTTTTTTGTCCCCAAGCATTCCGTTTCGCTCAATTTCCTTAATGCCGAAATTTTATGGGTTCATCGACCTGCGCCGCCATTTAAAGTAAAGTAATTAAATATTCGTTTTGGATTTTTGTATCATGCCACGAATATTAAAAACTCGATTTGTATTTAGGTGAAAAGGCAAATTTCATAATACAAAAAACTTTTAGGCTGACATAAAATTTTGATCGATTGTTTAAATACATCCCTGTATGATATGTTTTATTAATTTGAAGACCTTTTTTAACCGACTTCAAAAAATCTGTATGTATAATATTTTTACTCATAAAAAGGGGGTAAGTCACTTTCATTGAAACTAATTTGGATTTCAGTCCGTGAATGGGCGGGCTTGACTCAAATGATGGTGATTTTTTCAATTCAGGTCTCGCTGAAAATCAATTTGGTTTTTTTTTGTGTGTGTAAAATTGGTTGGTTTGAATTTTTGACTTTATTCCTATTATGTAAGGTAAAATCAATTTTTTTAAGTATTAAAATACAGAAATATAATAGATTTTAAAAGCGAGATGACCAACTTTTTTTTTTACCCGTTTATTTTCCCGGCTGTTTTTTTTTTGTTAAACCTTTTTAATGAAAAATTCTCGAGAAACAAAAAACGTTAAGTGTTTGTATGCAGAATCCTTATTCATTCCTTAGATGTGTGTGTCTTTGAGTCCTATTTCTTTTGGTTTTGCCGACCGTACCTGACAATTAATATTTTGCCCGACAAGTCGCTAGGGAAGGATTATTCGCCCGCTCGTCCAAAGTGGACGGCTCATTGACTCCCTGATTAATTGCGAACGAAGCCGCGGTGACATTCTAACGCAAAACAATGTTTAAGAAAACTCAAAAAAATCCTTAGCTTTTCGCCTTGTGATATTTTAGGAAATTGCTGAAAGCACTTAAGACTTAAACTTGGACACACTTAGGATGGAAAATTATTTTTTTATTTTTCATTTGCTTAGTAATGTTTGTTATTAAATATCAAAATATCACTAAGCAACCAATGACGTTGAAGTTGGACCTCAGTCTAACAGTGCGCCATCTAGCGAATTTTTCACACGTGATAGCACCCATTACGCTAGTTTTGCGGCTTCAATGGTATACAATTACACGGCTCTTATTACGAGCCGCCGCCGTCACGTGAATACCCGTTTGTATTGGAATCTAAACCCGAGTG
Source organism: Cnaphalocrocis medinalis (assembly GCA_014851415.1). Classification (NCBI taxonomy): domain Eukaryota; kingdom Metazoa; phylum Arthropoda; class Insecta; order Lepidoptera; family Crambidae; genus Cnaphalocrocis; species Cnaphalocrocis medinalis. Next base: position 10,834,835 of record CM026275.1, on the reverse strand, counting down.
TGTATTTTGCGCCCTAAAATTAGGCTAAATCAGCAAGAATACTGACTCTCCACATTCCTTTTGATACGTCTGGAACCGTATCCACTGACACAAAGACACGTCTCACAGAGGAACCTAAAAAATCATTACGCGCAGTTCATCATTCCGGCTCAGCACGTAGTTGTCATTCCTACAAGCGTGTCGTGTTTCACATAAGTAGGGATTTAGGAGAAAGGTGGTAATAAGGTATGCAAGCCCTCTTCCCTTTGTCGGCCACTCGGCACCAACGTGAGGGGAATGATCGCGCGAGATTTCCTAACTCGCCGCGAGGAATCCGTCTGAAGTAGTGACGTTTGTCGGACGACGATGGAAAAAATATACTGAGTCGAAGGAAAAAAACATCATCAAGATCATTCGAATTTGAGTGATCTCAAGTAACTAAATCACGCGTAAGTAAATAATTACATAAAAAAGATGATTATTTATAAAAAACCTAGCACGGTAGTTTTAAGAAATTCTCGTAATTATGTTTTAGTGTACGCTAGTACTCAGCAGGAAGCACCTTCGATGACGTATTCGTACCATTTCCTTCAAAAATGTATTGGATGCATTAGTTGCATAATCGGGCGCTCACGTTGCGATACTATCCTTTCTGATGAATTGTATGTGCGGGCAATTTAAGTTCTGTTTGCATACTATAGAGGGAGCTCTTCGATTTTCATACAAATTGTTTATGATACACATACGATTTTTGTGAAGCGTCAAGTGCAGCTAATTGGTTTTAGCTGAGACCACCAAAAGTACGGAATCAGTTCAAATTGCTCGTGTGTGATGTTGAATGTGGAGTAGCATTTCGCGGGCAAGTATGGCAGTGCCAACGGATGTGATGCCGTGCCATCGCGTCCGTTGTATCTGCAACGTGGGCTCTCCCCATGCTTATCATCAGGCTGAGGTGAGCCAATATACTGAGTCAATATAAAAAATAAGGAAGATTTTCTTGAAAACACTGGAGTGACATATGTGGCAAAAAATTTTAGCATCCCTATTGAAATGCGCACGATTGTCGTAGAACTGTTTACTCATTCATGTGTCCGGGTTAGGTTTTATTGCTGGCGTGTTTTCGCTGTTGTTATGGAGTTGAGTGTTTACGGTTTTGTTGGATTTACTCTGAGCAGCTGGGAATTTTGTGGACGAATTTGAGATAGGTGAAGAGTGGAGTAAAAAGCCGGAAGCGTACTCTGCAACTATTTAAGGGCGTTTTTTCGGTCATCTTGCGCCATAGTTTGATTTTTAATATAGTTGTGGTGAATTTAAGATATATTTGAAGAAAAAATCCATTTAACACACGAAATGGGAAAGAGCGAGATAACCCCAACACAAGTACTATTACTTCCTGGGGCATCTTAAAACATGTATGATTGTGAAATAAGAAATAAAGGTATTTTGTATTTGTAACACGCAAATACTATATTTTACAAAAGTTTTAATATCACGTTTATGAATATATTTTCCATTTATAAATTACATAGGTCACCTGATATTAAAATTTATATTTAGTTAACGTAACATAATAAGGTTGAACGTATTTTATCAAACTCATCTTTCATTTCGATTCTACTATGTACTTTTATTCAATAAATTCGTAAATTTAAGTACTATTCATCATTCCCTACTAGATGATTCAACCCTGTGAAGCCCCAAGCAAACAGACCACTCACTCGAAGTGGTTTTCCCTCGTGGGATTTGGACCCACGACCCACTGCAAAGACAACGCTCCTAACCAATAACTTGGGACAATAATAGTTGAGATGACTTTGGTGAGATTACAGTTTCTGAGTAATATTGTCCCCTAGTTGCATTCTGCGCGGGTGATGTTTACTTGTGTTAGTTTTTGCGTTTGCCATACTGTGTACAAGAGATTAAGTACTGAACCGGGACACTTAAGTTAAGAATTGTTAAGCTCAGTTTTACTTACGAATATGTTGATCTCCTTGCCTACGTTTTTATGTGTTTTATTTTAGTAAATCAATTTTACGTTACTATTACGTAGATTTTTTGTAAAGGTGACCATTTGACATATTATATTTTCAAGAAGTAAGCGTATACCACGTAGCGCAGGTCAACCCTTCGATATCAGTGTCACCTAGAGCTAAGTTGAGTCTGTTTATTTTGTAGTCACTATTTTCATAATCTTCCTCTTGGAAATTTATATAGGTACCTAAAAATACTTAGCTTACAAGTATAATGCACTTAACAAGTAGAATAGTGAAACGTATTAAAATCAACTAGCTAGACCAACATGCCCAATGAAGATTAACTTGCCAAGTAATCTGCTTAGTTCTTGGCTAGGTTTCTCTAGGAAAATCAAATTTCATATACTAAATTGAAATAAACTTCCTACGTTTATACGGATAACCAAGTTGTGTACAGAAAAATGTAGGTAATGGAGATGCATTTATCTTATACGTAAGATAGTGCATTTAAGATGTAATAATGAAATGGGTGGGTACGTATTAGCCGGACATATACGGTTTAAAATAAGTGTCAATATTTTTATCTTAAGTGACAATTTAAGCTAATTGGCATCTCTAATAGCAGCAGTAAGAGTATCTGAGCAAGACTATAGACAGACGGACATGATGACGAAACTAAAAGAGTTCCTCGTGGATTACAGAACCCTAAAAATCAGATTCTCCGATTTCATTTCCCGCACACAAAATCGGATTTTAATCTGGTCACCTCAAGAAAAGAAGCGTATTTTGTTAGTTCAAATAATTTGAAAAAAAAATCCTACAAGTTTATTTGGCGTTCAAATAAAACCTCAATTTATCCGTAAGGAAAACTAGACGAGAGCAGTACAAATAGAAATAATAACAGGTATCGTTTACACTTCGTGTTTTATCTCTGGAACAAAGGATGGGGGCGGATTCCTTTTCGGTACCCCTGCCTATTACAGTCTTAAAGGGTCTGGTTTGATTTGGCGATCTTTCCTTATTTTTGTAAAACAAAGACAAATTACTTTGCAGTGTGTACATACTTAAATAAAAATAAAAACAAAGAGTTTTTCAACGGGCTTTTTTCATCTAGTCTGTCTATGAGAAAAAAAAAATATTTACAAGTTAAAAAACTGATACTGATATTAGTAAAACCGCGCTTTAAATTTGAATAGTAGTTTATGTGCCGTCACGTAATAAAAAATATTAAAACACGGGGCTTGCGGGTTTTTTCATAGCATTCTCGAGTTTATGTATTATTCTGTAAGAATTATGATCATAAAATAGAGCCCTTTTAATCCCAAAAGTGTTTAAATAAACTCTTTGATACTATCAAACAATAGGTTCTTAACACTTTACAGAAATGTACAGAAAATACCTGAATTACTTTAATAGACCCCTAGCTTGTGTAGGAAATAAAGTACTAAACGCAACAGACTGACGCAAAATGTGTTATTATGAGGCGGGGCGAACTATTTTCCAGATTATTTGTGTAACTTCTAGGCTGTTGCCGAGTTGTTATGAAAGAAGTTATCGCGCTTGGAAATTTTAAAAGCTTTTACATTTCTTAGTGCATAAGTATGGGCAGCCTGAATATTTTGCTGACCGCTTTTAAAAGCCTTTGAAAGTAAATTTACGTTGTTAAAAATGAAGGTGTAAATTTGAGACAATGGAACCTTTCATGTACCAGGGTTCCGTACATTAAAAGGAAAAAAATAATTTTGTTGATCTCTCTGTCCGTGGGTCAACCTTTTATTTTGAAAACGCGTAAAGATACCAAATTATAATTTAAACCATATGTATGTACCTACACAATTTATTTATTGCATAATGTAACGTGATAAAATACCGAAACACTCGGAAGTGTATGTCAAGGACAAACAAACAAGGTTTTCTATGACACAGGAAATGTTATTATGTGTGATAAAAATAAATTAAAGTAATAAAAAAAGTCCACCGAAGTGGTGAAAACATCAATTTTTTTAACATAAAAACAACAGCAAATATGTGACGTGACTGACCATAGCAACGTTGTCTTCACATCGTAATAAATCAATCAATTCAGGCAATCAACGTCCACTGTTGGACATAAGCCTCTCAAGTTGCGCCAATGCACCCGATATGCTTGCGTACCGTTTTTTCCAGGTAGTAATTAATAAATAAATACAATATGCTTTATTCAGAAAATAATCGTAACATTTAATTAACGGGGCTTTCCGGTCAGCCATCAAAGAAACTTGTTGATGCCTCGCTCTTCATTCACAGGTTTCATCATTTCAGTCAATAGACGTCACCAGCTGGACATAGGCCTCACCCCAAAGTTCTCCACACAGATCGGTCATGTGCCACCCGCATTCAAGGGACTCCCGCGACCTTCACTAGATCGTTGGCCTCCTGCCACGGCTTCTGCTTCCTGCACACGGCTTCCACTCAAGGACATTTCCAACCCAACGGCCGTCTGTTCCCCTCGCAATGTCCACAGGTTTATAGTCTAGGATTTCATCATCATCATCACATCAGCCCACATTCAACCACTGCTCAGTATAGGCCTCTTCTCTACCACGCAACTTCCTACGTCACCTAGGATTTTAAGTTGATGAAATTGCCTGACCCGGGGATGGACCTGAAGTTCGACCCAAAAGCCACTCAACCGAGTCCAACAAGACTGACAATAAATTCTTAGTCACCCGAAAAGTCTGGAAGTTGACCGTCCTGTACACTTCATGTGGCGTTCGTAAACCTTTTCTGGTCGCGTCACATAACAGTTTGACACAATTTCAGATCTAGATGATGTTGAAGAGTTAATTGACCTACGAGTTGGCAGTATATCATATCGCATCTCTCTGTCTGTTTCTGTCATTCCGAACCATACTAAAATCACATCATGCGCGCCTTCATGGCACGGCGGTGTGCGTAGATTTCGCTGGCGATGTAGGCAGCCGGCATTCTGTACCTAAATATTTTGTGCACTTTGTATGCGCGCATACTTATACACTCCGGTATATCCTGCGCACGGTAACTGAGATTAACCAAGTCACATTGTTAACGGGTACAGTGAACTCGGCAGTCCGACAGATTTACTAACAAGAGTATTTAATATTAAAAATACTACCTAACATTTGAAACAGTCGCGTCGCTACAATTTCCAGCATTTGTTACAGAAATATTCAAATCATATTTTGGACGGTCCATTTTCTGTGGCACGTTAGATTTCCCATAGGAACAGAAGGTGAAACCATAAGAAGTACCAATATACGAGATCGCTAGACCTTCTGTACTATCTTATTTTCAGCAAGAAAATCAATATATTTGTATATTAGGAAAAAAACTACCTAAAGGCAACCGACGTGATAATATTCAGAAAGTACATCAACTATCAGAATCTATTATGAAAGCACAATCCGAAAAATCCGGAAAACATAATTTGCAATAGTTCCACCGCGATGATAGCGGATCCACGTAGTGTTCCGAAGTCCCCCAGTGACACGTTACGGATGAGTCGGGGTAATTAAAAACGTGACCGTCGTCACTTGTCGCCCGAAAGCCCATAAGGGTTTTATCTACTTGCCGGCACCCACTCGCCGGCTTTGTTTATGTATCGGACCACCACTTAAAGTACGTTTTGTTTGTAATTTTAACTTACTTTAACTTTTGCTAGTGACCGTGCGCTTACCTGCGTACCTGTAATGTTTAATTAAGTTTTGTGACGAGTCCTTTTTTCGCTTCGTATTACTTTTACTTTTAGAAATTGAAAAGTAAAACTATCGTACCGTAGTAACTATGCGAAGCGAAAAGCATTTTGTTTTTATATTTCCAAAATGGAAACGGTCTTAACTCATACTCTACATCTAAATATAAGCATCGTAAGGTACTACAACGATGCCTGTGGAAAACTTATTCTATTGTAGGAGGCATTTACATTGGTCGTTAGTGGCCGGCCGCGTTCGGAGTGCGGACAACCATGATTTTCTATACGACAATGAATAGTAGTTGTTGCTATGGCATCCGATTTAAGGACATAACATGCTCTATCACCAAACAAAATAAATGCATCTAAACACAATAGCGACGAAACAACCATACGGCTCACCTGATGGTCAGTGATCACCGCCGCCCATGGACATCTGCAACACCTGAGCCATCAAAAATCCGACGCCGTGAAACTTTCTTATCATACAAACATTGTCTTTCTTAAGTTTAATTCCACATGATGGACCTACCTATTTATTCCCAAAAACATGTAACTAATCAACTTTTACAGTTTTAAACGAGTTATGGTATCAGTAGATAGAAATAAATACGAATTGTAATGATAAATTGAATGAATAAAATAAAAAATAATAGATACGTCACAAAAATATGTTGTCTGACCCGCTGCTGTAACTCAAGAATGCTGGGAGCGTTTTCTCTTTGGATGGCCAACCCTAAGCGTTGGTCGAGGAAACTACCCGCTTCCTCGTCATAGAACTCAATCAACCGAGCAAGCAACTCATGGAAGAGTTTGCGGGCGTCTGGCCCCTACGGTCCAAATTGTTTATTTGCTGAATATGGGTTGGCCACAATGTTTGTCATATGTGGTCACTTTGTGTACCTTTCTAAAATATAGACCCGGCTATCGCATGTGAAAAATCCGCTAGGTGACTTACAACAGTAAGTAATGTAATGTCGTTAAAGTTGGACCTCAGTCTAACAAGACTGAAGTCCAACTTCAACAACATTGGTTGTTTAGTGATATTTTGACATCTCACATAATAATAACCAACCATATACGAGTAATCAGTACATTTTAGGAATCTGATGTCCATTTTGGAGGTATATTGAGAGTCATTTTTACGAGAAAGGCCCATTATTGCTTAACATATTATATATTATACCTCCATATTGTACCTCTGTTCCTTGCTTCCTTGTAAATAGTTGAACTCCTAAATGTCTTTGTTGGCTACAGAAACCTCACGGTGCACTGCACATTGCAGTTGTGAGACTTGAGACACTACGTGACTACGTCCATCATGACTGTATTGTGTAGTGTAACTTCCATCTTACGAAGGAACAACTTAAACATTTTAGGATATGTGTGTCACACATAGTATTTTATTAGTTTTTTTTATAATTGTTATGATGAGCTCAATATACTGTAATAAATATGAGTGCTTGTCGGTTGCGAAATGAAATAAAAATCATTTAAAGATTCTGAATTAATAAGTTACTGACACTAAATGTATTAGAGAGGAGACAGGTTTTAAATGTTAAATAAGAAACGCCCTTCTCCGTTGTATTTTGGTAAATAAGGTATTAAAAGAGGCTTTCTTGATAAAATAATGCAAGATACGATTATCTGAATTACTTGTATTAGATAGTTATTAGGTACCTATGGCTTACCATTTTACGACTTTCGAACTCTTTACATCCTTTTTAAAACATTATGGTAATCCTTCAAGATCATAGTCCTAATTCCATATTCGTCAAAAATTAAATAGAGACAAAATTCGATTTTTAATATAAAATACTTTCTATAAATTAAAACAATGGTATTGTCCTTTTCGGAGAAATAATGAATTTGGACTGCGACAAAAATGACATCTCGAGATAATTTAAAATAAGGGGTAAAAGAGTAATTTTGAAGCAAAGAGAAGTTGTAACAAATCTATTCCTTGAATTTACTTTTGTAGCTTCTGAACCATTGCTGCTTGCTGTCATTCCTTTGTGACATGCAATCTCATTTTGAATGCGGCCAGCGGCAACTATTACCCAGAAATCGGCGTTGTTACAACTCACACATGTCGCAAGTATACTTGCTCTGCCCTAATCTTATTTAGGTTCTAGTTCTTAGTACTTGCAATCTATTTTCATTGTACTTAATTCTTCAATTCTGAGGAACTGACGTACTAGTTATAATCATTAACTCAGAAGACGGTTCACATTTCAAGGCATTCAAGATCTCGAACTTTGCAGACAACTGTAAATGCGTTATGAACTTTCACACCACCACAAATGGAATATCATGTTACGTATAATTGAGTTGGTGAGGAGACTAACTAATCGTCTTCACGGGATATTAGCATTTGGATTCTGATCGCTGTACTTTCGTGGATAAAAATAATCTTTTATAAGCTATACATAGAGCTACAGATATATAGTTAGCTTAGCGGTAAACATGTTGACATTCTTTTAAGAGTTCCTCTACAAGGATATTTTAACCGACAAAAACAATAGGGGACGTTCTCCATTTGACGCAATTTTTTTTTATTACGAATTTTTCTTTGAACTTTGAATGTTTTGAACCTAAAAAAAAGTCTGTCGTAACAGCCTTTAAAAAATTTTACTAAAGTGCACTCAATTAAAATTATGATTTTTAATCAGAAATCAGCACTATATTTGCTAGAAAGAAATAGTAAGTAATTCGGATACCAAATGCAAAATCCACATGTTAATAATGCCACAATTCTGTGTTATGACGTTAGTTTGTATTAAAATGGACATAACTCTCTACTTGAGGGGTAATAACTCCATGGTTTATCGTCTCTTAAAAATATTATGTAAGAAATAACAAAATGAGAAATGTTATTATAAATGTAACAGAAATGCTTGTCGATGAAATAGATCTTTTTTGGTAGGTATGTTTCTATTGCTCACACAATGGTTTTTCTTAGAGATAGACAAAAGATTCAAAAATTCAAATAAAATAAAGGTTGTATCTGTTCCAAAATTGAAACACTTTGCTAACTCTTTACATGTCCAGAGTAGTCAGTTCCGTAGCCTTTAGTTCAATAATGAATACCTTATCTACGTTTGTCTCTCTTATCATAGCCGACAAGAGAGAGAAACGTAGATAAATCTGTCGTTTTTGAGACCGGGGTATGCTAAGACTATGACAAAGGATTTGGGGTGACTGATAATCTCCTTCTTCCCTTCACAGTCCAATTAACTAGAGCTATCCGTGTCTCTCTACGTTACATCAGTCTCAATTCTGCCTTTGTTCACATTGTTATGGCTCAGTCCAGAACGTAATGACGCCAACTGCACTCGAAACAGCAGTTTTTACCTTCATTGCCCTACACTCATAAACTTTTACCCTCGCCTGACCCGTTAGCGGGTGTCAGCCTAAATAATGCATTTTACACCGGTTTTTATAACTTTAACCCACTTGTTGCAACTGTGTCGTTTGTGTTCTTTTCATACGTTTTCAAGAATACTTTTTTATGTTAAAAGGGAGAGAATGAACAGTTCGTACCTTCATCTGATGCTAAAAGATACTTGGTATTACTGTTCACTCACACAACAATATTTAAATACTAGTACATTTGTTTTAGGCTAAAGTCAAGTTTCTACAAGAACTTAAATATTTTTCTCTGAAAAACTTAATTGGCAAATATACTCGTATTTGGGTATTTTCAGATATGGACTAACAGTCCCCTTAATTTATTTAATAATTAAAATATTATATACATACAAACTAGTTGAAAACAAGGGTGAACAGCATAGCCCTAACTCCTCAGAAGAAAATACTGTAACGTGTGGTGGGGAGTGCACACGATTAGTCCTTCAATGTTATATTCTTTTATCTTCTGAAATAATTATTGATTAGATCGCGACCACCAGCGAAGAAGTTTACCATCGTTACAATACCTACATACACATGACGTTGTCTTTAAATATAGAATCTAAACTATCCTAATCATATCCTAATAGACAGAATTCATTTGTTACGTCGTATACTTCCGGTAAGGGTGTGTGTGCACTGGCGTTGATATAAGCTTTGTCTAAGTTGCCTCAGCTATTTTACGCATCAAACTTTCCGTTGACGAAATTTATTCATGACGTGATCCCTCGTAAATACATTTGGGAGTTTATTGTCGTAATGAATTTGATATGGCGGATGAAAACAGGCTTATCTCTCCCCATCCGTTGTTATTTTGTTAGTTGTCCTTAAATGTTATTTTATAAGTTTGATAAGAATCTTTTGTTTTGGTAATTAAGGCTAAGGCTGTCATCCATCTATTTCAAACTGTGTCTACGTCTTCTTCTTCATGAGCAGCATGTGTTTGCATATGCCTCTCCAATATCTCTCCACTTTCTTCTATCATCAGTCTTCCTGAACTATGTTGCCCTAACAAGAGTATTGACGTCATCAAACCATCTGGCAGTTTGTTCGATTTTCTGTCTCTTCGCCTTCATTTAGGAACATCCTGGTTTCATCTTCTATCTCCTTCAGCACACACAGCCGGCTAATGCCAAACTAAAGTGTAGTTTACGCCTACGTATAAACATGTTGAATATTTTTTATGCCATTCTAATTTATCTTAGCTGTCTTTCCCAACTTTAGTCAAATCCCGCAAAAGGGACCATAAGTATCTAATACTATAATACCTATGTAGTAAGAAAGTATTTTAACGGAGTTGACCTTCTTCATGTACGACAATTTAATAAAGAGGGTCAACGATCAAAGCCAGTCAAAATCACAGTAGCCAAATAAAGCAGTGGTGGGTGGCTAGCGTTTACAATTTCTAAACTACTATCCTTACATTCACACCCAACACACACGCACACAAGCACGCGCCCACATAAACACGTATACAGGATGTATCTGTGAACATTTACATACCATTAACCACGTGTTCTATCAACCATTCTGAACAACATTTGTTCAACAACTTTTCCTTATTCTTCGAAAAATTTTGGTACTCCCCATACAAAATGACCAAGTCACGTGACCGACTTTGTATAGAAAGATGAAATTTTTTTATGCGAATTTCCAAAAGTCATAGAACAAATGTTGTTCAGAATGGTTGGTAGAACACGTGGTTAATGGTATGTAAATGTTCACAGATACACCCTGTATTACCCTGATACTAATATCCATCCACACACATGTTACCGATAAAGTGAGCCTCATTTTTAGGTTGAAGGGAGTATGCAACTCTTATTCAGATAGTATCAATGCAACTTTTTGTCTAGCTTTATTTTTCTAGGTAGCAACCAAACTTTTTTAGGATTAAGTATCATACTCGTTACCTTTCTGGGAAACAGCTCTAGGCTTCTGCACAAATACCGCCCGGATCTTTTGAACAGATTCTCTTTGGAACGAGATCTTGCACCTACACTTTGTTCCGTGCCATGATTATTCCCGAGCGAGAAGTTAAATAAGCTAGTTTTAGAATTCCCCCGAACAGTTTAAGCGTTCACACCCACTCACTTGGAAGAACAAAAGTTATTATGAAATACATCAGTTACCTATTTATACAATGTGAGGGTTTTGGGTAGAAATGAAATGCTTATTATAACAAATTTTGCATTATTTTTATAAATCAGCTTTGTCATATAAATTAAAAACATTAAATTTTATAAGCATAAACCGCATAAAAATCAATGGTAAGGAATCGCGAAGCTGACTCGGATTTAACCAGTTTTTTTTATGAATTCACTCTAAGCTCACTATAATGGTTCGACAAACTGATGTATTGATGTTACAGTCGTTGGCGGTTGAGTGCCAGGATAAATCCAGCTGTGATCTGCTAAGGTTATCAGTCCTTACAAAAAAAAATTGGTAGGTACCTTTATCACAAACGAATCTTCCACATATCGCTGAATGTCACTTGGATGATGATACAGTATTTGGCATGTTTGGTAAAAATATTGAATCGAAGAATTGACAGGAGAGTTATACAATTGATTCTGGTTTATCATAGACAAAAACCAATATGCTTGTTGATCTATATCCACATTTACATGCAAGTATCATTGACAACAAATAGATTCCACAAGATTGAACAATCGCAGTGAATCTTCGTGTTTGAAATTGAATTAAAAATCTAGTTGAATTCCGCTCCGCGCACATTTCTTTTCTCAAAGACTAATATTTTGTATCGCAACTGCAAAGCTCTGGAAATTTCTCGTACCTCGCTAGTTCCACCTAGGTGCCTTTAAACGAAATTGATACAATAAATTGGAAACTAACCTACTTGGCGATACTCTCGATATGCAGATCTCAGCCTTTCTTCCCTCGTGTGGCCGCATTCCCTGATCAAATTGAAAATTCCAAAGGGTTATCTATAGGGCATGAGTATGTGCATGGACACAGAAATTAAATTGTTCCGAAATAGTTTTGAAACTATAGCTTTGTAATTTGTGGAACAAAGTACCTTTACGATAATATTACTTGTTTGTGGAACAAAATTATTTGGATTTATGGGTGAAATATTCATACATTTTTTCAGCTCTTTTATTAATCTTGCTTGATTGAATTGAATATTGACGTATAATCTAAACATTTTGACGTGATAGAGTAAAATTTTAGGTAAAAAAGTTAGTACAAAATTTAAAAACAATGTTGCATATTTCGCTCGCGCCTTTTTTATATAACTTTTAAATAAAATACACAAAGCACGTCGTATAATCAGATTTTTTTACTCCCGCAACATGTTATTTCCATTAAAACTGTAAAACGTGACCTGTCGAAACATTAAACTCCACATAAGCGGTTGAGTGCTTCTTGATAAGATTTTCTATTTTCGAAGTGATGCCTCGGTCGACCCGTAAATTGGTAATAAATAAACCGTTTAAAACTTTTAATATGTGGAAAGAAATTTATTCACGGAGAACATGTCCTATCAAAATATCTCGGCCCACACGTTATGTCGGCGCATTCTTCTCCTAAATTGAAATTCTCGAACGGTCTCCCCGCGCTAGCTGGGTGGGGCTGGAGCCAAAAGACAAATACAACGTTCGATTAATGTGATCAAATATAATTTTTCTTCGGCACTGTACTAATGTAACACGACGACAATGTTTGCTTTCAAAACGATTATTCAATTTGTTAATGTGCGTTGAAAATAACCGCGTTATTTTTTGTGTGGGTTTCATTCATACTATACATTCCTCTTATTTTATTTTTTCTAGCTGTAAATTCGTCGACCAAATACAATTTATTATTAAAACTCAATTTTTATCCGTACTACAACATTGGGCTGATTGTTATAGTATAAATTTGATGTAAGTATTTTGTATATGTGCAGTTTCCTTAAGATATTGTAATTTTATTTTTGAATTCTGTGCTAGTTAACTGTCAGTGGGACCAAGTTTCTTAATAAGTTTGAGTTCAGAGATTTTGATGACATTTATCTTGGAAATAGATGGGATTATTTCACTCAGAATACTCTAGAGTGTAATCTACTCGCACCTGTGATTGATAGCTATTGCTACCTTTTACGATATAAATAAATATCTCAACGTAAAAAGCGTTTCGTATTATTTATTTCGCAATACACGCTACTATAACTACTATTCAAGTTATACATGAAAAAAGGAGCGTGTTTGCAAAAACATCGTTCAAAATTTTGCTATCCAAATTTAAATTAATTATTTAAAAATACCTTACCTAATATTTGCAATTTCCATAGAGCACAAACGGTTCAGACATCATCACTGCGTGTAGAATGGCGCAAGATTGTGAAGCAAACCATAGTTTCCTGTGACGCTGACGACTCCAACCACTCTTCAAGAGTGTGATGACATAGAATTTGTAGGTAATTAAATCGATTCACTTGTGTGAAGTGTCCGCGTCTCCCTTAATTCCTTCGTGTGGCCGCATTCCCTGATCAAATTGAAAATTCCAAAGGGTTATCTATAGGGCATGAGTATGTGCATGGACACAGAAATTAAATTGTTCCGAAATAGTTTTGAAACTATAGCTTTGTAATTTGTGGAACAAAGTACCTTTACGATAATATTACTTGTTTGTGGAACAAAATTATTTGGATTTATGGGTGAAATATTCATAAATTTTTTCAGCTCTGTTATTAATCTTGGTTGATTGAATAGAATATTGACGTATAATCTAAACATTTTGACGTGATAGAGTAAAATTTTAGGTTAAAAGTTAGTACAAAATTTAAAAACAATGTTGCATATTTCGCTCGCGCCTTTTTTATATAACTTTTAAATAAAATACACAAAGCACGTCGTATAATCAGATTTTTTTACTCCCGCAACATGTTATTTCCATTAAAACTGTAAAACGTGACCTGTCGAAACATTAAACTCCACATAAGCGATTGAGTGCTTCTTGATAAGATTTTCTATTTTCGAAGTGATGCCTCGGTCGACCCGTAAATTGGTAATAAATAAACCGTTTAAAACTTTTAATATGTGGAAAGAAATTTATTCACGGAGAACATGTCCTATCAAAATATCTCGGCCCACACGTTATGTCGGCGCATTCTTCTCCTAAATTGAAATTCTCGAACGGTCTCCCCGCGCTAGCTGGGTGGGGCTGGAGCCAAAAGACAAATACAACGTTCGATTAATGTGATCAAATATAATTTTTCTTCGGCACTGTACTAATGTAACACGACGACAATGTTTGCTTTCAAAACGATTATTCAATTTGTTAATGTGCGTTGAAAATAACCACGTTATTTTTTGTGTGGGTTTCATTCATACTATACATTCCTCTTATTTTATTTTTTCTAGCTGTAAATTCGTCGACCAAATACAATTTATTATTAAAACTCAATTTTTATCCGTACACAACATTGGGCTGATTGTTATAGTATAAATTTGATGTAAGTATTTTGTATATGTGCAGTTTCCTTAAGATATTGTAATTTTATTTTTAACTCTGTGCTAGTTAACTGTCAGTGGGACCAAGTTTCTTAATAAGTTTTACTTCAGAGATTTTGATGACATTTATCTTAGAAATAGATGGGATTATTTCACTCAGAATACTCTAGAGTGTAATCTACTCGTACCTGTGATTGATAGCTATTTGCTACCTTTTACGATAAGATAAATATCTCAACGCAAAAAGCGTTTCGTATTATTTATTTCGCAATATACGCTACTGTAACTACTATTCAAGTTATACATGAAAAAAGGAGCGTGTTTGCAAAAACATCGTTCAAAATTTTTTTATCCGAATTTAAATTAATTATTTAAAAAAACTTTACCTAATATTTGCAATTTCCATAGAGTACAAATGGTTCAGACAACATCACTGCGTGTAGAATGGCGCAAGATTGTGAAGCAAACCATAGTTGCTGTGACGCTGACGACTCCAACCACTCTGCCAAGAGTGTGATGACATAGAATTTGTAGGTAATTAAATCGATTCACTTGTGTGAAGTGTCCGCGTCTCCCTTAATTCCTTCGGCGCGCTGAGAGGTCCGACGATCGGCTTGAGCGAGTACGTAAGCACCCTTTGAGATAGCCGGCCTTTGAGAGGAGAATGCATTGTGATGCCGTATCGATTTTGCTACTGAAATGATTTAAAAGTGTGTTTCTTGTATAATGTCTTGAGCGCTAGAAATAAGGAAACTACGAGTGCAGAGTGCAGCTATGCATTTTATAAAACTATAATAATTTACTTATTGAATATTAAGATACTTCTACCACTTCGAAATATTTACAAATCTGCAATAAAGAATTAACTTAGAGTTATCTTCAACCAATAAAGGTAACGGCATAATCGACTTAATCTGAATCACAATCGAGCAATGAATTGGTTTTTTATGTTTTGTTAATATATCTCTAGTACTACATTGTGTCGCTCTCTAGGTATATAATGCAGTGCCTTTTCATTATGTGATCAATGCTCTGATAACTACATAATCATGTGAGTAGGAAAACTAAATGAAGAAACAATACAGGCATTATTGTAAGACATTCATTTGTAGTGTAGGAAGGGTTGCCTTAGTAAGTGTTCCAATAAAAACCATGAGCAACACAGGGTGAGCACCCCCCTTAATTGCGGTGCATTTTAACATCATATCAAGTTTACTACGAAATAGTAGAATGTACTCATTGATGAGATGTTATACATTTAGCTTATAGTGATAATTAAAATTTATAGAGAGAAAAAGCATCCTATTATTATTATCTTAAAGTATTTTTTTAATTGAAGTTTTTTGCTTATTTACTGAAAATATCCTGCATTTTTTGTTTACGTGAGATCTAAGATAATAGTTTCGGGAATAGCAATGTTAAACCTCTTTTAACTTCCGAAGATTAAAGCGCACGATTGCCTTTAGTTATGATTAACTAAAAAAATAAATAAAATAAATAAATGCGCCAGATAAAAACACCAATCAACCAGGTTTCAAACTAGGACAACCCCTGTACTATGAGTACCAGATAACGATCTTCTATACTATTTATAAAGAGATAACTTCTATAGACAACGACAAGGCTTATAGGTAAACCGAAAACACGAAACGCTTGCGCGATGTAATTGAGCCCAGCGCCATCTATTAGTTCATTTCTGTATTACGGTCCCGAAGCGAAGTGAGGGCGGGCCACTAGAAATTAATAAAAATAATAAGCTATCAATGATAATAATAAGACTATCAAAACGATTTCAAATCCTATTTAAAGACAAAATTAGTATAAATAATATTCGATAGTACGCCCCATTCTTAAAGAAAGCATATTAGGCAAGAGATATAGAAACCAAAAGTCCGCGCTGAGTGAGCTCGCGTCCCGTGTACAGTGTGAGCGCACCCTTTGAGTCGCGGCCCGGTCTTTGAGCGGGTGCATTTTGATACCATATCGATTTTACTACTGAAAACATTTTTACTCTCTTTTGCGCTCAACTTTTAGTTGCGCTACGTTAATGTTGTAGAGAAAAAAACATACTATTATTATTATCTTAAAGTATTTTTTAATTGGTGTTTTTTGCTTAGGTATTTACTGAAAATATCCTGCATTTTTGGTTACGTGAAATCTAAGATAATAGTTTTGGGAATAGCAACTGTTAAACCTCTTTAACTTCGAAGATCCAAGCGCAACGATTGCCCTTTAGTTCTGATTAACTTAAATCAAACATAAATAAATAAATAAATGCGCCAGATAAAACACCAATCAACCAGGTTTCAAACTAGGACAACTCCCTGTACTATGAGTAACAGATGGACGATCTTCTATACTATTTATAAAGAGATAACTTCTATAGACAACGACAAGGCTTATAGGTAAACCGAAAAACACGAAACGCTTGCGCGATGTAATTGAGCCCAGCGCCATCTATTAGTTCATTTCTGTATTACGGTCCCGAAGCGAAGTGAGGGCGGGCCACTAGAAATTAATAAAAATAATAAGCTATCAATGATAATAATAAGACTATCAAAACGATTTCAAATCCTATTTTAAGACAAAATTAGTATAAATAATATTCGATAGTACGCCCTATTCTTAAAGAAAGCATATTAGGCAAGAGATATAGAAACCAAAAGTCCGAGCTGAGTGAGCTCGCGTCCCGTGTACAGTGTGAGCGCACCCTTTGAGTCGCGGCCCGGTCTTTGAGCGGGTGCATTTTGATACCATATCGATTTTACTACTGAATACATTTTACTCTCTTTTGCGCTCACTTTTAGTTGCGCTACATTAATGTTGTAGAGAAAAAGCATCCTATTATTATTATCTTAAAGTATTTTTTTAATTGAAGTTTTTGCTTATTTACTGAAAATATCCTGCATTTTTGTTTACGTGAGATCTAAGATAATAGTTTCGGGAATAGCAATGTTAACCTCTTTTAACTTCCGAAGATTCCAAGCGCCCGATTGCTTTAGTTATGATTTAACTTAAATAAATAAATAAATAAATAAATGCGCCAGATAACCACCAATCAACCAGGTTTCAAACTAGGACAACCCCTGTACTATGAGTACCAGATGACGATCTTATACTATTTATAAGAGATAACTTCTATAGACAGACGACAAGGCTTATAGGTTAACACCGGAAAACACGAAACGCTTGCGCGATGTAATTGAAGCCCAGACGCCATCCTATTAGTTCATGTTCTGTATTTTACTGTCCCGAAGCGAAGTGAGGGCGGGCCACTAGTAATTAATAAAATAATAAGCTATCAATGCATAATACTAAGGACTAATCAAAACGATTTCAATCTATTTAAAGGACGCAATTAGTATAATAATATTCGATAGCTAACGCCCTATTCTTAAAGAAAGCATATTAGGCAAGATGATATAGAACCAAAATGTCCGAGCTGAGTGAGCTCGCGTCCCGTGTACAGTGTGAGCGCACCCTTTGAGTCTCGGCCCGGTCTTTGAGCGGGTGCATTTTGATACCATATCGATTTTACTACTGAATACATTTTACTCTCTTTTGCGCTCGCTTTTAGTTGCGATAAATGAATGTATTTTGTATGGAGAAAAAGTAACTAGGATATTTAATTGCGTTGAATTTAAACTGATTTCAAACATTGAATGAAAACGAATCACGATTCATTCCTAGAAATATACAGTGTCTAGTTTGGTCTGAACAAATTTTGACTAGTTCAAAGATTTATAAAGTAAAAAATTATAATTATCAAGTTTATTTAGGTTCATAAAATACTTGTCTATTGTTCTATTATTATTATATAAGTACTGAGAAAGAATTCATGAAAATATTTAAAAAATATCCGGCAAAGACCCGGTAGGACGATGTACAAAGGTACTCGATTGACAAGAGTGAATCGCCATGGGCGTCGTTTTAATTACCATATCTACCAAGAAGTAAGAAGTCAAATTTAAGGCTACTAAAATAATTATTTTCTCCCTACATACTATTTATTAACTTACTGACGTTTCGGCTCGTTACTGCGGCTGTGGTCACAAGCAAATTTGGAATCTGCTGTCCGAGACTGTCAAGCAGTAAGTGCATAAGTATGTACTTTAAAATTAACTCCGCTTTAACCCCGTGTTCAACAAATGGTAACAATTCAATACAAATTACTGACATAATTAACAATTATTTTAAGATATTAAGTACCCAAAAAAAATATGTTGAGAAGTGTCCCACATACTTACCTACATCTTAAGCCCATTTACGATTATGACACCAAAATCTTGTAATGTATCACGTCTAGTTAGTTCGAAGGGTCGTAATCCGAGTAAAAGCAAGTAAGTAGTCAAATCGCATAAACTTACCCTCTATCATAACTTTGTTCCGGGATTAACATCCAGACATTTTTCACCCCCCTCACCGTCTATAGAAATAATGGAACTGAACACTAGGCGCGTGGGCATCGACTGTAGGTATTTGCATATAAATTCCTCAGGATTGTGAGTGGTAGTGATCTTATAAGACCACTTTTACGAATTGTGGTGGTGACGTCAGGTATTAGTTTCATTTCATTTGTTAACATCTGCAACACAGTAAAGTTAGAGAGTTTTTGTTCTTTCTATTTACCCCACATTGTGTACAAAACTGGTATACTTACGATAGGTACTTGTATGTTACTTACTCTCTAAACTATAGTTAATAATAGTGATGAATCTTGACATGTAAAGATAAATCTCTCAGTAGTAAACTACAATGTATCCTGAGAATAAACTCTAAGGATACATTAAATATTGTTTAAATGTCTTACGTTACTAATTATATACCTACCTAATATAACCCGGAGAGGTGGACTAAAATCGTCACACAATACAAGCCAACAGATGGGCGACGGTTGAGAGTTGAGAGGCAGACCCAGAAAAAGATGGCGGGACGATTTAGACCCACTATAAACAAGATTGTCAAGCGCTGGCTACTGTCAGGACCAATGGACGAGTTTGGGAGCGGCCTATGCCCAGCAGTGGGACAGTTTAGGCTAAAATACCTTTTTACAAATAAAGTGAAAAATACTAAATGTTGCAGTAATTTGTTTATAGAACATTCATAAAACTTATTATTTAATAGCATTCGACACATAGCGGATTCACAGGAATATCAACGATTCCATGCGAATTTACGTTTAAAATTGGAAACGAAAAGGTTGGTAGCTACAGAAATTTTGTTAGAGAATAGTCTAAAATTAGAACACTGAAATGTAAAGCTACCAGGAAAAATGGATTTTTAAATGCAGATTACAAACTTTTATACTTTTTGAAAATAAGTTCAAAGCAAAACCTGTCAGAATTAAAAAGAAATGGACAGGAACAGGAATTAAAAACAGAAGCAAAATGTGGACAGGTCCATTGGATAAGAACGTGCGTAACTTCGTTTCAGATGCCCCAGATGGAAAGACGACTTGAAAAAAGTTGCTGGCTTGAACTAGATACAAGAAAATACTCAAGAAGCCTCCTTGAGTATACTAAATTACAGCTACACTAAATTAGTAACAAAATTCTAAAAAGAAGAACAATAATTCACTTGGTCAGGTTTCTTTACCTAAGGGTTTTGGGGTTCAAACGTAAATTGTAGCACTAAAATTATCAGACTTAGACTAAAATTATTAGAATTCAGCGCTATGCGGAATGACAAGAACAGGAAAAAAGTTTTGAATAAAGCATCCAGAAAGATTCATGGGCACTAACTTCCTTATAAATATAAATTAAAATTAGCATGGATACGTTAGATGGTAAATATTACGTTAGTTTTGAATACATTTTGCACTCAAACAAGTTAAAAATTGAGAGTCTGATAATAAATTACGCAGCTCTACCCGTTTGAATAAATTCTGTGTTATTTATGGGCTAGTCTCCCGCTTCGCCGTATAGACAATTGTTTGCACTTCAGTATACATATTTATTGTTTGAAAGGAAAAAGTTTCTAGAATATCGTCACATTGTAATGTTTTTTTAAATATTCTTAGCATTTTATGAAAGCCATGATAATAACTGGAATCAACATCTTCTTTTTGAGTATTTATGTAATGTAACAAACCGAACTATAGCATACTATAGCATACTAAGCGACAGCTTTTCGATATGTTTAGTCCAGCTAGACTAGATTGATACGTATGGTCTCACAGGCAACCGGCGGAAAGCTGCGCCTGCGCAGAAGTGAGGGTACCAGAGGTCCAATCCGGGAAGGACACAAAAGCGCACCAATCTATAAAAAACACCCCTTGTGTTATGGTTGGTAATACTTTTCCACTGATACCTACATACACATAGGGTTGCCAGGCGTCCGGATAAAGCCGGACAGGGTTAGACTTTATTAGAACGTAGTAGACGATGCAGCAAGCCATCGGCCTCTTTACCCAAATGTTATTTTCTTTTATAAGACCTCGCAACTCTACACACGCACACACACACACGCCTCAAAAATAAACAATGTCAAGTTTGTTACTCCAGCGTTTAGTAAAAGATACAAATCTTAATAATTACAAATGCATAAATGAATATTCGCCAGCACAACAGCAATCGAACAAAGTAAATCTGCAAATAAGAAGATGAAGCAATTATTTAGCTTAGTCATGCATTGTATTTCCGCTCATTAGGTGTATATTTATTTAATTTACAACGGCTGGGGGCCGCCGATAAGCTGCGGGGCGTGCGCGCCTCCGACGCCGCCGACTGAATAATAATGCAAGCGGACCGCTAAAACGACGCTTTGGTCTGCCGTGGCTCACAACAACTGCTAAAAGAATATGACAACAAAAAAAGTTTCATACAGTTTCTAGTTTTCTACCTTTATTTTAACTATTTACAACGAGCTGTTTAGCGCTGTGGTTTGAGCTCCAGTGAAGACGAAGTCGGTTCGTCGCACCAACACAAATGTTTGTTAATGAAACATAATATATATTTCTGTTGAGTCTGGGTGCTTGTGGTTCTTTGTTGTTTTTGGTATCAATTTTTTTTTTCAGAATATGATGTGATTTCTACTGATACACCTGTTTATGTATATGGATTTTCTAGGCTTACCTAAGCACTACGTACTCACAGATAATACTAGTACATTGAGCTGCAAAATGGTTCCGGCAAACTTCATATTTTGTTGCAAGAATATAAAAACATGAACTAGATATAACTAACTTGCTAATAAAGTTACCTACCTACACTTGAGTTACAATTTTACAGAAAGCTGATTGATTAAATATTTAAAGACACTTCGTCCAAAATAGTTTGCAAGTCACTGTGAAACCGTAAGAGCGCCGTCGAAACCGTGCAGTCGCGAAAAGAATTTGTGAGCAGGAAAAATACACGGAACATTTTAGTGGTTCTATTTCCTTGTACCTTGACAAGACTGACGCATTATGGAGTAAGGCTACACTCAAGAAACTGGCTTGCTGCTAACCCTATAGCAAGTTAAGGTCGATACAGTAATGCGATCAACTTGACTCCAAGAAATGTCGAGTACTCGCAGTTAAATTACTTTTACAACCATCCGACTGTCAACAGACTTAAGATTCAATCAGCATATTTTTATGAGATCAGTGTCTTAAAAAGGCCTTTGACTAATGTCTTAATCTTTTTATTCTTCTTTATATTAAAGGTGAGCAAAAGAGCATGTGATAGCAAGAACCACAGCAAGTTTTTAAATGTTTTTAAACTTTCGCGTTTTGCGTACAAACATTTGACATATACGGGACTTCAAGCAAGTAAGAGTGCTATACTTAATGTACTTATTTTTTATATATCCTCACGATTAGTCTAGTTTACTTCAGTTGCGTTTAGTTTATATCAAGTATTATATCATCATAATCATTAACAACCCACGCTCGTCCACTGCTGGACATAGGTATCCCCCAATGCACGCCACCGCTCCCGATTTTCGGCCACTCTCATCCAGCTCACTCCAGCCAGCCTTCGAATGTCGTCATCCCATTTTGTAGCAGGGCGTCCAACACTACGTTTACCGAGTCGCGGTCTCCACTCAAGGACTTTATGGCTCCAACGGAATTACAAACTGAAGTGGCAGTGGGCTGGTCACATTAGCCGCAGAACTGATAACCGTTGGAGCCATATTTTGAGTACCTAATACAATTTCGTAGTTGGGTCATTGTCAAAAACCTGCCTAAATTTGTAACGACAGTATAATTTCCAAAGTTATACTAATAAATATTATTAATTAACGATTTCTTGCAGTTTATATCAGTGCCAATTCATGTATAAATGTTTAATTGAAAGAAACAAAATATTTTAATTATTATGATTTTATTTAGCCATAAAAGTCCGTTTCGTTGATCTGTTACGAATCGGGGAATGCCAATTAGTACTAGTAATACACACAAAATATGGCCTGAATTAAGTAAATGTTAGTTGTTATTTGATTTATATATTCTTAAGATTGTATGTGAACATTTTTGCCTATATCGATATCAGTTTGGAAAAAATATTTAATATTGTCACATGTTACAGAGACACCAAGTCTTTTCGGTAGTCCAAAAATATGAGTATGAAAAGTGAAATAATTTGAAATTGTGAATTCAGCCCCAACGTCAAATACCAAAATCAGTATCCAAACGTATTTTGTCAGCCATCTTTAGTCTATGTGCACGATCAACGCAGAGGCAGTGTTTTGTTTACCGAAAATTGCTAATTTGTCAAACCTCGTCGGTTCTTTTCGGTTGCTATACAAACTTGGTAAGCAATGTTTAATTAATGAAATAAACTGGCTAGCGCATGTGGCAGAAGGGATAGTAATACAAATATAGTGAGATTTTGTTCCTAATCTCTAAATATTTCGCGCCAGCTCGATTTTGCAATAAAATTTCCATTCGGTGATCATCTTTTCGGTGGTCACAGATGACACAGATCATGCTGTACTATATCAAAAAATACCCGGCACGTTCCTGTCTTGATCTGCGCGCCTCTCATCTCATGTTAAATGCAAATTTAGATGCAAAATTAAGTACGGTTAGCAAAAAAACAGCTACTTTCATTGCTACAAATATAATATTGCTGACTTTCCCGTACCATATCGTGTGTTATTTACCAGTATCATAATTTGGCATCTAAATTTGGTAAACTGCGAAGAACTAAGAGGTACATATTTTAAAAAACATAAAAACTGTACACTTTTTTTATTCGTATTAACTTTAATAACAGGGGGCCCAGCTAGAAAGACAAAACTTTCAAAGCTGAATTTCTTCGGTTCTATAGTGGATTCCTTAAATTTGATACCTAATATAAATCCAATGTACCTTACATTGGAAGTACATTAGATCAGTATATTTTTTATGTATTTCGAACGTTAAATAGCCGAGGTCCCAGCTGGGAAAATCAAGCACTTTATCGTAATTTCTGCCATAACGGTAGAAGTACAATCAATTCTGTTGATAAACTCGAAAGGTACATTGAGCAACTGAAGCATTGCCATTAGTTTTATAAGTCTAGCTCGAGGGGGGGCCAGCTAGATGCGATGAAGACATTTTAAAATTTTTGATCACCAAAATTTGTCTATTCGGTGATCCGTAAGAATTCTTTGCTTATTTTATTAATGTATTTTTTTTTTGCGTTGTAACTAATTTAAATAAGAGAAGAGGCTGTGAAAAGGTTTCAATTAATACGGATACCAATTGTTATTAAATGTTAAGTTGTTCTTTTCAGTGATCACTGTGGTCTTTTCGGTGGCCCCAAAAAAACTTATTTTGTTCCATATTACCCAAAAAAATAAAAACGATCTGATTTGTTCATTACTTTATAATTAACATTAAAGTACTTATTAGAAAATTAATAAAACTCGTCCCAACTAACCATTTTTTTATTTTTTATCATCGTAGCCGTAATTTGACAATGACCCAGTTAGTGCTTAGTAACACTACTGCGTTTGGCATCTAAATATAGTGGAACTCCCCAAATAAATTTACAAACTAAATTGCAGCATTCTGTAAAGAGAACTAATGCCAGAAAATTGTTCACTAAATCAGTGAGAGTAAATTAAACAATGATTTTAGCATTCCAATGCTGATGGACTCATTCTGCAATTGCATATTGTCGGTTTCATAAATGTTCGGAAATTATGTCAAAAGCAGCCGCTACTCTTGTCCCGTTGTGTAAGGCTTATCATAAAATATATAACTGTAGGTATGTTACTGTTACACAGCACGCTCTACGAAATATTACAATCGTTGAATTGTATTATATATCCTAACTAATATTATAAATGCGAAAGTAGCTCTGTCTGTCTGTTACTCTTTCACGCCAAAACTACTGAACGGATTTGAATGAAATTTGTAATACAGATAGTCTAAGCCCTGAGAAAAAACATAGGCGATATCATAATATAGACTCACTAGGTGTTAAAGACATTGTTTAAAAAAAACGTGTAATGCTCTAGGAGTTGGGATACATAGGGTATGAATTTACGATTTGAGGTTTTCTAATTATTCAAAATTTACGAGGATAAATTTTTTTGAAATGTAAAAATCTATTTTACAGGTAAAGGGATAGGTAACATGGGGAGCCTTGGAATTTTCTTAAAAGTAATTTTGGGGTTAGAGTAACGGGAGACGTGTGCTTCGTGTAGGTATAAAGATGCATTTAAACACAATTTAACGAAACTTTGTTAAGGCAACCTAAAAAATATGTAAGAACATCGTCGCAGGTGCAGTCTAGTTTATTAACAAAAATAAATACAAGCAACCTACCTCTTTGCGGCTTTATCTTAGATTCGTATCAGTATGGCTAGACCCCTACAACGCCATAGCCAGAATGCGAGCTGCAAATCTAATTTAATCTTTTATTCGAAGTGCAGTTAGCTGCAGCATTTAAAATAGTTACACGAGATGAATAGCTATGACTTTGTTTCAGTATTCTTAGACCATTTAGTGCGGGATAAGAATTTTATCAGTTCAAGTCCAATGCAGGAAAGTGAGTTACAGGTTCTACGTTCTGCCTGCATTTGCATTTAGAAAAGAAACGTTATATCTTTTAAACTAACCTCTTTGTTTGAATACTAGTAGCCCACCTCACTTCGCTGGGAATATTAGCTCCAAATTGAACCAATAGATGGCTCTGGGTGTAGATTACATCGCGCAAGTGTTTCGCTTTATCTGTTTACTTAATTTACGTTTTCTATCGAAGTTACCTATTTACAAATTATTGTAAAAGATAGATTTCTTAATAAAATTAATGTGAATGGCAAGTTTTTTCGAGCAAAGTCATTTACAAACCTTTGTCATACTGAAACTTTATGGTTACTTATTTAAATTAAGATTTACTTATAATTCATTATTGAAGATTAATTATTTTGACATGGTAGGTAAAAATGCAAACGTACTGACTATCAACGTACAGCTCAAATAAGCACTATCGTTACTATTTTGTAAGGATTTTCCAAAAAATTATGACAGGGTTTACACAGTTTTCATTCAAATTAAAAAAAAAAATCTTTGAAAGATACTAAGATATCACAAGATATCACAAGACGACAAGTAAAAGAAAATAAAGGATATTTTATGTTTATTAACTTTAATGTGACCTGCACTGCTTAATATTGCCACTCTGTTACCGCCGTAGTGTTGTCCCAAACCTTCAAACACATACGTTAAACTCCATTCGCGTAAATTACATTTGTTGAAAATACGAGGAGACAAAAGATTTTAGACAATAGCACAAAACATGATATCTCTAATTTTACCTGACTTGAAAAACAAAGACGGGGCGGTAATCACGTCCCGTGGCAAATACAATTAACTCAAATTAAAGGGCTTTGTTATTAAACAGAAATGTACAGCTGTAATCTGCGGAACAATGACAATTTTTCCATTATTTTAAAAATGCCTCGGATTGTTGAAGGAGTATTGAGTTAAGCATTGATAATAATGAAAGTTATTATCTTTTGGAAAATTGTTTGTGATAAAGAATCGTGATTGATTGACTGTTTCAGTGTGTGATTTCATGTTACAGAATGGGTATTTATCCGCTCGCTTGCTTACTTACTAGTTGACTTACTTACTTACAAGTGAACAGTAGTACATTTCGGCAACGATTGTTAGCAAAAGCGAACCGACCGGTCTTTATGCAGATGTTGATATTGTTCCTATGATATAATAAAGTAAGTATTTCATTAAGCAAAAGTGCTGTCAGGTCTCCTAGAAAAACTTGGCTGGTTGGAGTGAAAACCGGCCAACTTTACTCTCCGCATGCTAAATGGCCACACCTTAAGCCTTATCGCGGACAAACCCGTACGAAAGAAGAAGTGTGTCATTAAAATCTATAAACGAATCTACAAATTTTACTATCAAAATAAATCTAAACTAAAAAAACAGTCTTCTAAAAAACTATACAGGTACCAATACTTTCTCGTATCTTTCCTTTTTCTAAAAGGTAGAACTTCCGCACTAAGTCTCAGTCAGTCCCCAAGTGTTTCAAATCGTGTAAACTCGTGTACAACATGTTGTAAGTTGACCCACGTCAGACGCGTAAAGTGGTCCGATAACCGGCGAACCGCGGCCTATCGCTTTTTGATAGCATCACTTTGCCCAACTTCCCATCTGTGCGCCATTAGGTCCGGGATATTGAAAAAGTGAGACCGACAGATCGCGCGGCGTATCTATAAATTTTTACGTAACGTTATCTAGTGTGGTTTGGCAATTGTTTGCTGGATTTTAGAGTGCGTGGGATTGTATTTTGGCAGATAAATGGCATTGACAGGGATTGTTTCTTTTTTTAATTGGCTCTATAGCCAATTCTATGCGCATAACTCTACCAGTGTTAAGTGAAATGTTCCATTTATAAAGATATAGATTCTACAGACAATCTCAAGGTTTACATGTAACCCGAAAAGACGAAACACATGCAGGATCTAATGGACACCCAGCGCCATCTATTGGCAAAGATACGAAAGAATAAAGTAAAGAACAATAGCAAAACTATATTCCGAAACTAAGTGAGGGCGAACCACTAGTATTTGATAAAGTGGTTAATTAACTGAATTTTAAGTCACGAGGCAGTCACTCAATGAGACCATAAAATAATTGACGCCGGTTCTAGTAAAAAGACAGAAGGCTGTCTGGTGGATATCACTTCTGGCGATGTGATCAAATAAGTTAAGTAGGTAAGACATAACATCTGTAGCAATACCTAAGCATAAACATACGTATTGTGTAATAAAAAGTATCTATCTACCAAATATCCTTCTAAGCTGACTCTTATTAACACAATAACTGTCAGAAAATCGGATTGATATCGGCAAATAACTGTATGTACAGTATTCAGTATGTACAGCTCCCAAGCAAACCGTACTGTATTCACGTCAATGTAACTGTATTCTAATCAACAAATGTATTTACATATTTCGGGTACGACTGTAATACCAGGAATTAGGTTGTATTTGCTATCACAAGATATTAATTTGTAGCTGAGGAAATGATTGTGTGTGAATTTAGTGTTGAGTGGAGGCCACGTGCAGGAGGCCGCAGCCGTGGCAGGCCTCCCACCAGGTGGACCGACGATCTAGTGAAGGTCGCGGGAGTCCCTTGGATGCGGGTGGCACAGGACCGATCTGTGTGGAGAACTTTGGGGGAGGCCTATGTCCAGCAGTGGACGTCTATTGGCTGAAATGATGATGATGATGAATTTAGTGTCTGTCGGTGTCTGGAATGTTTTTTAAGAATCAAATAGTATTTTTTTATTTACATTACAAATTTACTTGATCACAAAATTAGATTCCTTTCCTAGAATTTAAACATTTTCTACAAAAGTAGAATAAAGAGAAAAAGTAGATAGACAGACAGGGCAAATCTTTAACGGCCCCTTTTTTACGTTTGGCTTCGGAACTCTAAAAAACGAAAACGATTGTC
The DNA here is from genome assembly GCA_014851415.1 of Cnaphalocrocis medinalis. Taxonomy (NCBI): domain Eukaryota; kingdom Metazoa; phylum Arthropoda; class Insecta; order Lepidoptera; family Crambidae; genus Cnaphalocrocis; species Cnaphalocrocis medinalis. The sequence continues at coordinate 10,806,407 of CM026275.1, read as the reverse complement.
AAAATATTTATTTTTCAACAGAACATTAACTAAATACAAATCTTAACCGTTCATAACTCCCCCAACTCTTAACACGATAACCTCTCTGGAATTGGTTTGATATCAGCAAATATGTACCAACAGGAATCACGTAGCGATTGCTACGCCGGTCACAGCGCGGGGTTCCCGACATTAATTTGTGCAGAAATAATGATTTTGTGTTCTCACCCTCCGATAAGAACCGGTAATTCAATAATAATTGAGTAACAATGTTCCGGCGGGTTTGAAGATTGACTGTCTAGGAGATTAATGTGGGAAGCAAATTGTTGTTGCTTTGAATGGGGTGGATGAGTATTTGTGTATGACTGCTTAGACTCCGTCTTGGTTAGGATGGCTTCTTGAAAGGCTCAGAGTTGATCGAGACTGCCCTTGTTCTACCCTAGAACAATGACAGTCTAGAAGCTAAATTCAAAAGAAATAGTATTCTTACTAGTTTGAGTACCCGCAAGTAAGAAAGCCAGGCTCTTTCTTACTTGCGTAATAAAAAAAGGCAATCAAAGCTACTTCTTAGCCCAAAACGAACACTTGTTTTTGGTCAGTGTCTGGGTGTAATCTATGTATGTATTAAAGTGTTATATTTGTGTTTCCTATGTTACACAAGTGCTCAAGCTACTTAATACGGAGTTTGGTCAATGTATAAGATGCTTGATTTGATTTGATTGAGATTGCTGATGCGAATTCATTTATTTATTCAACTTAATTGATATTACCCTTCATTTAGCTCTGGCTATAAAATAACGGATAATATTGCATGAAACCCAAAAAGTGCAAATAACGATCCTCTTTAGGCGCATTTAATTAATGGATTTATTATAGGTACTGTGTTATTTCTTTTGCTTTTGTGGCCAATAAACGTTACTATCTACTACATATCCTTTACATTGGTTGTTAATAGCCACATACGAGCGAGTAACCCATGTCTTAGGTCCAGCACTCAAGCTGACGACCGACACATCGACCAATGTAAATTTCCCCTCAGACGGTTAAAATGTTGATTGTATCAATTCTTCATAAAATGATAACTAATTTTAAATTGTTTGAAAAAAGTCCATTATCTTACTATTAAAGCTTTCACAAGTTATTTAGAGTCATGAATAAGAAATTCTAAAAATGAAAGCCTAAAATTGAAATAGGCTAGAAGCTGTTATAATACTGAAAATGCTGAGTTGAAAAACTTTTTAAAATAGAGTAAACCTATTTACATTTTAAGTGTAAAAAGCGGTCAAGTGCGAAGTTTTTGTAACAGCAACATTTAATATAATATTAATATAAATTCCCCTTTACGATTTAAAACATATAAAAACTGCTTACTAGATCATGTTCAAACCAATTTTTTTCAAACAAAATTTCAAAGCAGTTCGCAAAATAAATCTAAATAAATACCAAGTTTCAACAATATAGCACTGAGGTATACTCGAAGTTTCAGAAAAAAGGGGATGTAATAGACATACTGCGGACAGACAGGACGAATCTGTAAGAACCAGGACGAGTTGGGTTCCGTTTTTTTTGCCATCTATTTACGGATCCCTAAAAATGATCAAAATCTTTACAAAACAATGTCTGAGTACTGGCACATTTTGAGTGAGTAAGTAAAAAGATCATATCATCTTCTTTTCTAAACAAATGTTTAGTATTTCAATTGTTAGTTGAAATTACTTAATACTGAAGCACTAAACACTGATTTTGTACCTTTGTAATAAAATTTTACGTTCTATATTACGTTTGTTTGAAAATTACTTATAAAAATCACCGGCGACTCACTACAGCGTAACGCAAACAATGTCCGCCCCATGCGATTCTTATTTCTCCCCACTTTAATTGTTATTCGGTTTCATCCCTGCGCCAGTTTCTTTTATTTACCCTGCCTAGTAATTCGTTTACCGTGAGAATAGTTTCAACACGTGCTCTGGGTAGGTGAATTGACTGTAATGGACTTGTGCTTAAGATTACACGGCCTTTTGGAAACTACAAATGGCGATTACAATACTTTTTCGTTTACGCGTTTCATTTTAGGAAGAGCACTTGCTGGTCTGCTGATAATGACTGAATCAGTCTGATGTAGATAGACGTGTTTGATGTGATTGGCAAATATATTTAAAATTATACCTGCACTCGTTTAATATCAACATATGCAAGCGTACACATCTAGAAATTCAGAGGAGCCAATAATTTGATTGAATAAAAAAATGAGAGAATATCAAAAGAAAATTAATCGTATTACCAAGTCCCAAAAAGCAGAACAGACTGAGACCAAACGGTGCTTCACATAAGAGCGGCAACAATAAAAACTTGTGACATTAAATTTTCTTGGGGTAAGTTTACGAGACAGAATAAGAGGTACGAATCTGTTCACATTTCAGAACTTGCCAGACGACCGACCTCGACAATTAAGTCACTCGAAATATTTAATGAACACTGCTAGTTCCGTGGCGGAAATGACACTTAATCGGCTTAACTTTGCCTCAAAACTTGCCCCACCATCACCCCTCCCTTTGCGAATCTGATAACACAGCGTAAAATTTTGTAGTAGCAAGACAATGAACGTAAAAATTTTCGGACGCTCCGTATAACTAGAAAAGTGATTCTGATACAAATGGTTAATTCTCATCGGGATGTGACTTTCGTGGCAGTTTCTATATCCATATTCCTCCGAAATTTAGATCAGAACATTAAAATCTTATATAACGATATTAATATTAGAGGGTCTATTAATATCGTTATATAAGATTTTAATATTAATGTTAAAGAAAGCCTCTTTTATTTATTAATATCGTAATATTTCATCAAAACTGCCGAATCAACCGAATGAAGCAACAATTTGCAGTAGTACACGTAACGAAACGTTAATCAATAATAATAGTTATGTTGGCATCATTTTCGTTTTGTTGATAAATCAAATTATAGAAATTGTCCAATTAGGTGACCGGACGTTTACGCGGATGACAATATGGGTATACTAGTGGCCGCCCGCGACTTCGTACGCGTGGAGTTAATTTATTGACACTTACCGTCATATTTTGGACAATCCACAATATATTTTTATAAATTGTAGCCTATGTGTTATTCTGATGTATAAGCTATATTGTGGTAAAGTTATCAAACTGTAATGAATATATTATGAGGCTACAAAAAAGTTCAAATTGCAGAGGAGGAAATAATCTTTACGTTTGATCACGTAAATTACGTCTATTTAACGCTACATTGTATAACACTTATAACGCGTAGGTATGGTATACGAGTTGTTGGCTTTCTGTCCCACGCTTTGATCAACATACATAAATACCTAGGTACCTCATCGTTGTCCTTTGTAAATAGATAAGTCATGCTGGAAATATTTATACTGTTACTATACAGTATACACCCCTTCCGAATACCTACGCTGCATCAAATAAGTTGGAGAATGTGCAATTATGAGATTGTTTTAATTTAGAAACAATGTTGTTGAAGAATTTCCTTGCTGCGAGTGAACTCAGAAACCACAAACCAGAATTCTTAGTCTCGCTCAACATTGTTTCGCATTTATTGCCTGCATTCGATCTTTTTTCTATAAGAGATTGCTTCTTGGTTCTCCGTGGTTGTTATTATAAATTCCAGTGGATCAGCTTAACATTACCAAAGAAAGTTTTATTAAAATGTTTTAGCTTTACTACAATATCATGTACTTACGCAGAAATTCGTTTTATAAAATTCGCTTATTTGACTACTTACTTGAGATGTATCTTTGCTAACGTTATTTTTCCTGGAAATGTATTTCTTTACTATGTAGGTGGCAGACAAGCAGACGGATCACTTGATGATGCGCTATTGCCGCCGCCTATAGACACCTGCAACACCAGTAGAGTCAAGTACGCTTCCAACCTAAAGGTTTCCCGCAATTGGGCCTCCGGTACCCTTACTCGATGAAACACAGCGCAGGCGCTGCTCCACGCTGGGTTCCTGTGAGGCTATTATTGTATGTCACTATTGTAAAAAAATAAACACATTTTATTTTGAGTTGTAAGAATTATGAGACTAATTTTGTAAATTTCTAGAATTAAGTTGTAATTGAAAGCTATGGATGGCTAAATAAAAATGTCACCTCATAATACTGTGGCGTGGAAACATGCAAAATTTGAACGGAAAAGTTAGGTGCAAAAAATGTTTATTCTCACAATTATATATCACAGTAATATAATAATCGATTCCTGTCAATGTTATTTGATCACTAAAATTGATGATCAAAATTTGAGAAAATTGTTTCCCACAGCCTTTAAAATTTTATGTAAAAGCATTAGGCTACAAGAGACTTAAGACAATAGAACACTCATTAATTAACTGATAAAGCAGCTGAAGCCTTTAAATTCAGGCAGGAAAATGTATTAACCGTATAATGCAAAAAATTGTTGACACTTACTTACATCAAGAGATATGTATCATCATAACATTTTTTATATAAAAAAGTCATTTAAGCAAGTCAGATTAACTTTACGTATATAAGTGATAAAACTTACATTACATTTAAAAGTCAATGAAACAACTAATTCATACAAAATGAAAAATAGACCCGGTAATCATTATGGAACCCTGTTGTTTTTTTCTGCTTATATCGTCTAACTTGCTATGTAATATCCACCTGCAGAATAAGTTCGTGTTATACCTTTAACCAATTTTCAAATGTTGCCAACCTGTATGTAATTTTCTGAACTCAAAAGTATCACTATAAAGCGAGCTATCATGTCTATATTACATCTTAATTGAGGCCCATTTTGGTTCTCCCCATCTCAAGTAATAACAAGGCCACCTCTCAAAATCCATTCGAAATGAAGTTTGTGCCAACATTTAACTAGTGGACGCAAACAAACCCGGGGAGCAAGACTAAGTGTAGTGGGCCGAAGTGCAACGGACATTCTTAGAGGAACGTCTTCTCGAAACTTCCTTGTAAATTCGTCAGCTCGTTTTGTGACTGACTTGAGATTGCGGATTGTAGACTTTATTCTGTAAGACAGAGAATGGCCGGCACCTGCCAACGTTTAATTCTATTTTGGCTTCGAAAACGAGACGGAATATTGTTCTGTAACAATTCAAAAGGTAACTGCCGCTGTGGTCTCTAAAAGCGGAGGTTTTGGATACAATACTTTGAGCACAGATATTATAATAAAGTACTTTGCGAATCCGGGCACCGTTTTGTAGCACATAATAAAAATGATCCTTTTGGATGTCTTTCCTTTATTTTGTTTGCATTTCTAAAAATATTACAAAATGAGTTATTAGTAACTCATTTTGTAACTTTTGTTGCACAACAAAATAAAACTTAAGAGCTAGAGATATAAAATATATTTACTTATATCCACATAATCCATCTTAGCAGATTGACAATATTAAAAGCATGTAAAACACTGTAAATTTGTTATACTATCTACCCGTTTTGGAATAACCGTACCTACTTTTATTTAGCCTCTGAAACTAGATAAGTAGTCAATTTGCAAAATAACCCTATATTTCCCGGGACAGCATGTTATTGCATCCAATAAAGATCCTCTTTGTTACAACAATAGAGCATAATTTAGTATGCGCTGGCCGAGGGCTCTTGAGCGGGGCCGAGCGAAATCACTGGACCAAATCACAAATGAAGCGACTATTGGCTGGTGCTTGAAGCTCTAGCGCTCTACCGTAGTGACACTAGTTGTAAGGATTCACCTACGGAACTCTGAACTTGCAGCAACCTTTCTTTTGTTATCCGATGACATAGGCAATCCTTATTTTATCGTGTAGTTGCAATATTTTGAACCTCATTATAAATCTCATTATGAATCCACTATTCAGACTCTAAACATTTGGTGAATCATTACAAGATTGATTCTTTAAATTCACATAAAAAAGAAAGCAATTACCTATATTAGATCCAGAGTGAAATTCTATTTGAATCAATAATTACTAAGTAACCACAACTTTTTGTTACATTTCTAAAATCTACTTAGTCGTGTTCATTATTCTTTTTATGAGGTAAATGGCAGACAAACAGACGGATCACTTGATGGTAAGTGTTTGTACTGCTGACCATAGACATCTGTAATCCATGCTTAATATTATAAATGCGAAAGTAACTCTGTCTGTCTGTCTGTTACTCTTTCACGCCAAAACTACTCAACGGATTTAAATAAAATTTGGTATACAGATAATCTAGACCCTGAGACAGAACATAGGCTACTTTTTATTGCGAAAAGGGGTTAAAAGTAGGGTAAAAAGATACTTTTCCACGCGGACGAAGTCGCGGGCGGCCGCTAGTACTAAATAAGCCACAAGTGTGACAGCCCTTTAAAAAGGAATTTAAATAAAATACTTTCTAAATTTAAGTGCTTATATTCTGTGAAAATCCTATACATTTTGTTACAGAATATAAATACTGTAACAAATTGACCACATTATTATTATTTTGTTCAACATTTTGATAATCATTATCCATCTAGATTCATTTAAAATCTTTCTATGTTTTTAACCAAATAACGAGACCATAATAACAAGAGGAGAGCCATTGGCCTACACTGAACTGAAACGAGGGTCGCGATAATGGCCGATCTACCTGTGACCTACTCAAAACTTTATGAACGCAGAGCTTGCAACTTTGTCCTGCAGGCAACTACCCACCACATAAATAAGCACTCAGAATTGTTTCGTACATATCTATACCAGTTGATTATTATTTATTATGCTTCAAAAAGTTTTTGGTCAAGCATTCATGTGATGAGCTCGATCAGAGTGATACTTACCGCGGCCTCACAGAAGACAACAGAAGCAGCGCCAGCATTGTATTTTGCCAAGTGAGTGAGGGTATGGATGCCCAATGGGGGGGAAAGGGGGTTAAAAAGTTAGCATCGCACTTGTGACTCCGCTAGTATTGCTATCCCGCTAGTCTAATGGACTGCGGCAATCGGATACCATCAGATTATCCGTCTGCTCATCTGCCACCTATCACATAAAAAAGAGCACTGTGTGTTTACTGTGTAATGCAATATTCGGCAAGTGTAAATAGATCAGCTGATGTTAAGCGATTGCCGCCACCATGACACCCGCAACATCATTGGAGTCACAAGGTACTCAGTCACTTTGAGCCCCGGTTTGGTCAATCTTCCAAAATACTTAATACGTTTCTCTTTAATCGATTGACATTGGCAGAATAAAGAGTGTCTCTAGACACGGTAGTAGCCAAAAAGGAAAAAAGAGCCCCATTTCCCCCGATTATATATCGGTACCCTCAGGTCCCCAGGTCGATGTATGTGACTCCGTATTATATTTCATCATCATTAGTGGCCCCGGCATAGAAAACAGCGTGTTACATAGATTTATCAGGAATACCTTTAGCTGATATAATTTACAGCATACTAGCACAATGTAGTTAAAATTTCATATCATATCGTAGCTATTCAGGGTTCATCAAATTCATAACCGACTGCAGACAATACCCGTGCATCAAAATCAAATAAACCAATCTATTTCCTGGCAATAAATTTTGATATCGCAATATCAATAGAACTCAGTTATGGCTAGTTTGCTACGATAATATCAATACCTCGTAGCATCGTAGCAAGGGAATAGTATAATCTTTTACCAAGCTCGTAGTATCACAAACCGATTTTCGGCTGTGGCGGCCAATCTCAAATAACAACCATCGACGCAGGTCAAATTATAATGCACATGAGTATGAGACAGAAGTACACTCTCTATTTCTTTGCCCTCATATCTTGATGAAACACCATTATGACACTACCGAAGAAAGATTACTACCAGAACCAATGGCTTAATATGTTTTTAGGGCACGGGGTTACAAGACCGCCAAGTTGCAGACGTTGCTGCGTTTCGTGTGGGGATTTTTTGACAGATACTCACTGTTTTCTCGGTTACAAACGTTTTGCTCGATCCTTAGATCGAAATCAAGACCCTAATCATGCAACCTCAAAGCCACTGCGTCACCAAGCCAGTCGAGCAGTTTGCGTATGTAGTATCATACCGAGTACATAGAACACTTTCTAACCCCCCAACAAACTAAGCGGAAACTTCAGTAATGTGAAAGTTCATACTTACATACTTAAAATATTAGTTGAAATTTTCCACCCAAAGTAGACCGTTGCTAGACTACCTGCTATTGAAAATCGTCAGAACCTCAGGTCGGAACTTTTCGAAAGTACCAGTGTTGTTAGGTGTAACTAACTTCCGATCTCCTCCAAAGTACGGAACCATGTTAGGTAATTGTTCGTTACCCAAACTAGAGACCTAGACTCAATGGAACCTATTTTAATGTATGAGATGTTGGGATACTTGGAAAGTCAAATCGATCAGAAAGCCAGCGATGCGTGGGGAACTAGATTTATATGGCGCTGGAATTTATGCTTTGAGCTTAGTACCAGGTGGCTGCGTTTGGTACGAGTAAATGCAATATAGCCATTTGAATGCGCCTTGACATTACTACAGTATATCACCTGCGAATTTCGAGGACTCTTATTGAGATAGTTCAAGTTGTTAGCATTCTGTGACTTCACGGGATTAGGAAGAATACATGTTATTGGGAGTCACTTTTCGCTCCTAATCATAGTTTGTGGGATGGTCGCTAACGAACGGGCCTTTATGGCTTATGCCTCTTTCTATCAGAACGTCATATCCCAGAAAGAGGCAGCAGAGCAGCTACGGGAGACCCTCTTGCTAATGCTTGGAGAAATGTAAGAAGACGGTGACTAGATCGCCGCTTGTCTTCCTCCTCTCCGAGAAAGAGGCCGTTTTCTAAACTACAATTCCAACTCCAAACCTTTACATTACTTTAATCATTGGTGGCAGTGACGTTATCCAACACTATTACTTGTAGGTCACTTATAACGATCCACGTGGCTAGTGATGGCTCAGCAAATCATCGTACTGAATTTTACAAACGACCCACGAAATCGTAAACGTACAAAATCACGCTGAGCATACTATGTATTATGAATCAACAATGTCGATTGTGAGGATAATGATTTTACCAATAAATAATAAGTGAGGGTACCAGAGGCCCTATCGGGTGGGAAGGGGAATTCAAAGGTAAGCAACGCGTATGTGACACTAGTTGTGTTGCTGCGGGACGGTGACAAGTATTTTACTATCAGGTAACCGTCTGCTTAACTGCCACTTATTCCACAAAAAACAGACCTAAATTACAAAGAAAATTATCGGAGTGTTCAATAGCAGATACATGTATTATTTAGATACATCTAATCTCGATCCTCTCTTTGAAACCCGTCTAGAGCAAGTTACTGATATTTATTCAAAGCTACATTCATTTCTCCCTAGAAATATGATCTCACATTTTTGTAAACGTTCTGCCCAAATAAAACAGTATGAAACGGTGCCATTGCACTACGAAAACTCAGCAGAATTCAAAATTTCATCCGATCGTAGTGACCAATCACTAGTTATTGGGAGTCCGATCACTCCTCCCTATACAAATCGTCTATTTACTTTCGGGGCATCTGTTGGAGACTTGATATTCAATGCCGAGTCCGAAAATCATTTCACTCAGTCGTACCTACGAGTAGATTCCCGGGACATTTCAATTTGATTCTGTTTGTGAATAAAAAGGTAAGAAACGTATACCTATTGTTCTTCTCTGGCTCGTTTCAAGTAACTTGAAGAATGCGCCGAGTTTTAGTTCACTTTTTACTGACGCATTACGTTTAGCCAGGAATTTCAAGTTTGTGCAAAATGCAGCCTGTCTGCCAGTGACTTAGCCATCTAACTATTTGGTTTTAAACCAAAAAGATCCATCGTGCTTACTTTTGTTTATCTTTGCGAGTACCCTAAATCTATGGTGTCATAAGGTTTTGATTAGACTTTTCAATTTATTTATACGAACTTGACACACAAAATATGTAAATAATTTTATCTTAATTATCTAATTTATACTCGATTATGGTTATTTCCAAAACTACTAAAATGTATTTTAGTCCATAGACTAATTTCATACATAAGATAGATAAGAACATTTGCTTTCTGAATGGAAGATCGTAGATTCGAATTCGAGCGAGAAAATTCATTCGATAACATACTGCTAATAAGCTGGGCAATAAAATCTTCAATGTCAATGTTTGCTAGATCCAACTTTCTGCTTCTTATTAACTTTGTAGCCTGGAGTACTAAAAATGTAGATACATTAGAAAAAAAATACTTGAAGGAACTCAAAATATCGCACAAAACATGCGGTGTGATTGAGGCCCCTGATTATATCACCGCAAATTTCATTAAATATTATTAAACACGCGTAATTGAATGTAACGTTCATTTGCCGTTAATTGGCACTAATCAAAACAAAATTGGTAACTACATTACCGGGCTAATGCAAACGATTACACATGAGAGCAGAAGTTATATTTTCGATCCGCTCGTCTCGTGTCGAGCGCTTGCTGCTGATTATCGTTCGACATCCGATATTCAAAATTTTTTAATCACTCGACCGCAACAGCTAGCGATCTCATTTATTCGTTATTCGAGTTGAGTGAATCAACGCAAACGATAGATTAACGTCAAAATAAACGTATGTTGTCAATATTATTACATAGGTACTATGTTTGATTGTTTTACTATGACACACAATACACAAAATTTTTACACATTTTTTTTTCAACATTCAATACAGATTCATATTACAAAAATAAGGAAAATTTGCTTTATATTGAAAAAAAATACTTGAATTACTCGTATGACAAAGCATTGTCACATGCAACGTCGTACGTCGTCGTATGTCGATTTCGTGTCTTATATCTCATGAAGCCTATTTTCCTTATTTTTGTGTCGTTTGTGATCGGTGCTCGAAAAAGTGTTGTAATGCACATATTCAACAACAAACGTTTATTTTCACGTTAACTTATCGCTTGCCTTGGAGTCACTCGACCAGCAAAGAATAGGTGTTAGGAATTGAAAAATACAGAATACAGGCTGTCAAATGGAAATTAGTGGAAATCGGGTACTTGACTTAAGTCGAGTGAATCAGAAATAAAGCTCCAGGCTGGCTGAAATTAAGCATCGACATTTTGGCACGACCGAAATACGGGGAGGGAAAAGGCTTGTTTGTACGGTCGACATTTTGGCTTGTCGACATTTGTCCCTGGCTGGGTGACCCATTTGGGTCTGCCACGCGTGGACTTGAATACGAGGTAAGGTCATAATGGTAACAGATAATTAATATAGCACCGATGCATCGAAATTAGAACTTATACTAGGTAAATTTACAGAAAGTTGACAGATTGTAGTAACCCAATGTGACTGTCTAAAACAGTAGGGCCGAACACTAATTAATACCTTTTTGGATGTCAGTCGAAAATGATAATATTTTTTGGTTATTTGTGGAAATATTTTTGCTTTTGATAAAACTATTTCCTCGAAAAGTTTTTACACAACAAAGGTGTATATTGGTTTCAATAAAGTCGGTCCAAAGCCCGTGATATTTTCTATCAGGTGCAGTCCCGTCAATAACAAACATGCAAAAATAACACATCAAAACAAGCACCGCTCCAGCTACATACGCTCACTTATCTTTTTTTACGACGTGTTGTAAATTACGAGCCATAACCGACTACATCGCAAATAAATAAATCATTGTAATGTATGTATGTTGTATGGCCGGTGAAGCGGCAAATGCAGATGTAATCGGGTTCCAGAGCGCCCATGCTGTACATACAAATAATTTAGTAGCGAGATCGCCATTCTGCCGGCAAATAGATAGTTCTCACTTCCGACACATGTTTCCGCGACGAGGAGGTGGTCACGTAGAATATTGACGCCTCAAGCTATCCCGACAATACCTACTCGCCATGAGACATTTTTATGTGGGCCCAGATATAAATCATTCCGCGCGCCGGGCGGCAATAAGAGTGTCTTTGTAACTACTACGTGCAACGTTTTGCGATGTATTTACCTAACAACATTCATAGCTTTAGGGTTATGTCGAGAGTTGGCTAGTTTTTCGCGCAATAAGAAGTGAAATTAACTGGAAGTGTAAACGTGCGCTAAACAGAAAACGTTAAGGACTATCTGCAAAAAAATATACATGAAAAGTAAACCATTTTTTTTAGATACCTAAATGAAAAGTATGTACCGTGTACTTTAAGGGTTTGTTTCACAATATACGGGTAAATTACATAAGTTCTACATAATCTTTATGCTACTTATTGCTATCACAAACACTTTTGTTGAGTTTCATGACTGTAACATAACGTTATAATATGTCATTTCACGTCCATGATTTGACATGAGTTTGATAAGAAGAAATCGAAACTTTTATCCTCAAAATAAATTTAAGTGTTGGCATAACTATGTATGTGACGCTTTATCTTTGCATTGTGAAACTATGAATTGCAAGCAGTTCTAGGTGGTTCTGGGGTATTCTCTAAGTGTCGTTATCTTTCTGAAATCATAAATAAGTGTAGTAAAATTCCTAGTTCAATAAAATGTTTTTCCAACTTTTTAGTTACTTGTCAGAATTCGCCGATTGCACGCAAACATTAAGCTACAGGCGCCTCTGATTTCTGTTTTATAATATCATTTATATGGCCCAAATATTTTCGCGTCTGCCAAACTTCCCGCTTCTCGCCATTTATGCAAATCGGCCGTCGCAGACATCGAGGGCGAAAATCACTTATCGCTCCGGTAACCCGTCGGTATCACAGCCGCGATCCGGGTGAATACAAAAAGTCAAACCGATGTTTTCGGGATCATTGTCTTTTGATTTTTTTTTGTCGCCGCGGTTGGCAGATGTTTTTTTCTTTTGTAACTTGCAAACCTGCTTTGTTTTTATGAGAGTGTAATTTTGCAAATGTCAAGTGAAAATTAATAAGGCATATGCAGTCCAAGACAGTAAAAAGGATCGGTTTTCAAGCGTTTTTACGATTCTGTATCCAAATGGCAAAACACAGAACCCTTATAATATTCGTCATATCTATCTAGATATCTGTCTGTCATTGTAGCCATCACAGCCATTTTTTTTTTCGAAACAATTTCATCGATTATTCCTATCATGTTTTTGTCAAAAATACGTTCTAATCTATATTTTTTTCTTTCCAGCTTTAGGTCTAGAGCCAGACTTTCTGTACCCTCTGGAGAACGTGACAATCGCCCAGGGGAGAGACGCGATGTTCACATGTGTGGTGAACAACCTTGGTGGTTACAGGGTGAGTGGCGACTCCGCCACTGCCAGGGTGTGTATCCAACTGACTCATTACAGCTAGCCACTAGAGGAGCACCCTCAGCACGGGGTTGAGATCTATAATGGAAAGTGTCTGATATTAATGTAAATAATGCACTGATAAATCCGTCGTAGAGCTTAGGTGGGACTTGACCCATCACCCACGACCTTCCACATTCCAGTTGACTTTTTTTACCAATTAAACTAACCGAACCCCGTACTAAGCTGACATTTTTTTGTAAATCCTTGATTCGCCATGAGCTGACCATACGATCTACGGTGAATTTTTAAGTGCTTTATTTACTTAAGAAAAAATTGCAAGGAATTGCTATAACAAAACATAATAATTGCATCATTTACTCCGATGGGTCAGCAAACCAAAATTAGAATTTTTACTGCCCTTAAAGTTATGGAATATCAAAAGGAGAACCTTGTTTTTTTATTATTTTCATATTATGAGCATGAGAAACAAAATTTAATTGGCTTTTAAATAAATGTGATATTTGCTGTTTTAAGGAGTTGATAAATATAGTTAAGTACTCTTAATAAAACTGTACGATTTTTCTGCACTACCAAGTCATAATAAATGAGTGTAAGCCAACTTTTACTAATGCCGCAATCGCACCCTCATTGTTACACTCAGACAATGAACATTATAGATCTCACCTTACTTCTGCACTAACTTCCACACTTCTTAGCACACAACCTTCAATGCACTCTTCCGCACTGTTTCCACTCACAAGCACTTCTATAGAACCTTCTCTATCCTAGCATAGAGCACTGTACACCCAACTAATATTTGCACAATAAACTGTAACTTTGTCCACAATAGCCGTAGAGTTAGACACTCGCACCACTCGCACAGAACACTAAAATAGAACTAAAAGCATTAAAACTAAAGAATACGGAATGTTCTCTTAGCTATTTTGTTATTTTACTTATGTTATATTTTCACTATGCACCATCTAATGATTTCCTTTACAAAATATTACAATTTATAAAGAACACTTTTACAACGTCAGTATCCAATTCTGCACCAGCTTTTTATTTAACAATATTTCTTAAATAATGAATAAGTAAACCACACCCAGCGTTTATAATTATTAATAGTTATAAAAACTAAATTTTGATTTAGCTTCAAACAAGCAACGCATCCGCATTCGTTTTGGTGTAGCTGATGTATATGAGTGGCGGTGATCACTTCCCATCAGGTGACCCGCTTGCTCATTTGCGTTCCTGTCTCATAAAAAAATATACTATAGAACTAATTTCATGAATGAAACTCGTGTTAATCTTTTTGATAATGGTGAATGAACACCTTAAATTTACCCTTTTGTTTATTGAAACGAGTCCCAAACATAATTATGTTGTGATATCAAATTAATGTTCGGAGCAGTTATCATATTTTCGTTTAAGTTCAGAATGGGATACATCCACACGCATGTTCTACAACGCGCACTTTTCGCTTTCATTTTATCATCCACAAAAAATCGCAAAGTCAATCATTGTCAAAACAAAAACTTGGACAAACCGCGATCGAGCACCCTCCCAACATTTACGTAGCAAAACAGTCACTTTACGAAATTAAAATAAAGCCGGGACAAACCCCTTGGTCCCCGCTCAATCATTTCGAGAGGCAGTGCTCTCAAACTGTCCCGGGAGTTAATCTAGAACACTATCATCTAACCGATCGATACGGATTTATCGTCGCAGTAACATTCAGCATAGGTGAGCATGTAATATTTAATGTTGAAGAATATTTAACAAAACAACAACATGTTAACAGTTATGAGAATCATCTGAAGTATGTTTAAACGAATGAGTTCAGAATAGTAGTTACCGTAAAAATCTGTTATTTGTTCAGAGCAAAAATTTTACACATGAATGGAAACTATCGAAAAGGTACACTATAGACGACATAACGATAGATTTGCAAACTTTATAATGATCTAAGATGTTTACCTAGAAGATGCCTATTCTCTGTTACCATAAAGATGTTCAAATTATAATGACCAGGGGCAACAGACCTATGCCGTAAAAGTATCTTTATGAATTTGGAGGAGTCTTTAACTATGCAGCTTCTAAAGTACCTACACTTGACGTTAAGAAGACCATTGTTAGAAACATATTTATGGGCAGAATAAACATTGATCTAAAATAAAGCATCACCGACCACATATAATACATCGAGATAAGCCCGCAAGCCGTGAACGTTTCCGCAACAAACAAGATTCGATAATAGTCTCAAAGGGACCGTTAGTTCAGGTCACTCGATTTCTTACGATGCTCTGAATCCCCCGATCGTCACATATTTGCTCACCACGTCTTCTCAGTAAGTAATTACACAACACTAATAACATCTCGCCTCAAGTCCCAAGCGGTTGCTCATACTGAGGTAGACTGACTTGGGAATACTTTTAATTTCGATTGGAAAATTACATTGGACCGCTTAAAAGCTAGAACAAAAAGTGATTAGCCAAATTCTTAATTACATAAATTACCTAAATAATCCCCATACACACCTCTGTAAAGTTATTTGTAATATTATATTTAGCGAGTAGGTAATGGTTATGAATTAACGCATGAACAAAAAACACATTTCAATAATATTTTATAGTAACACATCACTTCGATATGCACCGCTGGTATGGATGAGTTCAAAATGTGGTAACTATACTTTATTTATGGTTTGTGTGGTTTTGTGTTGCAATTTCAATATAAGGCTGGTTTTTCTGAAAGTTAGTAAAATACTTTTCTAAATCATATTTGAGGCACTTATACCTACGGCTACGAGTATAATGCGATAAATGTAAATATTTCCATAAATCCAAATCACGAAGAGAAATATCTAAAGCTACAGTAATCAAAGCTTTGATCTAAAAAACAAACGAACATCAAAGATTGCTCACTCAATATCTTGGGATTGAAATTGCACCACACGACTTCGGTCTTACAATCCTTTCACAGCTGATTTGAATAATTTTAATAAGTCTTGAATAAGTAATGTTATGAAGGAAAGGGCTGTAACTCCGCTACCGACGAAAACATTCAAGTGTTCCGGCTCTCGACACTTTAGTGTTTCCGTTTTTCTCCGTAGAGTTAATCTTCACTGTAGGCACCCTATTAGTATAACACAACTAATGTTCATGCACAAGCACTAACTTTAACCTGATCTGTGGATCTGTAGCTGTGTATGTTATCTTTTGCACCTTATACCTTGTAGTGCACTTAATCTTGCACTTACTACTGATAATATTAAAGTTAATTTTGCACATACTAAACATAGTATTAAAATTAAATATGTTACTTCTAGTTAAAGTTAAGAAACTACATTTTTCATAAGTTTCTTATTGAATTGTCAGTCCGAACGAAGTAGTGAATGTTGTTTTTAACAATAAAGTTTTAATACCAGACTCGGAGCGCACCCCAGAGAAGTATAAACGCCATATTCTGTTCGTTTTTTGTTACGCGCTATGCAGGAAATTAGCTTCTATTGCGATGTCGACGGTTTCGGTAAAGCGGGTGAAACGAGGGGCGTTTTCACAGCGCGCCGCAGCGGCTCATAGCGCGACCAGACCAAAATGTAATTAAAAATTCCGAGAGCATTTTGCTAGGAGCTCGCAACAAGATAGTGTTGCTGGGCGCTCGAGGATCGTTGTCGTGACTGCCTCTTGGGGAGCATTCGCTTGTAATTAGACTTGTTCGGTCTAAAGCTCATCGCTGTTTTTTAGTCAGCGCGATAAGCGAAGATAATCGACGCTGAGTTGCGACATCTATATATTTTTTTGTACATTTGGCTTTCGGCTAGCCGTCGAGCAAATCAACTGTAATTGGACAGAAATGTCAAATACTCTTTTAAGAAACTAGTTAATTTATTGCATTAAGTAGGTACCCTATGAAGTTACTTGAGGATAACAGTAAATGAAAACAGTCAGTTCTCGCTGAGAGACCACCATTTTCGTGTCTTGTGTGAACGTAGTTATAGCCACTTACGACACTTTTACTATTATTACCACCTCATTGGTGCGAAACTCGTTCAAACGCAATTTGGTTCATTTAGTTTTGAATAAGGGAGAATATAGTATGATACACGTGTCGTGAAAACCATTGAGTGTTTAACTTTGCGCAATAACTAATATTGTGTCAAGTTTTTGTGATGTAGACAGTTCGCTTTCATCTTGATAGAGTTATTGTTATCAAACTGTATCCGTACAATAATGAAACACTGAAAACAAATCTATTGAAATTTGTCTTGACATTTTCCAAAATTGCATCATAATGAAAAAAGAGGACGAAATACATTTAGAAATGGCTTTGTTCACGCAATAGAGACACACGCAGTGGTTTTGGAAATACCTACATATTCAGTACTCTATTGCATTGCAATCGCGGCTAGCCTAAAACCCACTTGTACACGCACACTTCACCTATAAAGGTACTTTTAAACTAAAAAAGGTTGTTTGCTCTTTACCCTTTCTGCGTGGGATTCCCGGAGCAGGTGGCCTGGATCAAAGCGGACACAAAAGCGATCTTGGCGATTCACGAGCATGTGATCACGAATAACGCGCGGCTGAGCGTCACACACAACGACTACAATACTTGGACGCTCAACATTAGGGGGGTGAAGCGGGAGGACAGGGGACAGTATATGTGCCAAGTTAACACGGACCCCATGAAAATGCAGGTACGTTTGGTTTTTGTTTCTTACCTACAATAAGTATTTGTGTGTTAAAAATAGTGGAAGACGTTGCACTAGCGGATAATGTGGACCCATTCAAATTAGCACGGTAGTTATAAACTTCTGCATTAAATGATTATAATTATTTTGCAAAATGGGCATACAAATCTTGATTTTTCATTTTAGAAAATAATGGGATTGTACTTCTGTGCATAAAGTTATTACTCACTGTGCATAAGTGACCAAGTAGTGAATCTAATATTTTATATAATTATAGAATTTCGCGTTGCAATGAAAAAATATATTATTATCATCGCGTTTTGTCCCCGTTTTATCAATTATTTGTAGAGTATTCTAGCCGAATATTTAAGCTTACACTACTTGCGAACACTTTGGATTTCCCTAGCCCAGCAGCGCGTGGTGTTTTCCGAACTTAGTTCCGCTTGGGTTAAGTTACAAAGCATTTTGGAATCAGGACGAAGTTCAATGGGATTGGCGATGTTATTTATATAGCATTGTAACAAATAACAGCTTAAAATATATTCAGATGTATGTAAATGCAACCATTCGGTTTGCTCACAGAATTGCAACGTGTCGCTTGCTAATCTTCGCTTGCTTGGTGGACACTTTTTCGATTATATTATATTAAGATATAACGCAAGCTGCCAGCAATCGTCAAATCATAAAAGCGTGCGCATTACACGTGGTTTACGTAAATTAAACCTAAGGAGCCGTCAGATCTAGTCCTTAGCGTCCTAAATGGCCACCTATGTATAAGGAACATAATAATCCAGCTGATATTTGAGCGTCTGACAAAACATGAGCATGACGTGTGCTTACGTAGATAATAGGCTTAATAAAAACTTTCGATTTCTGAGCCTAAATTTCTTAAAAATATTTAGTTCTCACCAAATATCTTAAACGATTTTCTTCTATTGCAGACTGCTTTCTTAGAAGTGGTAATACCACCAGATATCTTAAATGAAGAGACGTCTGGTGACATGATGGTCCCGGAGGGTGGATCAGCCAAGCTGGTCTGCAAGTCAAGAGGGTACCCGCCACCCAAGATTGTATGGCGCAGAGAAGACGGAGGTGACATCATATCTAGAGGAGGCCCACAAGGGAAAACTAAAGGTAATTATAATTTCAACATTACTTCAAATTACCGATGTACTGGATCGTTAAAAATCCACGGATATGGATCTGAATACGGATAACTTTTTAATTCAATCGATGATAGTGCGCGTAATCCTTAGTTCAGACATACTTCGACATTCATTACCTACTTGGTGGATTTGAATGAATCAGATAAATATACCCCAAAAAATATCAGTCGAAATGTAACGGATACGGATGATTCTTCGGATATCCGGAGATACAGATATCAGGTACAACAATACATTACTCGCTTGCCGATCGCGGCACTTCCCACTTGGAGAAATAAATGTTTAAGACTTGTGTCTGCAACTACCAATCCGTATTATGCAAGCGTGATGAATAAACTTGAACCTATCATAGCAGCGATGACTTAATTTCTAGGATAGAGGTAGAGGCCTGTGATTTGTGTTATTTGCATACACGAATGTGCCTCATTAACATTATTATCACAGAAGTTAACACGTCCCAGCGGAATCACAAGCTCATTAAGTTACGCGTAAATCAGATTTCAGGTAGAATAGGAATTTGCCCTAATTTTATAATGAGTGGGCTATTAGAGCGCTCTATGATTTTGTACTAGGGCCAATTTGATTGGATGTTTATTTTTTAGTTCGGTCAATTAATTAAGAGTATATCCTAATTCATTGAAACGGTAGCTCCGTGCATAAGAACAAGCGACTTTTTAAAGGAAAATTATGGCAACCTACAAAATATATGGATGAATACTTGTGATACGCAGATATTTATCGTATCGTGATATGCAGTGCACGTAGAATCTGTCTATCATGAACTAAAAACTACCTGCTATGGAACTCTAAATATTAAAGTCCATTATAAAATGGCTTATTATGTCTTACTAATCTCTAAGTTGATATGTGGTTTGGTATGGATAAATAGCCCTAAACGAATTTACAACTACTCCAGATAGACTGTAGCGTGCCGTGTCCGTGTTATTTACTTTAATTTCCTACTCTGTAGTAAACTTAACTCGGCAAATTGCGACATAATTTGACCGATAAAACTTACATTAGTTAGCATTGTTACGTTAACTTTAGCCTCATTTAAGAAGTTAGCAACTCCATCTTTGTAGTTTATTTATATTCGAGGAAGTAAGGAAGGGAAATTAAAACGTTTTTCGTTGTTAATGTTCTTACATTCATTGAGAGTGTGAACTACTGAAGGTTCCTGAGGTTACACTTTTGATACGATTATAATTACTATCAAATAAATGTAATATATACCATAGATAGGTAATACTACAATTTATAGAAACTATTTTGGTTTTGCTCCATCCTTGAAACAAGGTAGAATACTGATAGGTAGTTTTAGGTACCATTCTGTTAATGCATGAAACATGTCCAATAAAATACCAAAATAATGCGTAATCATTTAATTAAAATGATTAAACTAATGTCAATACAATAAATAATTTGCTTTTTTCTTCCTATCAACAATTTTCTTCTTTCACAAATCAATTAATTCAAAAAGAACGGTTCCCCTGACATATTAACAGTTCATTTTCTGTAGCATTCATGAACTAATCTCGTGTGCAGGTGAGTCAGGATGTTAAATGCGCTACCGGGTAATTTTATTCTCGCGTACGCCATCGTTGAAGTGGGATTAAAAAGACAAAAACTTGGAATGATTAAGTACTTTGGGGAAGATTGGGTACTATGTCACAGAGAGACAATATTATACCTCATACACATTTTCAGACGCCCAGTCCCTGGGAAAAGAAGGATCACGATAATATTTACCATCCTATTGCCTGTGCTTACCCTATTTGGTGACAACCCTATATCTCTATAGGGCTGCACTTTCCAGATCTGGTTTTGTGAAATCTCGCCGTTAATAAGAAACTGTTTATGGAGAATTCAATTCAGAAAACCAATATTTAGGGCCTGTAAATAACGTCACTATGAAGTGAAAAACAGCTGGATTTTTTTTACGTTAGACGGGACCTGTTGAGTTGTGATCTTAGCATAGTTACAACTTACCTTTGTTACAACAGAGTTCTAAATCTTCTATTGCCAACCTAGCCGAAAAAACTTTTTCAACTTTAGATAAGGTGGCAACAAAAATAAAATAGTTGACGGTTAAGTGAGTATAGTTTATGCGGCACGCGAACTGGGTTACAGAGTTCACGCGTAGTTACTTGTATTACCATTCTGTAGCGTTTGCGTCGTTTTAGGGAAATTTAATTAAATTAATTTCACTGTATGACACAATTTTCCCTTAAGAAAAATAACAATCTATACTTATTATAAATCGGTATAGAGAGGTCAATTCTGTACATGAAATATATTTTCAAAATAACTATCAGGGGGTGATTAGTGATCGATACTGATTCCATAACTGCAATCAGTAAATTTTTTGTCTGTCTGTATGTTCGTTAAAGAAACAAAACTACTCGACGGAATTTGACTGCCGGAACTGCCTGCAGAACTTATATATTTTACCATTATGTCTATGCTATTTTAGTAATAAATAGACATTACCCATAAAGCTATTAGTAGGAAAAAAATGTTTCATACTTGTGAAAATCCTGATTAATAGTAGGTAGGTAATTGTTTTTTTTTATAATATTCATTCATAACACATTAATTTTTATTTCCTACTCTAGATTTTTTCTTAGGCCTATTTGTACTCGTATATAAAGGTATCTCTAGAAATTTTCTTTTGGCTGGCAGTAGTACAATTTAGTCTACTAGCTAATACCAGCCTAAAGTTTTTGTTAGCTAATTAATAATCTAAGGTGCACTATTTAATTCTACAACATCCAAGGTGTTTTAATTTTAAGCTCGATCATTTTTGTTTCCAAAAATAGAATTTTTAAGCCAAACGCTGGCAACACCGGCAGTTACTCTGTTTGAGATGGGTCAAGCTCGCTGTGCAAGTTTTATGAGCCTCTGTATGTATGCACACTGCATGCAGTTTCGCGTATAATTTTAATTAAAATAAAGCGGAACATGTGCCACTGATGTGAAGTTCACATTGGGAGGGTTTACGGCGGAAGTGTGCACTTTTAAGAAGGATTTATGCAGAGATTTCTTTGGATTAAAATTTAAAAAAAATCTGAAATTTGGTCTGTTTTTTTTAAATAACCCGTCTTTTTTATATTGTCTACGTATAGGCTGCGGTAAGCGCTGTACTTTGCATCTACTATATTTTTTAGAATTTTTGACAAACTTTTTATTTATTATGGTTCACTCTATACCTATGTATCTTTCATACACAAACATTATTTGTTCCATTTAATTAGGTAAATTGGCATATGATATTGCTCATTACCTTCTATATTACCTTATTGCTAATTACTTAAACGTACAGCGTTAGTAAGCATTTTCTTAAAAAAACTACCTACGCTGAGTTGCGTTTAAAAAAAAGATAAAACAGGATTTGCTTACACTAAAATTAACACTTGTTTTAACAATGTCAAGAAAGTAACAAAACGTCTCCAAAGAACTCCAAGAACCGGGTAGGAGATAAATCAACGCTTAAAATATTCACTATTGAATCTTAGCAGTAAATCACACCACAGCACCTCGGGAGCTGCTATTACCATTCACACCGCCCTTCCTAATCCCTGGGGATTACAACCTCGAGACGGACCGGGAATAATTACTTACCTACTCGTCTCTGCACTCGACCAAATAAAACACCGGATAAAGGCTTAACTCGAATTTAGAACGAAACATTGTTACCATAATGACTCATCAAATACCACTCTTAGCATCAGAAGCGTTCCCAAACTATTCAATGAACATTTGATTGCGCGCTTCCATTGTCGTTATCAACTTATGCGCAGTCGAAATGAACAAAAATTACACGGCGGCAATACGTGACAAGTGGCAATTGGAAGCGACACTGACAGCGACGATTAATCAGCAGGTTCCACTTAACCCCACCGCTGTTCAGACCTCCTCCTGCCATCCGTCAATTCATTAAGCTAACAAAGTACTAAGGTAATGACTCACACAGAAACGAGCTCAATGCTGCCGCGATCAGACTTGCCTCCGACTACCATTCAATGCGTTCCGTGTAAACGAGCCTTCTGTAACCCTTTTTTCGTGGAAGTAATAATGCGACGCCGCAAAACAACTTTCCAAATTATCTGTAATTGAGTATCGAGGTGAAGCCCCGCCCCAACCAATTTTAAATTAACTGACATCAATAACAATCATCAATTTGAGTGAAGAAGTCTAATTAAAGAAGCCGTTACAAGTTACCTCCATAAATCTGAGCTGAAACAATACAGGCTATCCATTACGTAGGCCAATGTTTCTCCGCTTAATATTCCAATGAGGAAAGTTCGAGGGGCTCCGACTCGACAAATATAGTTTTTTTTAATGAACAGGCCTCCTTCAAATTTGTTATCCCCGAGCGTTCGGCTACATAAATCACGTTTAAGTGCAACTTGTTTTGCAGTTTCTTTGATAAATCTGCGCTAGTTGCTCGAGTAGGGGAGAATCAATCATTTACCGCATTTTGTATTCGATCTGGGTTCATTAACCTTGCAAAATTTGCGTACACATAAAAAATTAAGTATACAAAAATGTTAGGTAGGTATTCGCAACAGAAAAATTATTTTCATCATCATTAATATATAATTAAAATTTTAAATTCTCTTTAACTTTTTGTATTACAATTTTTTAAATAGTTATTTTAGTTTTATTTCCCCATTTAAGATTGTTGCATTTAGGATCTGTTTCACAATGTTAATATAAAGCGTCGCATAGCTATGTAACACAAATTATTTTGAGGATAAAAGTTGCTATTTCTATCTGACAAACTCATGGACGTAAAGTGAAATGCAACATCATTGTTTGTGGTACAAGTATAAGTAGCATATAGCTTATATGTAGAATATTGTGAAACAGACCCTTAGTATATTATTGTGTTACATTTTTCGTGAATATTATTACGATTCTATTTTGAATCGTACGTACTACTATCGAATCTTCTCAATTCACTATTTTATCTTCATACAGTTCCTAATATAAAAAGGCACTCAAGATTTTAGTTTAAGATATTCATGGGAGGAAGAGTGCAACAATCATAATGGCGAGAGGCTCTAGTGAAACAAAGGGTATTATTCAAAATTCGCCCTTTATTGTGTCGCATAAAACATATTCCTCTGACAACGGCGTGTCGCGCGCCTATTCGTTTCGTGTTCTACAGCAAATTATGCAGATAAGCGAATGAATGGAGTAAACTTACCCGTACGCTGCAAATTAACTCCGCCATCCCTCTCTTCGACGCTTTTCATCTACAAACTTTGAAACAGATACTACCTAACTACCTAACCCTCGCTAATCCTCATTATCAAATAACTTGAATATTTAATCGCAATTTTTGAGTTCGGAATGTTTGCACGGTTCTGTTAAAGCCTTTTCATGATCAACTAATTATAAGGAAATCCATTAAGACTTATCTATTTCCATGGCTTATTAAATTCGCTCTTTAAGGGTGGCACGCCCACCTTAATAGAAAATAATAATTACCAATTCGGTATAACACTTTTCGAGTTCTTAATTAAAATTATAACTTGGTAACAAAGAGTGATGAGAAAATGTAGCTTTTCCATTTCGGTCGAGAGCTTTCTACCGGCACCGGACAGCAGGTTTTGTTCTGTCGTAGAGTTTAGTCAATATTTAAAAGATGTCTCTCACTGTTTTAAAGTTGTGACTATTTTATCTAGACTATCTACTACTTTTGAAATACGCTTCATATTATTTACTCTTAAGTCTCAAGTTTATTCCATGTACCGCCTCCCATGGGACTGCCGATAGTTCTTATTTAACGCCACCAATGTCTTTACTTTAGTATCAGATCAATTTATGGTTTTCTTGATTCATCCATAATTAAATGCAGATATCCGATAATACCTACTCTCTCTCACTTGAATGTTTAAAGAACATACATATTGACACAAGTATATGGCTCCAGTAAACAGTTAAGAATTTCAAAAAGTTTTTACTTCAATATCTAATGAATGAATCACACAACAAACGTCTCAAAACTTCTTGAACACATTTCAAAAAGCGAAGTCGTTTCCACCACTCTAGTGCTTGCTTTAAATTCCGGCAAGTGTTAGAAAACACTTCCATTCGGCGAAACTTGACGGGTTCAGTAAACAAGCACCGTTAGTGGTTTGAACTCGAGCTTCCCGACACCTCGCTCAAATGGCACCCAAGTACGTTTACAGCCATTATTCAAACACGAGGATAAAAAGCTGGGGCAATATTTTCTGAAGAAGCCGAAGGTTGATGGTTTAAAGTGTAGAGCCCTCGAGCCCGGCCGCTTCGTTAGCAAACAATGCGCGGACAGCGGTGGTAGTGGAGTGGTTATTGTTCTAATAAATTTTGCCTCTGGGAACTTGTTATGATATGCTACAAATTAGGTAAAAGTTGTTCAAAATTACTTTATACTGGGAACTTAGATTGAGTTGTAAATTTATTGTATTTTTAACGCACGGATTCCATGACTATATAGACTATTTGAAGAAGGTTTGAGTGTTTTTGAAATGAGCGTCAATGGGTTTATTAAACAGAATATAGGTTTAATACTTACTATCTACTCTATAATCTACTATACTACGTAGTCCACATCCGCGACTCAAAATACATCAAAAATAAAAAGCAAAAAAATTAATAAGAAAAAAAAATAATAAAAAGAGAGAAAAGAGAACCTCCTTCTTTTTTAAAGTCGGTTAAAATAAATTGATACAGCATCACATTGCATTGTCATGGTTCCAAACTAAGATATCCTCTTCTACTATGGGAGCCAGAAACAACTAAGTACCTCTGACACCCAGACCCCACATAAACATCTGTTCCATCTACAAACATTTTATACGACCGGGAATTAAACCCGAAACCTTTGCGTCGCAACAAGCGCTCAAACCACTATGCTAGAAGTTTTATTAAGGTGTCTTCCCGGCGACTCCACGGAACTTTGTGCTTCTAGGAGCGGACCGCTGAATAAACTTGCCCTGTCGATGTGTCATAAGTCAAGCGACGTCGGGCCCGTGGTCTGTATAGTGGTTTTCCACAGATGTAAAAACACACTAACGTGTCTTACAATTGGTAGAATATAAATTTATAAAGCATTTATTCATATTATTTATTAGTTGCAACTATCCGAAATGCATTCTCTTGCGTTAACTTACGTCCCTGCACTCGCCAGAGAACAAAAAACGCCAAAAGAGAGTTAAATTTTACTAACGAAAACGATCACACAACAAACTTTTACTTAAAACTTCCCAAATACATTGCTTACACTAATATTAGTTTGCAAGTGATTAGCTTGCTTCGTTTTCGAAATCTGACTCGCCGGCTCACACGTCCCGCTATTTATACGAGCGCGCTCCAGAAGCACGGGATGTCGAGATAATTCCAGAGCATTCCATACACTTCCCGAATCTTCCAGAATATGTTTTAGAATTTTCGAGCAAATACTGTGATTATGCATTCAGGGCATTTCTACACCATCTTAATTTTTTTTTTAAATATTTCTTTACCGTTTTTAACCAACGGGTTTATGCTCAGGTGATGAAGAAGCTCTACTTTCGCATGCAGAAAGTATACTAGTGACGTTGGTCTTAAAAATACTATAACTGACCAGATGCGTAGTGACCCCGCCTCATACACCATGATCGTGGGCTCGATCCTCCACCCTGGACTACGCTTCCTTCGAAACAAAGTCCGTTCTCCTTAGATTAAACACTAGTGGCCCGCCCTCACTTCGCTTCGGGACCATAATTCAGAAATGAACCGATAGATGGCACTGTGTCCAATTACATCGCGCAACGTTTCGTGTTTTCGGTTTACCTATAAGCCTTGTCTTTGTCTATAGAAGTTATCTTTTTGTAAATAGTATAGATATTATTATTGCAAATCGGACTTTATTCCTTGTCGCAGTCGCTGAATATTCATGTGATGTGAATATGTTTTTTTTTAACTTTATTGTTTTTGCAGTGATGTCGATAGAGGGAGAGGTGGTGAACCTGACGAAGGTGACGCGATCTGAGATGGGCGCGTACCTGTGCATCGCCGCCAATGGAGTGCCGCCCTCCGTCAGCAAGCGGATAATGCTTCATGTACATTGTAAGTATAGGATTTTTACCTTTATATGATTAAGCAGAGAGAGTGAATTGCGTGGCTCAAGTGGAAATGGGCATAGCACATCGCCCCTCGACACCACGTACAGGGAGTCGCAACCATTGCAGGCCACCCACCCAGATGGTAGACCGTCGATTTAGTGAACGTCGCCGGAACATCTTGGATACGGGCGGCACAGGACCGATATTTGTGGAGAATATTGGGAAAGGCCTATGTCCAGCAGTGACAATGGTGGAAAAGCCGAGCCCTGAGCGATTAACGTCTGACCTTCAAAACCCTGCAGGGGAACAAAACATACTAAATCATTATAACACGTTTCAAAAAATATCCGAAACGTGTAGGTTTCCTCAGGATAGAAATATGCACATTGATTTCAAAAATCCATAGGTGCATGCTCAGATTCGAACCACCATTCCCTTGTATTTTTTTTTGTTCTAAAATTTACTTAAGTAAATTTCTGCGTCGACCTTTAAACCAAATTAATTCACAAAAGATCGAATGAAACTTTTAAAAACTAAATTTATCTTTCCGTAACATTAACATCAGAGTATTTTCCACAGTTTTTACATTTAAAATTATGAAAAAAAGTAGATGGTAATAATATAAAATCACATCTTCGTTAAAGATCATAGGAAGACGAAAATGGTTTAAATATTCTGAATCAAGATTCTCATACTAATCACAAGTAGGGTTGCGACCTACCTGCCAACTTCATGATAAAGTGCGAGTACATTGAATTTG
Source organism: Cnaphalocrocis medinalis (assembly GCA_014851415.1). Lineage (NCBI taxonomy): Eukaryota > Metazoa > Arthropoda > Insecta > Lepidoptera > Crambidae > Cnaphalocrocis > Cnaphalocrocis medinalis. The sequence goes on along the minus strand of CM026275.1, from coordinate 10,778,488 downwards.
AATTCAAAACATGAATCAATTGGTCCATCGATAAAGCAGTACTCACCTGCGTGGGGCAAAAAGCGGAGCAGAGAACTTACCTATCGGGCGATCTCGAGATCAGGGCTGTACGAGATTTATGAAGTATCGATGTCAAGGGGTGATTTTATCTTTATCTTGTAGTGTTTAGCTCTTTATATTTCAGAGGACACATTTATAAGAAAAAAATATTGATCACAATGACGTATCATCGAAAAACAAAGTTAACTGACAATTAATAAAAATCAATTCACCATTAATTTGAGCTTCAATAAATAATACCTACCTAACCCTACTTTATGTGCCAAAAGTCGTGGCTTCGATCCTCACCCTGGACATACATTGGTGTAAAGAACACGTAATGTTTGTTCAGAGATTGAGTGTCATCAATATTCTTCTAAATGTATATTAGCAAAAGGTTACTGATCTATCAGCACAGGACCAAAACTATAAGAGTTAGATACTTGAAATTTTGTACGAAGGTATTTTTATAGCGTAGGGAAGAACCTACTAAGAAAATAATTTGTAAATTCATCCCTTAAGGGGGTAAAACACGGATTCAGAGTTAGTATGAAACTTAACTGTTTTTGAAGTAGAATGAAATTAAGTACTTGTAATAACTCTGTTGTCTAATATCCGTAACATAAATGCTTTTTATAAGCTACTTAGTACAGAATAACGATCTCAGGTTAGGATTTAGTATAAATTTATTATTTTACTCATTCCGCAGAAATAGTATCTCAGCTAATCGACGAAATGTAATATCAATCATACAAGATAACATTGAACATCCCTATTCAAGGCTAATTTATAAACGGGGAGTTATTCACCGATGTCGGGACGAGGCTCGACGGCTCGAACACGTAAGCAATTGGGAGATCTTCGTGTTATCACGTATCATCTTCGGCGCGTGTCTTGCATTCGAATGGGGCGACTCTCTGCGGGTGTTTAGTGAAACTTAGCGCCCTGTTGACTAACGGAACGCAGTTTGTGTGCTTGTGAACAGGGGTTGGGGTTTGTTTATTAAAGGTTGGGAACTTTCGGCTTACTTTTTATTCGTAATTTTTCTTTGATTAGTGTCTGCGTATAATATTTATATATTTAAGTTGGAATAGGGCGACTCTCTGCGGGTGTTTAGTGAAACTTAGCGCCCTGTTGACTAACGGAACGCAGTTTGTGTGCTTGTGAAAAGGTTGGGAACTTTTGGTTTACTTTTTATTCGACATTTTTCTTTGATTATTATCTTAATGTATTTAAGTAATATACTTGTAATTCCTCTGTGGTCTGATATCCGTAACATAAGAGCATAAGTACAGGTCAATTCAATTTAAAATTTTTTTTTCTTCTTATTATATACTTGTAAGACTTTAAATAATCTAAATCTGTATATATAGACATTAGGTCTACTTATTAGAGACTTTTTGGATCAATGTGTGGTATTTATATTGTATATATTTTTTTATCTAATTATTAGTTCATTTCAGTCAATCCACACTTCATCAGTAATTAATCACAACTCATCAAAACGATGTCCCCAATCACATAATTACTGAATGGATACTCGACGAATCAGTTGTTACAAAATCAATCTCGATACCCAATCGGGATTATCCGCGAATTCCCTGCTAATGCATTTCAAATGCAGGCATAGTGACACCAGATGGCTCCCCATCGGTCCTGCCTAAACAAACAAAATGGCTGGCTTTGTCTACTATGTCGCGTAGATTCTTTCTAGATAGCTGAGTAGGTACTCCGCAAAATTAGTTAGTATTGGTAGCGATTCGATAGGGATGTGAATTAAAGGTGATTAATCGATAAAATTTCACCAGGTTCTTCTAGACCTAGTGAGAGATAAAAGTTATTTAAAAGCGAATGTTATTCCTAATAAATCCAAATGTTATTCAATAAATGAAATTTGAGAAACCATCCTACAAATTGCTACAATTTAAATAGCATCATTATACCTATGTCCAGAAAACAATTAACCTCTAGAACTCTTCAAAAGTGATGTCACAATCATTCAATATTCAATATTTTATAATTTATGAAATTTTAAAAATCTTATTAAACATAATGTCAAATAATAAATTAAACAACAAATACCAATAATTTGGTTTATCGGTTCATGATCCAAACCGAAGTTATTCAAAAACAGGGCTTAATGTTTTGAGAAAATATACATAGTCTTGTCAGTGCCGTTGCACATTTTCTTGCGTATTGTAATAGTGCACGGTTAGAGTGCCCAAATTTATCACCTGAGATATCACAACTTTAAAAGCACATATTTGGGCAAGCCCAAAAACGCTCTATACAAATGGCTACAGGCAAGTGACGTCACACGCTTGTATCTTGTATGCGCGTCTAGTAAATTTTGTTTGGTAGCTATATCAAATGTTTCGTTTAAGTAAATGGTTTCATAATAAAAGTTAGTGGAAAATGTACGGGTAGTTCAATGATATAATTATTTTTTTTAAATTGTATACTTTAAAAATGGACTTGCCCATGAAACTTTTGAATGCTCATAAAACCAGCTAGACGTTATATTTTTAACTGAAAATGTGGCCATTGGTTCTCATTTACCAGTATTTTGGAAAAGTATAAATATTTTTACTATATCGAAATTAGTCAAATACCCTATTAGATAAATACTTACAAATAACCTGATGTATAAAATAACTTTATACTTTACTTTACAATATGACTAGACTATTATTATTATAGATGAGAATTAACGCGTCGTTAATTTTAAGCACATAGTTAATATTTGACGTTTCATAATTATGTGCATAAAAATTAACGTTGCTTTAATTCCTGCCTATAATAATAATAGTTATAATACAAATAAAATTTAAAGAAAGAGCTATATGAGTAAACATTATAAAACTTCAATTCCAAATATTAACATTACAACAGTGATATCAAAACATCGATAACAATGTTACTGCACTATGCTGCTAGCAAAATCTGTGCTCTGGACAGTGGGGACCGCACGTACATAGTGGCACACACGCTCATTTCCATTTGCATGGATAGCGCTGTACAACTGGGGATTGACGTTGCAACATTTCATGAATCCGAAAACTCAACCGTAACTAATTCCCGGATTTGATTTCCGTCTCGGTGTCCTTTAGGACGACGTTATTTTGTTAAAATTACTCGGATAAAATAACTCATTCGTTATTTGAAGACAGCTAATTATTTAGTGTAAAATCAAGAGCACTTATTAATGAAAACGGAAATTGACACGACTTAAATTTTTAGCAGAAGTGTTTTTGTGAAGCAGTAACTGAACATTAAGGTCGCGTCATACGCTTTCAATAATAAGCTATAGATCAATCATTTAAAAAGTTCAGAATGTTTGTCGTTGAATATACGAATTTCAATACTACTGGTATATATTATATTGATTCCAATTAAAAAACGCCATTGCGCTGCAAGTCCATATCCATGTGGTTGTAACATAACTGGTATTTATGAACCTCTAAAATGTATTGAAAACATGGAGTATGATTATTTATCCCAACATTTTAATTAAGTTTTATTGATTGGCCTCTACAGTGGTGGTTCGGCTTAACACGAAAGTTTTTCGCCGCGCTGCGCCGACGAGCTCATCCACGCGGTGCGCTACTATTTGCATTCTGTTATTGGCAGTTTCGATGTAAACACTCGTCTGATTGAACAAATACTTTCATATACATCGATAAACAGCCAAATTCAAAAAGCACATCACTAACCACGTTGTTTTTAAAACTCAAATTAGATTAAAGATCGCAATTTCATTCTTCAGTTACTCCATTAAAAGTTATTTTTCAAACGAAAACGTTTTATTATCATCGCCACTTCAATATAACATAAGAAGTTAAATAAAGTCAAGAACGATATTTTATCGCGACCTTCCTTAAAAGGCCGACAAAAGTAATCGAGGTGGGACAAGTGATTCCCGAGTTCATTTCGCCACCCACAAGTGGCTACAAGTAGATAGACAGTTATAGCCGCGGCTCGACGACTTGACGACAACCGGGAGAAATTCACTTCATAGGAAACGCAATTTCAAGCGAACAAACAAACTACTGCCGTCTGAAACCCTTCCACTCAGTTTAATTACTTCACAAAGAATGCGTCGCGTTCGCTCGATGAGGAGACAAAATTAACGCTCTCAAATATTTAATTTAAATTTCCTCCCCCGAAAACGAATGATAACAGCGGGTCGTGCAGACTTGCGGCCGCGTTCACCGAACATAAAAAACACTTTTTTAGACTGGGCAGGAGTGAAGCAATTCATTTGTAACAGTAAGTGCTTCGTAACGCGATGAGTTTCTTTTAGTCGCTTCACAGAAGCCGGGGAGACGGCAAATTGAGTTTAGAGAAAAAGAAACATAGGAAACGAAGTGAACAAATCGCGATCAATTTGCACAGAATCCAGCAGTTTCGTGTAATTAATTTTGGGATGCTTTCTTTAATGTTTGTTTTGTGACTCGGTGGATGCGGGACTAAATGCTTTTGTGTTTTATTCCGCCATTCGGGTTAATGTAAAGTGTTTGACTTCCTAGATAACTAAAGTACGCAGCTGGAAATGCCAAGAAATCCGAAAACGGGCGAAGCGTGTGCGCCGCTCGGTTAATCAAACTGTCACTTCAAGAATTCCGCGCGGAATCCTTCCCAAGAAAACTCCCCGTAACTTTTGATTGCCACCGCGGATACCTTTCTACTTATACATTTTAGGGATTGCTTAATCACTTTCTTAAGTTGTTTTTTAATAGAATGGCGCGCCCATAAACTGTTGCTTTTAAAAGTAACCAGACAGCTCGTATTAAGATTCCATTGGTTCATTATTCCGCTTTATTTAATAAGCAAAAGGTTGCCTTCGTGCCCCTCGGAGTTATTAATTAGAACAAAAATTCTGATCGCTCACATTTTGTTCGCTAAATTGGCCACTCGAACTCGTAAAAGCCGTCCAAAGGAACTTAACGACGGTCAAAGAGAATAACCGCAAATAAGCTCCGATCTAAGCCGTGGAAGAAAATTCCGTTTTCCTTAATTCACCTTAAACAGACTTCAGGGGATGTCGGCGCGATTGTTTACATTTGAGAATAATCCGTTCTTTTAAATGGAAGAACCCCTTTTCGCAATAATTTCTTTGATGTATGACGCGTCAATCTTTGTTTCATTGTGGTTTGACTTATATTGATGCAATATGAAGAATTGAAGATTTAACCTACCGTAATATTATTTAAGTCCTTGAGTGGAGGCCGCGACTCGGCAAGCGTAGTGTTGGACGCCCTGCTACAAGATGGGATGACGACATTCGAAGGCTGGCTGGAGTGAGCTGGATGAGAGTGGCCGAAAATCGGGAGCGGTGGCGTGCATTGGGGGAGACCTATGTCCAGCAGTGGACGAGCGTGGGTTGCTGATGATGATGATGAATATTATTACTTCTTATTTATTAACTCCGTGTGGGTAGAATAGATATTGGTTAGATAATATAATTACCTAGAAGAGTGGGACCTAATTCTCATATAACCCACTGTGGTGTAAACACAATATTTTCACAAAATAAACATTTAATTTACCTTACAACGCCATCTAACGGATTTTTGCGTCAACCTTCATTGAAACTGGCTTTAATTGCGCACTCGCTGTTTGCGCAAACAATCCGTACGAGCATAAGCGGATAATGTTGGCGCAAACACCTGACTGTCGCTTCGGTTGCCAAAGTGCCGGCGCAGTAGTGCAAACACTGCAGCTTAACTGAGCTGTGCTAACTGCACAACTTGTGGATGAGGAATATCTTCAGTGCTAATGTACATATTGGAATTCTTGTGCCGCGGTTATTAATGCAGTAATGTTTAATATTAGCATGCACCATCTTATAGGATGTATCAGGCGCCCAATAGATTTCCGAAGATCAAAAGGCCTACAACGAAACCATCCCGAAACGAACGAGTATATACTGTCGCATACATAAAAAGAGACGCATAGCGCAAGTGGAAGGGATAGAGACAAAGATTTGGTCATAAAATAAGTTTCATTGTAGGTTATCAGTTTGCTAATAAACATATTATTCGCGCTAAAACTTCGACGATACCTTCACACGTTCTGAAAATACAGAAGAACAGTTATTGCTATTAATTTTATCATTTTAGACCAAAAACGAAATATGGCCTTTCTATGTTTCTACGTACCTATGTTGACAGTGTAGGCATCTCCAAATATTCGCCACTTTGATAGATCCTCGGCTACTCGCATCCAGCTCCTGCCTGCCACTTAGATGTATGCAGAGTAAATAAGGCGAGTAAATACCTGACAGCATCACTCCCTGAAGTGCTGTAACATGCTGAGCAAACACGATGCACTGGCTTCAAAAGTTGGCAAACTAACTTTACCTTTAAGATAAGTTGCTTAAAATTAGATTTGTTTACTTTAATATTATGAAGAATGGTTGAAAAATTCTTGTACTCCTTCTTAAAATGCCAGCAACGCATCAGCGGCCTCTCTGATCTCGCAGATGTTCATAGGATAGCGGCATTACTTATTAGCAGGGCTCACCTGTTTGCTCGTTTGCCGCCTCTAGAATAAAAAAACGTTTATTCATTCAGTAACAATATTTTCATGTACGCTAATCGAACATGCGTCTAGGCATCCAGTTAGAGTAGATGACAAACTATGCTATTTCGTGAAACTGAAAACTTTAGACTAAATTTTAAAAATGTATTTTATTTTATAAACTAAAACTAACGCTTACTGAACAGCCTTTGGTACTCAATAAAATATTTTAGGTTTTCCGTAAGATTAAAATACCCTGTTTTATCAATTTTACAGCGGGTTTCTATCCAATATTTTCGTAGGTAACATTTCATTCATGTCAGGACCATCAAGCGATCGAATGCGCGATTCAAAACCGCATTCCTATAATATTTTTTTATGATGCTAAAAAAATTTAATTAATACGCGTCCGATTTTCAATCACTAGTCACATGTAACAGTACAAAATTAAACCTACAGTAATTTTCAATGCAAACACCAGACAGTGATGTTAGCTTCCAAAGGGGAGAGCAGGGTTGTCAGATAGAATTTTACTAAAGGAAGCGATCATAAATTTTTCGAGATTTAGATACTTTTGTCGAGGTAAATCAGATTTTCAGAGAGAAGACAATTTTACCGTCCTCTGTAACGTGGGAAAAGTCGAACATATTTTCCTCGAGATTTTTTACGTTGTCCGAAGTTGGGAGAGGATATACAAAATGTCGAAAGGATCCCGCTGATTCCCTACCATCTGGCAACCCTAGTGGAGAGGCTCGTAGCAGCTAACGAACACTATGTTGACGATACGCTAGCAACTGAGAACTGCAACTGTCAATACGATGAAAAACTTGCCATGTGGCTTGTGTGCTTTAATATCTACGCGTCAGAGAAGCTCAGAAGATTTTTTGCTCTTAGATTTCAGTTCTCATGGCAATATATTTTTTTGCAGTCAGTAGTTGCATTCGCGTGTCCAATAGTTCAATGCCATTGCATTATATGTATACCATTGCAATGATAGAATGAACTAGTAGTTTATTGATATTTCGTTGATGAATCCATCATTTGTTTATTGAACGTTCAATACTCTGTCCGTAGGTCAATCAAAGCAACTGCTAAGGATCGATTAACTTCAATCGATTGACCATCATATTTTCAAATTAGTTTAGTAATACCTTAAATCTCGCAGACTGCACAAACTTTTTAAAAATATCTATACAACAGTAACACTTTTATCGTTGTAACGCTTTGTATGTTTCGTTTTTGATTGTATGATTTTTAATCTCGTTGCAATCGATTCTAAACTTGTAAATATTTTCCATACACAGTTAAGACTATAAATAAAAACATAGAGCGAGCGTCACAATTGAAAAACTAGCACAACGTACGGACCGTTTTAATATTCCCAGTCCTAAATCCAGTCTCATTTTTATTTACTTACACTCTTACTTCCTATTTTCGTTATGCGACCAGAATTTGCTTGAACCTAGCATACTGTGCTGCATGCAGTAAAGCCGAGGATTTTCCCGGCTGAATGCTCATAATATGCTTACTGCGAACGCTTTAGCGGCATACCACGGCGGGAATGATTGTGAAAATAAGTTAAATTTAGACGGTCCGTTATAAGGAAACCCGCTCGTTTTGGCGGGGAAATTACAAAGTGTGTTAGGCCCCGTGAGGGTTGAGCAAGTTAGGATAAATCTTACAGTGTATTGCGTTATGTGAATATTAAAACTTTTTATTGGTGAATGGGTTAATACCTAAAGTCAAAATGTAAACGCCGCTAAAAAGCAATATAGGTATTAATGTGACACACAATTGTTGAAATAATCTACATTCCAGCCATGGGGCAGCATGTGTCATTTCAGCGTGTTATTCCCGGTAAGCCACCGGATCGCGATCCCCGATTTGGTGATTCAGGTTAATACAATAAAGAAACTAGGCATCAGTTAAAAACAAATGCTTTACTTACAAAAATCCGTAACAATAATAATGACGGTCAGTTAACCTTTAAAATTGAACCAGATCAATAAATTAAAACTATATCAGCTTCAGTCATTCTTCTATTCGGCTGTCGGCATCCTTTTGGTTCTATCTGAGTGATAACACGGTTTAAAAACGCAAACGTAATTATTTGAATACATAATATAATTACAGTATTTAGAATTTGCATATTTTTACATATCTTTAAATTTATTTTTGTCCGCAGTTCACCCCTTGGTGCAAGTGCCAAACCAGCTAGTGGGGGCACCAAGCGGCACCGACGTCACGCTCCAGTGCCACGTAGAAGCCTCACCGAAAGCCATCAACTATTGGACCAGAGAAAACGGTTTGTATGAGTCTATACGTATACTGAGGAAAAAACTAAACTTAGTAAATAGAAAAGTGTGAGATTTAGGGCCTGTTTCACAGTAATACGGATAAGTTCTACATTAGTTTTATGCTACCTATTGCTACCATTTTTTTTTGTAATGGCTTGCTATCGTGCTATAACGAGCACATTTAACTCTGCCAACGCTACCATAAACGACTGTTGTTGCGTTTCACGACTGTCAAATAGCGTTCTATGTCACTTTAAGTCCATAAGTTTGACAGATAGAAATCGCAAATTATATCCTCAAAATTATTTATAATGTTGCATAGTTATGTGACGCTTTATCTTTACATTGTGAAATAAGCCCTGAAACTCGCCAAGCCTCGATCTCACTCGTGATTCAACAACTCTTTTTGTGACACAGTTACTACTGCACCTACTTAAAGCCATAAGCATGCACGCAAAATGATCAAACTTGTCCAACAACATAAAAAATATAATCCATTTTCACAACCTTACAACATTAACACCCATTTTATTCACTTTTCCAACGATCCATCTAAGCTTAGCAAATTAAGCCTCAGACGACTGTTTACGTTTGCCTCGTAAACTATGAGGCTTATTAAGTCCCAAGCACGAACCTCAAGAACGGAATGAGCAACTAATTTCATTATTCATAAAGCATATTGGAAGCGTTAAAGTACTCATTAAACCGGTCGTTTCTCATAATCCTAGTATCCCCTCGACAGGTCGGGCTAGTTCCCTCTACAAGTTACGGCATTTTTATGATCGTATTTAAAAGGAAAAATTATGCCGTTATTTCATAGCCGTTTTTCATTTGGTACAGATTTATTTTGACTTTGATTATGCAGCGTCGATGTTAGGGCTTATTAACGGCCTCCGTAATTGTGGCGAGATGACAACGTGAAATATAGCGCCGTATTAATAAGAGGAAGTATAGGGGATTATTACTTTTAAAGATTTTATGAGCGATTTCCTTAATCCGTGTTATTAACAGTCTAACGTCAAAAACGAGCTATGAAAGTATAAATTAATAGGCCAAAGACCAGTTTTGAGTCGTTGTTATCACTTCGCAATGGTTTGAACCTATGTTTTACAGTAGTTACAGTAAACTGTCACAATAAAACACTTTTTATATGTATTTCATTAGTAAAATATGGCAACAATTTATTTTTTAAGTTTTTGGCAATATCATATCAGGCGATTTGTTTGCTTGTCTGCCACCTATGACATGAAAAACATTTGTTGGTGTCGTAATGAAAAAGTCCAGTAACGAGATTAAATCGTTAATGCCGGTAAACGTAGTTTAAACAACCAGATTATAAAATCATTAAAACGAACTTTCACAGTTAAATATTATGATAAAGACCACCGACCAAAATGGCCAACGGGAAAACAAGCAAAAAAATTATGACTTTCTATTTATTTAGAACTTGTAGTAAAGTGTTTTTTTTTTATTATTTTCACCAATACCTTATATCATAAAAACAATCACAAAAATATGAGATGTGTCCCTATCATATGAAAGCAGCAATTTGCCGTGATCCCAGACTAAGGTGTTCCTTTTTATTCCCTTCTATTCTGTTAAGTTGTCCTTTCAGATTATACCTAGTTGTGTTTAAACACTGATCCCCCTATAAGCAGCTGCTTTATGCATTTGCTGTATTTTCTCTAAATAAATGTCTTAGTCGAGAATATGAACATGCAAAACTCTGCAAAACTACTCAATGAACATACTGTGAGCTAATCTAATTAAATTGGATCGGGTACTAATTTTATCGACACCTAATACAAAGGAATTGAACCAACACGTTTGTTAAATTATGTTAATCATGACTCACGTACGAAGCGATACAACGATTTAATCACTCTCCTGAAGTTTCATAATTATGATATAATGTATTTGGTGTCTTATTACTAACTAAACATACAACACTGAATAATACAGAATGTTCACCGCAATAATATTATATGGCCTAAGTTTTGTACAACGGTTTGGCTGCAGCAGTATTATCTGACGGTTACGACTTCGGGACCTTCAACAGAAGAACGCCTTACTTTCTAAAATATTGGCAACACATCAGTGATATCTCTGATATCCAGAGATCGGATTTAAGGACCAAGCCAAGAACAAGCCAACGGCGGCCAAGTCCTTCATTTACGAAATCTCATCAGATGCAGCTTTCTACGTCTGATCTTTATCAGATATGGGGTAAACCATCACACTTTTCTTTACGTTACCCTTTTAAACCGTCCACAAAAAAGGCTGCCTAATAAAATTTCCACCGGCACATTTGATATAGGTAATGGACTTTCCATCCGCAGCCCAGTTTAAACTGGGGTCAGATGGGAAGCCACAAAGCGAACTCAATAAAAACACCTGCTAACTAATACAAATAAGGCTCTTAACCTAACAAAACATCGGTGCGGCACGGACCGAGGGGTCGAGAACTTCATTACTTCTCATTAAAACGACGCCCTTTAGATGAAAATGGCGGATAAAAGTTTATTTAGTGCTCCTGTGACAGATGGACAAAGCACTCCTGGCTTTGTGGGCGAAGCAAGAGATAAGTTTAATATTTACTTTACAATGTCTCTGTATGGCGCGGGGATAAAAACAGTGTTGAAATGGTTGGCTTATATGAGCAAGAGATATTGCAGACATGTGTCAAGTTCTAGCATTCAGCGACTTACTGAGCTTCTTGTTCTGAAGAAATCGACATTCTGAATCAGTAGTAGATTCAATACTTCATAGAGTGCTATGCGGAAAGTTTCAAAATTGTATTAAAAGAAAAATAAAAATATTTATTTGGACACATAAAATAATAACTACCGTCTGACCTTCCCAACCCTTTAACAGGAGAACCAGTCCAATCGAATCATGGTTACACTTTTCAGAAACTATCCTAAACGTGCAGGTATCCTCACGATGTTTTCCTTCATCGTTGAGCTAATCGTAGTAAAACAGATTAGAAAAATCCAGAGGTACATACCTACTTAGATTCGAATCACGATCTCCCGCATGGAAGACGCGTTTTTTACCATTTCTCCGTGTTTACAAATACTATGTTCCATTTATTTTGACTTTCATCAAAAAAGCCGGAAAAATTGCAAAAGCATACCGAAAATATAACATGATATACAGCATAGTTTCCGTCAGCCTCGAACGCAAGCCGTCAACGCAATAAAATTTATTATTTTACGTTATATACTACTAGCTTTATCCACGAATTTGTCTGGTAATTGGCTGATGCGTTTTTGATGAATCTGCATACAAAGTGACCAATTTAAAACTTGATAAATACTTTTGGTATAAAACATACAATAAGGCGTAGGTACATCTTTTAAATATCGGTGGCATTTTTGAGATCCTTTCGGAGTTCTGAGGTCGGCGGTCGGTGATTAGTTTCCAACATATCAATGTCACGATAGAAACTTTTTCTCTCAGAAAAAAGGAATCCGTATTCTTTTAAAAGCAAAATTCACATAAAATGCTTCTTGCCAGTCTTGCCAGACAAAAAAAAATCTGCTAAATGACCAAGCGCACTCGGGCATACACAATCGAAATATTATTGTGTTTTTTTTGCGCAGCAGGAGTGCGTACGCGCGTATTCGAGTATCCATCTGAACTTCTTCCAAAAGATGTATGACAAAAGCAGACAAACCTGATGGTAAATTCTAGTCTGAACTGAATGGGATAATATCCAGACAGAGCATGTGTGCGACGGGCGCTGAGAGCGACAATGCGCAATGCCGCTACTAAACTCGAGTTTGGAATAGATTTACTGTGTTCATGGTGGCCATGACTGGACTTAAAACTGTATTCACTGGTAACGTATCTATGTTACCGGCAACTTATATGATCTACTTAGGTATAGAATGCCTGAAACGTCACGGAAAACCCGATTTTTGCGCCAGGAGTTTGTTGTAACAAGGCTTATCCTAACCTAACTTTGCTTTAAATCTTTTGCCATTAGCTCTTTTTTTACTGGCGGAACACCGGCCACTACCGTGCCAGTAGTCGGATTGAACTGTGGAAATAAAGTATTTTTTATGCGATAGGGAGCAGACGAACAGATGGATCACCTAATGGTTAGCAATTACCGCCGCCCATGGACACCCGCAACATCAGAGAAGTCGCTAGTGCGCTGCCGACCTTTTAAGAAGGAAGTTATGCTTCTATATGTACTTAATACTACCTTGAGGTTTATTTTTGTGTTAAATGTTTATTACCCTTCAACGTGATTCAATAAAATCCATAAATTAATCTTAATTGTCATATATTGTATTGTGTACCTATTCTTCTTCTTTTTCTTTAATTGCCGCTTTATTGCTGAAGATTGATCCATGGCAAGCTTTATTACTGAAGATTGGCTCTTTAAATCGTGGCTATCCATGGCAAGCTTTATTACTGAAGATTGGCTCTTTAAATCGTGGCTATCCATGGCAAGCTTTATTACTGAAGATTGGCTCTTTAAATCGTGGCTATCCATGGCAAGCTTTATTACTGAAGATTGGCTCTTTAAATCGTGGCTATCCATGGCAAGCTTTATTACTGAAGATTGGCTCTTTAAATCGTGGCTATCCATGGCAAGCTTTATTACTGAAGATTGGCTCTTTAAATCGTGGCTATCCATGGCAAGCTTTATTACTGAAGATTGGCTCTTTAAATCGTGGCTATCCATGGCAAGCTTTATTACTGAAGATTGGCTCTTTAAATCGTGGCTATCCATGGCAAGCTTTATTACTGAAGATTGGCTCTTTAAATCGTGGCTATCCATGGCAAGCTTTATTACTGAAGATTGGCTCTTTAAATCGTGGCTATCCATGGCAAGCTTTATTACTGAAGATTGGCTCTTTAAATCGTGGCTATCCATGGCAAGCTTTATTACTGAAGATTGGCTCTTTAAATCGTGGCTATCCATGGCAAGCTTTATTACTGAAGATTGGCTCTTTAAATCGTGGCTATCCATGGCAAGCTTTATTACTGAAGATTGGCTCTTTAAATCGTGGCTATCCATGGCAAGCTTTATTACTGAAGATTGGCTCTTTAAATCGTGGCTATCCATGGCAAGCTTTATTACTGAAGATTGGCTCTTTAAATCGTGGCTATCCATGGCAAGCTTTATTACTGAAGATTGGCTCTTTAAATCGTGGCTATCCATGGCAAGCTTTATTACTGAAGATTGGCTCTTTAAATCGTGGCTATCCATGGCAAGCTTTATTACTGAAGATTGGCTCTTTAAATCGTGGCTATCCATGGCAAGCTTTATTACTGAAGATTGGCTCTTTAAATCGTGGCTATCCATGGCAAGCTTTATTACTGAAGATTGGCTCTTTAAATCGTGGCTATCCATGGCAAGCTTTATTACTGAAGATTGGCTCTTTAAATCGTGGCTATCCATGGCAAGCCTTAAAAGTTGTTCTGCGGATTTGATGCCTGTCCAATGTCGTATCTACTCGTATGTTCTTTATATAATAATATTTTGGATTCATTTTGAATACTTAAAAATATTAGACTATATTTTTTTGTACTAATTAAATATAGGTGCACAGCCAACAGGCGCCAACCGGGAAGCGAAACTAACACCGCGTACTAAACTCGAGTTAACTTTATACTTCTATTTACGGGATGCCTTGATGCCCTTTATTTTTAATTTAGAGTAAACCTACGAGTACACGTGAGTGAAATAATCTAAATACCTACTCGTAAAAATATTGAATTTATTACAAAATTTTAAGGCTGTTACTGTACAATTCGCGGTCAGCAAATTATTTTGTATGATATTATTTCAAAGTTCATTCTCTTTCTTTTAACTTCATAAATTAGTACCTACTTATTTATCAGAAATGATGGTCTACTGCCTAAGAACGGAATCATTATTGATTATCTAGTTGATGTAAAAAAATACTAAACGAAAATGATTTTATCATATTTTAAATACAGAATAATATAACCAGCACGTTACTGAACGAATCACCCCTCATTGATATCGGCGACAGTTGGCCCTGGGTACAATTTGTGACAGCCGTAGCGCCAGGAATTCGCGGCTATTTGTTAATCTAATAAAATAATGAACGCTTATAATTGTGTAAGCTTAAAACACCAGTAACTAAAACTAAATGCACCAATATCCAGGATAATGCGTTGCAGCGGGCGCCGAGCGGGCAGCGACATCGCCGCTACTAAACTCGAGTTAACTTTATACTTCTATTTACGGGATGCCTTGATGCCCTTTATTTTTAATTTAGAGTAAACCTACGTATATAAGTACGTGAGTGAAATAATCTAAATACCTACTCGTAAAAATATTGAATGAGATACAGACCTAAAATTATGTATGATATTATTTCAAAGTTCATTCTCTTTCTTTTAACTTCATAAATTAGAACCTACTTATTTATCAGAAATGACGGTCTACTGCCTAAGAACGGAATCATTATTGATTATCTAGTTGATGTAAAAAAATACTAAACGAAAATGATTTTATCATATTTTAAATACAGAATAATATAACCAGCACGTTACTGAACGAATCACCCCTCATTGATATCGGCGACAGTTGGCCCTGGGTACAATTTGTGACAGCCGTAGCGCCAGGAATTCGCGGTTATTTGTTAATCTAATAAAATAATGAACGCTTATAATTGTGTAAGCTTAAAACACCAGTAACTAAAACTAAATGCACCAATATCCAGGATAATGCGTTGCAGCGGGCGCCGAGCGGGCAGCGACATCGCCGCTACTAAACTCGAGTTAACTTTATACTTCTATTTACGGGATGCCTTGATGCCCTTTATTTTTAATTTAGAGTAAACCTACGAGTACACGTGAGTGAAATAACATAAATACCTACTCGTAAAAGTATTGAATTTATTACAAAATTTTAAGGCTGTTACTGTACAATTCGCGGTCAGCAAATTATTTTGTATGATATTATTTCAAAGTTCATTCTCTTTCTTTTAACTTCATAAATTAGAACCTACTTATTTATCAGAAATTATGGTCTACTGCCTAAGAACGGAATCTTTATTGATTATCTACCTAGTTGAAGTAAAAAAATACTACACGAAAATGATTTTAGCATATTTAAATACAGAATAATATAAGCAGCACGTTACTGAACGAATCACCCCTCATTGATATCGGCGACAGTTGGCCCTGGGTACAATTTGTGACAGCCGTAGCGCCAGGAATTCGCGGCTATTTGTTAATCTAATAAAATAATGAACGCTTATAATTGTGTAAGCTTAAAACACCAGTAACTAAAACTAAATGCACCAATATCCAGGATAATGCGTTGCAGCGGGCGCCGAGCGGGCAGCGACATCGCCGCTACTAAACTCGAGTTAGCAATGGATTTACGGCGTCCCGCGACATGTGTGAGCGGTCCGCCCGCAGCTGCCCGAGGGCCGACAAAACGAACAAAAGTTTTTCGCAATGCGGTCTTTAAACTTATATTTTTTGTCGGTCTAATCGAACAGTTTATGCGGTCGAGTGCCGGCAGAGTTACGGAATTGAGACCGCGCGCCCGGTTAAGACTTCAGTGGCCCGTCGGTGAACGGGAACGACTTCCTTTTAATGTAGTAGTAAGTGAGACGCACCAGTGGTGTCTCTAGTTACCTGGGTTGGGCCTCCGGTATCCTCACTCACTTGGCAAAACACAGGCACTGCTTCTTTCCGGTACTTGTCTTGTAAAGCAAAGGCCTTCATCAAAGAAACCAAGTCATTGCTACCACAAATCTATATTTATTTTGTGTTGCTACTACGATGGGATTAGGCTTATCACCACGCTTGCTTAATGCGGATTGGTGATCACAAACCTACAAACTTTTTGCTCGACCCGGGAACCGAAGCTAGCTAGAACCGCTACACCAACAATCGGGTGTTTGATCATGTTAAAACTAGAAAAATTAGTTGGGTTAGCATAATTAATTCCTTCATGTACTTAGGTATTATTATTTATAAATTTTAGTTTTTGACTCCATAATGTGTGTCTCGGCATTTTATAAGTAAAAAGCAACATTCAGACGAATAGAGAACCTCCTCCTTTTTGAAGACAGTTAAAAATACAAATAAATAAATAAGGTATGTCATACTTGTCACATCATGACGAAGATATCTGATGAGATCAACATTATGTCGAGAAATTCTTTCGCTCAGCCTCATGAATCTCAAAGACGTCTGCCTAATACCCATGGATCGTGTTAACAGAACATCACTAGTGGATTATTGTTATTCCATAACCAGCCAGATACATACTACAGACAGATTTAGATGCAGTTACAAAGGCAACCGAGCTCGCCATTACGTGGCTGGAGCGACCGACCGCGCAAAAAGCGGACCAAATTCTATTACCGCCTGATATGCAACAAAGACCGCCGGCCCGCCCGCTTCAAATTGCTTTAGGCCACAGTCACCATATTTACTCTCGCATACCTACAACAATATTCATGCAAATCAAAATTCAATTTTGGAATTCAATAACGTTCACGGTTACAGTTGCAGCGAGTCTTCAATCAAATCGCGTAGGCGCTTGTCGCGTGGTAGCCCGTAGTGGGTAGCAGTAGCGCTACCATGAGTTTACAGTGACAGAACTCGCTAGCGTCTGCGTAAAAAAAAATGTATGAAAAAGTGTACAGCGCCTCTAGCGGTCACTTGAGAAACTAAAATCTGTAGTATCGAGTTGTCAAATTGAAACGTATTCGCTAGCGAGTAGCGTTTACGTAGCGCTACGAGTTGACATTGAAAACTGACATAACGTAAACTATTGCTCTGTCTCTTTCAAATGCATCACAATGAAAGAGACAAAGCGATAGTTTTCGATAGCTTTCTGCGTAAACAATAACGCACTCGCTATCGAGCTAACGCTAGCCAGGTTTACGTGTTCAATCGAAATCTGTTCAACGCCCGTTTACTCGCTATCGACTGTAGTAACGTTACGTTACTTTTCGATGCCAACTCATGGTAGCGCTACAGACGCGTTAACGAATAGAGGGGGCAGACGGCTCTTCGTGGCCATAAATTGCGGGAGTACAAATGAAATTAGGTAATACACAGGCGTGACGAGAGGGACACGCGGCCGGCCGCCGCGACATGGAATGGGAGGGCCGCTCGTGCCATCGTCGTGTACGCGCCGGAGACAACTTTTTGCTGTCAATTTTGTCATACCGACTTTCATTTTGATGACGTCATTTACTTATTTTATAAAATATGAAATACCTTTTCAATTCAAATCAATCAAATCAAAATCGCTTTAATATATATTTTTGGTATAGCAATTCTTTGCAATTTATTCTTAAGTAAATATTGCACTTAAAAAAAACCTCGGTACCCACCTGAACCCTCCGAGGATTTTTTTAAGTGCAATATTTACTTTTCAAAATCGCTTTATTCAATTTAAGTCCTTTACAGAACATTTATGAATGTTTTCTAATCCAACTCAATATAACTGTAGTCTATCAATTAGCTAATCTCAAAATTAAGGGTATACTTTCATCATAGACGCCTATCCATACCTAATTATGATAATGATCCGAATAATACATTACTTATATAAAATGGGGAATAGAACACAAATAATGTACAATTGTACAATTAGACAAAGAGAAGTATTATTATTATTAATTACAAGTAGGTATTGTAATATAACTGAAAATAACTACAAGTTATAATTGTTTTTCAGGGTAAGTAGGTATATTTTTTCCTAATCAACAGAGAAACAGGAAACGTGATTATTTAAAATACATAATTGTTCAAAGGAAACACGAAGTAAACTGCATTAATAAGCAATATTTCATTACTGCGTGCTTACACTGTACAAACACCTCCAGCTTCCAAGTTTGCAGCGAGCCCGCTTCGCAATAAAAACAAACTTCAATAAAAACAACAAGTTGCACCAAAACGCGGAGCTGTCAAAAAACTTTAATAAACTTTAATGTTTTACGTACTAACGAGTACTTTGCTAACTGCGTCCATAATCCAACTATCGAACGCTCTCGAAGTTTGCCGCTAGCAAATGGTTCGAGGAGAATTGGTATATTGACAATTAATTAATAAAGTTGTCGAGTAATAAACAAAAGAGGGCGGGTCTGCGGCCAGCGGCCATCGAGGTGTCAACGGCAGAACACACCACAGATTTGTGGTCAAATCGCAGGTCGAGCTCTCTTGACCGATCTTGTTGTCTTTGGCGCGACCGCAATTATTAATGAAGTTTGAATAACAAATAGACTCGGCTCTGTTTTGGATGTTCTGCCAACTGCATTACGGATTGGGAAGCTTTGTTCAAATACTTGGTATTTTGATAGTTTGGCTTATAATGCTTTTTGTGTTGTCCCTTTTCAATGGTTTTGTTGCTTCAGCCGTAGAATTTTATTTTCCACATGTGATGCTATTTGGAGTAATATTTCAAAAAGGCCTAATAAAATTACACCAACAGAACTGTAGCCACATGAAATGATCCGTAAAATTTTAGTCGTATTAATCCCGAAGCCTTCTATTAGGTAACGCGAATGTAGGATGTTCAACAGAAAATAATGTATGGAACAGCTAGAGGGGTTTTATTCGTGTTACCTATTATGAATCCTTTCGGGATTAAAACGACCAAAATTTAACGATTTACGACTACAATTATTACAATATATCTGATTATCCATATCGAGCTGTTATGACTAGCCTCAATTATAGAACATAGTGTGTTGTTCCAGGGCATTAACAACAATAATATTACATGGATATTATAATTAAATTAACTTAGTATCAATTACACCTTACAAGTTCAAGGCGAAGTCGTTTAATCTCACACTGATCCAATAGACAATATACGAGTACACAGAGATTTCCCTCGATAAATTCCGGCACGCAAAACTCCCAAGAATCCCATAATGAAATACCTATTGCCGAAAAAGTGAAAAATTTCAATTAAATATCTTTGTGACTGAATAAACCATGGTTGGATGGAAATAAAAATAAAAGTGCTGCCACAAAATAAGCGAGGGAAGAAGAATGCAAGCAATTTTTAATGTAGAGCGGCGGCGTGACCCGCGACCGTGGCCGCGCGGTGTAATGTAGCTAACTACGAAATTCAGCCGGCTCGCCTGCCTCTTTAGTAGAGATGAGAAGTATTAACTAGAACAGATCCACGCACTAGGTATTTTACAGTACTAAGCGGCACCTATTCCATTTTTTTAAATACTTGATCCACCTAGTATTTTTTTATATTATACGATTTGCGACCCTATTTCAAAGTCATAGAGGTTATTATTGCGTAACACGTAGTCGCGTATCACTTGCACCTAGTATTTTTCTTTAAGCTTGCTTGTTGTCTTTTTCTACGCGTTTCTACGCAGTGTTTCTACACTTCCGTCTCAGTCTTACCGAACAAGTTTGATGTGGTTATATTGTTCTTGAAAATTTAAATACTTAATTTCCCAAACACCCTGACGCACAACCCGCAGTTTTTGTCAACTATTTTCATCTTAACTATTTTCAATTTTCATTTAATCATAACTTCTAAAAATGTAATAATAAGGTGCCCTAATTGAAATATTTCAAGGAATATATTTGAATACTAACTAAAATGACAATTCACAAAAAGCAAACCAAATTAAAGCTAAATTTTTACTCTGATTAGAGATAACAACACACCTTGGTCGCGTAATTACAACTTCATTAAAGTTAATTTACATTTAACTACATTTAGTCCCGTTTAAATTAACTGTATGTGAGCCACGCTACCGCTGGCCCGACTGGAGTGATACCAGGGCCTCACAAAAGACCGCCTGAGCTGTTTCGTCGAGTGAGTGCCCTCACTCACCAGGGTGCCATAGGCCTTATTTGGGGAAAAGGGTTAAAAATAGGGTAGGCAGCGCACATGTGACTCTACGGTGGTTACAGTACGACGGAAATCGCTTACCATTGGATGATTCATTTGCTCGTCTGCTACCTGATTGTTGATGAAAAAAAAAAACAGAATCGCTCATAATTGTTGCGAACTTATCTGATTGTATCAAATTGACTGATAAACAGAACAACTACAAATAATGTTAACACTTGCTCTCAAAATAAACAGAACGCTGTTGACATTGCACCGTCCAGCGGATATGTGAATATTATTTTAACTCTCTGTCGCTTTATAGTTGCCTTTAATGTTGGTAATATAGAAAAGTATATTCTAACATACAGCAAAATGTGGAGTTAGGGTTGTCGTCATTCGATGTTAGAAGCATGTTATTTTATCACCTTTAATTTAGAAATGTATTATGTTATTCCTTGCACATAATGCATCTTAAATCCTTTCATGAATATTTGTCATCTAACAATTCTACTGAAACATTTTTAGAAGCTTCTAATTATTCAGCTTCAGAGTTTCTCTTCTTTCAATCCTATCTTCTTAGTTCTTCTTTGTAACTTTTTACTGTTAATCGTTGAAGGTACATATTGCAAGTATTAATATATATTAAACGGTTTTTAATGTATATATATATGTATTAAAAGTCCAAAAATCAAAAGCCAACGTAAGTCTTTCAACTCGAATTGCAAAGCAAACGCTCCCAATCGCTTATTGAAATTTTCAACATTTACGCATTAATATCGACGAACCGCGGTAGCATTTAAACGACCTCTTCAATATCGCTACTATTACGCTTTTTCGTATGGGAAACATTTCGCTTTCGCGGCACGGACGTCTCTGTGTGCTAAATATCGTCGTAAGACTCAAAGCCTTCTAAAAAGCAAAAATAAAAGATTTTCTATTGTGCTGTGTGGATCCTACGACAATATTGCGTGTGAATTTGTATAAGTTTTAATGTGGCAGCCCTATTCAGGATGCGACACGCCGAAACAACATATTTCAATTCGATATCGGGCGGACAATGGTCGGAAGTGGGCGAATATGAATGGTCGGAAAGGCTTCTGCCTATCGAGTAAGGGTGCCGAAGCAAATAACTGTATTAACTGACATTGTGAAAGGTAACAGCGATTCGAGTCAATTCATCTGAAAACTGAGTGGTGGCGGTTTTACTAGTTTCGTTATTTTTGTTGGACCTGTTTTGAAATAAAAATGCTTTGCCGAGACCGGGCTTTTGTAACTATACAACTGCTCACTGCGGTTCGCTTTTCTCTTCTTTTGAAAAGGTTTTTATTAGTATTAGAGTAATAAAATCGTTTATAACAAACACACATACCTACACTCACATACCATACGTAATACTTCGATGTTCTTTACTCCAATGGATACTGAATAATTTAGCAATCTAATTTTCATTCCCTTGTTGAGTAAATCATTTATCTTGACTAGTCATTTGTAGTACTAACAGATCGTAGGTGCTATAGATGCAACATGAACTCGCCAATGAAACCTCACACACCAATGCAAAAGAACGCTATTTAGCATTTTTTGGAATTCAAAACCAATTGCTTTGGATTATGGTAGAAAATAAAAAGTAGTGACGCCATTTTCGGAATTCAAAATATCTTTAGCTGTAACTACTAATTAATATTAACGCTTTTGCATCAGTTTTTCAATCGTTTTAGTATGGAATTGTGTATTTTCAGTACGATCGATGCATTTTGATGTCGAAAAATTTTGTACATTGTTACCACCGGTTGTAACAAGTTATAGAGAAAACAAGAACAGAAACCTGCGATAGAAGAGGCTTTTCGTGGCTCATCTAGTAGTAAATCTGAATTTAATGGTACATTCAGGCTGATGATTAAGAATTCCTACAGTTTATATAATAATTTACTAAGTTTTAATTTTTGGAAAAGGAAGCTCCTTCGTAGTTTCTACGCTAATTACGACTAAGTATTAGACTTCCCACGCGCGTAACAAAGTGTTCTTAAATGATGCAACCATAGCACACAGTTGCAAACTTTATACACTTACATCAACACTGGAGATTCATCACTACTGAGTGTAAGCTAAGACGCTAAAAGCACTTTGTTTGCAGGTGAGATGATAATATCCAATGACAAGTACCACATGAGCGAGATCAACAGTTCCGCGTACAGCGTACAGATGCGACTCATCGTGCGAAACATCCAGAGGGGAGACCTGGGAGGGTACAAATGTATCTCCAAGAACTCCATAGGGGACGCAGAGGGGAATATTAGATTGTATGGTAAGTGACTTGCGAGTGTCTAAATTTAGTGTCACCCTCAAAATTTTGTTTGAAGCACCAAATCCGACGTCAGTCATCGTAAGTAATCGTCCAAAAAAAGATTCTCACGAAATCTCAAGGTTGGTTCCGAACACGGTGCACAAATATTACAAATTCGCTATAAGAAACATCAAATGCGATAGCCTAGGAGGCTATAGTAATAACTCTAAAATCTATGAAAAGTAAATAAATTGCATTTCAAGAGAAATAGAAATAAAGTAAGTGATTCGCAGAAAATGTGACAACATTCTTAGATAAGAATGTTGACACAAGAAGAAGTTAAGAATGTTGTCATGTTATAGATTAACACAAACCATGATGTTCATCAATCTTGTATAAACATGATCATCGTAAATATAATTACTGCAATTCAGAAGGCTATAACTATAACTTCAAGAGAAACCAAGAGATATTAGATTTATTGGAACTACGCAGACAACGCCTAAATTAGTCCGAGACTACGAACAACCAACCAACATTGAACCACAAACTAGATTTGGTGCACAACAATCAACTGCAATAGTCGTAAGTAACATCCATTGGTCAAATCTCGGAATCTACGAGTGTATCTCCAAGAACACAAGGGACGTACAAGGAAATATTAGATTGAACGGTAAGTGCCTTGTAGTGAATGCCTAAATTAGTCTCAGGCCACGAAATAACCTGAATACAGACGAGAGAGTGCAACATTCAACGTAAAAGCTACGACTGCTACTAATTTCAACTGAATTCAATACAGTTTTACCGTAATACGAATTGATTCTGAACACCATTCAAACTAATGTTCAATGGCGTAGCCTCAAGTTTATTTAAATCAACAAAGCCTTCCCTCTAACCGACAAGAGAGAGTTATATTAACTTGCTTCTTTGCAATCTCATAATTAGTCCATGTACCTATTAGATACAGAAAAACACTATATGTGCTACGAATATTTTTGGTTCCTTTGATGTTTTAAACTAAATTAAGCTCCCAGAATTACTTCATCGTAGCCTATTTTACGGGACCGATCTGTCTGGAGAACTTTGGGGGAGGCCTATGTCCAGCAGTGGACGTCTATTGGCTGAAATGATGATGATGATGATGATGAGCCTATTTTACACTTTCTATGAATACTATTGAAATAGTTTTTATAGATAGTGTAGTTTTGTAGCTTGACTTGACATCAACCGCTTACTTTACGGCCCTCTCTCAACTCAATACAGAAATGGAGCTACCGCACCGGAAATCTCGAGACGAGGACGAGCGCATCAACTCCCTGGAGGAGACGAACGATGTTCGCTCCAGCCTCCAAGGTCCACTCCGGGAGGGCGCCCCCCGCGGCGAAGACGCCGGGTTCCTCGGAGGCGGCTCTCCCCCCACCGCCTCCTCAGCCCGCGTTCTGCCCCACACAATATTTTTAATATCGGCCGTCGTATACGCCGCGTAAAGTTTCCCCTTAAACCATACGAAGTAACCTGTAACATCACATATTTATTGTTCTTACGAGTTCAAACAAGATTTTCTCGTTTCGACGCGCGAATATTACCGCGGGCATATCCATATTTCAACATTGTTAATTCTAATAATATAATTTTCCGCGCGCGTATGTATGTACAGTTAAATACCGTGTTATCTGTAATTTAAACGTTGGACTGGAATAGCTATTGACTAGCTCGTTAAACTAATGTAGTAAACGTCCGATGACGGGACGAAATGTGACAGTACGTAACTATAAACATAGGTGATAATATTTAATGAACCAAGCTTCTGATGATTGTAAATGCTTGTCATAGATATTTGTATACAGTATTCATTTGTTTAAGAGTAATTATCGGCGGTAAGAATACGAGTAATTGTGGTGGAATGTAAGTTTTGATTATTGTCGGGTGAATTTGTGGTAAACTAGATTTTTTACGGTTGATTTGAAATGTTGAATCTGGTTGGTATATTCCATAAAAGACTCTATACAATATATAAAAAACTATGTCTTATTTAAAACATTACTGAAAGATATAATATTTTGATCTCTGATGTTCTTTGTTTTGTTCTGCTTGGCGTTGATAAGGATATTCGTCAACCAATATTATAAATATCTCAAAAAAGTGTAACAGCCTTAAAAAGATTTTATGTTAATGTTATTTCTAAATAAATAAAATTATATTATCTCCTTGAGAACAATTAAATTGTCTGTACTAAAATAAAATCGCTTTCGTTTTTAATCCGAATATTAAATTAAATTATTACAAAGGTGTAAAATTACCTACATGTCGTAACATTGTATATTAAAATAATTATAAAATGTTAAAGTATATGTACATATATTATAGTAGATATAATATATAGATATTAAATAAAATGAATTTGCTTGTTTGTTAAATATACACCTAGGAATTTAGTTGACTTTATTTCCTTGTAAAATAAGTTGCAAGCGATGTAATAAAATTCTTCGCGATAATAATTTCCTTGTTTTCCATTGTATTAAATAATGAATGTACATTCTAAAGATACGTTTATATAACTAGGGTATTTTGTAAATTGTTAATGTTTTAATATTGTTGAATTTTATGATCAATTATTTGTAAACTAAATAAATATGCCCGTTGAGTAGATGTTTAGTTGTGATGTAAACGGTAAGGGATGATTTTTCGAAACACATGTACTTGAGTAGATTTTTGAATACCTACATAATTTGTTTTATTGTCATACTATGTAAAGAGTCTGTAACAACTCTGTCGGTTTTATATAACGGCCTTATATGAATGTATAATATTGCCTGCGAAACAAATATAAACGAAGTAACGTCCATAACCGTTTTTCATTGTTTTTCTAAGCATGTTTGCATATTTACAGCACAGAGTGGTTTTGGTTAAAAGTTTCTTCAACGGTTTAATAAATAAATAAAATGTACTAGTAAAGTTAATTTAGGTTAATGTAATTGAGGATTTTTTCTCAATTTTTAGCTACACTGGATGGTAAGTAAGTGAAAATGCGGCTAAGGGTTTATCGTCTAGTATGGCTAGAGGCACGAAAGTATAGCGATGACCGTTATTTTGCGCACTTGTAAAAAAGAAGACTTTCTATCAATATTGGTTTCTGCGCACACAAGGTCGTAACTACACTATCTTGCCTCGGACTATAACAACGGACATATTGGAAATCAGGTACGTACGTTTGGCATTACAATCAATAAGATAGACCCAGGTAAATAGATTTCTCATAAAAAATTAAGCTCTATTTCAATCAAAACTCCCTTCTTGCTCTTTCGTACTCACACGATCCTTGATGTATTTTTCATTCAAATTACTCAGACAGATAGTATAATGTTCGACTAGCACCCAAAGTCAATAAGGCTTGATTATTAGATTTAATAATTATATAATAAGCTGCTACATTTATAAAAAGATGAATTGCTGTTCGTTAGTCTCACCAAAACTTGGGAACGACTGAACCGTATAGGCTAATTTTATCTTCTAATATTCGTTTAAGTCCATTGAAGGTTTAAATCAGAAAAACTTAGATAAGTCAGCTTGTATTGAATAGAGTTCAAAACCCTTACTTTTAAATCATACTACCTAGATAGTACGAGTACAGCATGCCTCATAACATAACACTAAAAAGGGTTTCTGTAATCAAATAAACCATGAGCGACTCACATCATCAAATAACCTCTACCTTAGCAGTAATTATCTGACGTAACCTTTGTTTCAGCTATCATCACCATCCCTCAAAGTCCAAAACATAACCAACTTACAAGGAGCAAAACTCCCGCACCCATAAGATCTTGTACCTTAATTTAACACTTAGTCAAAATAGACAATTTTGGCAAGGGTCTGAACAATATCCCGTGTGTCGACCCTCTTAATAGGTACCTTCGGGCGAGCGTGTAAGTGCGATCTAGATACCGTAACCACCTGCATTAGCGAAATTACCAAGAGATGTGACAGCTCGAGGTAACTCAAGTTGGACTTAACTCGTTGACTAAGGACCAGTTCTTTGATCCGTAGTTACCTTCTGGTTAATTGACTATAGTTAACTTTGTTACAAGTATTGTAATAAATGAAATCATTTTTGTCGATATTTGAACAGCAGTATTTTTTTTAACAATTAGTTTAGTTTAACTACCGATCAAAAAATCAGTCCTAAGGATACCGCCCCGATTCAATAATAGCGTGCTTATGAATTCCGAATTTAATTTTTTTCAATTAATTAGATTAAAAACTAGTTTTTACGCAACTGCCCAAAATGAGGGTGCCCAGATGACGAAATAATGTATTGTAATCATTTTGAGCTTTAGTCTCATGTGTCGAGTTGATGATTATCC
Source organism: Cnaphalocrocis medinalis (assembly GCA_014851415.1). Taxonomy (NCBI): domain Eukaryota; kingdom Metazoa; phylum Arthropoda; class Insecta; order Lepidoptera; family Crambidae; genus Cnaphalocrocis; species Cnaphalocrocis medinalis. The sequence goes on along the minus strand of CM026275.1, from coordinate 10,751,155 downwards.
CAAAAAAGTACAACCGAAAGTGACGCATATTGTAGCTCATTTGGCAACATGCGACGTTACTGGTAAAACTTTAAATAATCATAATTAGTGATGGATCAAACAATTTAATACATAAATAGTTTCCCTTGTGCTAAAATAAAAAAAAAACAACATCGCATACATTGTCCTAGTGCCAAACCAAGGTTTTCCCTTGTGCTATAGGAAACCAGAAACAACGAATAAGTTTTTCTTTTACTTTTTACTTTTTTGTTCATTAGAGCCTTTCGAGTATAATTCTTACGTGGTATTGAATTACGTGAGTTTAACTCAAGTTACGTGTCATGTGTAACTCAAGTCATGTCTATTCCTAATTGGAACATCTCTAAAACTGCCTCAGGCTTTATTATTTTCACTGAAACAGACCTAGCTGAGTTTTAGGTGAGAACACGCTAATTTGTCTAAAGACAGTCTAGATTCAAATTGTATATCGTTGAACTAATTAAAAGACTGGTTTGGTTGAATGTGATTTAGAATGTTTAACTATGAATGAATAAATATGCTGTGTACTAACTATATATGTGTCAATTTGACTGTTACTTAAATGTCACACATTTAAGGTGGAGGTTACCGACTATTGAAACAGCTATTGAACATTTAAACAATCGATTTGACATATTTCTTATCATAAAATCAAGACACAAACTGTACCTAAGTAATTTTTCTGACCAAATACTTTTTTTATAAAAACCAAGAATTATTTAAGCAAGTTTTATATGTACAACAATCATTTCTATGTTCTCAGAAACGTTCTCCAGGTCTATTCGACTTAATCACTCTCTTTTTAAAAGCATTTTCCACGTTGGAAAAGAATACATAAATGCAAGGTAAGTATCTACCTACGCGAAATAAAAGCCAAGAACGTTTCCTTTGTGATTCTCCTAACCTGCCGTCTAAACTTTCAGGATTAACTTTTTGCTTCAAACAAGAGTGTATGTACCTACCTACTAATGGTTTTAGCACGTTTTAGGTTGGAGAAGAAAAAATAAATATTCGTTATAAAGTAATTGCTAGTCAACGATATGAGAGGGCGGCATCCTTAATCTATGGAGATAAGTCTTAATATCTATCTTACCTACTATATGCAATTTTTATAGAGGTTTATCGCAAAGGCAGCATCGAGGCTTATAGGTAAACTGAAAAGGCAAAACACTTGCCCAATTTAATCGACACCCAACGCCATCTATTGTTACTAGTCTAAGTCTAACCCCCGGAACAAAGTGTGCATGTTAAATGCATGGCTTATAACTAAATGGAATTCATAATCTCTTTTTTGATAACCCTTACCTTAGTCATTTGTGGCAAGATCATTGGGTACCAAATGCGCCATCGGGTCAGGCAATATAATTTTAGTGTTGATTTGTAGTCATTATTACAGTCAATCATTTGATTTAGGGTTCCATTATCTTTAAAGTTTGAAAGTCCCTGTACAAAAATAAGGTATGCATCTAATTAACAGACATAATCGTTTGTTGCATCGTCAAAAACAACACTTTGCAAGCTTCAACAGTTTAACCTTTAGCGAAAAACCGCTTGCAAATTGCCCTAACTAAAAGATAATTCACAAAGCAAAATATTTTCAAAGCCACATTTCAAGCACAATTTAGCTCAGCTTCAAACAACCATTTCAACTGCTTAGCTCTCCACAATTTCTTGTCAAAAACGTTCTAGTGCATTGTTTTAGCTGGGACAAGCTGTCTCTTTGATGTACGTACCTACCTGGCACGGTATGTACCTAAGTTAAGGATACCGGAACATTTTACTCATCGCTTAAACAGTAAGATCTCGCTTGATATCTTTAATTAGGTAGTCGTCAGTTGGTACACATGGAATGGACAAAAGAAATTTAACTGAAGCGCGAACTTCTTATGAGCTTTGGAGAAATTATTTTTACTGTTGACAAGTGGCCCGCCCTCACTTCGTTTCGTTACCAATAGATGGTTCTGTGAGTCGATTACATTGCTGAGTTTTCGGTTTACGTATTGTCTTGACGTGGACTATCAGATTTATTCCTTTATACATAGTATAGAAGATAGGTTTAACCCTAGTACCTACTCGAGTTTTAGAATCTTCTAGTAGATACTTAAAGCGACTACGACAACTAGTTTGGAGAAAAAGGTTCTATGAAGTGCGGAATTATTTTCTTCTTTATAGTTCTGATGCTACGAGCTTGTATCGTTTCTTAATCAAAATAATATCACTTTTAAACTAACTTTTATCAATTTGTATACTCTTATCATTCCGTAAACGCATTTTAAACTGATGGTTGCACTTGGGGTTTCAGCTTCGACTAAAACCAAGAGTTTGATATGACATAGATATCATAGGTATCATTGATAAGCCAAGCTATCAAAGGGACTCCTCATCTTTGTACTGGACAGAAACACTAATTCAATAGGCGAATGCACGTTCCCTTATCTCCCGCGGGATGCTATTCCGATATCACCGTTTGCATCTTAACTACTCTCTTACCAGACATATACATACATCTACTTAGGTACGTGGGTAATGTTCGATTGTGTGTACTTATGTATCCGGTAATCATCACATTAGATATGTGATCATTACTGGTTAAATATAATAAAGCTAATCTACATTAGCGCTTACAAAAATTCGTCGGCTGAGCACGGGCTCGGTTAGTTTGATTGGTAAACAACCAACCGGTATGTGGAAGGTTGTAGGTTTGAATCCCACCTGGAGTCTTTTATGATGTTTGTGCGTTACTTACTTAATAAAACAAAGAATTGCTATAACAAAATTTACATAAACATAAACAACATTTAGCTGCCCAGACTGGGCATCTAAATGTTGCCTACATTTGCGTCTAAATGTGTCGCAGTGCTCAACAAAAAGGTCACTCAACTGAATCCATGACTTGAGGTAGTGACTACAACGTACCTGTAATAGGTCATGGCATTTAAAATACAAAAATGGTAAATAAGCTGTTCTTTTAGCAAACCTCAGTTTTGTGGAACAGTTTAGATACGGCAGTATTTCCTGACGGCTATGACCTAAGGACTTTCAAGAGAAGAGCGTACTTCTTCTTAAAAGGCCGGCAACGCATCTCGCAGATATTCATGGGCAGCAATGATTACTTACCAGTACGTGAAACGCTTGGTCGTTTACCGCCTCTTGTACCTATGTATAGACACAGGTCCCTCCACCAGCCCATGGTCCTTCCTACCGTCTCGGCATACGGACCGAATCTTGGGAGACGCTCACCAGGTACTTGCTAAGGGCTCTTTCCCCGGTGCGTTTCTTCACTCCCTACAAAGTCTGTAGTCTGTAATCTTTAGCCCATCTCAATGTCACTTCTCCCCAAATGGGGCGTGAAACACCACAGCACAAGCGACTCGCGCTCGGGCAGTTCCACATCAATCGAACTCCTTCCTAATGTCAAGCCTTTTGTGTGCAAACGCACGCAACCGTCGAAAACCTTCTGCAGAGTTGACCATCTCTTGATGGTATACTGGTCCTATCTCGTTCCTATTCCAGTCATTCAGCATCTGTTGCCGTTCCTCTTCATCATCTCTCTACATCATTGTACCTATGTATAAAAAAAGATGTTGGTATTTATGCACTGGTCAAGCTATCAAACGTGCTTGAAACACTAACCCAAAAAGCATGCACGTTCTTATCTCCCGCGGGATGCTGTTCCGGTATCACCGTTTGCATCTTAACTACTCTCCTACCTGACATATACATCTACTTAATTACGCAGGTAGTTAATGCTCGGGCGTGTGTTTATCCGGTAATGACTGCTTGTTGACATGTAATGAGGGAGATAGGTGGGGAGATCCTCTTCATTTGCTATCGTAAGTATTACTTAGCATGTAAGGCTTGTAATACGTTTGTAAAAGTCTATTACTAAGTTTATTCTTATAGAAATAAATTATTCATTTTGTCTTTGCAATCTGCAATACCTACGAGATTTGTGTCTATACCTATTCTAATGTTATTAATTGGAAAGATTTGGTTTTATTTCGGAACTATAGATGTTAGAACGATCAAAAATTTGATAGAACCAAATTAACAACAGCTACATTTAGTGAATAATAATAAACAAATGGCGGCGGTATTGGACCGAATAAGCCCTTTTTTCACTATATCGGAAAAACGTGCAGACGGCTCGCCTGATGGTAAGTGATCACCGCCGCCTATAGACATCTGTAGCACCCAAGTATCATAATTCATAGATGCTAGGTCTTAATTAAGGAATAACTTATTTTATACAAGATCTCGCACTTAAAAATATCAAAATATCGATATTTATCCGGAGAGTTCCACACTCTTCAACGCGTGAGGCAAAGTCAAATGTGTTAATGTTTGTTGATGAAACAGATACTTGTGTTGGGTCTGGGTGTTTGTGGTTCCTTCGTTGTTTCTGGTTTTCATAGCACAAGGGAAAACCTTAGTTTGGGACCAAGACAATGACGTATATGATGTTGTCTCAATTTATTTATTAATTTAATGTGCCATCACACTAGTCACTAGATTCAAAAGTCAAAATAAAGTAGTCTTTTAATAAAAATAACTCTGTCACCAACTACTTTCTTCCAACTAAACTCATAATACTTACGAAACATCTTCATAATTCGCTCAGACTTTCACCGCTTAAAAGAAATTTCCAGAGATTATTTACCTTTCCAACTCTCGCTCCTGATAACGAAACTTAATAAGATTACGAGCAGACTGGAATTAACTAAAAGTTAAAAGGAATGCTAAATTAATTATGAGTAAACACATAGATCTTTATCTTAGTAGAAACGTGTTGAGAGTACTATCACAATATTTGTATAGCCAGTGACTTGACTGTAATCTTAAACTTTCTGAAAAAGGAGATCTCAAACGAATGCACGGCCTCACGGAGAACTTCATCGTGTGAGTGAGGGTACTGGAGGCCCAATAGGGGAGGAATAGGGGAAGGGGGTTAAAGGTTGGCAGCGCACTTCTGACTCTACTGGTGTTGCAGGTGTCTAAGAGGCGGCGGCATTCGCTAACATCACCTATCAAATAAAATCTTCATTCCCATCCCTTTCTCCCGCACTGTTGGCTTCTTTCGTGTCAAGGGAACGAATATAAAGGTTCTGTCTCGAATTCGTTTTCAGAGTAGAACTTAAGGATGAAAGAATCTACGCAAACCCCTTCATTCACGTGCTTTAAGGAACTGCGGTAACTAATGTTACTCTCATATTCACTAACAGGGTAAATCAATTTTTTAATTGCACCTATTGACAGTACCTTCTGGGGTATGAATGTAGCAGTCACTATAATAGGTGGCAGCACGATCATTGATTAATAGAGCAAAATTCCAAATAATGGCCCCAGTTGGCAGCACTGTCTTTATGGGCATTTCATACCGCAGCGAACAAAATATGTGATGCATTTTCCATTTTAGGCAACCACGACTTTCCTTTACTTTTACTGTACTGTGTCAGCTAGCGAGTTAGGCTAATTTAGTTTATATACTCAACCATGTCTAGTTTATCATAAACACTGCCTTCACTTCGTTTCGAAGACTTAATTTTTCCATCAGTACTAAATTTCACCAATAGATGGCGCTGAGTATCGATAAGGTGTTTAATTTTTTTATGTCACATGCAAGCCTTTAGAAATTTAACTTTATCCGAGCAATATACCTAGTGCAATGAGCTGACTACAGCAATGTTATATAATGAATACGAAAATACCACCCTCCCTTTAAAAATCCCCTGTATATTTTTATGAAGGGCGTAAAAACAAACAATTAAAAATATATAAAAATGAGTGCTGAAGATACGACATAGCTATGAATATCATGTAGGTACACAAGTTTATGGCGCGATACAAGGACGGGACAAAGTTAAGGAATAGCAAAATAATAGAACTCTATTACAAGCATTTTACTATTCCTTAACGTAGTCCCTTAGGCTACATCTAGGTATTCGAGTTCCTTCGGTACCTATGTGAAGCTTGAAAACAGCAAGTTTAATTTTTATGCGAATTAAAGTCATAGAACAATTATGTTCAGAATGGCTATTAGAAGACGTGGATAAAGGGATGTAAATGTCCACAGATACAGCCAGTATTAGTGTACACGCACACATCGATACATACCTATTTGTTTACAAGCACATATTCTGGGAATACTCGCGGCGCCGGACGTCCGGTCACAATCTGCATAACAATGGTGTTCCATAGTTGCGCTCCAGATGGATGCTAATGCCATCTCTATTCATAATTCATGTCTTAATGAAGTGGACGAACTCGGCGTCACGACCCTTTGTCTTAGCGTGAACCTAATCGGATTTGTCTCCACACTTACGAGAACGTAGTTGTTTGTGAAGGAATATTATAGGTAGTGACGCGAACTAAGTCGATTTGACTCGAGTGACTTTGGCAAACAAGTCGACTCGACTCTACTCGGCCTTTAGTTAATCGAGTTAATTGGTGAAAGCACTCCATCTGGTAGGGCTGATATCTATGGACGGCGGTGATTACTTACCGTATCAGGTATCTTCTATCTATACTATTTATAAAGAGATAACTTCTATGGACAACGACAAGGCTTATAAGTAAACCGAAAACACGAAACGCTTGCGCGATGTAATTGGACACAGCGCCATCTATCGGTTCATTTCTGAATTACGGTCCCGAAGCGAGGTGAGGGCAGGGCCACTAGTTATATCATAAAAAAATGGTTTCTCTTTTTCTCAGTTATATCATTTAGCTAAGCCCGACGCCGATGGTGCATTTGGTAGTGACCCTACCTCATGCGCCAAAGGTCATGGGTTCGATTCTCACTATCGATAAATACATGATATCAGCCCACATCCACCCACTGCTGAGTACAGGCGTGTAGAGAAGAGCTACACGCCACTTCTTACGGTGTCCTGCCAGCCTCATCCAACGTTTTCCTGCTACCATTGCAATATCGTCGGGCCAACGGGCTGGTGGTATACCCACAGGACGTCGTGCATTTTTCTTTTAACTATCATAATAGGATTAGCCATCGAAAATTTTAAAAGTTGAGTTGAAGAATTTAATTGAGGTTGTTGATAGGTAGAGTATGAACATAAACAGAGTTACATAAAATCATAAAGTCATCTAGTGTTAGCCTCAACTAAGCACGAACAGACTTACCTACTACTTATTTTATTAGTATGTTCTGATGTACCCATGGCTACTTCACATTGCACCCTTGAAATGTCGTCGACTAAGCACCCTATCAATCTCTTAGCAAGTTTCTATAAACGCATTGAACTGCATGAGCCTCCCATATAAAAAATACCTAGCTGTTTTCCCCATCTACACGATCCGCGAAACACAATTCAGACCTTTCTACAAAAAGTGGTTTATTGTGTTCTTAAATAAAGTTATTCAGTTTAGTTGGCGCGTATTGTATGGGCCTATTGTGCGAATCTTGGGCCCAGGTGGGTACCCGACGCGTTCACCTTATGAATATCAAGAACACGATACATTTATTTACTAACACACTTGCATTTATTTTGTTAAATGATTTTGGACGTTTGTATCCATCTAGATTTAAGTACCTCACGTACTCGCCTACACGTACCTACATTTGTAAAAAAGCTGTTTATAAAAATAGACTCAGTGGTTTTTTATGCAACGACAAACAAGCTTGCGGCTTGCCTGATGGTAAACCTATGGACGCCAGCTACTTCTCAGGACTTGCATACGTAATGCCGGTTTAATATTAACTTTAACACTCCGTTTTTGCAAGAACCTCATTACTGCAGTACCTTGGAAAAGCCTCTGAACTCTGAAGGGAGCTTCATTTCACAGCCGTGTTTTCTGCGAATCAATTATTTCAAGTAAAATAACAGTATGATAATTATTCTGGAAAGTCGTACGTGGACTGTTCATTGTATTACTATATCGTATTATGGTGAATTTATCATATTATGTTGTTTTAAGACATTTTCTACTTTGAGTAGGTAATGATTAAAAAATATGCGAGTACATTTTTCGCACTACCTATATTTCAAGTTTTTCATAGTATAGTCAATATGACTACAATATTGATGTCAATTTCTGGTCTCAAAAGAGTCAGAAGTCAAAGCTAGTAGATAAACAAAACCTAAAAATCTTTATTGCCAGTCAGTTTTGATTCGGGTTTTACGTGTCTCTGGAATTTTATTTGGTTTTCATCGCACAGGGACATGGAATGAATTTTGGAAGGTTAAGGTTGTAAACTAACACTATATCCCAGATTTTCCAAATCCGTCGTACACTAAACTCTGATTGTCAGCTTGCCCTAATTGTCTGTTATCCTCATATCACAGCATATTACTTGATATGCCAAAAGTTGACAAACAAACAAGTGGATCACTTTATAGTAAGTGATCACTGCAGCCCATGATTATCTGCGAGGTCAGAGTGAGAGGATAGGAGAGAAATAATATGTTGCCAGACTTAATATGCCGTCATAATCATCAGGATATACCTCTACAATGATACTGGTTCACAGAACTTAGGTAGGTATGTGGTGTCACTATTCCACTGTATCCCCACTTCGGTCACCCAGTCGCTAGTGGGTTGCACTTTTATGAGCCTGCTACGCTCGAGATCTCGTGTTCGATACCCAGGTGGAGCCAAAATTTGTCAGTACTCAGTTTTTCCTTTAAGAAATTCTCAGTGTCAGCCCGGACTCTAGAAGTTAACAGTATTGTACAACCCCCATGTAAAGAATTAGTTTTAATAGTTTTTAGGAAACATTAAACAACAAAATATAATCATCATAGACATAGATAGATATACTATGGTGTATCATAATGTCTCATGGTAGGATAACAATATTTTTCAATTGTAAATCCAAACTTTATTTAATAGAAAATTGTTTAGTAAAAGCGTTGGTCCATTATCATTCTGTCTAGACATGAAAAAACGTTAAAATGTTTTCAATCAGTAAAAATGAAAAATAAAAAGAGTATTTTGTACCTATAACTAGTCTACATGTAGCAATAACCATTTTTAAACGGTTTTACAAAGTTTCATTGCCCTTTACAATCTTATTATTAGTATTTGTAAGTACCTACCTTGTTTCGATGGAATTAAATTATGAAAAGAAGTTAATCTATTGGAGGCTAATTTTAATACAAAATGTTTTACAAAACGCAAATTTCTTTTATCTTCTATATTAAATTAATGACATAGTGTGTAGATTTAGCAGTGGGACATTTTAGGCTAAAATAAAAATAGGTTAATATAAAATTGAAGAGATCATATTACATTTGAATAATGTATCTATAAGAAATTACTGACGTAACGTAACATATAATAACTATACCTACTGAGATAATCGGTAAAATTAGCAGGTAATATCAGCCTATATACTGTGACTGTCCCACTGCAGGGCAAAGGCATCATAGAAATCAAGTTATCACTACTATGATGGGATTAGACTTAATCACCACGCTTTTAAATTTAATAAATTAGCAGGTGAAATGGTCTATTAAATATTATGATTACCTGTATAATATAAAAGATTTACGAGCAATTTCCTAACTTTACTTCATTCTTTTAAAGAAAAAATCTAACGTTTTATCAATGATTTGAGAAAATAATGGTTAATGCGAAGTTTATTTTAACTCAATTAGTCATAACCGCAAACTTGTAAACATACATTTATGAACCACTATATACTCGTAGCACTCCAATTTGATTTTCCCCATACAATCACAGCCTCCATGGACCGACCGATACAACCGCGCACTTTAATGACTGATCAATTAAGTGTCTGATAACTTTAAAAGCGTAATTATCCGCCATCAGAGCAATGCCGCATACATTAAACTAATTAACCGAACTGCGCGGAAATGTTCCGATCAATTTGTAGGTTCAAAGCATCTAACTGGGGCTCGATCTTTTGACCAAACTATGCCGAAGCAAAAAGGAGGGTTATGATTTTCATTAATAATGTATGTACTTATGTACTTTGTTTCAGGACTTATGTAGTTTTGATGTGGTTCCAATCTTTGCCAATTGATGGCGCTGGGTTTCGATTAAAACACGCTAGTGTTCTGTCTTTTCGGGTTATCTACCTACTTGGATATAAACCTCGAGATTTTCACATTCGGTGCATATTTATTGCAAATAATTTTTATTTGATTTGATTTGATTCATTCACTTCATTCATCAATCGTGCATTATGCACATCTCTATCAGACAACAGAGGAAAAGAACACATATACGTATCCGAGTCCCTAGACTCGTTTGTGTATTGTATAATTATACCTATATAATTATACAATACACAAACACAAGTATTTATCACTCTAGGGACAGAGAATTCACGCACTGTTGAAAGTTTCCAGGAAGGAAATAATTCCAAGAACTAATGTGAGATTGCTCAGATGGAGATGCTTCTGCGAACAAAATGGTGGGCAACATAGCCACTAAACCCTCTGCGATTCTACCTCATCGCCCATTATCATTGCTCATGACTCTTTACTTTGCTGTTCTCGGAATAAAGAGGTACTCCACAACCCTCCCCGGTTGAACATTGTACATATCTTTTAGTATTTATGTTAATGAGTACATTTCACAAATAGTAATAGGTAAATTATATCGAAACAAGTGAGTATTTATTTGATGTGATAGATGGCAGAAGATCAGACGGATCACCTGATAGTAAGCGATTGCTACCGCCTATAGACGCCGCAACACCAGCTGAGTCACAAGTGCGCTGCAAAGTTTTAAGCCCATTTCCCCCCAATTGGGCCTTCGGTTACCAAAACTCACTACTTGGCGAGGCACAGTGCAGGCGCTGGTCTTCTGTGTGGCCGTGGTATCATGAGTATGCGGTCGAGTATTTCATACCGAAGGTTATAAAACTAGAATCAAATATCACTTCACATTTGGACATAGTTATGCAAGCAAGTACTGCCGACAAACTGTTTTGCAGTTTACCTATTATAATTATTGTAATATTTTTTGAATGAATATAAGTTTAAAAAAAGCCAGAACCAACCCACAAAAAGTAACTTTCAAGATAATGAATAACGTAGAAAACGTAGTGGAGAGTCTATTAAATATATAGGTACCTAACTAGATTTCATCCGAAAGAAGTATTGGCTCTTGTTTGCAAAACTATGTCCATTTTTGCTAACGACGATCAATTAAGCGATTAAAAGGCTCAACGGCCGCTAATTAGATTGCGAATTTATTTGGCAACAAAATTAATTAATTGAATCCCTCTAACCGACTCAAAACTTTTTGCTTCCCCCTTATTGCGTCCGAGAGTAATTGGTAAACCATTACGAAACTGGAAGCACACAAGGGACGGCATCATTTTAGCTGAGGTTGCGGCAACTAGCCTCTCCAATCCATCAATGGCTTAAATTCATTCCGATCCAACTGTCTATTCATTACGGGAGCCGTCTGTCTATATCCTGTTTCAATTTTGGTATCTATGTATGAACTTGTCGTTTCACTATCGCTTTCTGCTAAGTAGGTTGTTTTTTAGTAATACGAGAAACTAGACATTTGAATGGAAACGCAACTTTTTCATGCCATAGTTTCAGTTTCATAAAACACTGATGTCAGCGATTCTTTTTCGTAAAACGTTATAAGGAGACAGTTCCAAACAATTTTAGCAAATACTAAAAAATAAATAACAATATACTTATTTTATATTGAATATTTAAGACGTGCTACTTACTTCTATTATTTTTTAATACAATTAGAAAAAAATCTAGTGGTATTGAAAAATAAGATTATTTTTTTGTATATTTTAATTAAACATTCTACAACTTCTATCATTGACAAAAATAGTTTAAGTGAGTACAAAATTAACTAATTATAATGGAAATCAATTTATAACTACATATATCTCAACTGGCGCTCTTGTTTACCTACTTACTTTGAATAAATAACAGAAAACAACTGATTTAGATCACCAAATCCACAATAATGTTGCTTAACAACATAGTCCTCACTGCAACAGCGCGCAAAATGCGGAGAGAGAACGAGCTTTGTGGCTGCTGCAGCGTATCCATAGCTCACGACAACACACGCTCATAGCATCACTTGAAAAAAATCCATGCACTTAGCGCAGAAATAAGCGGGGCTTTCGACCGCATTCACTTTTAGCGTTGTAGTTTTTCTCCTTTTACACCCTCCACGCCATTCCATTCGGCGTCCCTCTCCAACCCCGCATCTCTTCAACTCTACTCTGTTCGTTTTAACGTTCGTGACACAAAGCAATATGTGAGTTAACTTCAGTGTAACGATTCTTGTTTGAGTTGCGATTTAATGCCTCCTTAAACTGAGATGGTTTACGGGTTAACCCGGTGGAGGATAAAAGTATCCGCGTTTACTTTTTGGATCGGCGAGGCTCAATAAAAAACTTTGAATCCTTTAAAGACATTCGCTCCTATTACGTGGAGATTTTCTAACTTTTTACTTTGAACGGAAATGAAGTCGAGTCGATTTAATCGTCTATTTCATCTTGATTAGGTACTGATTCTAAAAGGCTTTTTGAGAGCATTGACTTCTCATTTTATTATTCAAGTTTTTCAACAGATAATAAAAGTAGGTTAGCTTCTTAATAACTAACTTCGCATAGTATTTTTTTTATATATTAAAGGTTACTTACTCAATATTAACTTAGGTACTCTTGTGACTTTGAATAAGTAGGTACTACTACTAATTATATTATTAATGACAATGAAAATTATGGTATTAAAATTAACAAAAGACCTACCCTAAAACTTTACCTACCTTAAAAAAGCTATCTGCTAACAAATTGTAATAAAAAATATCGATTGGTTTTTTTTGGAATGCAGATAGTAGCTGAAGTGAACCCAACTAGAAAGGTAAATGTTTGTTCTCAATTACATTTGTTACTTGTAAAACGAACATCCAATTAATTTGTGTAGCCGCCAGTATCAATATCTAGCCATCGGAGTTTATATTAAGGCCGCTTGACCCAACCCTCGCAGGCTCCTCCGTTCATCTGGAAACAATTTTGTCCGAAAAGTGGTCAGATTAAGAGCTAATCTATATTTACCAATGAAACAAGCATCAGCCCGAGCCGCAACTTGTCCAATTTACATGACGGAGGTGGCGATATCGCAAAAGAAAGTTCTCGACAACTTTTATCAGATCCCTGCCTACTGCGGTTGATGAGTTGGCACAGAACTTTATTTACTGAAACCACGATCCGATTCAATGGAGACGGAATTGGGATAACACATAAAGTTATTGCACATAGATACTCGTAGGTCTGGATTTTAGCCAAATTAAATTTGTACGATACATCTTTGATGTATGTCTGTAAACTGATTGTTGGTTTTACAAGACTTACTTACTGAAATATTGCCGCAGAAAATTTAAGTAGTAACACTTTAGAATAATGAAAATACAAAACAATAAAATCTTCTTCATACTGTAGATACCATAGGTAAGTACAGCTATAGGAAAAGAGAATTAAACATACAAGGGAATATCATAAATTAGTCTTATAGACAATATAAAATCACGTATCGAAATACATAAGTACATAGTAGTAAATTCTACTAATTGAAAAATATTCTCACTCCATACCAATTCACTCTCAAAAACTGTTTGGAGGGGCTAGGATTAGGCACTGCTATAGCCAAGTATGTATTACACGAAGAGATTTAAACTGATTTAACCGTTCGATCGGAAAATTGGAATGCCACACAGATAATTACCTGACACTCACAGAAAAGGAAGTCGCTTCGGAAGGAGATTCAAATAAGCGTGTACGAAGGACCAAGTGAGTCGGGCGACTGGTTGCACCGGGAAAAGAACTGATACCGTTATCTGTGAAAGCTATCGAATGGAACCGGATACTAGCCAATTGAATTTGGGACTTGCTCACCGAAGTGTTTGTCGTTGAATTTAATCTTCCGGACTTCAGAAACGGATGTTCTTGCCGCTTGATGGCAATTACTTAGTCGCTTTTGTATTGAAAGCCGAAGGATATCGTATCAATAATTGTGATTGACTTTATTGATTGCGTAACGCAATAATGAATAGTTCATGCTGACGGCGATCGTAAATCGTAAATGTTTATTTCTGATCATGAAATTGGTTGCGATTTACATGGGTGTATTTTTCACTTCGAATATGTTTTTGAAAGGTACATACATAGTCAGTCTTTTTTGCTATTTTCAAATAATTGTTTTTAAATTTGATGATGTGATGTGATGTGATCTTCAGCGCAGAAGTTTCGCTCGGAGTACATGTGGGCACAGGCATTTAAGACGTTTTATCGTCTTCATGACTTGGCCACGAGCTGGCACCAGGCTCGGCAAATATGTGAGGCTGAAGGGACCTCACTTTTGGTACCAGAAACTCTTGATGAGATGGAGAACCTCAAATTGCTAATCAGCAACATGAAGGCGCACTACACTGCTATATTCATTGGAATACATGATCAATTTTCTTATGGAGTTTTTATGGACCTTAAAGGTGAGTGTATTTGATATTAATGCTATTCTAGAGTCTTACTCTAAAATGAAATTATTTTAATGAAAAGAAAATTCACTTTATGTAAAACCTTATCGCGAGTTATTTCATTTTTATTTTATCCAATACCCTTGACCGATTTCTTTTAGTTATAAAGTACCATGGCTTATGTTTTTTCTTGTCGACGTCATAATTCTGTGAAAGTTATTTGGTACACATGAATTTTAGGACAGCCAATCTCAGAAACAATTCTTCAGTTCCTGTGGGGCGAAGGCCTACCAGACAATCAGAATTTCAGCCAGCACTGCGTCGTTATGACCAGAGAAGGTTTATTCGACGACAGGTCCTGTGACGAAATACACCCGTTTGTATGTAAAATAGCCGGGAACGCTACTAAGTTTAACGAGAAATGTAACAACTTTGACATAGGTAATGTTGTTTATGACTTTATTTTATGCATTATTTTATCAAGAAACATTTTTAAAAAGCCAATTATGGCACCAGATAATAGACATTTTTTGAGCAAAAGCATAATAGTCAGAAGCTATACAAATAATTCTATAGGTAATGCATGAGAGACGTTTTCCAGAGTATAACACACAATACATGTGTGGACTGCAACAAAAAAAAACAAAGAATGATGACTGTCAGCGCCAATTTATTCTTTAAAAACGGATAATGCTGTTATTAAACGAATAGGTAGCTTGCTAGCATAGGTCCTTGTAAAAAAATCATCACTTACATAGTATGACAAGTATTGTAAAGTAGTGACTATTTATTAGAACTGCTTTTTTCCTATATTACAGATTACGTTCCACATTCGAATGGAAAATGTTATAACTACCACAGCGAGCCACTCTCGTGGCATGACGCTTACATGGTCTGCAAGGCCGAAGAAGGTGACCTGGCCATCATCAATTCACCAGAAGAAGCGGCGCTGGTTACCAAACTTCTTGGGGACCATCTCAATACTGATGCGCCTAACCCCAATATTTTGTTGCTAGGCTTCAGCGATTTGCTGTTCCCATTTCAATACAGGACTATAAATGGTAAGTAAGAAGACAGCTAGGATAGTCTAGTAGGCGTTAAGGTGTAGGCCGGAATATAATATTCGGGTTTAATTCCCGGTTTCTCGGATGTGGTTGTACTGGATATGATCGTATCTATTACCATTTAGCAATGAATGGCCTTGCTTGAGACCAGATGGCCCATGTACATTATAAAGCTCATTTAAGTGTTTCAGAATGTCATAATAGGAGCCAGTACTACACTCATTACAATATTTCTCGATCTCCATTCAAAATTACCATGTCACGTGACCGACTTTGTATGAAAAGTTGAATTTTTTTATGCGAATTTCAAAAGTCGTAGAACAAAATGATGTTTAGAATGGTCGGTAGAGCTCGTTGTTAAAGGGATGTAAATGTTCACAGATACACCCTGTATGGGCGCAAAGTACGCAAAATTCTTCTTGTGCATGATTATTTTGATAAGCATATCATGCTATATGATGTTTTTTATCATATATACCATGATGCTGTTTTTTAATTTAGGTCAAACTCTACAAGAAGCCGGGTACGCCTCTTGGAGCCCAACGATAGAAAAGGTCAGACCAACAGACGGAAGGCACTGCGGTGCTATATCCAGGACTGGTTTCCTCCAGATGACTCCGTGCGAGCAGCCCGCGATGTTTCTCTGTGAAAAACGCATAAACAGTTCATTACGTATTGGAGAAGAAGACGATAAAAGTTAGAATATTTGTAAAATAAACATAGTATACTCATTAACAGGTCTAAGGCGCATTTTTGGTTGTAAGTGACCCTACTCCACGCTTTTAGATTTCGATTCCTGCCGTAGAGACAGATTCGTGTGATGGACACCTATATTTGTTCAGTGTCTGGGTTTTATATATATTACTCACGCTATGCTCATAACATAAAACTGTGGGAGAGCCATGCTTTGGCATGAAGGGGCTGGCTCGACCGAGGTGATACCAGGGCCTTATGGAATACCGGTGTAAAGCAGCGCGGTGTTTCGTCGAGTGAGTGAGGGTACCGGAGATCCAATTGGGGGAAAGGGGGTTGAAAGGTTCACTGTGCACTTTGACTCTACTGGTGTTGCAAGTATCTATGGGTGGCGAGGAATGCTTAACATCAGGTGCACCTATCACATTAAAAAAATATATATTTAGTAGTATCCCTGCAGTTAAGTGTTATTTTGCAGTGAAGATAGGTTCTAAAGTTTCACTGTTACAATAACTGTTTCTATAACACCCGTGTATTTTTTAACCATCGGTTCACAACTTTCGAGGGGCGTTATACTGATGAAACAAACATGTTTGCTCCAAGTAACAAATCTCAAAAAAAAATCACCTTTCCATACATAAAGTGATCAGCTGATAGTTGCAATTTGTATAGGGAAGGCTAATTATTTTTTTTTTGATTTGACCCTATCTTCCTTGGAGAGAAATGATTGTTTTCATCAGTATAACGCCCTCGAGAAGTGTGAACGGTTAAAAAAGCACGGTGTATAATAACATTAACAGTGAAACTGTAAAATCGTTAGCTTCGTAGTCTTTATTCAATGATTTGAATGCCTGAATTAATATTATATTCATGAATAACAATTTTGTAAATATTTTTTGTACTACAGACGCTTATAAACTTTAACGTGATGAAAGCTAAAGAATTCATATTTTGTTAGAAAATAAAGTTTTTTCAAACAAAATATGAATTCTTTAGCACTCTAGTATTTTTAACACTTTTAGTTTTCTGAGATATTCACCTCAAAAAAGAGTAACTAAACTTGCGTTGCTCTTTATCAACATACTTTCGCATACAACCAGCTTACTTAACAAAAGATTACTGAATCTTATGTTACCACTAGTGGGCAAAATATATGACTGGTCGTATAAACCAAACTTTTTATCCCGGATTTTAACAGAATTATGAAAGTTTTCTCCAGTCAAAATTCATATATGTTGTTCTGACGATAATTAACTCCGTTCAAATGTTTATGATTTATATGATACTAGCGGCCGCCCGCGACTTCGTCCGCGTGGAAAAGTAACTTTTTACCCCCCTTTTAACCCCTTACAACCCCCTTTTCGCAATAAAAAGTAGCCTATGTTCTTTCTCAGGGTCTCAGACAGACAGAGTTACTGTCGCATTTATAATATTAGTTAGAATTTGTTGATAATCATAATTAAAATAAACAGTTTACACGTCCATACAAGTAATTGCGCATCCATACATCAATTACACATAATCTTTGTCCATCGAGGGCCGGCGACGGCCATACATCAATCAGCCTTGTCCGAGTGACGCGGGCGCGCAATCAAATAAAATTTAACTCAAAAGCCCCGTTAGCTCTATACGTAAGCTGTTTATTGCATTGAGGGCCATGCCGTTTCTGCTATTATCATGATTGCTTCCATGTGTTACCGATTGCGACTAATTATCTTGTCAATGTTATCTAGCAAATTAACGGACCTACTTAACAATCTTGAACTTGTGCCATACTAAGTGGATAATTGTTACAAGCTAACATCACGTGCTAACCTTTTTGTGAGATAAGATGTTATTATTCATCATCTTACCGTGTCATTCCCGGTTGCGTCAAAAGTTGTCGTTTTAGAAACGGGATACGATTGGCGACAAGATGCACAAGATCGAGACAAAATTAAATAGCGACATCTTATATCGGAGGCCAACACTCATTTTGGGTTGTTGAGCCATCGAAGTAAGTAAGTAAGTATACGATTGGACCTGTACAGGATTTGGTAAATAGTTATTACAATGAAGTGTCTATAGCCCTTCGTAATCAACAGATTAGATTAGATTAGATTTAAATTACCTACTCGGTTTCTTCACGATATTTTCTCTAATCGCAAAGCTACCCCTAAGAAACGCATATACCTACTCGTAAAATTAACAAATCTAGAGGCGCAAGGGATAGAGCCTACGACTTAATTTTTGGAAGTCGCACTTTTATATTGTCCATACTACACATGCCAGTGTATGCCTTTGATTTTGTGTAATCCTTGCTCACAAATTCACACAGACAAAAGAAAATCAAATAGTAAGGCTCTTTACTCTGCGTCGTTTCACACCGCGTGGTGTAAATACCCCGTGGTATCGATGGAAGATTAAATTTTCGAATTTGTACTCGCCTGGAAAACCGGAGGCTCACATCGCAAGGCAAACTTCGTCAACAATTAAAGTAGTTAAGCTGAGGTGGCGTGATTAGAAGGACGTCCGAGTCCTCGCCCGCGGCGCTTCCGGGTATTGTCACAAACAACTGCCGGTGCCGACCGTGTGCTAATTCTACCACACAACTTATTAATTTTGTGGGAACATTGAATTGTTCCTGAAGTCAGTTATGGAGGTACAGGAAGCGTGCTTCATCCGAGTCGCGCCCCAAAGTCTAACTGACGAATTCAGAGATGTTATTAACTTTTTTGTTCGTTATCTTAATTATGGATAGTCTTATGCGTTTTTACAAAATGTTAGTAAGTAACCATATATTGTCCACAGACAAGAATGATACACATATACAAGAAATAGGATTTATGTATTGATTGATTTAGTAAAGTAAGAAACATAGGTACGTAACGAAAGGTCAGGAGGAACTAACGAGATCCCACATTTAAAAACCAATGTGGTCACCATACTTCGCCGTCATTAATTTTCACTAACTTAATACTTCAATAGTTTTTCTTAAGTGACAATTAAAGTTAATGCACGACCCTACCTCCTACCGAGGCGTTATATAAAATTACAAACATATTTATACCAATTAAAAACATTACACCTCTGTGAAATAAGAGAAACTGATACTTGATTCAAATATGCACTTGGTTTTAATGCGGTCACTGGTGATGTCAGTCCTGTCGGTCACCTGACCCGATGAGAGTCCACGTCGTGTTGGGTCATCGAGTAGATGTATATTAATTACCGGCAATCCCGCATGCATACTATCTATTTGACAAATTATGCATGTGATTTGAATGGAGTGCCCTTCACACTATTGGATTCAAATTTATTCCCAATTAGATTAGAATTTAAACGACCACTGGTTTTTTATGTGATAGTGGGCAGACGAGCAGATAGATCACCTGAAAGTAAGCAATTGCCGCCGCCCAAAGACCTGAAACACCAGTAGAGTGCCAAACAGTGTTATTTATACGTTATTGTAATAATACCTACTTAATGTAACAATCCTTTTTTTGTTTGATCTGTTGTTTATCTCTGCAATTATTTTACTGATGTATCGATATCCGATTTCAAATCGAAACATCACCGTGAAATACGAAGAAGATGATAAAATGTAAAAATAATCAGTGTACTTACCTATTACTTTACCGTATTCGAGATTGAGACTAACTAGCACCAATTTCATTTAACAAAGTCAGTTTTAGCATAACTGTTGATTAGGCTTTTAGTACAAATTTTATGAAAATTGAGAGTTCAAAGGAAAGTGTTAACGAAAAAGTAATTAATTTCATAACCATTTAGACATCAATTTCATTAACAATATTTTTAGTATTTGCGAGAATTATTATGATAATTGTTTCTTGGAATGCAAGATAAACAAATCAATTGAATTGTGAAAAACATTGCCGGATTATGCCGCGGTATGCATATTTTTCCTGTGCAATCAGTTTCTTATTTTATTTTAGTACTAGCGGCTCGTCCTTCGCGCGGGACATTAGTTCCACTCTAAGCCCATAGATGGCGCTAGCTAGATGACGCGAGGCATCGATTACATCGCGCTAAAGTTTCGACTTTTCAGTATGTATTTAAGGTTGATCGATGTCTATAGAATTTACCTCTTTATAAATGGTATAGATAGGCCAACGCTTGACCACAATTGCACCTCAGTGGGGACAGCGACGACGAGGTCTAGGATGACACGCGTTTTCTTAAAATGCCTGTTCACTCTTGCCTTAAAGATGTCCAGATTAAAGTGGTCAGGAAAAACAGACCACAGCACGAAAGGCACGGAAGGAAGTACAGCAGAGTGGTTAATTTGCACAAAAAATTTGGCATTATTTTAATATATTCTACGCGAGTTTTGCAATTTTCTATGAATTCGCTGTATGGTCTAACAAATATGAGGATCTCTTTACCTAACATAGCTACTAAACGCACTGGCTCGGAGGTAACCAATATTTTGCCTATATTGTAAGTATCTACCTATTAACTTTTTCATTATTACACAATCCACAAACACAAAACTAATATCCCATTATTAAGTTTGTCACACATCACTGGTTTTAAATGTAACAGCTCCCGATATCTGCTATCTGTCGGTCGTAACGATGAGAGGACGCGCAAATGCGGGCCGTGGCTCATCTAACTCATTCATTACCTGCATGCGGACGTCAACTGAAAGTGATGTGAATTGGATAAATGGAGCTTTAGGTTGCAACTGCAAAAATTGATCTCGCTAATGCGGTGACCTGTTTTGATCATGAGACCTAATTTGTAATAGTCTGTAGGGTTATTCTCATGATTTCTGCATAAAATCTTTAACACATTAGTAGGTGCTGTATATGTAGGTTTATACGTTTTGAGCGACTTACAAATAGGAGCTGGCCACTGATCATAAGTTTAAATTCTAGTGTTTTTTATGAAACATTAATCCTATTTAAGAAATAATGTCCCAATACCGACAGTTGCTGTAGCCCTTGCGTGCCTACTTATTTGCATAACATGGCGTGTGCATTAACAATATAAAGTATTGCTATGGTATTCTTGTGTTAATTCTAACCCTCCTCATCATCATCATCCATTCTTATCATTTTCAACTATAGAGTGCATGAAAAGTTTTGTGCGACTGTTGACGTATGAGACGGCACTATTCGCGAAACTTACCTATTAATCAAGTCGATGTAACCCTCTAAATTAGAATTTATCACTATCTCTAACCGTGAGAATAGGTTCCAGACTTCCGAAACCACGCAATCACGTTTACTCCCGTTATCACCGCATTAAGTGTAGTGTTATGAATAACATCACCCACACCAATCATCAGTTTAGGCTGCGCGAAACGTACCGATTAAGATAAAGCAATAGCGCCCCTTTCATACGACATTAGCTACATTAGTGCCGGCACATTTCGTAACAATCTGCGCAGGGGCCCGCTCGCGTGTGAATCCTAAGATACAACGCTCATTTCCCGCGCTCGGGTTGGAGTAGAGCACGCAGAATTCCATGTCAATGTTAATAGGAAAATCGACGCGTCTTTAATTAAAAGGATCAGCTCTCGTGTGCGGAGACAGTTCTATTACAGAAATGGTAAAGTTCATCTGACGTCATAGTAATTGATTTTATTTCTATACGTTGTCGCAGTTCTTACTCAAATCATTGTCTACACTACATAGGTTTATTTAACTGAAAAGTGTTAAATCTGTTCTATGGGGTGGAATTTTGTAATGCCACCTGAAGAATTTAGAATACTATAAGGCGGTAATCAGAAGATTTGCCTGCTCATCTGCTGCTTATCACAGAAAATATAAACGTTTAATATAATATTAGTTACAAACAAGTTTTCTTAATAGCCATAAACTCAATTTCCTATTTCCACCACAGAAAGCACCAAACCATTTTAAAAGAACACGTTCGCGACTGTTATCAAATCATTGCCAATGTGTATTTGCGTCATAACACGTAGTTGCATATCGGAACGTGGAATTCCCTTGAAATTTTCAAAGAAAGCAATAAAATTTCATAGCTTTACTCGGGCGGAGTGACAATAAAACTGCATCTCGATTCTGATCACACTCGTTTCAATATTCAGTTGCGGGCCAACACCTGAGACATGCCGCCTCGCTTGAAAAATGCTTATTATATTGCCTCCACGTAAATAAGGTACACCTAACGTGACCAGATAGCCTGTTTTGAACGGGACGGTCCCATTTATCAGTTGTCTGCCTTGTATCCCCAAAATACACCCGAGAAACAAACATTCCTATTATTTGGAGTTTTTGATTGTTTTTTTTATATAAGAAGTGTTGCTTTTTGCATTGGTTTCTGTAATGTGGAGTGTCTCGTATTTTGTATTTTTCTCAATGTTCAGGAATAATGAACTAACATTGCGATGGAGATTGAGTTGTTGAACTCGGTCCGGAGTGTCTGAGTTTATTTGTTACATTTACATATGCAGCCTGTTTCTAAGTATAATAAGTTAGAAAAGTACCTATAAAATGTTGTTAACTTAATGACGGCCGTTAGTACGATCATGTGCACAAATTGCGTAGCTGATCACTTTTTTTTGGGAATGTCTTTTTTTTTATACTTCATTAAGTTCCTTGGGGAAAATAATTGTTTTCATTGGTATAAAACCCTCGACAAGTTCCTCAGGTCTTTAAAAAGCCACTACAATTGTACATACCGTAATACAAAAAGTAAATTAATAAGTAAACATGATTATTACACAAAAAAAAACCAATGTCTCATTTTGGGCCAAAAAAATATGGTCACGTTAGACAGGTATCCCGAACCGTATGGTCTGGCCGCTGATAGCACCCTTACGCATGTAGATATAAAAGTCAATTTCGTTAACACAATTCGGTAGTGTCTTGTTCTGACATAATTGTCGTTCATAATGTTAACGATCCAATTAACTGTAAGCATGATAAAGTGACTACGGTCATGCTCGTTATTTTAAGTAAATTGTAAGTATTACATGTGTATTTCGTTATTGCTAGGACAATCTGTTATTTTGATGCTTTATTGTACTGAAGGCGTGAAGCAGCGCCTGCGCTGAGTTTGGACGCCTAGTCTGAGTGAAGGTACGTGAGACCGGGAGGTATTCGGTAGGGAGTGTATGACCTAACTCATGACTACATTTTTCTACTTTTGATTGCGATCAGGCAAAGGCACTTGTGTTGCGTTTAAAAAAAATAAAAAATTAATAAATTGAGACAACATCACATACATTGTACTGGTCCCAAACAAAGGTTTTCCCTTGTGCTATGGAAACCAGAAACAACGAAGGAACTACAAACTTTTTGAATGAGTGAAGACAATACTTTTACCGTCATTGATCCATCTCAAGTCTCAACTCATACTTTCTCATTTGTAAAACCTTCCTTTACTTGAGAAAAGGAAGGTTTTGATTGTGGTTTTGAAACCAAAAGCAAAATCAAACAAAAATAAAACCAATCCATCCGAAAAAAATTACGATGCCTACAAGGAATTTATGCCAATCACATTACACAGTTATATTGAAAACTCTCGTTAGGGTATTTTAAAAACGTTTCTATTCATATCCAAAACCTGCTAAGATATTTTCATGTATTCATACCAACCCATAATAAGGACCCGATCAAATTAAATGGAATACCTATCTGCGTGGTCCGTACATTTTAAGAGCAATTCAATATCTATCAAAGACGACAAACAAACCGACCAGGGAAGGAACTGTACTTAAAGTAATGGTCTCCAAGGCAGACTCTTCCTTTTAACAGCAGGTTTAAAAATTCACGTGGACTGTAGCATAATCAAACGGTGACTTGCGGTTTTTGTTCAATGTTTCCTGATAGATAAATAATATGGTTTTCTCTAACGATATAGAGTATCCTTATGATAGCAGCTATAAAAGGTTAATTTAAATAAGTAGGTACCTGATATAAAATACAAATGGTAAGCAATGTTTTATGTTATACTTAGTTCAATAATTTACGATAGATGGCGTTGGGTGTCAATTGCATCAAGCAAGTGTTGGTAGAATTTATAAATACGAGAACACCAATAATTTTATATTTAGATTTTTACAATCAAGGCAAGGGTTACTACCAAAGAGTAACTTGAACTCATCATTTCAGCCAATAGACGTCCACTGCTGGACATAGGCCTCCCCGTTAAAGTGTTTATTGGTAATAAATAAAATTACTTTAAAAAAAAATACGCCATTCGGCCAGTCATTCGTTGGGTTTTTTTTGATGCGGGCGGCATAGGACCGATCTGTGGGGAAAACATTGGTAGATGCCTATATCCAGTAGTGAGCATAATTATATTTGCTGAAATAATGATAAGATAAAAAAGAATATAAAAGTTACCTGCCTCCTAATGGCGCTAGCTAATAGGTTTAAGGCGCACGAAACATCCGTCAAACTGAGTTTGCAAGTTCGGCAGCAACCTCGGCGTGTTATTGACAAGCCTGTGTAGTTTTTAATCTTCCGCTATATTATGCATTCAGCACACGCCTATTCCTTGTAGGGCCGGGCTGCGTTCCACTCGACGAGCCCGCGAAGCCGAAAGCAAAGCGAAACTTTGCCGCGAAACTAACTTTTTAGATTTTTATTGCTTCCAAAGAACGTGAGACGCAATAATATTAAAATTTTAATAGAACATACCAGCTTGTGTACTTTGAAGACAGGTAAGGAATTTAGTAGGAGGACGTGGTATAGCAATCGTTTTATAAAGATATTAGTATTTTTGTCAGTTTAATAGAAGATCAAAGACACGAAGCTAAATATTATGAAAGGAATTTAGATATTAGTATATAATTTATCTTATTCAAAATTTATTAAAAACAGCTATTAATTACGTCTTATCAAACAAAAATAATAAAACATATCCACCTATTAAAATTACAACAACAAATGATATAGATACCCTAAGATCCCTCTGCTTGATTCTGCATGTATGGGTTTATATAGATGAACTTGATTTAATAACTATGAAGTATAAGTAGCTCACTTATTAATTTTCAAAATAGTAACGCTGAAGTTGAAGGAGATTTGTTAATTGAGGGTATGGCGACCTCTACTTACGGTAATTTTTATAGGCAACCTATCGCTAGTCCATTAAATACGATACGACCCCACGACTTTTGGTGTATGTATGATGCAGGGTCACTACCAAATGCACCATCCGGCCAGTCTATGTAGGATGCATTTTTTGACATAGAAAATACTTGTAAATACGAGCCTAGGTACTTATTCGATTTCCAGGAACGCATTGAAGAAACACTCTCGTAACCGGGGCTCTGTATGTGTACTCGTAGTGTAGCACATTATGGATGTCGCACAGTGCTCGCACCGTAAACATTCGTGTCGATCTGCGATCATTCTTCTCCGCGATCCGTCTGCTGGGGACGTGCGTCATCGTATTTTCGCTAAAAATGCAAATTTCCAAGCCCCGCCCTCGGCCCGAGCTGACTTTGGGACCAGCGGGGGTGACAGCGGGGAACAAGCAACAATTTTTCACCAAACCAAAATGAGCGAGACACACCCCTAGGCACGATAAGTACAAGTATAAACAGTAACTTGGTGAAACGAAAAAAGTGGAGCCGTGAACAGAGTTGCGTTGTTTGTGAATTTAGGTTGCAGTATTTTGTTTAGTAAATAATGTGTAATTCGGTATTACGTAACTGCTTATTATAATAAATATCAGGACAATATCTCATACTATGCATTGTCTCACCCAAGGTGAACCAATGTGCATCGACCTTTTGTTACTTCAAATATCAGCTTACTTTGTTAATAACAAATATTTGATAGGTGGCAAATGATCACACGGGTCACTCGGTAGTAAATAACACACCAGGGAAGTAACAAGTGCGCTGCCAATTTTTCAACCCACTTGTGGATATACCACGGTAAAAAAGTACCATTAGGCAGGGTCTCAACCGAATATGCCATCAGGACAAAGTCTAAAGACAAAGGCCAAAGTTACATGCAATCTGATATCATGCTGCTGTGGCGGTGCGAGCAAAGCGACCACCCAGTTACCCAAGCTAAATTCATAACATAACCTGATGACGCGCAGTTGGCCGACCCAGATATCGCTAGAAAACGTCATTGAGACTGATCTACGCGAACTCCAGGTCAATAGCAGTAACTGGTGCAGGATAAACCGAAGTAGCGATCATTTGTTTGCCAGACGCATGGCGCATTTGGCAGAGACCCTGCCTCTTAACAACACAACTCAAGTAACTCAAGTGCTTAAGCTATTTAGTACGGAGTCGGATCAATGTATGAGATGTTGTTGTGAGAATTTGTTTCGGAGGGCAAGATTGTTCGGGTCGCTGAGCCTTAGGTAAGTATTACCAGATTGCAAATCATTTTGGATACATTACCTGATTGCATCTATTTCAAAACTGCGTTACTTTAGTACTATGTGATTCTAAGCCTTCCTTCGTTTATGTTGCGTGTTGCGCATGAAGTTTATCAGCTGTACCTACTTGCTTGTTATTAACAACTTAATCAGAAACATTCGCGAGCACCTACGAGCCGCGTTGAGAGCTTGCGGGAACTTTATATTACGGGGTAAGAAAACTCTAGTTCGAGAAGAAGCCAACACTTACCGGTTGGTGTCTATGGTATACGGAGAATAGTATACGCCGAAAGTACCTACTTTTACCGTAGACGAAAGTTTTGAAAGCGATGGTAGTTTAGTGCATAAGAACATTTTTTAATGTGATAGGTGGAAGACGAGTACACGGATCACCTTATTGTAATCGATTGCCCGCTAATAGACACCTGCGACACCATTAGATGCTCAAATGCACTGCCAACCTTTAAGCTTTTTTCCCACCTATTGGGCCTCCTGTCCCCTCAGTCACTCGACGAAACAAAGCGCAGGCGCTGCTTCGCGCCGGTTTTCTGTAAGGCCATGGCATCACTCCAGTCGAGCCTGCCTATTAATGCCGAAGCGTGGGTCTCTTCCAGTAAAGGTTTAAGACCTATTGTTTCTTTTTTCTTTCAATTGGCGAAAATACATTTTTGAATAAGTGAAAAGGTGCAATATCATCTAATTAGGTGTATGACTTGCCTGTAACCTCATTGTAAATGTTTCTAACAAGTACTGAATAAATTATTTCTATTCTATTCTATTCAATATTTAATGAGTCACCTGAATAAAACAAAGTCGATTAGACAATTTCAATAACCTGAAAAACGATAAACTTTTTATTCCGCCCATCAAATATGAATTTTCTAAGCTATTAACACATTAGGAGCACACAACGGACGCTATCGTAAATCAGGAGTGCAAACAGTGTATTAATTACGAATGCAAACAGCGAGCGTGGTCTGCCGCAGCCGTCTCTATCCTGCTAATGATTTGCAGTGTCCCACACTGCGAGGGAGATTAGAGAAATGGAGTAGGTATGGTATGCAGGACCCACTATATGGACAGTGTGTAACAGATAGGCGATAGGCTCAAAACAACACAATCCATCGACAATGTCCAAGCAAAGGACTATAATACATACGTTCCAAACAATAGACGATCGACGCGTTTCTTACGTCCAAGAGTGGACAAATGCGTAATAGTACGGGCTTCGAAACAAAAGAACGAGTTGACATTGTTAAGGATATCGAAGACTGGACCAGCCTCCTTCGCCCCTGATTCGGGTAATCTGAGGGACGGGTAACCGTGAAGATAAACATTGAATTTTGACGCTTTCCTTCGATCGTCTATTGTTTTAATACAAAAAAAAACAATGATTATTTAAACACTTGGATATTATTTAGTTAAAAAATTTAATCACTGAAAAACAGGTGCATCTCTAATAGGGCACCTAAACGGGGTGCTACGAGTTTTATTTTTCGGGGTTAATTAGAGTTTTCTTTAAATTTTAATTAATTGATGGATGCAATGGAAGTACATAAGTACTTACTTTACAGCGATTTGACATTGTTTTATTTTTTGACTAAAAGATATTAATATGGTATCAAAATATACAGTTTTTTCTTATAAATACAGATAACCAGTTCTCTGTAGCTAGATCATAAACACTAACTTGCATACATATGCATGCATGTCTCCAAAATAATTTGATTTACAAAAGTTTATTCACTTTTCTATATCATGAAGTTTATAAAGAGAAAAGTATTTTCTTCAATGTCCGCCAGCAGTCTAAAACAAATTTACTTTAATCAAACACAAACATGATAAAATACTGGTCTAGATTTACAGCCCCGATCCGGACAAAACGGGTAATGTTATTCAGAGATATGCATTTGTTAATGCGCCAGATATTCACTCCCTACCCGAGCACGTACAAATAACTTTAGAGTAAGCGTGAAGTCAACGGGAAAATGGTAATATTCTTAATACTTTTAACGTTTACGGGAAAAGGCAATGATGGATATTATAGTCCTTTTATTTAAAGGCGAAGGCTGTGTATCTTAATACTAGTCGTACTAGTAGTAGATTGGGTAACTTAAAAAATATATAATATGTATTATACTATCACTGAAAACATCAACGCACTATACTTTGTTCAAATAATATGCAAGACAACAGGGTAGAGTCATATATAATTTATACTATTTTGAGAATTGTATAGAATTTGACATTTCTTGACAGCTGTCATCGTTATCAAGTCGACATGGGAACAATAAGCACTTAAAGTACCTAATACAAAATGTTCTATATAATCTAGATGAAGTGTGTGAAGCGTATCGTTAAAAGTGTCGCCACCAATAAAGCCTCCATTCACAAAATAGCGCTATTGGCATTTTCTGAGTTTAAATCCAATTACTATTATGGATTAGGTTCGAAAATAAAATGATACGTATTGTGGTCGATCTATATGACATCTATAGCTGTAAGACGACTAATCACTGCACTGTTGGGATCACTTTATCAAAAAGTTATTTAATACTATTTAACTTTCAGTTTGAAAAAGTGTATCTAGAAATTATATCGATAAATAAGCACAAAAATGAGTTATGAAAATTCAATGTATATTCGTATGTTCCTTAAAATTCAAACAAGTAAGAAGTTAGAATGTAAAGCACATGGAATGAACGCTGTACAGTAAACCTGAAAATAGATAAAATCACCATCAAATCTAACCAACATTAGGAAATCTTTAGGCAAAGTCAAATCCGCAACATCCGAACACTAATTGATTAATAAAAGGCCTAAAGCCATTAACTCTTACTGTAACAACCTTCATAGAAACAAGGGGCAATCTTAAGTACGTCAGATATCGCAATATTAGTAATAATTACTCGAGAAATCTCCTGCTCTAAAATTTCAATTCGAAATGGAATATGAAAACAATAATCTCCATAAAATGTGGAACTAGACTAGACTACTATCATTACGATAGGAACAAAACTGCGCCTAAAAGCCCGTTTTAATTTCATCTCCATAACTCAACCGTGCAAAGATAGGGTTTCGCTTCAGGCTAAAATAAAAAGGAATAGGTACACCGACGACGAAACAATAATGTGCGATTGTAGTTGCCCTTACAATGGCAGCGGGAGACATGCGGGCGGGGCGGCCGAGTGCGGGGAGCCGACGCAAAGTGAAATCGGTCCTTTCAAAACATTTTACTGTGCGAGCTTGAAAAATAAAACGTCGAGCACTATTCAACTACGCCGCGGTCGCGGATAAAGTGTCTGCCGCGTTAAAAGGGCCTTATAAAAAACCCCTGAACGGTAGCTAAACGATTCCAGTGATCTAGTTTGGACGCATGCGACTATGCCGAATGTTTCTCGTGCTGCATGAGCAAAAACGCGGTTGTGGTTACCGAAGTCGCAAATGGAAACCAAGTGCATGCACTTTATTTTGTTAAATAAAACTGGCGAGAAAATTTTCCGTTGCAGTAAAAAGTCGGCGACTTTCTGACGTCGCGTTAATCCTGAAAAATCTGTTTTTTTTTTGTGGCAAAAGGTGGCAAACGAGCAAATGTCAAATTGTGGTGAGATAACTTGTCCATCATTCGTCATGACTATAATTTAAAACAGAGTTTTAAATAGCTAAATATCTACGTACAGACGGAGTCAGGTTAAGTTACCAGTCCGCAGTTCATAAATGGTACTTGTGTCTCATACCTCCAAAGTCCAAAAAGGTAACTCCAGTAGCGCTACCATGAGTTGACATCGAAAACTACTGACATAACATAAACTATTGCTCTGTCTCTTTCAAATGCATCACTATGAAAGAGACAAAGCGAAAGTTTTTGATAGCGAGAACAGTTTTTCAAACTCATGGTAGTGCTACAGATGACGCCTTGTATATGTCCATAACCATTACTTCGCCTAACAATTAGTACCGCTCTGCACTATACGATTACTGAACCGAGATTTATATTCCGAGACTTGGACCACCGTTGGTTCTACATAAATATGGTTCTCTCACTCAACATCATCCTGGCATTTTGTCCCGGTTGCGACCCAAACTGTCGCCTCGAAGCCCGGGGTCCGCTTTCCTGCTTCAACTCCTCCACATCTTGGGCATTTATTTATAGTGGTTAGATTATTGGTACACTATATTTTATACTATATTTTTCAAATCATAATCTATCTATTAGTCGCCTATACTCCTTCAATTCAATACGTCCCTTCCTTTATTCCTTCTCATATTACTTGCGTCAATGTCTCTTCTAACCACTTTGCGTGAACTATGCAGTACGCTAAAAATACGATAAGAATACAAAACGCTTGTATTCCTTGACATTCTCGCTCAGATTCAGAAATCGAGTGGGGAAGTCTCGGCTGGAGCGGGCCGCATTTCCTCCACACCGAATATTCGATTCAATCGCCCCCTCCCCTAAGTGTGAGGGAACTATTTTTGTAACGGCACGACCGGGATACACTAGATGGCCCAAAATGGGGAAAAGTAACAATGTTTACCTGACCCGGCCTCGGGTGACAAGACGTTTTAGTAATGTTTTTTTTAACTAAATTAACTGAGAAATTAAGTTTGCTGGTATCGTAGGCTACTTTACTAAAGTTCTTCTGAGTTGTGCACTCTTGCCATTGGTTTCGTGGCCATTATTGTGAATAACGATGAGTAAATGATCTTGGTGATTTGACGCCACTCGTGGTGGGTTGGCTTTACGGGTACATTCGTAAATAAGAGCACTTTAGTTTACGGCCTTGATCTTACTAAAGTTACAAGTTTAAAATAAATTGTTTTTACTAAAATTACTTGCACCAATTTTTGGTGGCTATAATCAATAAAATGGCATCCCTATTTATAGTAGAGTCACGTCGAGTGACAAGGAATAAAAAAACGTAAAGTTATTGGAGTGTGTACGAGATGGATCCCACGGATTGGCGGCGATTGATTGCGCTCAGCGTCATCGCATAGAAAATATTGCGAATGGGTAATTGGACGCGGCGCGTCGCCCGCACTCGCGCCTGGCGATGACGCGTGACAAATAATATGACGGACGACGAATGCGCATTGGCTAAATGCGATTTCATTTCATTTGGATATTGAGTCGTGACGTCAGTTGCACTCACTCGGCGTTCAAGTGCCTGACGCCAGTCATAGTAGGTAATCTGTAGCCATTTTTGCGTTTTAACTTGTCGCACGCAGAAAGGTAGTTTTTAGGAAGGTAAAGCAAAATGTAAGTGCGTATTTTTACGAGCATATTATGCTCGTCTGCCACCAACAACAAAAATACTGTAGATAAAAATGGATGACTTGATGGTAATTAAAGCAACACCCAATAGTGGAGCCACAAATACGCTGCATGACATCCTTTAAACGCCTCTTGCCCCAGATTGAGCCTCCAGTACCCTCACTCACTAGACAATAATGGAAAAGGTTTGGAGCGCACCTATGACTCCACTGGTATTTCGGCTGTTCATGGGCGGTGGCAAAAGCTTACCTTCATATGTTCCGTCTGCTTGTTTAACACTTATCATTAAAAAATATCAAAAAATTATAACAAACGTAAAGATTGCTATAAAATCTCTATAAAGAAAAAAAGGAAGAATCCTAAATATTACTTATTTACAGAACTCGAATTAGGTAGTGCATATGCCAAGCCCCAGCCAAAGTTATTACTTTCCTGGAAGCTGTCCAAAATAGATACAAAGAACATAATAGCAACATTTATCTGAACGTTCTTACGAGAACTTTTTATGTATTTGCTTAAAAACGTTGTAAAGCAGAAATGAAAATGGAAAAGAAATAACGCTCACACGAACAATAACTTGGCAGTCTACCCTTTGTCCGACAAGTCGATAATGTTAACAGCTACTTCTGAGTATCTCCTAGATAAAATGTACTGTTAGAATTTATAACTTAAATCCTTGCAAATTTTGCCTCTAGAGAAAAAAAAATCTTTTTAAATATCTTATTTATCAAAATAACAGTAAGCCTAAGTAAAAAGTAAGTACTTGTGTCGCGTGTTGATGCGAAATCGTCCAGTATCAAAAATATTCACTAACGAAAACGAAAATGATTGACCGGTATTTCAGAAAACAATCTGGATACAATTGCATTGCTACATTAATAATCAAGAGATTCAACTGCCATAAACTCCCTGTTTTAAGCAGCCGAATTCGTCGTGTATCAACCGACTGCTGCTCACAACAGGGAAGCAGTCCAATCCTACTTTTTCGAATAATTTGCAATGTTGAAAGGTTAGTTTTGTGTTAGTACGTGACAATTTTTTATGATTGTATGGAGTTATAAATTCAGACTTCTAAAACTTGTTCATTAATTTAATCATTCGACAGCCACACGTTCCAATTTCTTCAACCGCTCTAAACGCTCTACCATGCACAGTGAATATGGTCACGAAATATCAAATATATGACGTTACTAAATAAAGCGCACGCGGGTCATAGCCATAGTCCTCGCGCCCGCCACCGCTTCCGCGAGTTCATTTAAATAAGACCTTAATGTGAAATCCATTTGGTTCAAAATCAATTGAGATAAAATTACCAGCTTGTCTGGATGTCTGTATTTTTACAAACATAGTTATTACTGCAGACTTGATAAAGACCCGTAAAAGTCTATAGCCTCGACCGAAAATTAGACAAAACTCAAAAATAAACATTTCGCGATGCAGTTTGACGCGAATACAATTCACATAATCGTTGCAATCAACGCTATATGTATTCCACCCGTCGCTGCGTGCAACTAATGAAATCGTAAATCAACAGGCCTCAGCACACATCGACAGATTTGCGCCGCTCAAATATTCCTCGCTCAACATTATTCTCGGACGCCTTGTTAATTAATAGAATTAAGACCAGACTTGATGAACGGTTACTGCCTGTCAATTATATGCGAAAATAAATGGCGCGGTATAAAAACAGGAACTATCAGAGGAGCTGCTACTGAAAAGGGTAGGTTCCAGCTGAACAACTTCGAAGGAATTTGTTACCAATGATGTATTAATGTCAAGTATTGTTATTTAGAGTCTTAAACTTATATGTCCATCCGTAGTGGTGAAGTTGGCGCGGATTTCAAAGCTTTTTGTGCGTACTTCTTCTACCAGAACAGATCGTTGGCATTGCTATACAACAGCTACACTGAACAAACACAAGTAATCATCACACGAATGTTTGTCCAGGGTAAGGATCAAACTCCAATTAAAACAAAAATATACGCCTAAAGTCGTCCTTAGCCGTATGGTAAGCGATTGCCGCCGGCCATGGACACCCTCAATACCAGTCAAGGGATTACGAGACAAGATCACTACCAAATGTGCCATCGAGCCTGTCAAATTATTAAAATGTCAGCTAGTAAAATTATTAAAATGTTCCCACACAAATAGATAAAATCACAATTTAAATTCAACTCGCATAACTACAGCAAAAATAGAGGTATTGCGATTAACGTTCCTGGATTATTTATACATCGAGCTCTCCACACGAGCCGTCGACACTCGGCACTACATCAAAAACGATGCACTCCAACTAATTGCGTTTGCCATTGATGCAGGCCTACCTCTCCTCGCCCGGTAAATACCCACAGATGCGAACTATTAGCTAAGTAGAAATTGGACCGACCACTGGCCGGCTAATACGGTAAATTGATTAGTCGATCACGATGGTTTAAACTTAATCCGGACATTGAATGATGAAGTTTGTATGGTCGCCTTTGCGTAATGCCTTACCATTTGATCAACAAGATGTACCTAATATTATAGTACAGTCGTAATTTTTTTCTAGATGATGAGTTTTTACTAGAAAAATACTTCTATTCTAATTGGAGAGAAACTTTTATCTTACTGTCTAATATTCTCTGCTCAGGGGCAAGATGAGTGGGCAGCTCACTTGTGGCTCCCCTGGTGTTCCATGAGCAAGGGCAATCACTTATCATCAGATGATCTGTCTGCTCGTCTGCCACCTATCTCATAAAAAAATGAATTGAGTACTAAATTACTTATCCGGTCACAAAGTTTTATTGCTCTCCTCCGGTAACTACCCATAAATGATTTAAAATGATTAAGGAAGTTCAAGATTAATGCTTATGGCAGTTCTTTCATTTGATCTTACTTGACCCAGCCTATCTTAGCAGTAGATATACCCAAAGCAAATACAGATATTAGTTTCTAGAGTGAATGCTACTGCAGCAACCAAACGTCGGGCTCGGAGAGAGCTTTCAGTAGCCTCGTGCATCTACAGATAAAGGGACCTTCTACGAGTGTGTATCGCTTTCTGTTTTCATCCGAATTCAATAGCCCCATTTAGCTAGCATAATTTGGATCTGTGAGATGAAACGCCTAGTAGACGCTAACATCAATTCAAGACACTAGCCCGTATTGAATACAATTTGCTTAACTAGAAGAGTATATAAATAATAGTATAACGTGACTAGACGTCTTGTTTTAAACAAGACTGATCCGGTGATAGAGATAGATAGAAAAAATCCGACTTAAAAAAAACAACTGAAAGCCAAAAATAAAAAAATATTTAAAGAAAAAAAACGTTTTTTACTTTAACTTCGTAAGGCCCAGACAGCAGACACAATAGAAAATCAATTGTTTTATGCCTTTTAAAAGGCTTTTGGATCTTACGACGTTAAAATATAAAGTATTATTTTAAGCCCGTAATACTTTACGGGCTAAAAATAATATCCTTATACATTTTCCTTTTCTATGGATCATGAGACCACATAAGTGGCGACTCAAAATTGGCGCCCAACATGGGGCCAGAACCCAAGAGCCTACTTTGCCTTTAGTGCCTTATGCTCTACTGAGCTTTGTGCATTCTTTTTAACTATACGAGTATTTTAGACTTTATCTTTTAAGAACCTTATGTGACAACTCCTAACCAACACACAAAGACAAACAAAAATTGACATATTTTGCGTAAGTGATCTGAAATATGACTATTTTAAATTTCGTGTCCAAAGGCTATGAAACCGAAACCATTTTGCCGATAAAATTACTACATTTGTCTGAGTACTGAATATCCAAGCCATAAAAATTTGCAAAATCCAGTAATATACGCACAAATACGCACTCTAAAGACTTTCAGTTAATTTAATTTATTATATAAATGATAATTTAACTACTTATTAAGGTTGTCTGGAAGAGATTGCTATTAGCGATAAGACCGCCGATATTGTATTTGTAAATTACCTTAAAAGCATTAAGTCCTGTAATATTTTGTGCAATAAAGAGTATCTCTATCTATCTTATATTTTAATCATAAATGATGGTAATCAACAATTTCATCTAACTCACTGAACTTAGTAAGTCAATACATTTTTCTTGCATTATAGTTACTTTTAGTTTGGTGTTGCAAACTATAGTTTAATAGGCACTAACACAAAACAACCACATTTACTTCGTGAGCTGCAAGAATAAAGGATAAAGTTTGCTCGTTAAGTTATTTTCTAAAAGGAGTCTTTTCAGACTATTTTGCACTTTGCCAAGTAAGTATGATCGAGTAGTTTCAAACAGAATAAAAATGTTATTTTTTAAATTATAAGTTGCTTAATGAGAATCGTGTTCCAAGACACTTTGTTTAGTGGCTGTCACGCGACATTTCAAAATTAGCAGACTTTAAAGACTGGTTATATAGTGCGAGAGCTAGCGTACCAGTCAGGCTGCCGAGATTCTCTCAAGGGTCAACACTTGTTCTCTGATAGAACTACTCATATACTCATAGCTATTAACAGACATGGAGTTCATTGTTGACTCAATTATACCCAGGTCCACATCTTGGGTCATTCCACGTGACGTACACGCGACCCACGCCTATCTCCAACAAAGGTTAGAGTGAAACAAAACGAAGTGTAATTCGTACCTGCCCACCAGAATTACTTAGTTAACGCTTATTCAACAACCTATAAAAACAAAGAGCCGCCGCGACACAAGGAGGGTCAGAAATTCTATTGTATATTAATGTTTGCGACGCCATTCTCTCGCTAGTTTTGGCAAAGATGCAATTTCATTTGAATATTGTGCAAGTCGACCGTTATCCAGGGTTATAACCCTGAAACACTTTAAATACAAAGTGCTCATAAAAGCACTCGTTTTAAAGTTGGAAAATAGTAATAGCGTTAATTGATATTGAAACGGGTGTTCAGTGTTCTTGGTTGGCTTGTGCAAGATAACGTGGCGTCGTATGCTAGCGCAAGGTATGTCACAGAACGCTGGTTAAATTGTATTTACGCCAAGAGATGTGTGTCCCTAGTGCGCAGAGTTCACGGCAGCGTAAGTAACATTCTAAAGGTGATAGCAAACATGTTGTCCTTATATCACCCACTGCTGCGCACGCTACTTCTATATATCAAATTCAACAATTTGAAATGGTACCAGGTTAGAATAAGTTTTACTCATATTTTATCCTGATAAATGAGAATTAAAAAATATTAATTTATTCAATTGTAGTTGATAATTGTGAGTAGACCACCTGCCCATTAATCCAACGATAGGTAGAGGAATAGAAAGGTAGTGGCGTGATAGAGAAGAGACCTAAACTCAGCAGGGATGGATGTAATGGGCTGTTATGATGATGAATTGTCAATAATTACCAAATTCCAAGTATTCAAAACTACCAGGCTCCCATTCTCGTTTATTATAAAATAATATTTATCAAAATTCATGCGATATCTGCCATGTCTTTTCATATCGAAAATCAAGAGATTTGCATATAGTATAGAAATGCAAACTGAAAATAGACATTAAGTGAGACCACATGGCTTACTAACTGTTAAACACTTGGTTCGCTAAAGCTAGTGCGCTCCGAAGAATAGGTACCTTATACCTCGGCGTGCGACAATTAAAAGGAAATTTTGTCGCGCTGAGTCGCGGGATGTCTTTCATTCCGCGCGTAAGTGCGCCTCGGCGCTCGCTCGTCACGGTGTCTCCACGATTTATATCCACCATATTACACGCCATTCGACACGTTGCCGCACCTGAACCTGCAGGAGCGAAGAGTGGATGTGCCTGTATAAGCATTGTACATAAGATTCCTTCATTGATTCTGATACAAATAAGTTCTTTATGGTCAGGTCGTTACTTTGTGGTCAGGTTGATGTCCAGTAGGCTCACAGAACCCAACTGAGTGAGTAAGGGTAGCGGTGGCCCAATCGAGGGGAAAAGCGGATTAAAAGGTTCTCAATGCACTTGTACTTACTGGTGTTAACTATACATCATTCATTAAGTAGAATAAGTGAGAATTTTTGATGTTAATCATTTGTGAAAATGTAAAAAAACGAACCCTAATTGTTCGATAAACTAAACCAAGTGTCCAAAATATTCTCACTCATAGAAAACCTTAACACTCCTATTAGTCAAAAAAATATTCATTTAATCATGTGGAGTACTGATAGATTCAAATGTCATGTTTCTATACATTTTGACATAACATCATGTCATTACGGTCGACAATCCTTTGCAGCTAGCCCAGCCCGACGAGCCGGGTGTGTTCATCGACAAGATCACGCTCAACAACCCGCGGTAAGTAGGTAAGTAACATAAAATAGGAAGACCGTTTTTTAATGAACCACAAAACCACTTTAAAACTAGGCTAACATACGCAGCTACGTGATAAGTAACCATTACCATTTGAAAGACTTTGAGCAAGTAAGTCTTATCAGTGGTCTTAGTTTAAAATAATTCTTCAAGGTTTTTTACAAACAACCAAGGGTTTGGTCATGATTTCACCTTGTAGTCGTTATCGTCATCCTTATAGACTACGTAATTACTTCAGTAAAATTAAAGTAGTAAATAATATTCCAATACGCTTTTCCAAGGGAATCAACAAGTCGGTCGCGATTTTACAGCTTGCCCTCTAGATTAGCGGAAGCGATAATTAAGTGAAATGCCGCATCCACCGACTCCTCCCTCCGGCGGAGACCCGTGAACACTTCAGGATGATTGTACCCGTCTAATTGTTTCTTGCAACGCGGCTATATTAAGCAGTGAGACGCCTGCAAGTTTATGACTTCTTGAATGAGTCGTTAACTTGTCGAATCAATTCCTCGTGAGCCTCGGAATTATCCGAAGTGCCGAGGGGAGGTATCACTTAACGTTATTATGCTTAACTATTGAGGCGTAGCGGTGCGCCTACTGGCAAGACCGAAGTTTGCAGTGGGGTAGCGCCTAATGATTTGAAATTCTGTTTACAAATGATTAAAATAATGTATTTATATGTACAATAATATACTGTTAAAAAACTCCCGCTTACAGTTCGAAAAATCCTAGTAAGTGATGTATGTATATGAATAATTGCAGTGAATTAATTTAATGCGTAATTTGTTATATTACCAAACTTAACTTTTTTATATTCTTTAAAATTCGAACGCTCACGTTTAAAAAAAATATAATGGCTTATTTTAGAAAAATCGGCTAATAATATGGCCAAAATGCGTCTAGGCAATTGGCATATTTAATAACTAATTAAGTAATTGAAATATACCTACTATTTTCGATATTTTAAAAACCATATTAATTTATTTTAATAAATTGATGGACATGCGATTGAATTTTTAAAATATACTGGTAACATTTTTGCAATTATGAGACCCATACCAATCAGACCCTTCTCTCACTAAGATTTAAAGCGAAAGCTGTAAACCTAACCGTTATCTAAATTTAGCAAAAAAATGGTTTAGCCGATTTGCTTCTATGAGTAATAACCATTTTGAATGGTTTGGTAATATGGTTTTCACAA
Source organism: Cnaphalocrocis medinalis (assembly GCA_014851415.1). Lineage (NCBI taxonomy): Eukaryota > Metazoa > Arthropoda > Insecta > Lepidoptera > Crambidae > Cnaphalocrocis > Cnaphalocrocis medinalis. The sequence goes on along the minus strand of CM026275.1, from coordinate 10,711,830 downwards.
TTTTGACAAACCATTCTAATGATGAAAGTTTTCCACGCTATAGAGCTAAGTAGTAGTATTACTTATATTTAAAAATGCCTTTGCATTGCTCCTTTGAACTACACAACATACAAACTTTCTGTTTAGAACGTGAATGTTCTTATCTCAGCTAAACCTACCACATTATTATATTTTAACAGTTTAAATATGACATGCCAAATTAGAGGAAAATAATAACACACTCGTTATTCATCGTTGTCACTTCATATACCCAACTTTAACTTGAATAAACGCCACACCTAGCTTAAGCAGAAGTCGTTAACACTCAACGCTGAAATTAAATGAAGTCCGAGCAAAATTTAATTAAAATAAAGTACGCATATTCATAAAAAGTTGGTATGGAATAGTGGCTTAGCATATTTAGACTGCACAAATACTTTCATGAATTCCTCGGAAACTAATTGTCTGCTTTCACGGCGCTATTTCTAAATGTAATAATAGTTTCAAGCTCTCTAATTATCCACTTACCTACTGATACTAATTTTAATATGGGGTACTAAAAGGTTTACATTTTTAGCCAGGTGTAAGTCCCGTTATAGCTAACTACATATACTACGAGTTTAATTTGGCATAAGCAAGGATTTCATGCTTGGTATAATATTTAATACACGAATTTGAATGAAATGTTTTGATTTGTAAGTAAATGAATACGTTAAACATTAAATATATTTTGATTAAGTCACCTCACGTTTTTCCCATGAAAACGAAACCATATTTTTGAATTAAGTTCTGAAGTTTTTCGTCTTTCGCTCCCGATTTCAATCTCCCTCCGTCTTTGATTCACTCATTCATTACTTCACCTCCTTAATCACTCTTATCGTTCATTTATTTATAGGTACATTACACAAAACGCTTTAAGGCAATAAAAATATACTTCAAAAGTTACAGACATATTTTTAATACAGCTTTTTAAGTCAATTTGAAAGTACTGGCCCGTAATGAGTCACCGTACAATACAAGAAATACTTAGCTAACACAAGTTTCCTGAAGTAATTCCATTATCTTTCGCGACTTAATACTCCAAATTCATATTTATGCCTTCCTCACTGTTCACAGGAGATTCGTTTCAAATAAAATTAATGAATAAAAATTGTCCTCTCCTTTGGCTTTATTTCAGTCGACGGAGTGGGAATTAATAAAAACAAGGCCTGGGTTCATAAAGAAAAATGTCACTGCAGCCGAGTAATGCCCTCTCTCTCCCACGGCGAGGGCGACTTTGCAAACACTGCAACATGTGATAGCGGAGACCGTTTATATTTTTTTAGTTCAAAGGCCGTATCTTTTCAACTTTGTGGCAGCTTAGATCAACAAACTTGAGGTTTCCTATATACGGAATTATAAAAAAAAATAAGCGAATGGAAGCACTTTATCCTTTTTAAGCGCGCTAAAACTGAAAGCGTATTCCTTTTTTAAAATGCCAGTGGGACACTTAATGACTGGTCTTACAGATTTCGCTTACCATCAGGTGATTCGTCTACTCGTCATAAAAAAAATAACCAGGGTTATGTGTCAGAGGAGTAAGGATTTTACGAGTAGATTATGTTGCAAGGACAAAACAAATGCTGATTCCTTTCCATCTCTTCATATTAATGAATCTTACTACTTCGTTTCGCCGATTCCATAGAGAGAGGGTCCATATTGTACTTACCTATTCTGTTTTTTTACCACCTTTTGTAACATAATAGTGCAATTAAGAATATGAATATGATTTAGCAAATCCGCCACCAGACCGGGCTCGGATGTCAGTATTTTGTTAATATATGAATACATTATAACAAGTTCGAGGAAACAGTTTCCAGCTAAATTAAAATCTCACAGGCGAATTAAAACTGGAAGTTTTAAAGCGCACTTTAGGCGCAAAGGCTTAATGGTATTAAACTGCTGATTTATATACAAACCGGGTTGAGTTATGAACCTGCGCGCTAGTTGCTCCCTGTTATATTATTAACGGTACTAAGAAACACTAGAACTCTGAAATATGGTCTTGTAACTATTAAACATGGGGGTTGGTTTCAAAGAGTTCATATGGTACAGAAGGATCTCCATAGGAATATTAAGTAACCATGAAATGTCTCGACGCTTCTGACGGCCCATTTTTTCTGTAAAGGCCAAAAACTGTGATAAGTTTAGATTCATTTTGTTTATCTCCCTTCTGAAAAGACAACTTTTTCCAAGCAATATGAACGACATCAGAAAATCGTCATTTAAATTTTAAAGTCGATGACGATTATTTTCCAACAGTCAAGAGATGTAGGTAAAATTATTTGATTGGTGACCAAGAATTAAAGTCTGGGGAGAGGAGGAACAAATAATGGGAATGAAAATTGAAAGCATTGATGTTGCATAAGAAATTACGGACAAATTTGATGGGAAGAGGCGTACTGGATAAAGAAGAAATTATGGTGCGGATTGGAATATGATCACCTTAGCAGAACAACCCTGCTATCTCGTAAGAGATAGAGAGAAGGTCAAGAAACTGGCACCTTCAAGATTGAAGAGGCTCCCAAAGAACAAGAAGTTGGGTTACATATACTTATTATTGATAATATGCATACGACATGTAGGTATTAGAAAGTTAGGAACCGCACCGCAAACAACGATGAAAAAAAAATACGGTGAAGAAGACGGATGTACAAATACAATACAATGCGGTATCACAAAGAAGGCCAGTACCTAATTCCACACACTATCCAAGCGCAAAGAAATACCGATACAATTTTATTAGCGAGTCTGTTAGTGGTTCGGGCACGGTCCCTAATAAAATAAGCGGAGGTAACGGTGTGTTTGCTCTGACGCCCCCGAGATGACAGATAGGGCACGCCGGGGCCGCACCAGCCCCGTTCTTATAAACTAACGGTATAAACCACCGCCTACTGTAAGTGTATGGAAAATTTCGGCGTTTTTATTATATGGGCGTGATATGGCTAACTCGATCTGCTTTTTGGTCGTGCTTTGAAGATAAACTCGATAGCATTGAGACCAACGTCTTGGATGTACCAAATCAAAATATCAAATCTTCATCTGCCCATAGTAGAGATAGAGAACATACCCTGTTTACTAAAATAGATCACCTCACCTATAACACTGCGTAAAGCAGGAAACACACACCATTCTGTTGGTATACTATGACGTATGAGAAGCAGAACTAGCAATATTTCCTCGCCATTGCTGCCTACCGTACTGACTCATACTGTAGGTACACTGCCCTGGGCGAGCCGGCAGCTAGCTCCCATCGCCTTATCTATTTATGTAGGTATTTACTTTCATGGTTAGGCAGGAGTGATTATATACTCTTTGGTTAGGCATCAGTCGAGCTAGGGCTCTAGAGCCTTAGTACCTTAGACAAAGGGACTCTAAGCTCAATAGATAGTTAGGATCCCTTCCTTTCCTTATATTGTGTTCGCCAAGACGCGGTGCCTTACAACCATCTCTTCCCACTCGTACAATGTACCTACCTGTTGATGATGATGAACAAAATTTAACGTCATACTTTGCACAGAATATTTTTGCTTATCCTACTTGGCGATTTATCATGCTAGTGAAATTTTTTTGACCATCAGTACAGAGTTTGCGTCATGTTAGAAAATACTTGTAACTTTACAACTTTGAAATCTGCCACGAATGTTAGATCTGTAGGGCATTCTCCTGGGCCGAAAACTGCAAACAGATGCAACAAGAATTTACATAACTCAGTTAGTCTAGTGGAAATTGTGGGGCTAGCTTTTATTTGCGTCGTGTACATCTTTTTGGGCAGAGGGTGCGTCGGGTGCATAGTTTCGTTGTGATAGATCACGTACGTATATTACGACGTATTGCCACCGCAGTATATTTCGACTGAGCGTGCGTAGATTTTTAGTATTTTATAGATGCTAGCTACTAAATTCCACTCACCAGTCTGAAATCTGTCACTTTCATTTGTCAAAGATTAAATAAATTATTTTTATTTTGGTACTACTTAGTTTTATGCACTATTCATCATTTCAGCGTGTTATTCCCGGTTGCATCCATGACCAATATTGAAGCTCTGGGTACGCTTTATTATGATTAAAAGTTTGAAGAAACTACATTTTGCCTACGATTTTGATTGATTGCTATATGTGATTGCCTACACGTTAAGTCACATGGTTGACATTTTAGTATTAATCAACCCTTATATCCCACCAATAGTTCCATTCTCCCCCATGTCATGGTGCAGCATTTCCATAAGCATAGAGGTAATAAGAGGTAAACGAACAGAGGGATCACCTGAAAATAAGCGATTGCCGCCGCTCACAGACACTCGCAACACCAGTGGAGTCACAAGTGCGCTGCCTTTTAACCGCCTTCCCCCGATTGGTTCTCCAATAACCTCACTCACTCGGCGAAACATCGCAGGTGCTGTTTCACGCCTGTCTTCTGTGAGCGTATGTACATCTCTCCCCCATTCCAGAGAGCTACATTTTGGGTGTCTTTAAGTCGAGAGTGAATAGGCTTCTTCTGGGAAAGCACGCTACATCTTAGACCTCATTGTCACTCTCCATCAGGTGAGATGAGGTCAAGTGCAAACCCATCTTACCTATATAAAAAAAAAATATCATGTCGATGTATGGTCCCACGGTCACTGTACCGGTGACATAAATACGAAAGCGTTTAATGAACGGGCAAGCAACAGCAAAGTGATACAAATGGCGTGTCTTAGCCGCACACTCCGCTCGTCTCGCCGTGTCGGGGTCACATAATTTTTTGACGCATCGCTCCCGCGAGTATACACTTTTTTCTTTGTCCTCCATTCCTAACAAAAATAGGGCTGATGGCAACCCCCACCTAATTTTAAAAGCTTTCGGCTTCTTTCGTATAACAAACGTTTCGTATTTACGACCGGTGGTGTTGTGCCGATTTTTTATGATATAGGTGGCAGACGAGCTGACGGATCACCTGATGGTAAGCGAAATTCTGATGGTGATGATAAGTGAAGCTGGATGGAAGCCTCTTTGTTTGATTAAGCTTATTTTTACCTATAGTAAAGTCACATCCTACAGATAGACATCAGAGTATTAGAGAGATGATGACAATCGCCTTTTCATACAAAAGCAAACAGCTTACAGATGCAATTTGTATGGCAAAACATTTTTTTTAATATTTACGCCTTAATAAGCATTTGTATAAGTAAGTATGCATTTTTTTACTCAAAGAAATAGTTATAGGATATCAAAACATCTTGTATAGGTAGTTCGTAGTAACTCGTAGTAGAATTTATTAACCACGTGAGTGTGTCCACATAATAGACCGCTGTAAGTTAGTGGAGTTCAGGGGTGTATTTATTTTATTTAAGCAAATATTAGCTTGAACTAACTAGGATATAAATACTCACAAACAAATAGATAACTTGCAAAGCTTGCAAGAGCGTTAATCAGAACTTTTAACTTTATTACTACGTGGTAATACTTAGATGTATTACAAAATTACTTTTAAAAATCAATAACATTCAAATACTGATGTAAAAATCTTTTTATTATTTCAGTATTAGGTAGGTACCTGCAATTCCAAGAAAACGAATTTCCATACATTACTTATTTTAACAGCTGATTGGACATTTAGTATAAGTACAAGCAAGTAATTTCTTTTGAGATTTATCATTAGGATCACAAGTGAGCTGCCAACCTATAACCCCCTTTCACCCCAACTGGGCTTCCGGCACCCTCACTCACTCGACCAAAACACAGCGCAGGCGCTGCTTCACGCTGGTATTCTGTGAGACCGTGATATCACTCTGGCCGAGCCAGCCCATTCATGCCAAAGCGAGGCTCTCCCGCGGTAAGATATCTGATCAATGTACAAAGTTTAGTCTGCGATTTTAGGCCCTACAGTAACTCTTTGCCACCTTTGATAGCTGATGCTGATGTTCATTAATTTCGGGTCGCTCCATAGCACCCAGTGAGCTACTCCACGTTGAAACAGCCAACATAACCCTGATTGTTGCAACCCTGCCCTGCGATTGTGATCAAGAGTGGCTCCATGAAATGAGAACGAGCGGCGCGGGACCGGCTGATAAAAACTTTCACTTTCCGCGAACTCTCCGCGGCGACATTCGTGGCGGCAATAACGCCGGCTGCGTCGCCTTATTACGTTATTGTTTACGTAATTGTGATACACAAGTCTACCCGTAAACAGTGACTTTGCCTGCCCTTTTGAGTGGGAGCAACTACTGGCTCTATCAGATCTTCGTGGAACAAGCCGAGGCTTGTTCAAAATCAGTTTCCATACGTAACTTCAATACACAAGTCTACCCCTAAACATTGACTTTGCCCGCTACTAGTCAGTGCTATTAAGTCGGTTTGTTTGTAAAAGATCAGCACATCTTCTTATAACAAGCCAAGGCTTGTTCAGGATTGCGTAATTTTAATACACAAGTCTAGTCAAGAGGTGACTTTGCCCGCCATTTTGAAGAGGAAAAACTACTGGCTCTATCAGCAGATCTTTCTCAAGTCGAGGTTTGTTCAAAAACAGTCGACACTATAAAATTCCTGCTTATCTCTCAAAAAACACGTCGGTTATAATTATGACATGAGACGCCACACGTCACATAACTACTTGAACTTAAACTTTTTACACCTATAGCATTGAGATTCAATGCGTTTCACAAGCCGCTACCCAATAAAATATTGTGGCAACCTTACCACGTTATTGCAGCGCTTTAAATCTACTCGCGCAAAAATACAAAATGTGTACCCCGCAAAAAGTTCGAATAACAACCCGAAAATAGCAGAGCGCACTGATTCCGACAGCGCAATTTATACTCACCGAGAAGTATTTGCCAAAAGATTCCTAACGCGCTCAACACCATTTGTCCCTTTACGGTGATAAGTCGAGCTTTGAGCGCGGTTAGTTCGCAGTGGCAGTTTTATTTACGGTTCGGGGCAATATCTGAAGACGGCAGCGAGTATACTAATATCGCTGGTGTGGCCACGGCCGATAGTCGCCTGATAGAATAATATGACGGGTGCGAGCGGCCCGCGCCGGCACGTAGGCAATAAGCTTCGGCAGCGCGCCAGGGTCGGAGCCGCGAGGAAAAATAAGATTGCGTCCGGACGCTCTTGAGCCAGCGAGGGCTGCCACTTGCCGGGCTGCTGACCGTCTGTGGAATATTCCAGTGGTTTTACAATAAATACCAAACTATGGCCTCAGATGTGGCGAATTATTTTATTTGCCGCAATTTGGTGATAGATTACTATCCTGATAGAAGATAGACGAGTGCAAGAGAACTGCATCTGCACGTAGAAAATAAGCTTCGGCATTGGGCTGCTATAAACATCACTACATCACATTCTTAAACTTGGTCTAAATCCTAAAGTGATAGTCCAAAGCTTCTTAATTCACTCAAAAACCTTTCCCCCGTGAAGTTATGCTATAAGCGGTTAGTAAATATTGTGGATAAGTATAATTTCAAGAATATAAAGATGGAAACCTCTTCTTACTGGTCTGTAAAAGTTATGATTACTTGCTTACAGGTATACCCTGTATTATTCCAAGTTAGTGCCAAAGTTCAGAGTATGAAGCCAATAACATTCGTATATGCAGATTGAATGCATTTAAAAAGTTTCATACAGTCTTATTACCTATACATAGTAGTGATGACTTGATTTCTATGATGGAGGCCGTTGCTGCTACTACTATACGAGTATAATAATAATGCTGATACTACTTCTATAATGTAGGCTGAAATTATGCAAACATTTTTTTTTCTCAATATATGTAGATCCTTAAACTGTAGACAAAATGTGATCCAGGGCAACCCTGCCTTCAAATGCTCCCACATGCGTTGCCGTCCATAAAACTCACTAATTTCATGGCCAGTAAAACGTGTTAAATGTATAATGTAATTCAGGAGCGGTAACATCCTATCTGTCTTTAGGGATTTATCAAGTGATCCGTGATGTTAGTATATAAAATTAATAGTGCCATTTTTTAACGATGCATCCTAGAATAGAAGAAAATTAAGCATTTTTTTTTATTGAAACCTTTTATATTATTTTTTATTTGAAATATCTGTTGTCCTATGCCCATAAAACAAAACGTTCATATTTGGTTACTTTCCTCTAATAAAAGCTTGTTTTAAAATGTTCATTACTTTTACCATTTTTTTTTTCATACAGTTGATAGTATAATTTAGTAAAGCTTTTGTTTCTTTGGATTAGCACGATGCCGCGATGTAAGCTAGCACTACCTCAAACATTTTACAAACATCGTAAATATTGCATGGCAACGATTTTTTCATGCTATTTTGAAACAGTGAACTCCATAAAATACTGCATAAAACAAACTCAATGAAACATTCATAAAAAGGCTAAACATAAAACTTTTTTACCATTCCCCGTCCAAACAAAGTTGCAGCCCGACGTGACGGAGCGCAGTCGTCCCGGTTGACGAGGAAGAAAATGCCCCAGTCAAACATTCACAACCACACGTGGCCGATGTTCCGGTTAACATGTAACATATTCAAAAGAAAACGTCCCGCCGAGGCGCGCCTTGTTTCATTTTACGATCTTATCGAAATAATCCGATCTCGCTTGTTATTTACTGCCGCCTTACCTCAGTTCCTGCCCTCGCGGGTAAACGGCAGGGCCCCGCAAGTAATTATCGACCTTATCCCGGCAACATTCGACACTAAATGGTTTATTCTAATCCGTTGACGTGGCTCCTTACACTCTTAAGTTTGCGCAGGGATCGGCAGACGGAAAACAATTTGGAAGAATAACAAGCATTGGAGCTTAGTATCCGTGTGATATAATAGAGTTTTCCGGAGTGAATGTTGGCGCTTGATGCCTTTTGTTTTGAGTGAGTCGCGCAGACATACCTCGAGAGATTGAGAGGAAAAATCTAGGTGTTTTATTTCACATGAGAGTGCGGTTGTGGAGTCAGGCGCGCTATCACAATAAACACTTTGCGGTCGCGTCGGTCTCGTAAATTATTCATAAGCCAAAGGTTTGTGATAAGTCTTAGAATAGATAGTCGTACTATGAACCCAGACGACATTAGACGCGTTTACTATATTTACTTTAGCATACATTTTACTATCGATTGTGGGAGGTAAAAATAAGTGCCTGCTGAGGCGTTGGAGATTACTTTTACATTTGTAGATTTGTGTTTCCTGTTTTGCCTAAATTTTACTGCACACATCGTTGATTATTTGTGATCTGAGTTCAACGACTGAATAATAAAAGATAAATGTGTGACAGCAGAATAAATGAACAGTTTGCGTTTTCTTTTTAAAAAACATAAATCAAGTAAAAATTTTATACAGATTTAGGTTTAAATATCTAAAAATTTGTAATCTTAAGTGAGCGCGTGCCTACTACTACCTAATAGAGAGATGGACTATACCTGTATTACGGACTTAACAGAACTTTAGGGCTTCTTCCTAAAGTACGGAACCCTAAAAAGCCAGCCATTGTGATTCCGTCGGCGCAGCACTGGTAATGAGCTAAGTTCGCCGTAACGCCCCGTAACTTACATACCAATCGGGGTCCGGCCGCCATTGGTAATCACGCCACAAACATGCCAAACAAGGAACTTCTGATCATGTCTACTCTTAAATCTTTCTACTGAGGTATTTTTAAGTATAAAAATGTTATATCTACCAAGAAATATCCATTGATGAGCTCCTAAGCACTCGTGTTATGGAAATCAACTATAATCCCAAAAAGTGTCTTCATCCATCGTACCCACCCACTACTGAGTATAGGTCTCTTCTTTATCACGCCACTCACTACGGTCACCTGCCAGCCTCCTCCATTGTTCCCCCACTACCATTACAATTTCCTCAAACCAACGGGCAGATGGCCACAGGACGTCGTCCCAATCTTGGCTGCCATTCGGTAAGCTTTATAGGACTCTCATCCTAAAAGGTGTACATAATAATAATACCCAGTCACTGAAAAAAACATGCGTCCTTATAATACTCCACAACCATTGGTGCATGAGACTGCGTTTCTTTAAAATGGCTTAATAGTGCCAGAAGGTATTTAAAGATAATCTGTTCCCGAGTTACATTCAATATCAAGACTTCAAAGAAAACTGTTTTTATTTCGCAGCTGTCTATTCGATATTTTTAGATCTAAAGAACATATTCCAAATGCAACCAGCCATTTACAAAACCGGTAGAGGTTTTCTGCAGTCGAGAAAAGGTCACCTAACAATACTGATCCGGTAAGCTTCCAGTCCTCCACACTACTCGATTGTTTGTGAGCCTTGATATCCTTCTAAGTTTAGTAAATCCGACTATTCTCGGCCACCCTAGTGGGAAGTAGTACCTGCTAAAGAGGAATTATTTGTAGAAGGGAGAATAAAATAAACCATCTCGCAGTTCCAGTAATACCATTATATGTATGTAAGATGGGATGACGACATTCGAAGGCTGGCTGGGGTGAACTGGATGAGAGTGGCCGAAAATCGGGAACGGTGGTGAGCATTGGGGGAGACCTATATCCAGCAGCTGGACGAGCGTGGGTTGCTGATGATGATGATTATTATTATGTATATTCACATATGGTGCGGAACCATGGTACAATGTAAACACGCCTCATTTAGCGATTGCTTGACGAATGCATGAGGATCGCTAGACGCGTTGTTGCACCTTGGTCATACTATTCGTACCGCCATTAATTAAATCGATTGTGGTGGTTATGAGAAATATTTAAAAAAGTGCCTCTGAGAATACCAGTCAGTATTCAATATATCGCCCAAACTGAGTTTGGGCAATACATTGGTTTCTTTCACGCGTGTGGCCGCCATGTAAACAATGTATGAATAGAAGAAACAAAATACTGATAAGGATACACCAACAAGTAATAGTACAATAAGACGGCCCTCAGACTACCATTGGGTAGGGGTAAGATACAGCGTATTGGTAAAGGGGTGTCTATAAAAGCAGGCAAAGCAGTTTAATAAATTAAGTTGATATTTGCAGAAATCTACATCCATATTAATAATCAGTGATCGGATTTAGGAGTATAATATTGACGAAATCTTGGGAGCCTGAGTAATAATACATGGACCATACTACAATAATACCTTTATTCGAAATTTCGCACTCCCGCAGGCATAACCATACTAATGTAATGTATGAGGTTGTTGACCCTAAATCACACTACCTAATCCGATCACTTATCCATGCAAAAACACCAGGAGCGTATTTACTCGTTTCCCAGTAAAAAAACATCTCCCACTAAAGCCAATTTCCGTGTACCCATGAAGAGCAAGTATTCACAGAAGGGACTGGGCTACCCCACAACAGGCCACAGTCGGTCTAGGCGGGATACACCCGTTTCTTTGACGCGTGGCCGCCGAGTTCGTAAATGGAATTTGCAAGTAATTTTGCCACCCCGACCGTGCTCCGCCGCCCCGGCTTGCTCTCTTGTCTCCGCGTGTCGCTTCCATTACAAATTGTGTTGGAATAAAAATATGGCCAGATGTATATAGAGTTGATTCGACAGAAAGGATGCCGATCTCTGTGAGTGCGGTTAAAACAATATTATTTGTAAAAAATATTAACCCGTGTCTTTAAGTTTTGCTTTTTGATTGTATTTGTTTTTGACGAAGAACCCAAGACCTCCCAAGAAAGATCAAGGTCAAATAGAACGCTGAATCTACATATCTGTACATTTTATACTTTCATCAACAAATTCACCATTCCGAAAAACAATAATAATATTTTGTAGGTGCTGAGTAGATCAATGGATGAGAACGCACGCAACGGATCGTGGTAGGGAAAAGAGCATGCACATCTTTTTCAAATCTATGTGCTTACTTTCTACCATTAATTCGGCAGTGAGAGATAACATCGTGAGAAAAGCTGCACGATAGTTTCTGAAACGAGTAGCCATGTTTCAGTTGACCTGGTTCCATTGTTAATGTATAGCAAAGGTCAGACGGCAGTCGTTTCATTGTAATTACCAGACTACCCAAATCCTGAATCAATGGTCTACCCGTGCTCAAGCTACAAAAGCGATAGCTCTTGACGCAATCGGGAATTACACGCTACGATGAGAGAAAGAGTAGAAATTCGTTTTTAATTGTGTATATTAGTGTTGAGAATATCGAGTTCACAAATTACCACAAAAAAATAATAAGTAACAATATAACAAAAAAAGTTAATTTACAAACTGAGTGACTATTAAATTCGCCAACACGAAACTCTGTATAGTTCCAACGGTTCACGGGAAGAAGTGGGCGTGTAATAGGAAATGTTCCGCATATTGACTCTGGCGACGGCCCCGAGATCTCTAAACAATGACGCAGAGTGCAACCACTACACTGGGGTGTGTTTAATCCGTGAACCAGCCAACGTGAAATAACGTATTGCTCACTTATACCCTACTCACTTAAAAGCTATGGAGAGAGCTAACTTTGTATTTGTCTACTAGGTGACTTCGGCGGTGCGTTAAGATCTGTAAACAATGACGTAGAGCAGCCTTTCTCAAAGTCTCGGTCTACCTAATAGGGCTCCGCAAAGTTCTTGTAAGATTTCCGAGAGAATCTAAAGACACAGAGAACACGGAAAAGCCGTAAAACATATCATCATGCCGTAAATATTGTTTATCTTCTTTAACATCCATATTGGCAGTTCGACATAATCAAGTCTAGACTAAGACTAAAGCTTTTTCACTCGGGAGTCAGTTTCACTAGGATCACTCTGGAGAACTACAATCCCTCCTCTCCCCCCACATTAAGCCTTAATCCCTTTAAAAGGGGGCCCGCCTTGTATTATATTTTCCAATAGGGTTCCGTCACCAAAATAGTTTGAGAAACGCTGATAAAACGACTTTAGAGAAATACAACTACTGGACAAGAACCAGCACCTTGGGGCGTGTAGGTTCGAATTCAATTAAGCACTTCTGGATTTTTCAAGTTGTGAGGTATATTTATCAATTTCGGTGGCGAATTGTGAGGAAATCTGCATATTTCGGATAATGTATTTCTTTAGCTGTTTGTAAGAAAAGTTGAGATAAGACAACTATGCACAGTAAGGTATTGCGCTATTGCTACTAACACTAACATAAACATGTTTCATAGCAACACAAAGTATAGATTTGCCTCAAAATCATACAGTCGTTTTACTTTTCAACCCCGATATATTTGATATATTCATTGTATTTTATGCCCTGCAAGACCTGCAAGAAATGGAAGCAGGCAATTGGCGACCAGCGGCATAAGAACGAGACAAATGGCGACATCTCATATCAGAAGCCAAGACTAATTTTGGGTTGTTAAGCCATCCGGAGTAAACAGTAAGAAAGTATTTTAGGTACGCGAGCACATTATTACGAACAAAAAATTAACCCCAATAACTTATTTCATATTCAATGAAACGTAGATAAGTAGCTATCGCACGGCCAATATAAAATTATAAGTAGGCATTAACACCAAACCCTTTGAAACATCAACAAAACTTGATGAGTCCGTCAAAGTGGGGGGATAATTCGAAAATCGCTACCGTAACCGGGCAAAGTTAAAATTAGAAAACTGTCTTGATGAACCAGACATACCTCGGGGCGAACTTTGACTTCGGGCCCTTTGATAACCAAATAGCTGATCCTCGAAGGGCATTATTGGAAAGTATTATGTTAACCCTTATCATAATCTTTAGCAACTACTCGCTAGCGAATGGCAGGCGCCAAGTCTAGAACCGATTTACATAATAATGTAGGTACGGCAAATACGTAGTGCTTAACTTTACATATAACTACGTATAAGTTTACACTATTTATTATAATAGTGTAGTTCACTCTTTGTATTTATTTTTGATCGTTCTCGTGATTGAATGTTTCCAAGTGACTTGTCTATTGCATAATATTGTCGCTTTTCGTTCTTTAAAGACGTCGAAAATCACAGTCAGCCGTAAACGTGATTGAAGAGAAGAAAATATTTTAAAAGTAAAACAGATGCAACTTTATACATCTTTGTTATATATATATACATAAATAGTTATCATACACCTAATATTTAGCCTAAAATGATATATGGTACCTACTGTATCAAAAATCGAAATAATGTCCTTTAGTTACTATAAATAAAAAGGTTTTTCTTTTCTTATTTTAAATTTCAATTCTGCCGCAAAAATAAGTAGAAAGTGAATAAATAAAATTTATGAGGATGAGTTGGCTGTTAAAAGAGTCATGCTACAACGATAAAATATTATTAAAACTTTCTTAAAATCTTCCAGTATTTTGTTCTCCCCATCGAATGTTCTAGAGCCTTTGATAGAGTTTTTCAACACCTTAACTTATTGAAAAGCAACGTAGGTACGAGTACATTATCGAACATTGAAAACATTAGAAAGCTGCTTAGTGTTGTATTGTCTACCTTTACCTTCGCCCCAACCCACCCCATTCTCTGATACATATTCTATTCTACATTTAAACTGCTTGCGAAAAGGATTTTCTAGGGTAAAAGTTTAAATAAGTTTAGGGGAAGTTTCTCAGACCCCTTTTACGAGTGCAAAAGGGCAAAGAAGGCAAATGTTTATTCAAAGATTTTATAGATTGTGTTGAATGAAAGGGAGAAGACAAAGTTCATAGAGCGATAAAACGAGAAGTGGATATTGTACGACTTTATTGGATCGCTAGATTACATTCGTAAAATGAAATGACGCGTGTACGCAATGTTGAAGTTCCTACATTTGAATTTGTAACGTGTTAAATGGTAATAATGCAGCTTATGCAGTAGCAGTTTTTGTAATTAAAATATGAAAACTATGCTAAATACTTACAGAGACAAGTTTTAATTTGGTGCCGTACATAAGTATTGCATAACACGAGCCTATAAAAAGAGCCAAAATTTGAGTTGGAATCGCGCCCACAGAAAACTGTACTAGGTCGCTTTTTATCACTCTAATTTTAGATTTTTGGCGTTTTCTTTTATTTACTTATGTCTATGGAAATTCGGTCGAGGAAAAATGAAAAAAATATATTTTAGTTTAATTAAAAGAAACTGGCGGCCAACCTTCAGGATTGAAGAGGCACCCAAAGAAGAAGAAGAAAAGATTTGTATTTGTGTGTAAAGTCTAAAAAGTACTAAAAATTATGTTGTCCTTCTTGCAAATCGAATCACGAGTGAAACAACAATTAAAGAACTATTTTGTCGGCCTAAATCATCGTTCGGATACCGGGATGCTCCGAGTTAGCACATTTTCAACTCCGCGACACAAATTACATCGGTATAATTTAATCTCGAACAACTTCTGTAATTTTATTTTTCCTTTGAATTAATTTAAAAATTCCTGCCGAGATCCGGGCAGTTATCGAACTTGGACGAACTTTCAGCACTAGTAATATCAGAGGACTCACTGCGAGGAAATTTGACATTTGAATGAGACTACCGATGTTAATTTTCTTATATCAACTTGCGAATTTTCACATACTTTGAAATCGAGTTTCATAAAAGTTAGTCAATTTCAGACGACAGAGTTCATTCTAGTATATTTGCCTAATTAATTGAATATTTTGAATAATGAGTAGAAAGAAATCCTATTTTATTTTGGCAAGGCGATGTATTTTAGCCAATCTCATTTGCTTATACGAGCTCGGATATAGGCCACTCTATATATTGCATGTGGAAGTAAAGCTCTAGCATACTAACTACTAGAAACTTTTGCCTATTAGAAATTAACATTTCTTTAAATTTTTGATTTGTGTGGAAAAAAATGTGGTTGAACACATTTTCAGTACATCTATAGATTATGGAAAGTATCAACTTATCTCGAAAACGTACTTTTCCCTTTAAATGTATTTATTAGAAAAGTTAGTATAACCCGAAGGAGAAAATTTTGTACCTACTTTGTATTTACATCTTCTAGTGTCCAAACCTCGAGCAAGACATTGAATACAAGTGGCGTCCGGGACACAAACATAATTTACTTATCTCACACGAGACCAGAAAGTTCGCTCAAACAAATAATATAGGTTTCCATCGGTACCGGAGCACCTGGGCGGCGCCGCGATCGGTGTGTCCCGGGGGAAATAAAAACTTTGTCGCACGTCTCCTGTCCTAAAGCCTTCTTACAGGCTCGCCCCGCGACACGTTTACCGATTCCACACCAACATACACTTTATAGCTTTGATTCTGAACGACGCTGCGTTTACGATATCGATACGCGCGCGTCGTGAGCAACAAACACCATCAACTCATACGCTGGAATACATCGTCAAGTTTATTGGCGCGGCGCTACTCGTAACACGCGAATCGGTTTGCGTTGAGTGAAATCTTCCAATCCCATAAAGGTGGTTGTTATTTTAACACTGTTTTATCTGCTGAGCCGAAATAGTATCAATCGGTGATTTGTAAACAATTCCAAATGTATTTGAACTGTTTTATTTGTAACCACTTGGATAAATTTTGATATTTGGAATGTTTGCTTTATTTATTTAAAAAATATTCATGCGTGAAATCTGGCATCAAAAAGCTAAACCGCCTAAAACCCTACAAAGACCGCCTACATTTCACTAGCACATAACCATTGTTTACGATTTGTAAACTTTGTGCAACAAAAAGTATCTATCTATCATTCCTTCTAACTATCCACTATCATTCGACAGGAAAATAAAACCAATTTTAAGATTCAGAGGAAAATGAGCTATAAAACATACAAACGGCGGCCATACATTACCAATATTAAACGTTGATGAAGACTCGCTTAGCAATTCCACACGTGTTTAAGAAATTGAAGAAAATATTTCCGACATAAAATATGCTCGGCGCAGTTCTGAATTACTCCGGCGTAAAGATGGTCGAATATTTTACGAGCATGCCATTCTTCATCTAATCACGCAAAGAAAAATGATGCCGATATAATTTGCTGGTAGCGAATTATATTACCCGTTTAACTCGGCAATTTTTCTCACGTTTTCCACTCAATTCGACTCGTTATCATGTGTAATGTAGTTAGAGAGTAAAATGCAAAGTACAAAAGTTGGCAACACATTGTTCACGCACTCGTTACGAAGTCGAATCGAATTGGTAGCTAGGCGAATGTTTCGAGCAAATGTGCCTGGAAGGCTGATGAATCTAATTTTTGTGTCGGGGCGCAGCAGCGCGTTCCTTATGAAAATTATGCCCCATTCGAACGGTCGGGAGAAGTTGTGAAGTTGAAATAAACTGTCCTGGCGTGACTCGCACGCTGATCGGGCGGGCCGCGCGGCGCGGGCGCGCCCGTTCACACGCTCGTAGGTTGCACTGCAACAAATAATAAGTAGGGCATACCTACTGACTGACCGTGATAATAACCTGGAAATACAATAATGTAAACACTGGTACTTAGTGCCTATAAACGCAGCACACATTTGTACGGGTGTCATTGTAGATTTTGTCTAAGTATGTACAAGGGATAATATTCCCCTTGAGCTATGTAAGAGTCTAAGTATTTATTTTCAAGAGTAATCTTTTGCTTCACCTTCTTCATTACTGCATTGTATTAGGAAATTTTAGGAAATTCAAGGTGTTTTATGGGTCGGTGAAAGCAGTTTTCGCTTTGAACTACAACATTCGTCAATCATACAATTTGTGACCTGTACACTGTACATGCAAAAAACCTCTTTATTTAATCCGTCACTAATACAAATAAGTAAGTCATTATTTAATTTTACTTTTAAATTACCCCTTGACAGGCTCTTTATTAAAATACTTTTCTGCACCTCGGTAAAATCTTTTTCTTCGAAGTCAATTTACTTGAAGCAAAATCTATAACGTTGAAAACGTAACGGAGCATACTGATGCTCCATTACCAGCGGAGTGTAAAAAACGACGAAAACAGGTGATGTCGCGGCGGAGTGGAACGCAGTGTCGATAACAAGATGTACTCTTCCGACAGTACCCAGTCGCATCCTCGGGAACATTCGAGGGACTCTCGTCGAATCGAGTCATTATCTTGAGTGCTCGCCTCAAATTGGTCGCGGCCAGCAATATCTGCATGAAAGACGAGATTTTATACATTTTAGCCGAGCTGCAGCTGTCAGCAAACACAATGAACGCAACCACGCTAGGCTCAATATTGAAAATTAATGCTCCTACAAAACATTTTGTCTCTGACAATGATACTCCTTAGAGTAATAGAATAAATTCACTCGTACAAATTAAATTACGTAGAGGTAAACGTTTATATAAATTAGAATAAGTACTGTACTATGACATACGACTCGTATATACGAGTACCTACATCAATCTGATCGTTATTTTTATGCTAGATTTTTTTTTTATGTGATAGATAGCAGACGAGCAGCGGGATACACCTAATGGTAACGATGCAACAAAGCGAGCAAGCGGGTCACCTCAGGGTAAATAATCCCGCACATAAACTTCTGCAAGATCAAAGAAGAGAGTCAATTTAACGGAAGATCAAATAAAACAAATGAACGATTACCAAAAACCAGCTCAAAAGTTTTGAGTTAACAAGTAGAACCAGAGAAATTTGGTGCAGTGAAATTAGGTGCAGACATCGTAACCCTAGTTAGCAAAACAGTCAATAGCTGGCACTACTAGCGATGCAATAAGTGCAAGCTCTCGCAGACAGGAGTGCGCGCGATCGACCGCGCTAACGTGGGAAGAGTACATTTATTATGTCGAGTCACGGTGCTCATTTGGGTATTAGAGATAAAATTAAAATTTACGCTTTGCCCAAAGCAATTTGTAACCGCCCGCTTTACTTCGCGCGGAAAATAGGCTCTGGTTTATCCGCGTTTTACATTCATTTTCATAAGTGGCTTACATTCAACGAACGCGGATATAGCTGCTAAGCCAGACAACTATCGTGGGATTGCTTCCAAGTTATTAGCATATGTATGATAAACATTTTTTGTCAAGGTACTTATCCGTGAGAAAGCTACGCTTCGGTAATAATGGACCGGCTCGACCAGATTGATACCACGACTTCACAGAAGACCGGCATGAAGCAGCTCGTCTCGTCGAGTGAGTGAGGGTACTGGGAGTTAAAGGTTAGTAGCGCAATTGTGACTCTACTGGTGTTGTAGGTGTCTATGGGGGGCGTCAATCGTTTACCATCATCCGTTTGCTCGACGTGCCACCTACCATTAAAAAAAAATTAGAATTTGTATAATGCCTTCAAGAAGTTTCTCTCTGGTAATCAAAAAGTCATAGTAGTAAGTTGTAGGTTACATTAAGACTGATGTACTGGTACTAAAATATCTAAGTTCACAATATAATCTATGTTTAGCAAATTATTTTCAAGTACTACCTTAGACCATATGTCTAAGCTTAGGATACTTAATGTTTCTATGATCTATAACGGTTGAAACAGCGAAACTATGCAGCGACCGCCCAATATTACTCTTAAGTGTCTATTAGTCAAAAGAAAGGACTTAGAACAAGAAATGTTAAGACAATTTGTCAATGAAAATTCATTGTTGTTTGGTTTAGTGTAACCCTAGTGAGTCTGATAAATGTCCTTTCAGAGCTAGCCGTCAGTCAAATCGCGGTTGCCTGCCCACAAGATATATTGTGGGCCCAGCGCGCGTCCTTGTGGAACCCCGGAGCTCGCGTTACTTTAAAATTTACCATTTTAATGATATTCGCCCCTTCTAGCTGTAATTAAGCTGCTCGTATCATACTCGGGTAATGGCAATGAACCCTGGCTTGTACAAAAATGTAACAGTCGATATGTTACGGGCCAAGTGATAAATCGGGGTATTTGTCATTATGCCTGGGTATTATGAATGATAATGATATGAATATCTTTTTTAAAACAACTTTCCCGTTTGTTTGAATATTTCCCTGTGGTTTTTGAAAGTTAATAATCATCAAAACTTAGCGCTAAATAAAGGAGTATAATAAATTAAGATCAGCGTTTCGCCGGATTAAGATAAACGGCAGGTAATCACTTACCATCAGGTGATCTGTCGGCTCGTCTGCCATCTAGATACCTATATCATAAAAAAAAACAAGGGTCACGACTACCTCGGGGAATCAACTTTTTCATTACAGTGTTTCTGACTATACATGCATTTATCTTTTCCCATGCATGCGCTAGCAGAAGTAAGCCTCAGTTTATTATCCCATTTACATAAGCGTTATACAGCAACACTAGGCAATCATATTTTGGTCAGCCTATTATTACTCGTATGAAGCTGTCGAGAAACGGCTCGGTCATTACAGAGGGCGTTTCGGACGGATTTAATTATTTCGTTTCGAGCATAAAACTATTCGGTTAGTTTGACGTGGGTTACATTTAATTTGGGAATGCTAACAGTTTTGGAAGCGTTTTCGACTTAGGGCGACCGCAGCAAGCATCGCAGCCAACAAGAACAAACAAAGTAATTAAACACATCAAACGGAGCGAAATTGAACCGAGTCAAAGCTTGGCCAGTCACTGCGCACTTTGTATAGCTACTATTGTTGTACCGCAACCAGAGTGTGTACCTGGCCTTTACATATTTACACAACACAATTTTAGCAGGTTACAGACTTTTCTCATTTTTCTAACCCAAACTCTCTGTACAACTTTCGTTTGAAAATCTTATAGAAATTAAATATTCATTAAAGTCAATATCACAAGATCTCGCAAAGAACAACAATACCAAGAAGGCGTTAGGGTAATGGGCCGTGACGTAAAACGGAACCCATTTAGAGTTCAAGCGGAACAAGCAAACTAGTGAGGTGACTCGAGTCTACAACTTCACTCAAAAGACTTCGTAAAACCAGGACTTTTTATGCGAAAACTCGAGGATGAAGTATTATCTTATCGAGTCCACTTAACAGTGAAACAGCGAAACTATGCAGCGACCGCCCAATATTACTCTTAAGGTCTCATTAGTCAAAAGAAAGGACTTAGAACAAGAAATGTTAAGGACAATTTGTCAATGAAAATTCATTGTGTTTGGCTTAGTGTAACCCTAGGGAGTCTGATAAATGTCCTTTCAGAGCTAGCCGTCAGTCAAATCGCGGTTGCCTGCCCAACAAGATATTATTGTGGGCCCAGCGCGCGTCCTTGTGGAACCCCGGAGCTCGCGTTACTTTAAAATTACCATTTTAATGATATTCGCCCCTTCTAGCTGTAATTAAGCTGCTCGTTATCATACTCGGGGTAATGGCAATCAACCTGGCTTGTACAAAAATTGTAACAGTCGATATGTACGGGCCAAGTGATAAATCGGGGTATTTGTCATTATGTCTGGGTATTATGAATGATAATGATATGAATATCTTTTTTAAAACAACTTTCCCGTTTATTTTTAATGTTTCCCTGAGGTTTTTGAAATTTATAATCATCAAAACTTAGCGCTAAATAAAGGAGTAATAAATTAAGATCAACGTTTCGCCGGATTAAGATAAACGGAGGTAATCATTTACCATCAGGTGATCTGTCGGCTCGTCTGCCAGCTAGGTACCTATATCTTTAAAAAAATGGTCACGACTACCTTGGGGAATAAACTTTTTTATTACAGTGTACATGCATTTATCTTCTCCCATGCATGCGCTAGCAGAAGTAAGCCTCAGTTTATTATCCCATTTACATAAGCGTTATACAGCAACACTAGGCAATCATATTTTGGTCAGCCTATTATTACTCGTATGAAGCTGTCGAGAAACGGCTCGGTCATTACAGAGGGCGTTTCGGACGGATTTAATTATTTCGTTTCGAGCATAAAACTATTCGGTTAGTTTGACGTGGGTTACATTTAATTTGGGAATGCTAACAGTTTTGGAAGCGTTTTCGACTTAGGGCGACCGCAGCAAGCATCGCAGCCAACAAGAACAAACAAAGTAATTAAACACATCAAACGGAGCGAAATTGAACCGAGTCAAAGCTTGGCCAGTCACTGCGCACTTTGTATAGCTACTATTGTTGTACCGCAACCAGAGTGTGTACCTGGCCTTTACATATTTACACAAAACAATTTTAGTAGGTTACAGACTTTTCTCATTTTTCTAACCCAAACTCTCTGTACAACTTTCGTTTGAAAATCTTATAGAAATTAAATATTCATTAAAGTCAATATCACAAGATCTCGCAAAGAACAACAATACCAAGAAGGCGTTAGGGTAATGGGCCGTGACGTAAAACGGAACCCATTTAGAGTTCAAGCGGAACAAGCAAACTAGTGAGGTGACTCGAGTCTACAACTTCACTCAAAATACGTAAGTAAAACCAGGACTATTTATGCGAAAACTCGAGAATGAAGTATTATCTTATTGAGTCTACTTAGACTTGGATTATTCGCAAATCTGTTAAAAAGATAGGTGAATTAATTTGCAAAGCATTGTTACAAAAAATTGGAAATAATTAAAAATTTTCTGTTGTGAAAATGTGTAAGAGCCCTAGCAGACGTCATCGTGCACCGACAGTCAGCTTGTGACCACGGTTGCTATAACGCAGCCGAAACGTCACGCTGTAAGTACATAAACATAAACGTCACGTTGATTCCCATCTTATATTGCAACGTGAAAATTTAAAGAACTATTCAGTCAGAGTTACTCAAGATTCACTCAATATACTCCACTTCTCGAGTGCTATTTGCCTGAAATTAAAAAATGACTCGAACAATTACCAGCCAGTTCTAAACCATGTCGCATCACCAAGAAAAGTTTCACAACAGCTCGCATCCAGGGCGCTAATTGTTCATAAGAGACCTGTTGCCATAAAACCACGGTTTTTACCGTTCGCCCTCCCTTGTTAAATTATGCTAATTGCTTATCGTTCCTACCTCCGGTAGGTAAAGTGGCTCCACCGTCCGGCACTTCTATTTAAAATATTTTGAATCTAATTTTCACTCGTGGAATGTGTCTATTGGAGCTTGCAACTAGTGCAGTTTCCCAAAACATTGAACAGGCTTTGTGGATGCCGTGTTTTTGTGTACTAAGAATGAAAATAAGCAAAATGTTATCTTGACTTTCATGCTGCTGCTGCTGAACCCATTGACATGACTTTTTATAGTAGTGAACAGGTGACATAAAAAAGTGATATTGTAACTTGTGGTTGGTATAAACGATGTCAAGTATTTATAGTTGCTAAAATTTATAAAATACACACACAACATCTCATACATTGACCTGACTTCGTAGTAAGTAGCTTTTTTATGCACTTCTGTTACAGATATCACACAACCCAAACACTGAATAAACACAAGTATTCATCACATAAATGTGTGTCCAGGGTGGGGATCGAACCCACGACAAAAGTCGTAGGCATACGAGGCAGGGTCATTACCAAATACGCCATCTAGCCAGTCAGTAGCGCTACCATGAGTTGACATCGAAAACTGACATAACGTAAACTATTGCTCTGTCTCTATCAAACGCATCACAATGAAAGAGACAAAGCGATAGTTTTCGATCGCGAGGATAGTATTTCAAACTCATGGTAGTACTACAGATTATCACAAATAAAAACAATTTTAAGTCACAAGTTTATTTTTCATGCAATGTTGTCAATCAGAATCTAGCCTTCTTGAATATTTTTATACATTATCAAAATTACAATATTTTCTTATCACAAATGTCATATCTAAATCAAAGCCGTGTATATCATGATGAAAGGACGTAAACATAATAATATTTACCAAATAGAAAAGTACTTTAATATCACAAAATTCTACACATTGCCTTAATCCAAAATTTCAGCGTATAAATCACATGTACGCGGGTAGCTTATCACATGATATACTACATTTACAAAGCGCATATTTATTCTAAGCACCTATTTGAGAATTCAAATTGGAACATTCAGTTTATTAACGGCCATTTTATGTGAGCATGAGTTTAGTAAGAGCAGATACTCTATGGTAAGAACTGAACGCCGATAGTCCTGTGGCCGGCAATAGATTCAATCGAAGATAGAAGATAATTTATCAATTCCAATTGATAAATCTTCTATAGATATCTATACATAAAAAAATGCTAAAAAGCTGTGTCTGAACATCGAATTTTTTTTCCACCTACTCCTGGTCCGGGGCTGCGGTCACCTCTAGTATAAAAAAATTGAAAAATGCAGTCGATCGAGCAAGATGTAATTTTTACATTTATGTACATTTCGAGTACTACTTCTTAACTGATTTTTTACTCTTTCACTAATAGTGATTTGTATCATATAGATATTTGCCCTACAGTGGGTCAGTATATAGGCTGATACTTAACTATTAGTCCCATAGAAAAAGTTGTTCATCATTAGGTATGACACTTATGCGGTACATTTTGTGCACCACCCTTTATACATAGAATCTTTCATCTTCATCACGGCAGGCCCACAATTAATTCCCCCAAAATTCAATAATCGGTTCCCCAACAAATACATAACCCAAAAAACACAAAAAGCGCGCACGCGGCTAGTAATCACAAATAACGAGCGGTGGCGGCCGGCAATAGGTATATTTTATCGGATTACACCGCGCTATCTGCGCCGCCCGCGCCGCTCGATGGCTAATTAACAACCTTATGAGGTTATAACGAATGGCCTCACTAAGTGTTTCAAGAGAATTAATAAGACCGTTTAAGGAAATAATGAGACCAATCTTGATTGTGTTTGTTATCGTATTGTTTGGATTTCTACGATTTATTTGTGTAGGTTTAATTTTGTTTTATACGTCTGTTAGGCACGTTCTACAGGTTTTAAGATATTTTTACCAGATTGAGTCCCTAAAATCAGACATATTCAGCGCATATAAAATTGTAATCTTGGTTATCGTGTTTGCCTGGAGCTATTGTCAGAGTTAGTATATTAAATAACCAATCCAAAAAGACTTAAACTAAAAAAAATTAAAGTAAAATGTTTGAGAAAACTAATCTGCCTTAGTAAGTAGGTATTTCTTTTAGGTAAACTTAAAAATAATTACTTAGTGGATTTTGCTCATCTGCGAAATTTTAATTTACTATGTACGAAAACCGATAACAAACAATTTATTTAGGCAACGCACGAGACCTTTCGGCCGTCCCATTCGCACCCAGTAATATATTTGTCAGCATTGACGCGTAGAACGGAACGTACACATATTGACGTCGGGTGTATAACGGAACGTGTAGCCACCGTCCCGCTACAGCCATTACGTGAATGGATAGGACATTCACTATCACTCGGCCTAAGGGTTACAATAGTACGGTACAGAGTGGGTCGCAGTTTTCACCACATTCGCAGAAAATGCTGGTCAATAGCTGACTTTGCGGGGAAAAATCTATGAAAATGTTGATTTGTAGTAGGGCAAATGAATGAAAACTCGCCAGCAACGCATTTGTGACGCCTCAGATGGTCCATAGACCGCGGTGATCACTAACCATCAGGTGAGCCGTCTGCTCGCTTGTCCGCTATAATGTAAAAAAAGTTTTTTACGCCTTCAAAGCTTAGGATAGTCTTCAGTAGCTAAAAAATAACAGTTTTCATTTGTTTGCGGCGCCCGCGGCTCTCGCGTCCCTTTGTGCGCCGTGATTGGCGTGCGATCAGAAAATTGCCTCAGACAACAGAATAAATGTTTTTGAGCCCCAAATTAAGTTTGGAACGATTTAAAAAATAAAAATATAAGTGGTTTTTGTAGTAATCGAATTAGTAGTTCTTTGTGTTTCAAATGATTTAATCGGAGGAAAAATAGAAAATATATGATTCACATGCTTAAATTGGAAAACAGCTATAAATGTTGATATTTTTTTGTGAAATATTAATCTCGAGATGTAGTCGTTTGAAAATTTAATCTACAGACATAGTCCAGGAGATACAATTATTGCACTATTTTCACTAGAATTGTACATGTCACAAAAATCTAAAAACAACTCAATACTTATGGATGCAATATAATTCTAAAAGTAGACAATCATTTTCCATTCCAAAATTGTAAATCGCTTGTAAAAAAACGCGTTAAAATCTGCTTTTCAACCTCTCAAATTCACAGTTCTGTTGATAGGATTATTTAAAATCAACGACTAAAAACAGAAGTGTACGAGGTACAACGTTTTGCATTTTATAACGCTTAGCCGAAAACAATGTGGACAAAGATTCTGCGCGGACGACCCACTAAAGGCAATAAAGGAGTTTACATTAAACAACAAATTAGAATATGGTGCAGAATGAGTGCGGGTAGCCGGCGAAGGGTTGGCTGATTCGGGAAATTTCCACTAGAGTAGGGAGTTGGGGACATTGAAAGACGCAAAGCTTTTAAAGTGAGCGTTGTCGGATAAAACTAGGTCTTAGTTACCTAACTTATTAAAGTGTGGTCAAAAGTTAAAATTATAACTGTTCAGTGTTTCTTATAATACAAGGCAAGATCCAAGGAAAGAGAAGACCAGGAAGAAGAAGTACTCCTTGGCTTAAAAATCTGCGCCAGTGGTACAATAAAAGCACCCGTTCTCTGTGTTCCTAATAAGTTTTCTTAGTACAAAACTGATTTGTTTTATTTTTTCTTATTCCATGCTCTGTCTCCGAGTTTAATTAAATTATTGCTAGATGATATTGCACTCTAATTTAAAATATAAGTTTGTTAAAATACACTTGCCGTACTCAGAATCGTTCATCAACTTTGTAATTTATTATACACGAAAAGAGATAACTATCATCAGATAATGGGCATGATTGTTAAATGACGCCTTTAAGAGCTGCACTGAGTACACTACATTTTAATAACAATATTTGAACATAAAGAAGAGAGCGGTGGTGGCTCAGTGGATAAGAACGCGACTTAGGAGGCGCCATAGAGGGATCATGGTTCGAAGTTCGAATTGAAGAAATTGCAATATGAACGACGATATTAAAAATTCATTTTATAATATTTAGTGGAGCTCAAAATCTCTGTAGTGGCAACCCCGTCCGCAGGTCCGAGACCGCTGACACGGCCCGCTCTGACTAATGCTTCGCATTAATAACCCTCGTAATTAATTGTTCGCATGTCCGCGGAAGAAACGGTCTGTCTCCTGTAATTCCCAGTATAATTTAAATTAACGAACTGGCTGAGCGTTCGCGGTGACGCGTGTGCGCCGATGACGGATGAGACAGATGACGACAGTGACGTTTATTTGTTATTAAGAAATCATCATGTGACACTTCCTGCCGCACTCAGAGACGTCATTTAACCTCTTAATTTTAATTTTAAGAAATGACCCGCATATTGTCATCATATCTGTCCACTGATAGACTTAGACTCAGGCCTCTCATATGGCACGCCACTCAACTCTGTTAGGAGCCTTGTAGCATTGCAGCTACCCATAGACATAATGGCTAGCAGGGCATAGCTTCTTTGTCAGTGCCAACGACGCTATGCCCGTGGTGAGCTTTGCGCCGTTTTAAAGTAAAAACCTACCTTGCCCGATACAAATATTTTCATCTACTCACCTTTTCAAACCATAAAAGCACCCCAAGTATCCGTTGAAAAATGTCTACGTTTCGTAAAATCAGTAAAACCGATAAACGAACAAATAGGCATTTAAAACAAAGTGGGCCGGTTTGTAAAACACGAACCAGGTAATTTTGTCCACTCAATGCGGATGTTCGCTATTGCCCTGCACGAGCACCCTTCACCGGGACGGATCGTAAAATATACGACACTTCAGTATATATGGGTGAAAGCTGCGTTTACTGCCCACTTAGAAAAAATGTAGGCTTAATTCAGCGTTTCCCTCCCCCTATAAATATAAGCGGGCGATTCAAGCTATTTGATGGCCCGCTCTCGAAGTAAACACTTGTACGACATAATTAGGTACCTACCGCACTTGTACAGTCACGAGTTTTAATTTGGGACCTACTCAAGGTTGAATGTTGTGTAGCAAACTTTCGCTATTAAAAGCTAAAATTTAACGTGTCAAAATCATAATATTGACCATCGACAACTTTACTAGGGGCAACTGTGCAAAAACGTCGACATGAGTGAGGGCATACGATCATTAGTCATTACCGATATTTTCCGAGTAATTGTTACTATTTGTGGAAATGTCACAATAAACTATTTTC
Source organism: Cnaphalocrocis medinalis (assembly GCA_014851415.1). Classification (NCBI taxonomy): domain Eukaryota; kingdom Metazoa; phylum Arthropoda; class Insecta; order Lepidoptera; family Crambidae; genus Cnaphalocrocis; species Cnaphalocrocis medinalis. Next base: position 10,683,887 of record CM026275.1, on the reverse strand, counting down.
TTGATTGACACTGACACGAGTGACACACCATATGTTTGTAATTAGAAACCTATCGTTTCATAGGACGAATAGATAAGACATTTTATGTCTTAACTTGACATTTAACATTATTGCACTAAATTTCGACCTTATTGCATTATGAATGTTCTAACGATATTTAGCGGAAATGGGTCTCAAATTAATACTCGTGACTACCCACTACTGGTACCTACCGCACTCGTACCTACTCCAAATACCATTTCATAATCACTCGCCATTCGCAATCTCGTCAGCATATTTTCTTTCGTTGTCAGATGTTTGTGAAAAGGGGACGCATTTCTATTATCATTAGCATAATTTGAAATGAAAACGTTATTTCTTTGATATCGTAATTTCTATGCAAATTGTCTAATCTAGAAGCTTTTAAATTTGATTTTTTTAAATAACAATATCTGATGAGCGATTTTGTTCAAACGCTTAATCCATCGATTAAGTAAATTTGAAGTTATAATTAAAATAATAATTACAGACTACTATTAATTGCTATCGACATATTATTACGTACTTTTCATCATAATAATTATTATTTCTAAATCTGATTTTAATTATTATATTAAATAAGTATAATGTCCAAAAATGTTTGAGACACATCTTATACGTAGGTAAAAAACATTATTTTCTAAGACACTACTACATGTAACGATAGCTTAAATAAAGTTAAAATTTAGAAATCTTTAAAAAACTGGATAGTACATTATCGGTATGAAAACACCCCAACATTCATATGGCGATCCTTCGTCGTGGTCCACAAACAGTTATATTCGACACACGTCATCGATTTCCTATCCACCAATCTGGACAATGAAGAAAGAGTACGAACCCTAGGCTGTTTACAAAAGATTGCGCGCGTACCTGCCGAGGAAAAGTGGTGGACACATACCAACGCCACACTCGATTCCGCGCCACCCAATTGATATACGGTATGGTCAGCAAAGTAAATATCCTACTACTATTATAAAGGCGAAAGTTTGTAAGTATGGATGTATGGATGTTTGTTACTCTTTCACGTAAAAACTACTGAATGGATTTGAATGAAACTTTACCACAATATAGCTTATACATCAGAATAACACATAGGCTACAATTTATAAAAATATATTGTGTGGATTGTCCAAAATATGACGGTAAGTGTCAATAATTAACTCCACGCGTACGAAGTCGCAGGCGGCCGCTAGTTTACAAATATTTTTCTCTCTTAAACGTGCGAGAGCCACGCTTCGGGGTGCATGAGCCGGCTTTCCCGGAGTAACACCACGGCTTTTCAAAAGACCAGCGCAAAGCAGCGCCTGCGCTGTGTTTCGTCGAGTGAGTGAGGGCCCGTTGGTACCAGGGACCCGATTGGGGCAAATGAGGTCTGTTGTTGGCAGTGCACTTGGCTCTACTGGTATTGCAGGTATCTGTGACCGGCAGAAATCGCTTACCATCAGGTGATCTGTCTGCTCGTCTGCGACCTATCATATAAAAAAATACTGGCCCTTTGGTGGAGTCATCATGAGCCAAAAGTTAAATGCTCGATGCTGACCCTGAATTCTTCAGTAATCTTGTGTAACCTTTATTTTTTATATGAATAATAAATACGCTAATGGGCGGTTAGATGTGCCCCTGAGTGTACTTCGTACTTCAAACCCCTATGTTGGATGCTGGGAATAGCATGCTGAGATGATAATCATGAGTAAAATAAATATAAGTAGGTATAAAAATACTACCGCAACTGACACCCAACCACTCATTTCACCTCATCAACTTTAACAAGGCTTGTTAATTAAATTAACGCTTAAATACTCTTTTAAATTCCAGTCTAAAGTTGCGTGCATTCTTTAATATGGAACGTGGCATAACAAATATTTAAATGCGAATGCATTCTTAAAAGTATGCGAGCGGCCGAATTTCAGGCTTTCATGGAAATATTGAGGCTCCCGCTGAAATATATTTTGGTTGGAAAGCATTGCGAGGTATGCCTTTGCCAACCTATGCCAACAATGGCGTATTCGGTAGGTGACCCTGCCTCATATTCCAATGGTTATTCCCACTCTCTAATAATGTAATATTTGTAAAAAAATATGAATTGTAATTTAATGTAAAGGACTTTGAACTATAATTTTAACATAAAATTCGTATACCTGCACGGTAGATCATAGTGGTACTTATATTCTATTCTGTTCTGGACAAACATGCATGTGAACGAGGGGCTCCTATTCAACAAATATGCTTTTTTGATTTTAATATCGATTTTGAAGTATTCCGTCCAAAAGTCTATTTGAATACAAGCTCACACAAATATTGCACCTCTACGCATGCTATGAGTCGTAGCTACGCAGGGCGCGCCGTAGCACACTCGTAGTATTAACCGCTCGTAGTGCTACGATATTGCTACGATGCGACTACACAAAATGTGCTGGCGGCGCAGGCGCAGACTAGGTATATAAAAGTTGTTTAAAACCTTTTACTACACGGTAAATGACGGTTATTTTTGTTTTTCAAATTGACAGTCGACGAATTTTCCGATGTACCACCGCTGAGTGATAATCGCTTGCACACGGCGTGTGGGCATAGTACTTGCGCTTACGCATATCGTAGTGCGAGCGATTTTACCCGGCTAAGTGGAGCACCTCTACGTTCTAGTTCGCTGTTCGTACATTGAAATCGGAATAGTAGATAATATTTAGATGAGTGAGGCTATCAGCGCAAAGGTGATGTAAGCCCAGACTTCATTAGGAGATAATGAGGAATTAAAATTTTGTTTATTATTTTTTGAATTAATTCATTTCGTAAACAAAAACAATGTTTGCTTCGCCATCTGTTCGTTGTTGAAAGATAGTAAAAGGTGAACTACGTCACTACTAAATTGGAAGATCATAATGTAACGAATGTATTTTACACCAAAACCGTATCCAACAAAAATGTGGGTAACACCACTTTTGCACTGATAGCCTTCATTTTAAAATACGCGTATTATGTGTATTGCAACAATGTTTTTTTTTCAGACGGTATCGTTCGGCGGCGAAACTTAAAAGCCGCCACAAAGGGGTACACGCATCCGGTCCTTCAGCCATTGTGCCAACTGCCTCCGCGAGTGGCTGTGACTTCGACCCTCAAGTGATTGCGAAATCGCTCTAAATATATTATTTTTTTATGTGATAGGTAGAGACGAGCAGGCGGATCACCTGATTGTAAGCAATTGCCGCCGCCCATGGACACCTGCAACACCAGTGGAGTCACAAGTGCACTGCCAACCTTTTATCCCCTTCTCCTATGAGACACTTCCAAATTGGAAAATAATACTTTTTTTGCCATAAAATTTACAAAGCACAGGACTTATAACTAGACTAACTCTGCACTAAGCATAGCTTGTATCGCAGAGTCAAAAATGTAAGCTGCTGCTAACTCTTCATGGGTGACTCCGACTCGCACTTGACCGCGGTTTTAATATAATTATGCCTCTGAATGGTAAGTGAAATGTAACTAATGTTACCGGTATGAATTGAGTACACTTTTATCCCATTCAAATACAAATTCCAATTTTAACATTGTAGGAGCATTTGTTTGCAACCCCAAACAGTACATACAAACAAAAAATAAAGTCAATTAAACTGGCATTACAAGCCCGCCATTGAACTGACCCACGTGTTTACAAACATCATATAAGTACGAATTCATTTCAAAGGAATTTCCAAACAACGGTATCCCGAGTTCCCAATGGTATTCCAACAAAGCCTGGAAGTTGTAGAGGTATACGAAATTGTTTACAAAATTCAATCCTAAAGCTTCGAGCCAGATTAAATCTAATTTCAACTTGAAGGTAAGTCTGAAATAAGTCTTCATAAAACCGGAACCCTTTGATTTAACCCTTTACAAAGTTGGGCCTGCTGATTGCCCAAAAGTTACTGCCGCTTATATACTGCGCTATCTTTTTTCTCGTCTAAAAAACAAATCGAAAACAAGCGAGTAAGTAATGGCTTAAAAGCGACTTCTGGGATCCAGCGGGAACCAACCTGTCGCGACTCGGCGGGCTGAAACAACCCTTGTCGACAAACGAATTCTTTGCGATTTTTCGTCCCTCAGTTACATAAAGCTAAGTACAAAAAACTATTTATTTATTGTATCTCACATTCGTTTGTAACGAGTTTAAGACCCAAGGTTTATTTAAGAAAAAAATACTTTAATAGATTTATTAAATAGTTTTTGTTTTTTTTTCAGGTTTGATTCTCGACAAAAGTAAAAGAAATTAAAAAAAAAATTTAATGCAGATAAGACTTATTTCTCTCAAAAATTAAAGGGTTGTTTCCTTTAACTAAAACATGCTTCCTCAAACATTAAAACCTTTAAAGGAAGTTTCTCTCCAGGGCCCAATGATTTTTTCCGCTCTGTATAAAGGACACTTAAAAACAAAACGATTCCCGTATAATGTAGTAGGAAGTTCATAAGGACTTAATTTTAACACCAATTTTTTTAAAAACTTGGGTAAGTATATACCTAGGCTGCTTTTGGGCAAACTCGTTTTATCGTAGACTTCTGCTCTGCATTGTGATGCTGAGAGCAAGCCCATTGTCAGGGGAAACATATAAAATGTGTCATCAAATTTACAATTTATCCCTTGGACAAACCATCAAATATTACAGGTTCTACGATTACAATGATAAATTAGCGAACACCAATGTTTGCTATGCGCCATGGACGTATATAAGGGGGGGTCCAGGGGGTCCGCCCCCCCCCCCCCCCCCCCCATTGATCCCTGGGAAAAATTATTTATTCTGTTTAAGTCCTTTGCAAAACAGTTATGTACCTATGTTAAAATTTGGAATCTACTTTTACTTTCTTTTTGGTTATATTCCACTTTTAGACTAACCCCGATTTCGCACTTGCCTGTAACGAGGGGGGGGGTCCACTCGCACATGTCCGGAATTTTGCAAGGGGGATCCCCCCCTTGTCAAAGCTATATATACGTCCGTGTATGCGACATTACCTACTATATCAAAGAAGTATCACGTTACCTAATCATTATAGGTAGGTACCGTTAACCTACACGCCTATAAAGTTACTGAGCCGCCAATATGTTGCATTTTGTTATCTTCCAAAGTCCCTCCAAGTTTAGAACTCAAACAAACTTCGTAAGTCAAAATCAATTTTCGTTTCGTAAAGCGAAAATTCGACGACAGGGTTAGGACAAAGACCCGCCAGGGGCCAGAGGGGCGTTCATTTTTGTAACGCTTCATTTGCAACCAAACTTCTAAGTAGTTCGAGTAACGCTCCCGCTTCGTATTTCCTCAAAACGAATACTTAGTAAGCAGTTGCCTGGCAAACTTATACGAAAAGACAGGTAAATTGTTTTTCAACTTTTTACATGTAATTTGTTTACCCTTACGATACATTATTGATTTGTCCGTCTTTGCAGATTTACATAAGCCATATCAACTTCTTTCGTCCTTGGGCTAAAGAGTGAGTTAGTGAGTTAGAGCTCCGAACAGGGTAAATGTTTTTTCTTTTACTCTTCAATAACCTTGAAATTTTGCGACCCTTAAGAATGAGAAATATAATCATCATAGGCCTTTAAATGTATGGCAGATGTTTCAAGCAGCATCGCGCGGTGTGACATTACAGCTGCACTCGTGGCTGTAAATATTGTAACGTTTTTACGTGTAAGCTCTCGTTAATTTGTGTATATTTGTAAGGCTTTTGATGTAATCAGCTTTCCATGTAGCATATTAATTTAGTGTGTTAATTTAGCGTTTAGCGTGTATTTAGCATCTGTAATAAACGATATCTCCTCGGTGATGATAACAAGCATACGTTATTGATTGATTAAATTGATGAAAAACAAACCGTAGGAGAGCAACGCTTCAGCATGAATGGGCCGTCTCAACCAGAGTGATACCACGACCGGCCAGATACAGAAGACCGGCCTTAAAACGTCGAGTGAGTGAGGGTACCTTACATGAGGCACAAATGGGGAAAAATGGGGGAAAAGGGGGTTAAAGGTTGGCAGCACACTTGTGACTCTACTGGTGCAAAGTCTGTCTATATCTTACCATCAAGTGATCAGACTGCTCATCTGGCACCTATCACATAAAAAAATATTATACCTATTACTTACTTACTTACTCCGATGGCTCAACGATCCAAAATGAGTCTTGGCCTCCTATACCTATTGCATTGCATATTTAAAAGACTAAAACAAACGCATTATGTCGTCTCGTTTCTCCAAAAATCCCGTTAAAAAACGACAAATATACCGTACCGCCTAAGGCCTACAAACCATACACTAAAACACCAGTGTTTACTGAAAAGCAATTTCAACACAAGATGGATAAAAGGAGCGTACGCGGAATTGGGAGCCTGGTTTTTTTAAGAGAATTTTTCGATAGTATTCGGACATGCACAGATTCATTTAACCTGGAAGGCGGAACAATTTGTGCTGGGCACGCGGTCGCCATGCCGATTGTTTTCGGCATGAAGCAAATAGGAGTAAATACTTCGCGAATGTTTTCAAAATAGAGGATTCCCTGATTCAACTTCGAAATATTAGAAACGCAACGGAACAAATTGAGGAGAAAAATTATTAAGTTGGAGTTTAAAGTTTTCACTTCCGCGCAGTAAACTAACTTAGTTGAAAAATAACGTCTTGATAATAATATGGATAAACTAATAATAATAAATAAATAAATTCACACAACATCTCATACAATGACCGAACTCCATACTAAGTAGCTCAAGTACTTGTTTCAATCTATCATTATAATTTTATTGTACACAATACAGAAAAAAAAATAAACCATAGTTTTACAGGATTATGTATAAAGAAGATGTAAAATCATCCACAATCGTAGGCTTTCCCAAACTTCTAAGTGCCGCCTGAACAACTAGTACAACTTGTCCTTTCATACATAGTTTACAAACCTTAGCTCTATTCCGCTTATCCACTCTATACCACAATCCTAAAAACACAGTCCCAAGCGACATATTCAAAGTTAAACGTTTCAAAATTAAATCGACTTAAAAACAGCAATACCGCTCTATTTAAACTTGTTTTTAATTAACTCGTCTTCTCAAAGTGGCTCAAAGAGTCTAACTGTATAACCTCGTCAAACCTAAACTGGCAGTTTAAAAATATGCTCGTCGGGGAGGCCCGCGGCTACAGGATGGCGCTCCATTGCTGACGCTCTTCCGGTTCCGGCGCGGCAGGAGACGACGCCGGATTGCCCGTAACTCCGGGCAGTGGCTCACAAACTGGGGGTTAACGGCCCCTTATGGGTGCTTAGGTTGGCAGGAAAGGAAAACTGTGGGAGAGCCACGGTTCGGCATGAATGGGCCGGCGGTGATACCACTGCCTCACAGAAAACCGGCGTGAAACACCCCCTGTGCTGTGTTTCGCCGAGTGAGTGAGGGTACCAGAGGCCCACCCGGGGGGGGAAAAGGATAAAAGGTTGGCAGTGCACTTGTAACTCCACTGGTGTTGCAGGTGTCTATGAGCGGCGGCATTGCTTACCATCAGGAGATCCGCCTGCTCGTCTGCTACCTATCACATAAAAAAAAGGTCAAAGTTAACTGCCAACCTTAGAAGACATTATTTTATACTAGTGGCCCGCCCTTACTTCGTTTCGGGACAGTAGATCTACTGTTTACCAATATGTAGATGGCGCTTTGAGTTGATTGCATCGCGCTAGTGTTCGCCTTTTCGGTTTGTATATAGGTTTGTCGATGTCTAAACAGAATGTATCTCTTTATCAATAGTATAGTAAATAAAATAATGGTGAGTAACAACAGTAAGTAGATTACAGGGTTGTTGTCGAATTCTGCTCCGGAGCGTTATTCGATCCTAACTAGATAGTTAATTATTGTAATTTCAATGTTGATTCTCAAGAACTTGACCACCTTAATTATCTTTCTAGTCTTAATCACTAAGCCGAAGTAGTGGTAACTAAAGTACAAACGATATTTTACAACAAAACGATATTGTACAACTGATTGATGGCGCATTTGGTAGTGACCTGCCTCATACGCCAAAGGTCGTGGGTTCGTTCCCCACCCTGGACCATGAATGGTCAGGTTATGTATGAGATGTGTTGAAGGAATTTGAGCCACTGTACAAAAAAATATTTTTCACGTTGTCAAACTAAGTTGTCAAATAGCTTATGAGTAAAGTTTGAGGACCAGGGGATTCAAACATTGTTGGCGTTTGGTTGAAAAATATCATCTTAAGCGCAGTGTATTTATGTCGCTGCAATAAATTTCCGCTTAGCTTAAAGGAATTATAAGCTGTGGGGCGTGGGCGTTTGCTGGCGATTTCTGGCGCTTAGTCTCGGTATTAGAGTACGTTCGAGTATTAAATATCATCAGAAGATAAAGATTTGCGTGGACTCCAAGCTGGTGACTGGCTGGTGGCGCAGGACCGTTCTAGATGGATTAGTTATTTACAGATTTACTATAATTTGTGGCTTAAAACATATTCATAGAAAATCTGAAAAGTTCTTATTTTTAAAAAAATCGTAAACATAATTATGTAAAACCTACCTACCTAGAATTAATTAAAGAATTGTGTTTAAATGATTATACAGTTTAGCACAGTTTTATTGTTTAAGTTCTTAGTTACCTCAGGATCCATCAAAGATTAAAATTAAATAGTAACAATCAAAATTGAGATAACAACACATACATTGTCCTGGTCCCTAAACTAAGGTTTCCCTTAGAGCTATGGAAACCTGGAACAACGAAGGTACCACAAACAACACCTAGAAGACAGATCACAAATTTAATATCTGTTTCATCAACAAGCATTTGTGTTGGTGCGGGAATCGAAACCGCGACCTCACTCACGGCCAAGAATTAATAATTACTAATATGTATACCTCAATATGATCTTATTATTTGTTATTCATCTTACACTGTCTGAATTCTTCGAAAAGTTTAATAATAATTAGAAATCGCTGTAAATGTCATCCCATAAATATTATCACATCAACGCAAAATTGTAGTCACAATGTAGGTACGAATATTTACAGCTATGGCTAGGTACTTAGATGTAGACGCTTTTGAAAATCGCTTTTAGTTTAATGCTAGCTTTACGCGTGCATCGACAATAGGCAATTTTATAGCTGCTCTCAAACAGAAAGGCCGCATTGTAGTCTGGCAGTGCGCAATTTGGTCTATAATACGAGTCGCGTAAACCGAATGCGTCCCTGCCTGCCATTTTACGCAATTGATATTTTTTACTTTTAAATCGCAGAACATTAGTGATGCCGGCTAGACAGCCAACAAGTTATGTTTTTAGGGTTTCCTAGCCAAAGCCAAAAAACGGAACCGTTATTGATGTCTGTCGGTCATGGCTGTGTCATGTGGGGTAACTTTGGTTAAATCTTCTCAAATGATGTTAAGTTTTTTTCTGTGATAGGTGGCAAACGAGCAGACTAATCACCTGATGGTAAGCGATTGCCGATGCCCTTAGATACCTGCAACACCAGTAGAGTTACAAGTGCGCTGTTGAGGTTCCTTTTTTTTCTAAACTAATTAGTTTGCGCGAGAGTGAGTGTGATTTTCCATATTGGAAAAAAAATGTCCCAACTCCTCTATGATAAAATTTTAAAAATATGTATGTTTGAGGTTACCTCTTAAAAACTACCTACCAAATGGTTTGAATGACATCTAGTCAGTAGTATTTCTTCAAATGTGTCATAAATCGTAAACAAGAATTTACCTGTAAACTACCTGTAATCAACTCAAATATAAAATTAATAATAAATGTTACTTGCTGCTACGGAACCCTTCATTCACTTCATTTCGGCAGCTTCTATTTTGCATCGTATTTATCATAGTCAAATTTACATTTGAAGCCTCTTGCTAAAACTACTAGAATATAGACAATAGTATTTTGTTCCAAAATAGATTATCAAGGAAGTATTCCGAAAAATCTATTTAGAATTGATAACAAAAAAATAGCAGTCACTTGTTCGATCCTGCCAGAGAATCAGACCATTAAATCATCACAATAGCCTCTATTTGCGTCGGAGTAAACCCCTGTACAATCCATCAAAACCATACGAGTAATGCTTACAAACGATTTCCTCGCAGCAAAATATTATCGACCACCGCACGCAGATTAAAAATAATCCCCTCACTTTTCATATCTTTGTTGAGACGAGCACCTTTTACCCTAAAGTGCCGATTATTTGGCTCTTATTTTATTTGCGACCCCGATCGGCCCAGTGCAGATAGATGGAGCAATCAGTCCGGCCCTGGGTCGCGCTGACGCGGATTTTAAGCAAGGTCCCACCCTTGCAAGGGTATTTATTGATCACACGTTGTAAATCTACCGAGTGTTTACGTAATCTGTACATGAGAGAAAATGGCCTGACTGACGGACTTAATAATTGCTGTGCCGAAACCGCAAGAACAATAGATTGTAAGTTTAATCAACTATGAATGATAGGTTTTGAAAAAAATATAAAGGAAGTAGTTTTAGCTGTCGAGATTAGCGCAGTCAATCGGGCAGACAGACAATATACATTATGGGATTTTCAATCCCAAATCCTATCAATAAATAGTCTTTGCCAGAGGGCAACAATATTCGTGACTTAGTCTTGACCGGCATAAAACATCACGCTATCACTTTTTAAGTACTTTTTTTTAGAAACAACTTAGTCCTAGTAGTAAAAAATCTGTCCTGTGTGTCACCTAGTATTTGTTAAGGGAGATCAAAATACCTACTTAACCACATGAGACTCTTGAAAGTCACGCTTTAGCATGTATAGGTCGATGCCACTGGAGTGATATCCTGGTTTACGTTTATACACGTTAGCCCATCGTCTACAAAAAAACTTTTTTTTTAATTCGAAGCTCTGACCTTCCGTTCAGAAGGCAAGATTTCTAATGCACTGAGCTACCATCGTTCTCTGATATAATAGATATAATATTGTGAAGAGAAAAAGAATAACCTATTATTATTTAGTAAGTATTCTCGAGTAAAGGTAGTAGGGCCGATTCAACTCTTCCCTCCCCTTATCAGAACACACGCGTAATTAGTAAACTGGATCAAACTAGTCAAACATTGTAAGCTCTCCTCCCTGAATACCCTGAAAGCACGTATTGAGGTGTTAATCTTTGTACAATATAGTGTTGCTAGGTAATTACGCTTCTGGTTTTTTGGTAGATTCTACTTTATATCTTTTACGTTTACTTCCATTTTATTTACACTAATTTATTTATTTATTAGTTTAGCTGTCGAGATTAGCGCAGTCAATCGGGCAGACAGACAATATACATTATGGGATTTTCAATCCCAAATCCTATCAATAAATAGTCTTTGCCAGAGGGCAACAATATTCGTCACGAATATTGTTTATATATAATATGTTTTAACATCACGCTATCACTTTTTAAGTACTTTTTTTTAGAAACAACTTAGTCCTAGTAGTAAAAAAATCTGTCCTGTGTGTCACCTAGTATTTGTTAAGGGAGATCAAAATACCTACTTAACCACATGAGACTCTTGAGAGTCACGCTTTAGCATGTTTGGGTCGATGCCACTGGAGTGATATCCTGGTTTACGTTTATACGCGTTAGCCCATCGTCTACAAAAACACTTTTTTTTTAATTCGAAGCTCTGACCTTCCGTTCAGTAGCGCTACCATGAGTTGACATCGAAAACTGACATAACGTAAACTATTGCTCTGTCTCTTTCAAATGCATTACAATGAAAAACTCATGGTAGTGCTATAGAAGGCAAGATTTCTAATGCACAGAGCTACCATCGTTCTCTGATATAATAGCCCAGTATTTAGAAGAGAAAAATAATAACCTATTATTATTTAGTAAGTATTCTCGAGTAAAGGTAGTAGGGCCGATTCAACTCTTCCCTCCCCTTATCAGAACACACGCGTAATTAGTAAACTGGATCAAACTAGTCAAACATTGTAAGCTCTCCTCCCTGAATACCCTGAAAGCACGTATTGAGGTGTTAATCTTTGTACAATATAGTGTTGCTAGGTAATTACGCTTCTGGTTTTTTGGTAGATTCTACTTTATAAACCTCTAGATCTCTATAGGCTGTGATCTCGGGGTCCCGGGTTCGATTCCCGGGTCGAGCTAAAGTATGTTTCGAATTTTTCGAACATAGCTCGGGTTTGTGATCACCAATCCGCATTAGGCAAGCGTGGTGATTAAGTCTAATCCCATCATAGTAGCGATAACTTGATTTCTATGATGGAGGCCTTTGCCCTGCAGTGGGACAGTATATAGGCTGATACTTTACTTTACTTTTTTCTACTTTATATCTTTTACGTTTACTTCCATTTTATTTACATTAATTTATTTAATATTTATTTATTTAAAACTTTATTGCACAAAACTTCGTACAATAGGCGAACTTAATGCCAAGAGGCATTCTCTACCAGTCAACCTTTGGTCAAGCAGAAAGGGCAAAGGTGCGGCGAAAGGAGGACTTTAAGTTTTAATGCAATCCACAGATTAAAGAAATGGCTAATCGCTTGCCCTCACTTCGTTTTTAGACGTTAGTACTACAAAATACCAATAGATCGCGCTGGGCGTCTATTAAAACGCACATGTGTTTCGTCTTTCGGTTTAGCTATAATAAGCCTTGTCGTTTCCTATTAAATTTACTATTATATAAATAGCATAGATATAAATTAAGATTTTTTTTAAATGCTTAACCGCAATCTAACCTGACAGAGAGTGACAATTAGAGACTTTTCAAATCTATTTGCGTATTTCTACCATTCCCTCGGCGGTGAAGGAAGCTATTACTTATATTTTGTTCAGTATCTGTAATTTACGTATTAAAGTTTTATAGTGTTTCCTTTGTTATCAAGTGCTTAAGCTACATTCAACGGTGTCAGTCACACAAAATTTCATATCTACATTGATGTAAGTATGAATTAATGTTGTGTGTATGAAAACTACGGTTCATGATCTAAGCTTACAGTATTCCTCTATAGTCTTATTGTCGTAAGGCCCAGGTATATAATAAGATAGCGACATTGCTAGCTGTCTTTTTTCCATTTTTGGAAGAAAACATTTAGAACGCAGCAACAAGACGTTTCTAATTGTTAGAAAAAATCTCAGTCTGGCAACACCAACGCGAGCAAATCAAATGAAAGGCGAGTTATTGGCGACGTGTGCGGAGTGACGATGGCGCTGTCCCGCGGTGATTTACGCGTTGTCGATAAAATAAACGGCTAATAAGCCTGATACCACCGTAGGCATATCGATAAATTGTTTTTTTTTTATAATAGGCAGACGAGGCACGAGAGACGAGATAATTATCTATGGTTTGGTTTATACAGCGTGTTCAACTAATCATTCTGAACAACATTTTTGTTGTTTACCTATTGTATAACTTTTGGAAATTCGCATTCAAAATTTCACGACGTGACTTGGTCATTTTCTATAGTGACTCGAAGAAATTTTCGACGAATTATTGAATGTTTAAAATGGTTGGCAGGAGACGTGGGTAAAGGGATGTTTAGATAGATACTATTAGATTTAGAGATCCAGATTATCGACGAATTTTCAAAAGTAGAACAAAATATGTTATCTGGAATGGTTGGCACAAGACATGGTTTTAGGGACTTCTTCAGACACCCTGTAAATAGATAGGTAGGTCTATTACATTTCCACTCTGCGATTTTGTGTAAAATTTAGGCGGTCTTATCGCAGGGAGGAATCTCTATCACACAACTTTCAGGTACGTACATTCCACAGAAGAGCCCTCTCTTCTGTGCAATGTAGGCCTACAAACCTTGTGATAAGATCTACATTGAAAGAAATTGTTATTGGTATATTTGTTGGTACAGTAGCTACAGAAAACACGTATGTAAAAAAAACAACTGACTCGCTACAGCCCCAAGACACACAGCGAAATGTTAGTAATAGGGTCCCGTTTTTCACCCTTTAAGTATGGAACTCTAAAAATAATAAAATAGCTTATCGATAACATTACCACGCGTTTTGTTGACCCCCAACAGGATCAGACGGCTTCGAGAGTGTTTACCCCATAGTGTGATGCTCCATTACAGCTTTTTTCGTCGCACCGTAGACTTTATGTCGTAAACATTTAATATATTTTATTTTCTTTATTATGTATGTGCCAATACGTGACGCGATGCAAAGCAGCGCAGCGTAGGTACTAATAGGACATCATCATCATCATCAGCAACCCACGCTCGTCCACTGCTGGACATAGGTCTCCCCCAATGTACGCCACCGCTCCCGATTTTCGGCCACTCTCATCCAGATCACTCCAGCCAGCCTTCGAATGTCGTCATCCCATCTTGAAGCAGGGCGTCCAACAATACGTTTACCGAGTCGCGGTCTCCACTCAAGGACTTTATGGCTCCAACGGTTGTCAGTTCTGCGGCTAATGTGACCAGCCCACTGCCACTTCAGTTTGCTAATTCGGTGGGCTATGTCGGTGACTCTGGTTCTCTGTCGGATTACATCATTTCTGATGCGGTCCTTCAAAGATACTCCGAGCATAGCCCTTTCCATAGCTCTTTGAGCGACTTTGAACCGGTGGATTAGTCCAGCCGTGAGTGTCCTCAATAGGACATCACGCATAGGATTTTTTAACGGCGACCACTTACTACTTACTTACCTTATGACAACTTTTTTTTTTGTCGGTCGGTCGGTTCTGTCAACCTACGTGTGTGGTTTTGTACAGAATCCCGGGGCTTGTGGGGAGCGGAAGGCTCGCACTCTAGTCCTTATGACAACCAACTTCTTTATTTGTACAGAAAGGCTTCTTTCTATACAAGGAGGCTGAGAAGTAAACGGATCACCTGATGGTAAGTGTTTAGGAAACAGAAACTTATCCGATACGTTCAGGTTTTCTCACAATGTTTTCCCTCATTGCCAAGGTAATGGTAAAAATATGCACATAAGTATTTAAAAAATCTAGAGGTGTATGCTCGGATTAAAACCTGCGACGTTGCGTTAAGAAGGCGCACGTACTTAACCACTAAGCTGTTAAAGTACTCAGTTGCAGAAACTACTTATACAATGACAACCATAATCTCTAAACAATTGTACTTATTTACCAAGGCCCCAATTTTCGTGATTATCTATATGATAAAACATGCCAGATATTGCACGAAAAACTATGTTTTTATATTTATAGAAATATCTATTTCCGATAAATATCGCAAGCACGAGAATTTGAGGGCCTGATAGGTACCTATTACCGATATTTAATTTACGCTTCAAAAATAATTTACATTATCAAACTAAAAGCAATCGTTATCATAATCTAATCCACGCACGTAGGTACCTAAAAGAAAGATTCTTCTTTTATGTCCGTGATCTAATTATAATAGAAATGGTTATTTATTTGCAAATAGAAATAAAGCAAAACTGCGAGTTCTCCGCGAAGCATATTTAATTTATTGAAAAACAGTTCACGATCCATACATTCATAACAGCGGGCAGACAAGCCCGTGTTTCTTTAAGTGAAATCTACAGCAACATAAATAAGTCCCTAGGAGTCGCACGGTTGAATTGGTACCTAAATGGAAATGAAAGAATATCGTAAAATATCGTCGCTAACGTAATGCTGTTGGCTGCGTTATTTATACGGCGCTTTTGAAACGGTGCCCCTTTTAACGGCAGTTTTAAGTGCTGCCCGTGGCCGGCCGGCGGATCGCTGATCGCTGAACGTAATACAAACACGTAAGACATAAGCTGATAGCGGTTGTTTTGCTCTGGATAAACCCTAGTTGTCGCCATGTCACATGAGGAGGACAAAGTGTCTGGGACATTATTAGCCTGACGACTAATAGAGCTTTTGCGTCAGCCTCTTTAAACGGCAGTTTTACGTGCTGCCTGTGGCCGGCCCGTGGATCGCTGATCGCTGAACGTAATACAAACACGTAAGATATAAGCTGATAGCGGTGTTCTTGTATTCTGGATAAACCCTAGCCGTCACCATGTCACATGAGAAAGACAAGGCGTCTGGGTCACTAGCCGCAAACTAGTCTCACTAGTCAGCAAAAGGTCAGAGTGATTTAGCACGAACATTAAAGAATTCGTATCGTCATCACAAATCAGACGGGTCACAAAAATCCGGTGTGGGGCAGCGCGTACGCTCGGGAGTAATTCTAGTGTTCTCAACTTTGAAGGCAAATTAATTTCTATGTCTGAATGTAGGTAAACTCTAGATTCGACTTTAATGTGGCATGCACAAGAATTGCCTTCCAGATCGAGATCGGGCGCATAAACCTACTCTCGCTGTCGCTCCAACTTTAAACCAAATGATGATAACGTATCTACGTAGGTACCTTCTAAAGTAGAAACGTACACCATAACCGACCTATTAAATAAATCCATTTTGAAACTTAAAACTACGAGGAGTAAATCAAAGTTCATTTATTGTTGGACGCTCTTAGATATTAATTCCAGTTACTTAATTATAAATTTGATAGGTGATATCGAAAGATTCAATCCGGAGAATGAGTAAGTACGTAAGTAATAATGTGACTAATAAAAGTGACAGCATCATTTTTAAGCCAAGATCAATTTCAAACCACGTTTTGTAGTACAAGGTTCAATCTTTTTACGTAGACATGTATCATTCCACGGTTATTAGGAAACAGACAGTAGGTTTTTGTGGTGAGACAGTAAAACTGTATACTTAACTAATACTTGACATGTTTTGTTCGTAACCATTACATTCGCAACGCTGAGGTTGCGACTTGCGAGTCACAACCTCAACTCAAGACCGGCCGCGGAAATTACATCGTAAAGTTCCAAGTGAGTGTTGCGTTACACATTGTCCATGTGTAATATAGACGACCACAGTGCAGACGTAGGCAGAACCAGGACAGACGTTTGAGGTTTTAAGTAAGTAGGTAAGTATTGTTTTAAACTTTCCCTCTAAGAGAAATCGTGGTCTAAAGGTACCTAATAGTTGTGGTTTAAAGCATTAGCATGTTCAGTATGTATAGTTAGCATCAGCTGTCACTTTCATTGGTGACTTATTGTAGTCTCCATTTCACAATAAAGGGGTCATGGTCAATAACATACTTATGTAGTTACAGGGTTTATCTGAGAACATTTACATCCCTTTAACCAACCTTTAACCACGGTTTTAACCAATTATTCTGACCAACATTTGCTCCAGGTAGGTATGACTTAAAAATTCGCATAAAAATACTTCAACTTTTCATTTCAAATCGGTCACGTTAAGTATCTTGTTAATTTTGTAGGACGGGTCGAAAACATTTTCGATGAATTTTCAAAAGTCGTAGAACAAATGCTGTTCAGAATGGTTGGTAGTAAGTAGACTTTGATTAAATCATGATTTAATCTAAGGTAGAAGACGTGGTTAAAGGGATGCAAATGTTCATAGATAGGTACACCCTTCACGGGATTGCCTGTACTTAAATTATTTTTCAGTTTCGCAATACTTCGGCGCTGTTGCAAGTGTCATAGTTACGGTACGGTACGATAAATTAAGTTTCCTGCCTGTAAGTCCCTAATGTCTTACGTTGGTTTCTATGGCGAACGAGCGGATCGGCTTACGGCAGTATTACACCAATCTTCGAGCCACTGAAAAAGTTAACCCTATGCTCGTATGTTGCCACTGTCGGTCGCAGGCTCGCAGGTCACAGGACGTGTCGGTCGCTGCAGCTTGTCCGACAAACTCGTTAAAAGTTGGCGAAACAACGGAAACGGCCTTACTTCAAGACACTTGCGACTTGCGACGTTAAGTAGAAAAGTATAACACGACAATAATATGAAACATTTTGTTGCGAGACGAAACTTGGCGGCGTTTAAGCTGATACCTAGGCTAGACGGAAAAGTTTTTAATTTTTCACAGTGAAAATGTGTTTTCCGAGGAAAAGTGTTTTAGTTGATGGAGACAATATTTTTGCTTGGAAGCGGAGTCGGCGAGTTTATTAGTTGACTTTTTACAGAATTTACGATCGGACTTGAGTGAACCACCTACTTTTACAAAATAATATTGAGTTGTCTACAGGAAACTTAATCATACCTACTAATTACTAGTAAGTAGGTAATTTATTATCTTTATAATACCCACTGATACTATGATAATGCGTACTTAGGTAGATACGTACCTAAAACTGCCAAGTTCAATTTGAACTTATTGGAAGCCTAATCTTTCTTTCCCAGGGGAAACCATCATGGCTATAGACGTCCTCGATGGCGCAGTGGCTAAGGTGTTCGCCCAAAATGCGGAAGGTCCCGGGTTCGATTCCCGATAATGTCAATTTAGGAAACTACATTTTCTATTTTTTCTTGGGTCTGGGTGTTTTTTTTTTTGACGTCCCCAGTTAATTAACGTCGTCGGGTACTTGTATAGTACAGGGATTGCCCGTAGTTTGAGACCAGGTTGATTGTCTAGCGCATTTTTTATTTATTTAGGTATATTAAATACTTTACCACAGTGTGAGACAAGATGGTAAGTGGGGCTGTACCTACTGTAAACCCTAAAACCGCTGGGGTGTCCATCTCAGCGCAATCTTCGGATGACCCGACATTCTAGACAGTACCTCTAAACCAAATCTATATCTATCTTCTTCTATACTATTTATAAAGAGATAACTTCAATAGACAACGACAAGGCTTATAGGTAAACCGAAAACACAAAACGCTTGCGCGATGTAATTGGACACAGCGCCATCTATTGGTTCATTTCTGAATTACGGCCCCGAAGCGAAGTGAGGGCGAGCCACTAGTCTATTATAAAAGTACTGGCATTGTAATAACGCAATAAGGACCACTGAACTGAAATGTATATAAACATATACTCATAATTAACTAAAACTTCGCCGTGTACTACCAACCTACATCATTAACCCGGGGTCGAATTCGAGGTCGGTACATCAAAACTTGCAATAATTCCGAGTAATCTACAGAACAATAGCGGTTTAGTGTAGCCGTTAAAATTATAAATATCCAGGGGCTCACTAACTGCCCCAGTATTCCGTTAAGAGGATTCCCAAAGCTGTAAATTGCGTGAGCGAAATATTTACGAGACAGCTTTCGCGGCATTACGGCGACTATGTGCATACATTGCGCCTCTCGCTTGTTGCAAAAATGCAACATGGCCCGCTATTGCATTAACAATCCGGGCACAACTAGATAACTGCGAGTTTATTGGTCAGGGAACAATATAAAGGAAAATGCCGATGTATTATAAACTACGGACACTTATATCGCATCGCTGAATAAATTGGAAGCCGATTTGTTCAAGCCACACAACTAGACGGCTCTATTGTGTTCATATGGAAATGTAACCACTCGAATAATTATAACGATAAGTAGGTAGGTATACCTAATATTCATACTGGCAGTTTTATAGCTACCTACTTTTTAGGTACCTACTTCATACATTATGGGCCTTTCAACTCGCATAGCCATCAGCGTAATGTTTATTACATAGCATAGCATAATTGACGTAGGACCTATTTATTTGGACTGACCTACTAAAAAGAGATATGGGACTCTTTGGACATAACTTATTCTTGTGAATAAAATATTAATAAGGAGAACAAAACCTAATACAAAAATATGTTACACAGTTACATACAATAATGTTATGAAATCTGAAATGATTGTTGTCATTTAGGCATCTGCAAGAAATTACTTTTAACATCTTCCGCTAATTTATTGACCCGATTAGGTAGGTACCTACTTACTCATGCACTAAGATCATCCCTCAGTACCTATCCCTAGGTACTAAAATATAATCAAATCACGGATACCATCGCAACTAGGTGTAACAAATCTAAAATCGGTTAAAAAAGCCGGGGAGAGCGGGCAGATTTCCTCGTTTTTCCGCTTCCAGAGTCCGGTCACCGAAAAAACGGGAACAAAAACGATTCGGCTAACCGCCAAGCGTTAATAAATTCTTCGAATTTGCGGCGGTCTCTGCAGGACACTCACCGCGAGCATGCTGTGCGCGCAACGACAAGCTTGCCGGGTATTGTTTCGGTTTTGGAGAATTTTCTGCCAACGCATACAAAGGTTACAAATACTTTTACGTCTTGGCATCTCTCTTTCTCTCACTCTTGTCCAAGGGTCGTGGTCAGCATCATGGTATCTGGAGCGGATACTCAGCAGTAATCCACCAGTTTCTGTCCAGCGTATATCTTACCACGCCCTTTTTGACAATTCTGATCATTACCTATATTCTTCCGGAAATTTGTTGAAAATTATTTCGACTCCCCATACAAAACGACTAAGTGACGTGACCAACTTTATGCGAATATAAAAGTCATTGAACAATGTTGTTGTTGTTCAGAATAGTTGGTAAAACATGTGGTTAAAGTGACGTAGGTAATCGTTAATTGATACATCCTTTAGGTACCTATACAGTGTGTATCTGTGAACATTTACATCCCTTTAACCACGTGTTCTACCAACCTTCATTCTGAACATTTGTTTTACGACTTTTGAAAATTCGCATAAAAAATGTTCATCTTTCCATACAAAGTCGGTCACGTGACTTTGTCATTTTGTCTGGGGAGTCGAAATCTTTTTCGAAAAATTTAGAAGTTGTTGAACCCATGTTGTTCAGAATAAAATTGTTTATAGAACACGTGGTTGAAGGGATGTAAATGTTTACAGATACACCCTGTATATATATATGCATTGCGTTGTGGGGTGCAGCTAGTAAGTATAAGTAAAGTACTCTGTGGTATAAGTCAATAAAGAAACAGTTATGATTGGGTATCATAAAACATATTTTATTTTCAACAAATTACAGCGTATATTCTAATCACAGGTCTATCAAATTACATTATCAAAATATCTTAAAAACACCTTAGCATATAAAATACCTATTAGTACACCTACACAAGTCTTGTATTATCAGGATATATTTTTGGTCCTTCATGTCACGTAAGAACTAAAATTTACAAAATATACTTACCAACAAGTATGTATTTAAAAGTTAAGACAAAATTAGAATACCCAATTATTCTATACCTTTGTAATATGTATGAATCATAAAAACTTGTTAATTTGAATGTATGAACATAAATTATTAAATTTTTTGCAAATACTTTTCATTACTAAGAAACAAGTTTTTTGATCTGATTTCAATACTAAGTAGAATAGATGAGATTCTGAAACCTCAGTTAAATACACGTAGAACTTGCACATTGTTACAATAATACAACATCATCAATAAATACATAAAAATCATCAGTTATATTACAATTCAAAATTGGAATAAAATTGAGTTCAATAACGGCTCGCGGTAGTTATATATAAATACAATACGATCAAATCATGTCAACATTATCTAAAGAATATCTAAAATCTCACCGTCATACAATATCGTCTAAAACTAAATCCTAAGCAAGCGAAACAGGTACCTAACAAACCTTATACAAAACTCAGTCCAGTCACCTTACCATAAAGCAATACAAAGTGCCATCAGACAAGTCACAAGTTACAGCAACAGCAACACACAAATTCATAAATGATTTTAGTCTCAAATCACGGCACCTAATTGTCTACGTACTAGAGGGTATTTTTGCTAACTCATAAATGGCTTCACCTTTGAGCTGAGGTAGACTGGACACTTTAGCTAACGTTGTGTCTAGATATTTGTTGTAAACCGCCTTGTATTTAGAGCTTTCTACACTGATAACTATTTTGGCAAACTTCCTGATGATTGGGTCGATGTGTCCGAGCGAGTAGCCCGAGTAGTAGGTAAGGGTGGGCGTCCATACATCCTCTAGCTGTTTACTTGACAGCAGATATAGAGATAGGCAAATGGCGGCAGCCGCCAGTTCTGAAGGCCGGTAATGCGCCATCGAGTATTCAACTAAACTAAGGTCTACAAAGTACTTGGCTAGGTGATGATTCTTCGATGTACCATGTGCAGCTTTAACAAACCTGAAAACATAAAAATTTGGATGTAGTAAGCTCTTAACATGAGGGCTTAAAACAACCGGACATTACGACCGAATTGGCGTTCCCTTCTCTTTCACACGCGCTGTGCATTTCTTATATTCTCGTTCAGTATTTAATACTCAAAAATAAAGAAATAAACGATTCTGAATATTCTGGTTGTTTAAGCGGAGGCGACGGTTTGCTGCGCGTGCACACTTAAACCGTTGCTCCCGTCACTTTGATGGCGTTATCCCAAACCACGTCCAGAGGCCCTAGGGTGGTTAGAAACTGAGACCAGGGCTTACAGTCCATACAACCAGAAGCCAGTCATTTCCCACTACAGGTCTCTAAATCGTCGATGGCAAAAAAACCGTGTTAAACTACTGCTAACATTGCAAGGCCCTTTGCTGTGTGACTGCACCTGCCGTGCAACCGTGGCAGGCTACCCACCAGGTGGACCGACGATCTAGTGAAGGTCGCGGGAGTCCCTTGGATGCGGGTGGCACAGGACCGATCTGTGTGGAGAATGTTGGCCTCCCTGGCACAGATCTGTGTGGAGAACGTTGGGGGAGGTCTATATCCAGCAGTGGATGTCTATTGGCTAAAATGATCATGAGTACACACCTCCGAAGAAAACTCAGCGGTATCGGCCTGGCGAGACAGAAGCCGAGCTTGGACATGATCTCCCTCTCGCACTGGAACACGTCGGACTTGCTGTACGCGTTGTCGGTGACGTACACGAAGTCGCCCACGTCCGGGGGGTAGATCTCCTCATACTTGCTCGCGATGAACATGGCGGTCACGCCCACTAGTTGCAGCTGATTTCTTTGGACGTGTGGTACAGCCTGGAGAAGTAACAAAAATTCAGATAGATCATAAAGTAAATCTTCCTATCTAAAGTATCAGCCTATATACTGCCCCACTGTGGGTAAAACCTCCATCATAGAAATCAAGTCACAGTTGTCATGGGATTAGGCTTAATCACCACGCTTGTCACAAAGGTATAAATCATCCTATGGTATTAAAAAATTCGCACATTGTTGTCTAATATAAATCTTGGTGTTGGAGGTTAGTGAACTAAGCAATCCACCACCTAGACACAACAAAAACACCAGTGCAGTAACAAGTGCACTGCAATCCTTTTCCCCTTCCCAGAAATGGCCTCAGTAAAAAACAGCACAGGTCCTAATTAACATTGGCTGTGGGTAAGAAATCAAGTTTAGTGAGGTACTACATGTAAACACATTATTGTATTCCTTTAGTCCTTTGACCTTGCCCTTGGTGTATCAGAATGTTGGATCACCAAGTTGGAAATCGAACCCACAACCCTTGAAGCAACACAAGGCAGGGTCACTCACTACCAAGTGGGCCTTGGACTAGACTTCATGAATCAACCAAATAAAAACCATCCTTGACACTTGAAGGAAAGTTAAAAAGTAAACAATCCTGAAATTTAAAAAAAAACCTAAATTACAATAATTACCTGTAAATATCTGTCAATTATTCCAACAGTCAAATGGAATGTCTCCAGAACGAGTGAGAACTGACGCTGAACTTCCACCAGCCAGTCAATCAAGGTAGCCCTCATTTTGCCAGTGATCACACTCTGAAAGTAAAGAGCTTATTAGCAAGTTTCCATCAAATTAATTAGTTGGGTATGTAGGTAGACAAAAGGTACTTGGATAACATTTATTGTGATTGAGTAATTTTCCAGCTATCCAAGTTAAAGACTGTAATGAGGCTTTTACCTATGTATAACTGGTTACAAAATAAAGTATCAGCCTATGTACTGTCCTACTGCAGAGCAAAGGCCTCCGTCAATCAAGTAATCGCTGCTATGATGGGCTTAGGTATAATCACCACGAGCATAAGCACATCCAAAATATTGATCTCCACTTAATTGAATTAATATTTTTTTGGTCTTAAAAATACAAACAAATGTATCAAATAGAAACCTGTTTCTTTAGATGATCAACTTCTATGGGGTATTTTTCTTCTAGTTCAGTCAAGTAATTATAAATATCCTTAATGTAAATAGACATGAGCAGTGGGCTATTCTTGTCTCCAGCATCAATGTCTTCAATATCTTCAGGCAGCTGTGGAGAGGTCTGCTTCAGAAGCGCTGCCTTCTTCTCAACTTTGCTTTGATCGATGATGCCCAAACATTGCTCGGAATATGTGTTCGATTCAACCAACTTCAGCTTGCCTAAAGATTCAGTGGATTCTCTGAGAATCGGTTTTAATGTCCTTTCCTTGGTTTCCTTAACAGTCGGCAGTTTGGAAGTCTTCTTGTTGTCTTGGAAACATTTCTTGGCCTGGATCAGAATGTTGACGGAATCCTTGAATTCAGTTGGCTTATTTTCTTTCGCCTGAAAGTGATGAGAGCAGATCTTTTATATGATAAATGTGAGATACCTAATTTCAAAAATTGCAATACTCAATGCTATTATAGTCCATTACATTGAATGCAAATAATAGGTAATCACCTTTGATCGTGCAGCAGCTCGATTAGCCAGGCTTGCAGTGCTTTCCTCCCGTCGTAGCGGTGGTCTCGACGATGGTTGGATAGATGGTTTCCCAGCCAGTCCTGTGTCCACTTTAGACTGCACATGGCTGTAGTTGCTGTAATTTTATACAAATGTTGAAAAACATTGTGAAAATTTTGTAATGTTACTGTACTATAAATAATACATAACACGTACTTTAAACAATATCGCTGATAAGCAGGAAGTCTATCGATTAAAAATTTACTTCTCTGTTGGCCCTATGCAAGTAATGAGTAGTTAATTAAATAAGTTACGACCTGAGTTTTAAGGACCTTATTAGTAATTAAATAAGTTACGACCTGAGTTTTGTTCGTGAGAATATTCAATTGAACTTTTATCTAGTGTTAAAAATATTTTTAATCAAAGGAGGGTAGGAAACTAAAATGTTTACTTTACCTTCTCAAGTTCGCTCGGTTAAGCGACGCTTTCTTCTCAAATTCCGCTGCTGCCACGGCCACTTTGCCAACATGAATATCGCGTTGAGCTTGCACATTACTGTTCAAATCCCCCAAAGCGCCACGAACGGTCAAACCTTGGCGTTTAACGGGCAACGCCATACCCGTTTTTCCTTTGATAGCGTACACATTCTCCTGATCCTGGATCTGCATCTGCATTATAAAGATAACATTAGTTTTGATCGGACAATACGACGTACGTAATCAAAATACAATCATTACACGTAACGATCATTTCACCATATCGACGTCCACCAACTTACCGGTCTCTGTCTTCTCACAACCTCCATGTTTCTCTGAAAACAGTCGTTTGGCACTTTTAATTATTTAATCAACTTATCTGAATGTAATTTTTATTACATTCAGACACGTTTTCGCTGCCTTATCTTGATTCTTCTCAACTTCACTGCCTGACCTGCCCTGTGGGATTTGTTGTTTGAAAATGCAATTAAAATAACGGCTGTTGAAATTTCAAATCAAATCTCTATGACGTGATTGGCTGTTTACGTAACAGAAGCTATCAAGTAAAGCACTTTTATTATAATCAGTAAAAAGCTCGCAAAAAATATGTGTAGTTATTATTTCAAAAAAGTAAAAATAATATAAAAAATGTACAATTTTAAGTTTTAATTATTTTCAAGACAAAATTATTAAAATAATATAGCAACCGGAAACAGCTGTAAAGACGTTTCGTTTTTAAGTTACCTACTTATTACCGCAATGACATCACTTAAACAGCCTGTCAAAAAATATAAAGCTACGTTTACACGTCAATACTTTTAAATACAAGCCGACTAACAAATATGTTAGTAAAATAGCTTAGGCAGTTGAGAGTTATAGTTATAGGAACTAAACGAACGGGTTTCATGATCATATTATTAAACAGCCGATGGGCTTACTATAATACCCCAAATGATGTATAAAATAAACACTTGATACACATAGTGGTTAAGTTTTAACGAACACGAATTTGGGTAGGGTAACCGATATGGTGTTTGCCCGGGTGCCATGGTACAGTGATTGGCCCGATTTAAGGTTAACACAATTTTCAACTTATTTCTTACAGTATGTTTTGAATTAATCCGCTAATGGAGGCATGAGAAGGGCAGCTGACCCCCCCCCCCCCCCCCCCCCCACCCCACCGGTCATGTTAGACGTTCCTACTAATTTAAAGTTCCATTAAGTATTTATACTCTGATTTATAATCATGTAATATCAACTGACAGTTGGCGGGTTGTCGCGTTATCGTAATACAAAAATAGTGTCGGTCGTGAGTAATCGAAAAGTTCAATTGCGATTCAATTATTTCATTTTCTTTTCATGACATGAGAAAATCTTGAAAATTACATTTGGAGGCTGATTGATGTCCAAACTTCTAACTAAATGTACGAAGTGTGTTAAAATGTAGTCATTCAATAAAATAAATTTTAAGTATTTACAAGACAAAATTATTAAAATAATATAGCAACCGGAAACAGCTGTAAAGACGTTTCGTTTTTAAGTTACCTACTTATTACCGCAATGACATCACTTAAACAGCCTGTCAAAAAATATAAAGCTACGTTTACACGTCAATACTTTTAAATACAAGCCGACTAACAAAATATGTTAGTAAAATAGCTTAGCAGTTTGAGAGTTTAATTTATAGGAACTAACGAACGGGTTTCATGATCATATTATAACATGGCCGATGGGCTTACTATAATACCCTATGATGTATAAACTTAGTGGTTAGTTACCGAACACGAATTTGGGTAGGGTAACCGAGATGGTGTTTGCCCAGGGTACAGTGATTGTTAAAATAAAGATTTTTTTGTCATAAAACTAATGTCAATTCCAAATTCCAATGGGCAATTACCGTGTTGAATGGGTGTACGCACTTGATTTATATGCTGTGGATTCTGGATTAAAAAACTATAATAATAATACTTTATTGAAAAATCTAACTAAGAGAGCAATTTTACTTCATACTAAGGGATTATTCCAACCAACCGCTGACAGTTTTCGACACAACAAATACCTACGTCACGAAATATTTTTTACCAAATATTGAACACATATATGCTCAGAATAATCTCTCTCATATTTAACAAGTGCGTGTAGCGTATCAGTCTAAATCTAAAATGTCGTGAAACTAAATGATGGCGCCAAGGGTTGTGGGTTCGATTCCTGCATAGTGTAATGTTTATTTGTATTGGTCTGGGTGTTTTCTATGTATTATAAGTATGTATTTACAAAAGAAAAGTATTTGACGTATATTATAAATTTGTAATTCCACTGTTGGTTCTGATATCTGTAACACAGGTGCTTGAGCTACCTATCTCAGAGTCAGATCAATGTATTTGATGTAGTGAAATATTATGTTGGTCATTCTTTCCAGAACCACGGGCAATTATGTCCCGGACTTTTGGAAGGCATGTGTGGTGCCGAAGCCAACACGTAGAGGCCCCTTATTATAATGATATAAAACATGAAAGCTTCGTAACTTCCCCAAAATCAGTCTTCAAGACTTTCTTGACGCGATGGAGTGCAAGATAAGTTGGCAGCACCGGAAAAGCCGTAAAAATATGTCAATTTGACATTGACATAAAGACAACGTCGCGATGAAAAAACTTGATCTGTGAAAAAAGTCAAAATCGCGCATGATTTTCGTCCTGCTCGTCTCGTTCAATACTATTAATTTGTGTGTTAAAATTTAATGAGAATTGCGACAAATACTTCCTGCAGACGGTTCCAGCTAAAAATTCATCAAGGAAAAGTATAAACTTAAACCACGTATCTCTTTAAATGTGCGTATTAATTGAGTAAATACTTTATTTGGTTATCAATGCGGCTTCGTAATTGAATTAACTTCCCGCAGTTTTTGCGACGATGGTGCAGAAGGGGCCTCGTCCTTTGGTGCTGTGTGGGCCGTCAGGATCAGGAAAGAGCACCTTGCTCAAACGTCTCACCAAAGAATTCCGGAGAAGTTTGGATTTAGCGTGTCGCATACTACGAGAAGTCCTCGACCCGGTGAGAAAAATGGTGTTCACTACCATTTTACAACAAGAGAGGAAATGGTGGCTGCTGTAGAAAGGGGCGAGTTTTTCGAAACGGCTACTTTTAGCGGAAATATGTATGGAACGAGGTATGTTCTACTTGGTTTATGTAGGTCTTTATAAGAATCAGATTTGGCCATGTGCTCGTTGTTTTGGGAACATTGGCGCTCTGCCAACTGATTTCAGCTTCAGTTTCGTCATTGTTTACCTTCTTTGCAGATTTCCTTTTGGCTAGATGCTAATTTATTGTGTACCTACTTGGATTTATGAATTAAAATAAAAACAATAACATTAAGTGTTGTCTTTAAGATTCTTAATATGACTTCTACCCAACAAAATGGCAAAAAATATATTGCTTTTAATGTGTTGTTGAGTTAGGTCAGGTTAATGATCCCAAAGTTTTATTTATAGAATTGTGTGAATACAGGTAGTACTCTGATTCAATATTGCTTGAAAAAATTAATCACTACTTTCAACATCACCCATTTTATTATAAATTGAGAATTTTTTTTAAAATTAACAATTTTTTTTAATTTTGAATTTTCTTCTTATCCCATCTCCACATCTTTAATATTAATTTCGATATTTTATAAATTTCAGTAAACGGGCTGTAGAAGATGTGTGTCGCACTGGGAAAACTTGTGTCCTGGACATTGACATTGAAGGAGTAAAGCAAATGAAAAACACAGACTTGGATCCATTGCTGGTGTTTGTGATGCCTCCGTCGATTGAAGAGCTTGAGAGACGCCTGCGTGCTCGCAACACTGAGTGTGAAGAAGCTTTACGGAAACGTTTG
The DNA here is from genome assembly GCA_014851415.1 of Cnaphalocrocis medinalis. Lineage (NCBI taxonomy): Eukaryota > Metazoa > Arthropoda > Insecta > Lepidoptera > Crambidae > Cnaphalocrocis > Cnaphalocrocis medinalis. Next base: position 10,655,143 of record CM026275.1, on the reverse strand, counting down.
GATGTGGCTATCAGGGAAATTGAGTTTGGTAAGAATCATTCTTATGTCTATTATAATTATAATAAATTCACACAACTGTTGACTCCGTACTCAGTAGCTTAAGCACTTGTATTACTAATATCACACAATAGAGGGATTTAAATAAGACTCAAGACTTCTAAATAAAAAGAGGTTCTCAATTTGTCTGTACTTGTATAATTTTTCTTGGATCAATTTATTGATGTAATATTACTGTCAATAGATAACTTTAGCATTGCATGCAGTTAACACTGCAGCACTGGCAGAACAAAATGTGATTTGGTGCAGCTAGATGTGATACTTTGGCAATCATAATTATTAGTTATTCAAACTATGGATGTATCAGCTCTGAACAGGGACAAAGTATTTATTTTGAACTATTGGTGTAGATTTCCCAGCCACAATAGTTTTCAAGGATATAATATAGAATAGAGCTTTTTACCTCTATGATAGGCATGCCTCTGGCCGGCTCCTCATTAGGAAGAGGAAAGCCAGACATCACCTGACCATCAAACAATGACTTTAGTTCTAATTGTATTCCTAATCGTAGTCCTAATGCTCTAGGTAAGCTTAAAATACAACAGCCTATTGTACTCTAGGCCGGTGGCATTTCCTTAGTAAATAAAATAAGTGTTGTAATAGTTCATACATATTGAGTATATTTACTGCAGGCTTTTACTATCTTGTTTATAAATGACTTATCAGACCTCAATAATATTCATATTGATACCTATTCTAATAATAATGTACCTATAATTTATGTAAAATATGATAAAGCTTATGCAACATTAAAATCACAATGTTTTGATGTAGCTCAGTAGATAGTTAATGTGCAGCTCCTTAACACAAGGTTGTTGGTTCAAACCCCAGCAAACACTTAGCACTGGATTTTCAAATCTATGTGCATAGTATCTATAGTCATTAAGAATATGTATGCTTTATTATGTTAATAAATTTACTTTTATCCTTATATTTCTACTAATGGTGGTAGGGAAGGAAAACATTGTGAAGAAACCTGTAAGTTCCAGGTAATTTCTGAAATGTGTAACCAGGATTTGTTTGGTCTGGTTTTCTTGTCTAAGGGTTGCAAAGGTACTCACTTCATTGTAATAATGAAACTAGCAAGTGATGCCTATAACAAACCAGACATTACAACCAAATCAGAGACTCCCTTTCTTTCATAAGTGCAGTGTGTCATCTTTGTTTGGATGCGACAGGTATATTCTCATTTGTTACAGCAGCTGATTTTTGTTTTTTCATATATTCCAGGCAAACAACCAGGCAACATGGACATTATAATAATGAATGACAATCTGGATAAAGCTTATAAAGAATTACAAGAGTTTATAGCCCAAAATATGGTGGATAAGGATCAAGGTAATTATAATAATTACACATTCATTATGCACTGTATAGATATTCCTCCCCTGTGTACCTTTATGTTAGCCAAAATCATGGAAACAACTTGGCATCTTCAATACTAGTGTCCTTATGAATATTATATTTTAATGAGGAAAGATGGTCTCCTGTTCCTTCAAACCTTGTGTTATTATAATGGTTACAAAGCTTACAAATTTTTTAATGCTGTAAAATGTAAAGCCCCTTTCTTCATTGGTATTTTCCGTGTATGACCACCAGTAGAGTAGAAATTTCGAAAACCGGTCTTTAGCGGTTGCCTTTGTCCTTGTAGAAGGAAACTACGTGCCAAATGTCAAGTCATGGAGATTTCGTGATGAGTGAGTGGTATTGGTATGTTCTTATTTAGATATAGATTATGTTTGGACACAGTGTGGCATGTGTGAGTACCTCCAAAATAAAATCACATTGAATGTGACATTTTAGCTTCTCAGACAAGAGTTTTAAAAACAAAATACGTCATGCAGTTTGTTATGACGCCTGCAAAGTGTAAACTGTTAGGTATTTTTAACCCAGTGCATACATATTTATGTTACTTCCATGTACAGATTAAACGTTCGTAACCGACTGTATGCGGCATTAGAAGGCGTGCATCGTCCGGCCACCAAGCACATACAGGCAGATGTCACTACGAATGGAATTTCATAGAAATACATAAAAACAAATTAGATGACTTTATCAAGCCTTACCTATCTTTTAGGTAAGCCACAGCAGTGAGCTTGTTGTAGTGACACTACTTACTAGTTTCTATTTATTTCTGTGAACAACCATTTGAAGATCAGATACCGAATCGTTTGCTGCTGCCGCACGCAGTCGGCTAAGAAACTAGTACTTTAAAAATGTATACAGCTGTTTGATATAAATACTGACCTTAAAAGATTTGTTTGTGGTGTGTGTGTGTTGTATTAACGATTTACTAACAATTCCTACAGAATCGTCTGCAGAAGGTGCCAACGCTAAGGACGGCAACTGAACAGATACCTAACACGAGAAGTTTTCTAGTAGAGAATTATTACCTGTATTTTATAATATGGTTGTTAAATGTACAACTATTTGAAAGCCCCAACAAAAACAAGAATTTTAATACTATAACTTCAAGTTTTGTAAACTACCTCTTATAATGTTTATGGACAGTATTCTAAAACCATGTTATGGTTATTGAAATTATTGGAATTGTAGTATGCAAGCAATGTAGTGCTAAATGTTGGTGATGTAGGTATTTATTAATTTGCTATTTCAACTTCGAAATGAAACTAGATTTTAAGTGTTGAATGATCACATTATGCAATCAAATTGAATGCATAGAAGAAGAAGAATTTTACCTAACTTTTTTTTTATTTACTAAGTGGCAAGTATATCCGAACTTTAAAATAGAAGTTTTAGTTAATTTTTCTAGTCAACTATAGATAACTATTTATATACAAAATTGAGAATTCGACAGTCCTATATGTATTTCAGTGTTCCCTTTTGATGATTGAAATTTCTTTGTTTATAATAAACCGTGATTCACTAAAATATTTTGTGAAATTTAGTAAAGTTTATACAGAAAAGTATTGCATAATGTGATTCAAGCATTTAAAAAGTTGGTAATTTATTAATAAGAGGTGTATTTGAAAGCATTGGATATAAATTGTGATATAATAATGTACAAAATAATAATCAAGTCAAAGTAAACCTGTAAATAACAGGACTATTAGTTAGTGCTCATAACGCAATGATTGATATTGTTTTTATTATACAGTTACAAACTGATGATCCAAGTGATCTTAAACTTACTTACTCCGATGGCTCAACGATCCAAAATGAGTCTTGGCCTCCGATACGAGATGTCGCCATTTGTCTCGGTCTTGTGCAGCTTGTCGCCAATCTCCTGCTTGCAATTCCTGATCTTATAGTCTAATGTTTTCAAATGAGCCTGTAGACTTATGGCTATTATGAAATATTAGGTCCTTATTAATTGATGTTGTCTTTATGGACAATTTCAAATCTTTAACTTGTTATATTTTTGTAGTGGCCATTGCTTTTAACATTCTTTAGCGCATAATATTTTTTCTGTAATATTAAGAAAGATTTCAGTGATGATGAGTCTAACATTCCTAACTTAAATAAAACTAAAGCATAAGTTTTTTATTCTAGTGCCAAAAGTTTGTGAATTGGTCTAACATAATAACATAGTCGAAATTTAAAAAAAGAAAAATTTTTGACAGGGCTTTTTTGATATCAAAACGGAAGAATTTTATTAGGATTAATTCGTTAAGAAAATTGTATAACAATCTCAGAAGTTAAGCAAGAGCATGTCAAATTAATAATCTATAACTGTATAATATTTTACTACACAATGAAAGTGATTATAAAATATAATATTACGCCATAAACTTAACGTTTCACAAGGCATACAGATCTTATTACTTGCTCTATCATGCTTAACCAATTTCTATGCTGTTTAACTATATACTACCAAAAGGTTCCAATGTATATTTCCAAATTTCCAATTTCTAAAAGATAAATTAAGTATTTATTATGTTCAAAGACATTGGTGCGCTCAAACCTATAACCACCGCGGGCCATAGACTATGGCCCATAGTGTAGTATATCTTGCCAAAGATTTGCTTCACACAAATTTGCATTGTCAAAATATTAAATTAACGGCCTGCTTATAATTTTTCAACAATAATTTTAACCGCATGGGAATAAAAAGAAGAGGTCAATAGATTGAATTGGAAAATTTGTATTTTTTGTTAAAATGCATTTTCTACAGTTAAAGACTAAATGAAGAATTTGGATTTTTATATAATACAACCTGCTAAGTGGCCGCCCTTACTTCATTTTTCTACTTAATTTTTCCATTAAAACCTCGCTAATAGATGGCGCTGGTTGTCTATTCCATTGCGCTAGCGTTTCTTCGTTACCGTATAAGCCTTGTCTTTAGCAATGGGGGCTATCGCGAGTGAAAAATCCGCTAGTTGGCGTACGTGTAGACTGAGATCCAACTTCAACGTCATTGGTCGTTTAGTGAGATTTTGACATCTCACTTCAAAAATAACCAATCACCGTGTAGTTGGACCTCAGTGTACAGGTACGCTATCTAACGGAGTTTTCAGACGCGGTAGCCCCCATTACCTATGTCTTTATAAATGGTATAGATATTATTCTTATCCAAGTCATGCCGACTATAAAGTTTTATTATGCAATAATATTTTACCTATTCTTAATTTACTTTATCTAGGTAGGCAATATTAAATGCAAAAGTTTTATGAGCGAGCGTTCGTTAACTTGAAAAGATTTTGTAATAGATAGGATAATTTTAACCTGAGGGTCTACAACTAACCGGAATCCACGACCGAATGTTTATACCCGTCCCTCTCACACGTATTGTGCATCTCTTTTGTTTGGATGCGTCAGGTAGCTATATATATATATTTTTAATGGGACGCTTTCGTTGTAAGCACTCAGTAAATTGTAAATAATTTAGTTCATAGTAAAAAAATCAACATGGAAGAATTATGTACCGATAATGTTTAACTTTTATGTAAATATATGGACATGCTAATTTTGTTAAAAGTTGGTACTCTTAACATGTGTATGTACACTTACTGAGTTAAAGTAACTTTTATGTGGAACATTATTTTCTCTAGAAGGATAGATTTCAGAGTATCGAATTGCTAAAACAATACATATTTTTAATACCAATGCATTGCAGTTACACTTGAGATAAGTTATGTATACCTATACTCAGCGCTGTTACATGGTCTATCATCATAGTTGTCTTTTTCTAGGCGTTATGAGTGTACGTTTAGCTCATTATACGTGTCCTGCGATAGGAAATAGGTAAATTAATATTTACACTCTTATGTTCTTATATTCACGCTATTAAAGTAAAATACGTCTACTTTGTAGTAGTATTTAGCTTAATAAAATGTAGAGATGATTCATCTTTATTGATCTGGTGGCGTCAAGTAAACTACTTAATGTTCTAGAATAATGGTTGCTTAGTAAGAAACCATTATTCTTTACATTTAGTGATAGAAATATATTTGTCGACACTCTTGCTGTTAGAAGATTGTTGTTGAATAAAGTTGATGTCTTTAGAAGTTTATAGGATGTTGTCAAATTGTCATTTAATGTTCTAGTTTAGGTACCAATGTTTCCTGGCAAAGCCAGAATTTGATAGCAGGTACCAGCTTACGGAAATTATAGTCTAATATCAGATGTATGTACTTTATTAAAGTTCTCATTATAAATAAGTAATTACTGTTATTCCCTAAAATACCTGACGTCAAGTAAAAATAACTGCAAGCAAATTTCAGCGATCTTTTTATGTTAATGCAGTCTTTAGTAAAGAAATTAGGAATTCCTCCTAAAAGACGTGGTTGCATTTATTCAATATGTTTATTTTGATTTTAGCTCTTCGAGGCCTGTGAGGACTGGTGATAGGAAGAATCGTCGAATATATTTATTGCATAGTATAAGACTAACTGCCTATTTTTATAATGGCTTATTTTTGTGAATAATCCAAATCATCTTAATTTCGATGTTGAGTTTTAAAACCATTCCACGAAGATTAGCAGTTTTGCGAATTTTAAATAATAATGTACCTGTGATTTTGCATATTTTTGTACGATATTTCAAGTATATGGTATTTGTATTTCAAATATGTAACAATAACCATTAATACCAGTACTGTGCAAAGAAGTAAAACAAACGTTTATTTTTAAAAATGTTAAAGCTAGGATTGATCTACATAAGATTTAAGCGCTAGCAAAACTCCCGCCACTTTGTTTATGTTTCAGGTTTTGCGTGCTATTAACAATCTTTAATAGGAGTACTGTTGGGCAAAAGAAATAAAAGACGTCAACTTCACTATATTAACAAGAATTTAATCACAGACATCGATACAATTCGGTTCGACGAGGGGAAATGAGTGGTATATTCTGCTCATTTTCGTATTTCCTCATTTTCGTCTAGGATACTGACACTAGAGTAATTCTTCTTACGTATGGGTAGTAAAAGTACTTGCTAATTGCATGTCTGAGCGTTTTTATTTTAGAATTTATAGAAACCGGACTAAACGCGATATTCATTATGCAGTATTACTACCACTTACTTTATTTATTTTGTTTAAATTCTTAAAGTAACTCGAGTCGTAAACGCCACTGTTACACATATCTGTCCTATACGCCTCATTCGATAGTCAGTATTTTTCACATCATTATAATTTTAACTGGTGTATCGACCGAAACCTTAATAATGAATTTTTTAAAGGTATTTACGACTAAAATTCTTGCATTATCGACGGTAAACACGTGGGCTGTAATCACCACTTTTTTGCGAATTTTAAAACTTTGATAATACAGATCGATAGAGAAAAAAAAATGGAGTAAGATAGCATTCAAAAGTCATTTTGGCCAAAATGGTGATTACGCCCTTTGAGATTTAAGGTATCGATATGGTATTTGTATTTCAAATATGTAACAATAACCATTAATTAAAACAACTTTGCGCGTAGTGTGTTACGTGTAAACTGTAATGTATTGTGTATAGAATAAATGTTTTGAAATTCAATCGAAAGTTATTGATTTCTATAATTTTGTTTTGTTTTTAAATTAGTATAAACAATATCTGCATCGACAGGACTTTTACTTAGAGCTTAAATTTTAATAAGTCTTCTACCAGTACTGTGCAAAGAAGTAAAACAAACGTTTATTTTTAAAAATGTTAAAGCTAGGATTGATCTACATAAGATTTAAGCGCTAGCAAAACTCCCGCCACTTTGTTTATGTTTCAGGTTTTGCGTGCTATTAACAATCTTTAATAGGAGTACTGTTGGGCAAAAGAAATAAAAGACGTCAACTTCACTATATTAACAAGAATTTAATCACAGACATCGATACAATTCGGTTCGACGAGGGGAAATGAGTGGTATATTCTGCTCATTTTCGTATTTCCTCATTTTCGTCTAGGATACTGACACTAGAGTAATTCTTCTTACGTATGGGTAGTAAAAGTACTTGCTAATTGCATGTCTGAGCGTTTTTATTTTAGAATTTATAGAAACCGGACTAAACGCGATATTCATTATGCAGTATTACTACCACTTACTTTATTTATTTTGTTTAAATTCTTAAAGTAACTCGAGTCGTAAACGCCACTGTTACACATATCTGTCCTATACGTTAAATAATGTTTTTGGAAATTCAATCAGATATATTTTTATGAAGTTGACCTGTAAGGTACGGACAGCCGCACATCAGGTTACTACAATCTGTCAAATTTCCTCAGTTGATATTGAACCAAACACGTTTGACATAAAGGTGAGGTTCGATTGAAGAAATTTGACAGATTGTAGTAACCTGATGTGCGGCTGTCTGTACGTCCTCATTTACCTATTTTTACTTTACTTTTTTTTATAAAAATGTTATAGATGGAGTATGGTAGTATGTACTTAGCTAAACTTCACTTGTTTGTACCAATAATGCATTGGTTTAGGTTGCGGTAATCGCTTACCATCAGAAGAGCCGCAAACTTACTTGTTTACCATCGTCATTGTGGAAAAAATTGCAAGGGCATATTGTAATCGAAATACTGGTTTAGAAGGTAGTGGTCTGTTATGTATGTAGGGTACATACTCCATCTGACGCTGTCGTTTGAATAAATAAGGATAGTTCAGTGGTTAAGAACCTTTGACTAAGGAAACATTATTAGTATTTCCTTAGTCAAAGTTAAGAACGTGCAACTGCCTCAATAAAGTCATGAAGTTAATTGACGGCGCCACTGTCGCTTATGTCATAACGTATGGTAACACCGGTTGTTATAAAACACGGGAACTTCGTTAGTTCCCCAAAAATCCGTTGTCATGACTTTCTTGACGCATTATAGTTAGCGGTGAGGAATACTACGTTTCGTATTTTTTTCTGAACATGTTTCGGTTTTCAGAACCATAATTCAGTTGGTCCACCTATAAGGTCCTCTGTCTAAGGGTTGCGAAGGTCTGACAGAAGTAGAACAGTTGCTTCATAGTACCTGACTTCCCAAATCATGGAATCGAACCCACAACAGGTTTACCCACAACAACCTATACTCCGTCAATAAAGTCGTGTTTATTCTTGACGAACTATGGCTACGCTACAATACTCTATGATGTTAATGGCAGTGGCGCCATCAAAGTCGTAACATTTTAATTAATTTAAAAATTATGATCTTCAAAATATTGAAATGTTATTAAATAAATTGAGACAACATCACATACATTGTCCTGGTCCCAAACTAAGTTTTCCCTTGTACTATGGAAACCAGAAACAACGAAGGAACTACGAACACCCAGTCCCAAGACAAATATCTGTTTCATCAACAAACATTTGTCTTGATGCGGGAATCGAACCCGCGACCCTTACGTCTCAACCGGCGCTCAAACCACTACGCCAAATGGGTCGTATTACATCTGAAGATTATAATATGGTTCTATGATTTGTTAATATTTCTGCAATCGTTATCTTATAAATAAAAACAAAAAGAGTATCTAAAAATGTTTATTAGGTAGGCTGAAAAACAGTAAAAATTATTTGCTATGTCAAATCATACAATGTCAATTTATAATAATATAACCTACTTAATTAGTCATTCATAATTAAACACATTTTTATAGTTAGGAAAAACGAAATAGACCAAGTAAGATATCATGTTTAAATTGACTAAATAACATTTCACAAAGGTGTACATTTGTCATAATATTAAAGATCAATTTTAAAGAACAATACTGTTGTCCTTATCCCACCGATCACGGTGTGAATGTGGTGGAGTGTTTTCACAGTCCCCACTGATTGCTGAGGCCCTAGAGATATTCTTTAATGATACAGTACTCCCCGTGTTTACTAATTTAGGTGGTTTTGATAGAGACTTCAGTCTAGGAATATGGGATGTCCTCTTGTTCTGTCCAATTTTCTGTGTTTTAGGATCATACAACATATTGGCAGACTTAGATCTGGTGTGGCCAGCTTCAGCTTTATTTTTCATGCATGATAAAGGAGTTCTGCATCCATTGTTACTGGTTGATTTGGACTTCTTAGGGGTATCATTGTTCATTGTTGATTCATCTTCATATATTAGCAACCCTTCAGGATTCTTATCTTGTGTGTTGACAACATTTTGACGAAGTTCTGCATTTGTGTTTTGAAGGACTTTGATGAGTGTGTCATCTGACATTTCTTCGACATTATCTTCACCTGAATCTGAAATCTTTTTAGCTACTACTAAGGGCGTTCTGTCAATTCCAACTGATGGTGATCTAGGGTCATCATTGAGAATTTTAAACTGTGCCATACCTTTAGTGATATTGATAGATTCATCTAGTTCCTTGGATTTCATTACATTTTCTTCGCTATCTTCAAATCTGTCACTGTCACTTTCTACATAGTCAAAGTTAGTTTCTAACAATTTTGTTGGATTTTCAACATTAGGAGAGATATTTTTTTCAATAGCATCATTTGAGGCAGTAGATGATCCAAGTGGTTCTTCAGTTTCTTTAATGGTGTCATTTAAGCTCAAATCGAAAAATCCCTCGCACAAGTTCTTTGGCACAACAAGATCAGGGCTTCTTGTGCTCTCTACAGAATTGTCAAGATCACTTATATTATTCTCCTCCTGGAAGCATGGACTTCCACAGTTATTTTCATTCTGGAGTCTCATAAGTTTTTTATCATTAGCAACTTCATCAATTTTTGTTGCAATTATGATAGGTGTTCGATCAAAGTCTTGAGTTGGAGATCTAGGATCATATGACTGTAAATGGTTTTTAATAACTGCTGAAAGTATTGGGTTGTTATGTATAAGCTTTTCTTCTCCATTTGTATTTTCAAATGTTTTTCTTAAATCCACATTTTTTGTTATGTTGTGCTTTCCTCCACTTTTACCCTGGAAAAATAAGAACACAATTTGTTAAGGTTTCCATTTTATTGATTTGTTTTCAATCTGGTATCGAAACAAAAAATGAATTCAATATGTTTCGAGTACATACAATATTGGTTAAGGAATTGTTTGGTGAGCAAGTAGGTATCGAAAGGCGCGAAACCGTCAACCGTAACAACAAACGAACAAATTGATTACATTTTGCCATAAGTAGGTTTAATTTAATCGGTCAACGCCTATTAATTACTTAACTAACCAGATTATCTCTTTGATAGAAAATACTTATGTTCAGAAGGAGGCCTACATAATAATCAAATCACATAAAAGGACAATGAGCAATGTGTGTGTCCCACCTACGTCTTTTAGGTCGAGCAAAATATGCTAAGGTAATCATTTTACAACAGCTAATAAACGAACTTACGTGAAGTGGAGTCCGTACTATTTCAGGAGTTGGCGACCGAGGATCAAAATTATCTCCAACATCTTCGTTCTTTTGTACGTGAACCTGGACAGCTGCCTCGCCGTTGGGTTTACTTGCATTGCTTCCCATTGTTTTTGTTTACCTGAACCTTTTAAATGTCGTTTATTGAGATGCAATGAGTTAATTCTTCATTGTTATAAAGATAGATTGATTACAATAAAATCATCTATCTAGCAAAGCAAAAAACCCAAAACATCTAACGGCCGAAACTGTCAAAAAGTTTTTTCTATTTTCAAATAACTTTTTTTCTCGTTAAACTTGCGTGTCATAATCAGTGAAATCAAGAACTATACAGCCTAGTAAAATATTCATTGTTATGGTTGAAGTCTATGGTTGGGTAGTTCGCCGCAAATATTAAATTTTGCCTAATTTCCTTGGTACATATAAAACATCTTTTTTTCGTACATTTCTGTTCCATTTAAGAAAGAAGAGGGAAAATGGTACTGAATTTTGTAAAAGGGGTTTCACAAAAAGTTTTAGAAAAAAAGTTATAGGGTGATGAAATTTTGGTAGCCAAGGAAATTAGGAAAAGGCCATTGAAATTATAAAACCGATACAAGGAAATTATGAGGTGTCATGGAAATTAGAAAAAAATATATTTCTTGTGATATTTTTCATTAATTAGTTAGTCAAATCAGTTCGATACGTAGCACAAAATAATTATTTTAAAATAAAGAGGTATTTTTTACATTATTGGTATTAAATTGTCTGCTACTCACATAATAATCATGGTAGTGGAATCAAACATTAGAATCATAATTAAGTAAGAATAAAACATATTGATAATGTATTTAATTATTTTACTGAATTAAGGGGATGTAAGGGGGTGAACCAACATCATTTCGCCCTAAAAGCCAACCACATCTGCCCGGGGTGCATCCTGCCGACTAGGAAACAAGGGTCTGGCGACCGACTGATGTCGGTATAACTATCCAAATCTAAACGTAGATAAAATCAACAACCTGGTGATGGGCAGGACTTAAGGTGGAACTTGGGAATATTAGGTGGCACATTAGACGAGAGGGAGAGGATAACCTTGGGGTCAGGCCATCTGCTGTACTTTCGCGAGGGAGACCAAACTTTCCAACGTAGCGTCGGGTTTCTGGTCAATAAGTCCCTTTCCGACAACGTAGTCGAAATGTCTAGAGTGTCGAACTGGGTAGCATACCTCATCATTAATTAAGCTCACCGAGAGGTACAGCCTCAAGGTGGTGCAAGTGTATGTGACACGACCTTGACGTACTCAGACCATAAAGTGGAGGAAATGTTCAAGAACATAATTCGAGGGCCCTCCACTGAACTACCAGGGTTCACTACAATGTTGTCATGGGGGACTTCAACGCTTAAGTGTACAGAATTGCAGCTATAGGATTTGGAACTTTTCGAGGAGACTTTAGGACTAATGAGGCAACGGCGTGAAGACTTATTACTTCGTCGAGAAAACGGGCTCTTAATCGCGAGTTCAATAAGCTTGTGCGACACGACCTGCGGTGCTCTAATAACCTTGCTATTGAAAGAGAGAGCCATTGAGCAGAATCGGGGATCAAAGGTGTTCGTACAATCTCTCGGAAGAAGCCACCTGACAAAGCTGACTACAGCAAGTGGAGAAAAGGTTGCCTCAAAGCCGACAGTCCTTTCGGAGATTGAAGATTTTTATAGCCGATTATACGCTTCGCATGCATCTCAAACTGATCCTGAAAATGAGGACTCTCGAGACACATTAACACGTCACTTCACTGAAGACCTGCCAGAAGCCAGTGTTGGCGATATCGAGATTGCTCTTGGGCAGCTAAAAAACGGACAAGCTGCTGGAGAAGATGGCGTAACAAAGAGTTAGTCAAAGGTGGAGATAAACCCGTACAGAGGGACCTCTAAAAGCTTTTTAACGCTTTCCTATTTGAAGGGAGAACTCCGAAGGAGTAGAAGTGTGGTCGTCTAGTTCTACAAAAAAACCGGCCAAGTGCGAGTCGGGCTCGCGCACAAAGGGTTCCGTAGCAGCAAATATAATAAACTTAACCAAAATTACAGTTAAATCAACCTATCTCAAAAACTATAAGAGATACTTTAATCAAACCAAAAATCGTTGAAAGAGTTAATTAGCATGCATCACCTCTATTTTTTTTAGAATTTTATACCCCGTAGTTATAAAAATAGAGGGGGGGGGGACATACTTTTTACGACTTTGAGAGCTGATATCTCAAAAACCGTTCACTTTAAGAAAAATGTTTTTTAGAAAACTTTATATCATTTTAAAAGACCTTTCCATTGATACCCCACACGGGTATGTACATCGAAAAAAAAAATTTCATCCCTCAGTTACATGTATGGGGGGCCCCACCCCCAATTCTTTTTTTTACTATTTAGTGTCATATTTTTGTAGCGGTTCATACAACACATATTCCCATCAAATTTCATCACTGTAGTACTTATAGTTTCCGAGTAAATCGGCTGTGACAGACGGACAGACGGACAGACGGACAGACGGACAGACGGACAGACGGACATGACGAAACTATAAGGGTTCCGTTTTTGCCATTTTGGCTACGGAACCCTAAAAAGCAACAAAAGCCTGCAGAAGAAATATCGACCCATTTCTGTTCTAAGTCACGTTTATAAGCTCTTCTCAAGAGTTATCACGAACCATCTTGCGCGAAGACTCGACGAATTCCAACCACCGGATCAGGCTGGATTTCGAAGCGGATATGGCACACTAGACTACATTCATATAGTGCTGCAGATTATACAGAAGACCGAGGAGTATGATCAGCCTTTGTGTCTAGTTTTTGAGAACTATGAAGGCCTTTGAGTCGGTTGAAATCTGATCTGTTCTGGAGTACCTGTAGCGTTGTCAAATAGATTGGCAACATATCCAAATGATGGGATATTTCTACGAAGCTGCCACTATGTCCGTCCAAGTACAGAACCAGCAAACAAAACCTATACCATTGCATAAAGGAGTGACACAAGGGGACGTCATTTCCCTGAAAATGTTCACAAATGCAATGTTCAAGACGCTCAGCTGGAAAGGACGTGGTATCAACATAAATGTAAACGTATACATCTTTCATTTGCGATTCGTAGATGACATCGTAAAAAAACGCATAGGTACAGTACCTATAAGATTAGTATTGGGTCAAATTAAAATCGTAATTTTATTGATTATATAATTTCCCTGATACTTCATAATTTCCTTGGCCAATTTTGAGCCACGGAACGCAAGGAAATTAGTACCAAGGAAATTAGATTTATGCCTAAAAACCACTACAACCTAGAAAATATTCACTTCTAATTATTGTTATTTAAAATGAAGGTTAAGCCCTACATATACTATTGTTGTATAAAAAAACACTTAAACGAAGTTAATTTTAAACTTACAAAAAAGTGGCCAAGGAAATTGTCAAATGTAGAAACCAAAGCCCAAGGAGGGTGTTACTTACGCGACTGGCGCGAAACCGATCAAAGGTGCGCAGGTCCTGCCTCGATAGCCTCTCGCGGCCAAATGGCTTATGTGACGTGGTGTAGTCCATTGAATTCAATAATTTGTGCGTTTCGAGCTACGCTGCTGGAAATGTCGACCCAAGGAAATTATAGTTTTGACCCGGACATTAAACAAATTACGCTTTCTATATTGGTTTTAGCCATTTTGATATGAGTAAGTATAGTTTTTAATTAGAATCATATCCCTAAATCATAAAACTTACCCATTTGAAATGAAATAATAATACGATTAGATTTTATATACCGTCATTGAGAAAAAGTAAACAATGGGACATACCAAGGAAATTAGAATACTTGCTTTCGGATAGTTTTTTTATAGGTCTAAATTATAGATTTTTATGTATAAACAACAAAAACAAATCAAAATTAAGATATATATTACATAAAAATCGTTTTCAGCATAAAAATAGTACAAGAAATTGAGTTCGCCTGCCCGGACATAGAAAAAACACCGAAATGGCGAATTACCCGGTTGCGCTTAATACCATAAACTTAGAAAAAAAATGTAATGTCAACTAACGTCAGAACTGTTTCCGGTCAATGTTATTTCCATTAATTTATTATTTAATTTTTGATTTAATTCTCATGGTCCTTTTAACATCTGGAATCTAAATTTCTGATTATCCTTTATTTAAATTCCGTCAAGTTTAACACATTTTAGCATTTTACTTTGCGTAAGTAAAGTAAAAAGTAGTTTATTGACCCTGTGCCCGCCTTTTTTGACTAAGGAAACCAAAGATATTGGATATAAGAAGAAGGAAACACAGTGCCCGCCAGCGACACGTCTTCGTGTTGGGTTTTTTTTATGTGATAGGTAGCAGACGAGCGGGCGGATCACCTGATGGTAAGCAATTGCCGCCGCTCATGGACACTTGCAAAACCAGTGGAGCCACAAGTGCGCTGCCAACCTTTTATCCCCTTTTTTTGATAAAACCCGGTATTTTTTTGTTCTTGAACTTCTTGGCAGTTGGCAGGATAGGTAGGTATTGGGTAGGTAGGTAGTAGCACAGAATACATTGTATTAGGTAGTAGGTACCAAAAAATATTAAAATGATAAATATTGTCTAGGTAATTTTATTTTCGTCTACAACCAACCACCAATACAAAACTGAGTCACCAAATTTTAAAAATGCCCCATTTAGAATAAATGAAACAAGAAAGTATGTAAAATAAATTATAATAATATGTAGGTACTTTAATTAAAAAAATAAGCAAGCGAGTAAATGTAACAACATAATACTTATTATATAGTAAAGTAATGCCTTTTACCTACTGTCAGGGCAAAGGTCTCGTTCATAGAAATCAAGTCATCGCTAATTCGCTCCTTGCCAAATGCGGATTAGTGATCAAAAACTCTTTTGAAAAAAAAATTACACATACTTTTTGCTCGGCCCAGGAATCGAACCCGGGATCCCGAGATTAAGGCCAAGTACTTAAACCACTAGACCAACGGGTCGTAACAACATAACCTGTTATAAAATATTAACCTAAGTAAGATGTACCTTTAATTATTTTAACACTAGAAAATTACTATTATACTTAGTAAGTACGTACCTACAGCCACACATCAAAGTACCTATACAAAACTGTCAAATTTCTTCAATCAACTCTCACCTTATTGCCAAACACATGACGTTGAATAACAATTGAGGAAAGACAGTTTGTGGTTACTGATGTGTGGTTGATTGTACATAGTACGTCGGTGGACGGTATTTGCACAAATATTTATTGTAAGAAACTAACCGAATCCGTACCAACCGTAATAAGCCAACATAAAGCGTAAGCGTAAGTACTTAAGGAATTGCTATAACAAAAATAAAATCTATGTAGGTAAGTAAATTCCTTACAAATTATCACCGTAGACTAGACAATTAGGTAGTTAGATTAGATTATTAATTGTTTCATTAGTAACTAGTACATGTCTGCCTTTTCGACTCGCTATATAACGTAGGTAACTAAACGCCGGTTAGGTTAAATATTTTTAAAATACGGTTAACTAGTTTGATTTTAACTAAGAAGGGACATGAAAACTTAGGTCTAAGTAATTCCAACTTTACCTCCATCTGGCCATCAGACGGACCGAGAGACGAAAAGAGTTCTTTCAACCTTTTCTTGAACAGAACCCCAAAAATTACAATTCAAAGTAATCCTCCAAGCTTAATGTTTGGATGTATCCTAGGAGTAAGACCTCTTAGATGCGCAAGTAATATTGAAGGTCCATGCTCCGCGACGGCATACTGTGGCGGCGCGAGGGGACCAGTGCCAGCCTCGGGCGCATCTGACGCGGCAGGTAGACCCCTCGGCGAGTCCTGAGCCCTGGGGGGAGCCCCTGCAGCTAAGCTGGCCGTGGTCAGGAGGCGCTGGACGTTGGCACCAGGTTCGAGCTGAATAGAAAAAAATGGTAAGAATGAATATGGGTACTGTAGCATGGCATGTAACTCCATATATGATTACTAAGCTATTTCTTGCCGCTCAGTGGCGTAGTCTAGGTCTTTTCTTCCTCGACCCCATGAAATAGGAAAGCGATTTTGTAATCGCTTTGCTATTTGATGGGGTCCTCCTCCTGGGGTTGCTCCTAATGTAAAATATATTATGACAAACACAGACACTGAACAAACACAAGTGTTCATCAGACGAATTTGTCCAGGATGGTGATCGAACCCACGACCATTGGCATGAGCAAGGGTCACTAATAAATGCGCCATCGGGCCAGTCATTTCAAATGATTGACTACATACTTACATACGAGTGTGGTGGTGTGGTAACTCCGAGTATACAAGCAGGGCAGCGGCGGAGCGGCGACTGACGGCGCCAGTATAGATGATCATCATCATCATTGGCCTGTTGCAGTCCACCGCTGGACAAAGGCCTCTAATAATACTCGCCACTCCGATCGATTTTTCTCGCACCCAGCTCTTGCCAGCCATCCTGCGCAGATCGTCACTCCATCTGGCCTGAGGATGTCCTACATTACGTTTAAAGTTTACTTTCATTTAAAATTGAATTACCTCGACAAATTGGAAGATTTCCGGTCCATCCTATCCACCCCATATTGTCACCACAAGACAGGACTGAAAGGCCGTGAAGTTCCAAGTTTGAGTCCCGGCACGCAAAAGTGCATACTTTGGTTGTGTTGTCGCATTTGGAAACCAGATAACTCGGCACAGAGCATGTTTGAACGATGACGTGCACTTGCATCTTACACATTTGGATGTCCTAGAAAAATATAAAATACATATAAGTACTTACTAATTTAAAAAAAAACTATTTATAAAGCACTATAATTATCACTCCATTTCACAGCGCAGTCCCACCCACACCTAGGTTCCACAACCATGACATGAGGTTCTCAAGAACCTTTCTGCTTCGCACGACAAAACTATGGGATGAACTATCGCCTACGACTGAATTTACAGACCAAGCGGTGAACGAGCATAAAAACTCCGCTCATCGAAGTGCCAGATTCTAATGGTGAATTTACATAATAAATGTCCTTGTTTTATAAAGCTGTAATTTAGGTGAATACCTACATACAAAACGCTTAGTACCTATTATGCATGTATACATGTATGCAACGTATGTACGTAGGTAATATCGCGATAAATGGCCAAGCCAAGTTTTCATTCCAGTGAGTAGGTAGGTAACTACCTATCTAGCCTACCTCATGTAGACTCAATGAAAACTTACAAAATGCTTTCTTTAGCTTACCTTACTTTTAAAGGCAATCCGTCCAATAATCATGTGAGATCCCTGAGTTATCAAGGATCCAAACTTAGGTCCGTATTGGGTTATAAAACGCACGTCTCTGGGGGCCTTCAGCCCAGAGCACGTGGTGAGGCGAGGGTACTGCAGCATCACCCTGTCGGAACCTGGCTTAGCTACGAGCGTTCGGTCGTTGGGGCATTTCACACATAGGTTGGTGTAGTCTGAAACAAGCATTATCTTATTTAAATAAGTACGTTTCGGACCTTAGATAGATAGATAGGGTAGGGAGGGGGAATGGCGTTCACTTAAGGAAAATATGATTTATTTTTTAAACCATTTATTAAAAATCAAAATTAAGAAAAGTAACAAAGTCTTTAACTATCTAGTTATCAACATGCTTACAATAAAAACATATATCTTTGACCTACTGGTAGTAGTTCAACATTTAAAAAAAAACATGTATGAGCGGAATTGCCCCCGACCTTGGGTAATGCCGCGCAGGGCACAGGGTAATGACGCTCAGACATATTTTTTGAAATATAACAAGTAAGATACACTTTAAATAAAGAAATATTAATGAGATCAACCTTAAACAATAAAATTAAAATCTACAATCACAAATTAGCATCAATTATACCTATTTGTACGTAAGATTAGCCTTTTTCAATTCAACAAATATTGTAAGGTCTTCGATGTCCAATCAACTTTAATTATTAGTATATAATATCAAATTATTATTACTATTAAAGGTAGAACTATTAGATATGGCAGTCTTTTATTTTCGGAGACATAAATCACAGATATATCCATCTGGCGAATCCCACCCGGAACATATAGCATGTGCCCACAGTCCGCAGAAGGTACAGCGATACCACATCTCGTTATTTTTTCCAAATTCTTCGCAAATAATACATTTATTGTGATTTTCATCATCCACGTTCATTCCGTCATCACTATCATCGTCACAAAGGTGCTCTTCATCTTCACTCTCTGAAGAACTTTCTTGTAAAATTTTTCTCTTGTAAGATTTTTGTTTGATATGTTTGTTCTTCTTTTCTTTAACAACTTTTTTCGGTTTTGATTTATCACCTTTTCCAGTCTTATTGAGTTTTGCTATTTTTTTTCTGTTGTTTCTCCTCTAAAATAATTTTCATAGGAGTCGAAGTTAATATGGCAGCATGTTGTTTTCGCTTTCTTTGACGTGGCTTAGAAGAGGGTTCAATTGTTGGTGTCGTTGCAATAGCGTCAAAGGATACCGGAGTTCTTTGCTCATCAATAAGTTCTTGATGGTTACTAGCAACTGCCAGTACAGATTCAGAGCGTTGGTCCTTATTTGATGAACATGGCAAAGGAGATGTATGTTTTGAAATTATGGCTATTCCATCAGGCTGCGGATCTTCTAAATTCTTGACATTTGGATCTAAGTTTTCAGTGGTTTGTTCCGATTCTTGTGCCATCAGCGACGCTGCCAGAAAATCTTGTTCAGTAAAAACATTTGGGTTCAGTGGGTAAATTCCCGTGGCTCGAAATCCAGATTCTGCCTTACTTATATTCGCAACCTGTACGTATGCTTTATTGAAAAGACCTGCAACATCGTATGGAGTGATTCTGGACATTAAATGTGTCTTCATGTGCCTGTTGCATTCATGCCTATAAGCAGCCTTGAGGGGTCCATAAAAAGACACATCCAGCGGCTGTGTTCTGTGAGAGCTGTGTGGTGGAATGGAAAGCATTGTGATGTAGTTTTCCTTGCAAAAATTATAAGCTTGAAGAGAAATGTGGCTGCTGTGATTATCTAGAATTAACAACACAGGTGATTCTTGGGTGGGTTTAGAAAATGCTGCGAAATGTTTGAGCCAAGTGACAAATAAGTCTTCGTTTATCCAGCCATTTTTTGAGTTGGTATATAATGCACTAGCTGGTCCATCTTTTTCTAATAAAGGCGTCATTCTTTGTCTGGCAAAAATAAACATGGGCGGTATGAAGTTTCCGGCTGCACTCATCGCACACATTACGGTTATGTTGCTTCCGCGTTCGCCGCTTGTAACAAATCCGACTCTTTTTTGCCCTTTTTCAGCGAGCACTTTTCCTGGGTCTGTCACCGTGGTGATTCCAGTTTCATCAGCATTGTAAATGTTGTTGGGAATGAACTTATGTTTTTCCATTACGTCCTCAAGTTTATCATAGAAATATGTTATTTCTACTTTGTTGAAAGCAGAAATTCTATTTAAGCTTGTCGCTTCAGCTTTGCGTATAGAAACTGAAGGATTGCGTCTCATGAAGGCGTGTACCCAATCTAATCCAGCCGTTTTGCTGCTGCGATCAAAATTGTTTTTGATATTGTTGAGTTCAGCATATTTATAAACAAGTTTACGCAAATTTACGACATCAAGCCCATAGTATAGCGAACCCAGCAACTTAACTTGTTCAGCAATTTCTGTTTCTTGCTGTTGGGTGAAAACGGGCTTGCGACCTAGGCTTGGGTTGGACATGTTTTCATTTTTAAGTCGATCTCTCAAAGTAGTAAATGGTATGTTATACTGTTTAGCGGCTTTTCTTTTGGACATACCTCCTTCAATCGCAGTTTTAGCAGATCGAAGGTCTTCTTCGGTCCAAGCCGCTTTAGCGGTGGTCCTTTGACAATTTCTAGGCATATCTACAACAATAAAAAAATAAGTCACTAAGGGGTAATGGCGCTCAGGCGAGCGGTATAACCCCAAATGGCCGTTTATTAATTCACATGAAATTAGAAGAAAATCATACATAATTGTTGAAAAATGTTTATATTATCACAAAATAGAATAGTTTTACTGTCAGAATAATGAATTAATAATTCAATAAGCAATAAAATTCTAAACTTACCGACGAAAAACACCCAACCAAAAATTAGATCAGCGCGGCCGCAAACGAGTATACGCACTTCACGGTCACATGCTGTGAGCTGACTGGCCGTTTGCGTCGCTGTCTGTTAGAGGCCCCCTCCCCCCCCCCGCGTTTCACTCGACGGGACGTGTTTGCTATGTTCCATTTTGACAGAGTTACAGAGGTGCGCGCCATTACCCAGAGAGCGCCATTCCCCCTCCCTCCCCTACTCTTTATTGCACAACACATTACAGAACTTAATGCTAATGGTAATTTACATTAATTCTGGTTTGGTTTTCATGCATTCTTCGATACTACGTAAAAGGTAGGTAGGTACCTACATGAGCTCTGATAAACCACCTAAGATAATATTAAAATGTAATTTCATTCAACCAACACAAATGTTTGTTGATGAAACAGATAATTGATTCCGTTGATACAAGAAAACGTTAGTTTGGAACCAGGACAGTGTTTGTGATGTTGTCTCAATTTATTTTATTTATTCATTGTTTCTTCGTGAAAATTACCTGTTTTTATTCTGTTTGCACTACGATCTGATCTCATGGCGAGATTACTGTACGATCGTGGCCTATAAATCTTTTCTCCAGCTTGAATTACTTCCCTCCCGGGAAATATTAGGGAGACTTCACGCTCTATGTTTTTCCTATTATTTTCTTTAATATACGTATCAGACTGGTAGAAGAGTCGCGGGTCTTCCCTTGGCTGGTGAACTTTGTGCGCCGGCGCAGCGGGCACCGCGTGGGCATCATGTAGAGATTGTACCGCAGGGCGCGGTTTGAAGAACCGACTGCTACTATCGTCATGATCATTGTGCTTTTTGAAGTTGTAGTATCTTTCGGGAATCTTCCAATTGGGAGGAGAATATTCTAGAACTTCGGGATACGCTTCGTTGGATAAGAGCTTGATTCTGAAACAAATATAGATTGATAGATAACGTTTATTGGCCATAAAAACATAATACCTGCACACTAGCTAGCAGTAAACAAGTTACCTAGAAGAAAAAAAACTACAAAATATAATAGGACATGACATTGTGGTTTGTGGCCAACAAGTCGCAGCCTTAGCATTCGCTGCAGCAGCCAGTAACCACTAAGCTCCATCCCGGATTTACAGGATGAGCAAGTATCTAATTAGTACTTAAACATTAAAATCCCCTAGAGTATAGTTATGAAAGATTTGCGTGGACTCCAGGCTGATGACTGGCAGGAGGTGGCGCAAGACCGACCTAAATGGAGGCTCTTTTTTATCGGAGACCAAAATACGCTTTGGGTCACTACACCAGCCTAGTTAGTTAGCAAATTCAACATTGTCTTATGGTAACGCTATTCCCTCTTACTACAAATCGTAGTCCTGATAAACTTAAGTCTCCGTGTTCTAAATAAAGAGATAGAGTTATATGGTAACGTAGTCTGGGCACAGAATACATAAAGTACAAGTAGTCTGGGCAAACACGTGCCCGCTGCTTATGTTGAGAATGTTGATATGGAGCAATCTTCTATACTATTAATAAAGAGGTAACGCCTCGGCCTGTGACTGACTGACTGACTGACTGACTGACTGACTGACTGACTGACTGACTGACTGACTGACTGATCTATCAACGCACAGCCAAAACTACTGGACCTAAAATCATGAAATTTGAAACATAGGTAGTTCTTACTATGTAGGCGCGCACTAAGAAGGGGTTTTGCGAAATTCACCCCCTAAAGGGGTGAAAGGGGGGGTTTACGTTAGTATGAAAGTCTTTCAATTTTGATGTTAGAGATTTGAAAATTTGGATTATGGTTGTTTATCAAAATAAAAATTGACCTGTTTTAGTTTTTTTTTAATTCAAGCCATAAAGGGATGAAATGGGGGTTAAAACAATGTATGGGAGATTTATTATTTTTAAAGCTAGAGTCTTGAAAATTGGTATTTGGGTTTTCCATACAAATTAAATGAAAGTCATTTCAGCATTTTTTTTTCTTTAGCTTACAAAGGGGTGAAAGGGGGTTAAAACGTCGTATGGGAAATTCGTCATTTTTAAAGCTAGAGCTTTGAAAATTGCTATTTGGGCTTTGCATGCAAATGTAAAGAAATTGAATTCGGCATTTTTTTCTTCAACCTAAAAAGGGGAGAAAGGGGGATAAAACACCGTATTGTCAATTTTAAAGCTAGATTCTTGAAACTATAAATTATTAAAACGGGAATTAACGCGACGTTTATTTTTAAGTACATTGTATGTACTTACTGCTTGACGTTTCGGCTACGTTGCAGCAGCCGTGGTCACAAGCGAACAACAAGTAAAAAGTAAAGCAAGTACAAGTAAAGTAAGTAAAGGTCAAGCAGTAAGTACATACAATGTACTTAAAAATAAACGTCGCGTTAATTCCCGTTTTAATAATTTATAGTTATAATGCAACGCGAAAATCTAAAAAACTATTTAGATTCTTGAAACTTGGTATTTGGGCTTTGCCTACAAATGTAATGAAAGTGAATTCGTTGTTTTTTTCTTCAACCTAAAAAGGGGGGAAAAGGGGGTTGAAACGAAGAATTGTCATTTTTTGAAGCTAGAATCTTGAAAATTGGTATTTAGGCTTTGCATAGAAATTTTATTAAAGTCCCCCCTTCCCCTTATAGGGGTGAACGGGGGAACTGATTAAATTTGACAAAGTAAAGTTATAGAGTTTCCAACATTTTTTAAATCAAATCTTTTTGAGATTCCTTCATTAAGGTTTACGATCACCAAAATTATCAATCCTATAAGTATCAGTAAAATTTATTTTTGTTAATTACTTTGATTGTTGTGAATTCTACTACGTTCAAAAAATTAAAATACCGAAGCGAAGCGAGGGCGGGCCACTATCGAATATAAAATTGTACCTTGAAATTTTACGACGCGTCGCGTCTCCTTATAAAATGTAAAAACATGAAAGTTCTATAAATGTGTACAGGTCAGGGTGAGGACGGGAAGTGGTCCAGACGAGGTGTTGGGGTTTTACTGCCTTGTTAATTACAAAGGTAACATGATATTTGGGCGTGCATCCAAGAATTCAATCCGAGATACGTATGAACTATAATAACAATCGTAAATTGTTTGCAATATTGTTAACACATTGGGATTGGTAATTTGGAAGTATTTGATGATGGGTAGGTAGGTAAACTTGGTGATTTTCCATAGTCTTTTATAAAACTTCAAGCATTCGGTAGCCTACGTATATACTTAGGTAGGTTGAGAGGGTTAGTACCTACCTACTATCCACTCAACCTACCTATCTACTAGGCTACCGATACATACAGAAAAAGATCCATAAATATTTGAAAAGTGTTAGTTAAGGTACCTACCTAATTTAAAATATTATAATGGTTTGAAGAATCTTATGACTTGTTCTCTAAATAAAATAAAAAACATCTTAATAGGTACCGGTTTTTTTTATTTTTCCTGAGGGACTACGGCGCCGTATTAGCCATGTATTTTGGTAAGTACACGTAAGAATATAGGGAAATAGAACATACGCAATCAGAACATAGTCCAACATTTAGGAAACGGGCAGGTAAATTAATAACATTACTAGAAATAGGTTAAGGATTATCTTAACCGTTTCAACTCGGTCCAAATATTTACAAAAGCATGTCAGTTTTCAAAACAGAATGCCCAATGAAGGTATGCACATTGAATCAGGTATGTGGAAGTTAGTATTATTGGAATAGTATTGACGTAGAAGCTTGGTATTTTGGTCTGACATGTAATAATGCAGTTTGGTGAGATATTTCAGCAAACCAATACCTATCATTATGATATTGAAGACTCCACCTGTACCTATGTAACTTTTTCTTATTATTTTTATAGATTCATAAGACGTTCTCAGGTCAATATGATGTTAATTGTACCTCCAATGAGCTATGAAACAAAGTAATAACTTATGATGACAAATATACAATGAAAATCATTTGTCTGGCTTCTACGTGACAGTTAGTTGGCGACTACAGTGACTGTCGTAATGTCTTACATTAGGTTTGAGTTAAAAGCTTGATGTATCGGTAACTAAATCATAGGTAGGTAGGTACTATATTCCATTAGGTACGAGTAGTGAAATATCTTGCCAAAAATATAATTTGAATTTGTGTCTTATTGTGTAATTATTTTGTGCTTATTGTGTTACCTAACTGTAAAAGTAACCTATGAACGTATTACACAAGCACTCACGTAGACTTCCATTAGGGGAAGATATGGCGGCCTGAAAAACATAAGCTTATCCGTGGGAGAGCCACGGTTCGGCATGCATGGGCCGGCTCGACCGGAGTGATATCTCCCGTGGGAGATACGTGGAAGGCCGTGCCTTACAGAAGACCCCGGCGTGAAGCAGCGCCTGCGCGGAGTTTCGCCAAATGAGTGAGGGTAACGGAGGCTCAATTGGGGGAAAGGGGGTAAAAGGTTGTCAGCGCACTGTGGCTCCACTGGTGTGGGTGCCTATGGGCGGTAGCAATCGCCCGCCATCAGGTGATCGGTTGCTCATCGCCCTATCTTATAAAAAAAAACAATTGTGACAACATAATGTTAGTTATTTGTTGAATTTCTATCCGTTTTTTGGTAGAATTATCAAAGATGGCTGTCCTTCCTTGGGTGTGCGAGTAATTTAGAGTATGATGAAAGTGTCAGGTATGCACCGGGAGACGTAGACATGTCGCCGCGTCTCGAACTCGCGTGCCAAGCCGCGTGCGTCACTTGTCATCGCCTCTAGTGGTATTTACAGGTCGATTACCGAAAGCATTTATTGGTGCCTAGTGAACAATATAATTTATCTGGTTTCTTTGGTTAAGTTCTATAAGATCTTAGTGGTTCTTGACACTGGCCAGTTGACGGTCTTGAAGTGTTCTTTTTTAAGCCCTGAGGGCAAACAACTAAACGGAATTCACTTTGTTCTCACTTCTCTCACATTCGCTGTACGTACCTACAGCCACACATCAAAGTATACAAAACTGTCAAATTTCCTTAATGGACTGTCATTTTACTGTCAAAACACATTAAGTTGAAAATCAATTGAGGAAATTTGACAGGTTGTGGTAACCTGATGTGTGTCTGTGTGTACTTAAACGTCTCTTGTTTGGACGCGGCACCTACTAGGTTTTGTCTTCTAGTCTTGAATTAATTGACGTTTTTGCCGCCTATTAATACCTAGTAAGTAGGTACTTACGTTAAATTTTTATTTATAGGTAAGGTAGATGTACATACACTACTTGAATTTTACTCAATACTCGTATAAGATAATATCTTACCTATGTAGGTAGGTAACCCAGTAGGTCTAGGACGAGCTTATCAAGAACTCCACGCTAGAATTACGCTACTAAGCACGATGCTCCTTCGATGACGTATCGTATCGTACCATATCCTTAAAAAATGTATTCGAAATTTATTCGATACATTAGTTGTATAGTCTGTGAACGGGCGCTCACGTTGCTCTTGTATCCTTTCTGACGTTTGTGCGGTTAATTTTAGTTCTGCTTACGTACGATAAAGAGCTCTTAAATTTTCATAACATTTTTAGCAAAGTCATAGGCGCTACGATTTCTGTGAAAATGTCCGTGCTAGGCATGAGCCTAACTAGTAATGGTTCAATTATGTTTTATTTGACTTAGCTAAAAGTTTGTTTGAAACGCCTTAAGCGTAAGTATTTCAACTTTTGAAGTTGATAATCATACTTATGGAGTGGTAAAGTGGTTATTGGCAAATTAACACCAGCACAATTTGATCTTTATTATGGTGTGCATGCCAGCTTTTGGTAAACAGACACATAAAGTATACGGACCTGTTGATGTCTATGTCAGCCTGTCGGGTTACTGCTGTACCTGTAACGATAACTATATTTTAATAATGTGGATTTTGGAACTTATGAATGGATAGGCGGTTTGCACTGGTTGGCGGGAGAATAGATAGATAGACATTCTGTACTGCACGGAGAATACATGAAACAACAGCAATAGACAGTACAATAATAAGGCAGGCTTATCACTTGTAGCGACTTCTTCCAGACAACCGTTATTATTTATTTCTTAAAAACGATGGGCACAAAACTTCGTATAATATAGGTGAACTTAATATCATGAGGCATTCTCTACCAGTCTTTGGGTCAAGCAGAAAGGATAAAGAAGAAAAAAAACAGCGTGTTGGGAATGTAAGGAGTCACCTTCAAATTTTGACTAATTACATTAGGTATACTTACGTTTAAAAAAGCTCGTCAATGTATTAGTAGGTAGTATACGTATATTGTAAAAGATGACATACGCAACAACTAGGTAAACAAGTACCTATCTACTTACTTTAGTTTTGTTATAGAATAGGTAGTTTGTCATCGCCTTTTTTACCGCTGCGCTGACGTGGGCTTGGTTTTTATCAACCAAATAACTTTAGAACGATTTTTTGCAAAGATCTTAAAGAGTAAGGTACACATCATGTTTCAACAGCAATGGAGTGTTTCACAAACTTAGAAAGAAAGGAGGAAAATTATCCTTAACATCTTTGCAAAAAATCTTTCTAACTTATTTGGTCAACAATAACCAAAGTCAGCCAGCCGTATTCGGTAGTATGTTTGTTCTACTCGTACAGTGCGTATGATGTTTTCTAGAAACAAGAACCTGTTTGCAAAATATTCTAAGGGTGGTTACATACATTTGAATAGTTAACCATATCAAGGTAATAAGGAAACCTGCACCAGACTCCAGCATCTAAACAGTATCGTGTTTAGACTGAAATGACATCATAAGCTTAAAGTAAATGATGATTACAATCCTTTATGTGTCATGTAGTCATATACTATTTGTTAACTACTCATCTTTATTTTATAACGATATAGCTAAGTAGGTATGTTTAGTAGGTACTTTACTCGATTGAAGCGTATCGCGTAGGAGTAATTATAAATGTAATGCGTATTTTTCTAATTGTATTTAAATTAATTCTAATAAACCTTTGAATTTATCGGCTCTAATGACAAATCGTTATTATGAACTTGTTTGACTACCACACATTGATATTCATAATCAAATGTCCATGTGATATGTGTAAGTAAGTATAGAACACATCACACTACCCACTATATTATCAGCTCCTCTCATCTCAACAGAGCAAGAAACAAAACGTTGAAATTGGTAGAACAGCCACCCGGTATGTTGAACGTTGTGGGTTCGAATCCCACCTGAACTCTTCGATGAATTTTTAAGTGTCCTATTTACTTGACAAAGTTATTGAAGTAAACAAAAAAAGAAATAAAACAGGTTAAAAATTGTTTACATGTTTTGTGTTTGTGCATTTAAAGTTCTAGTGATAGGTAAAGTTTGAATAGGGAGGTAGAATATGTAGACACTTGTGTTACCACCGCAAAAACATGATTGTGCAAAAACAATATTATGAATATTTTTCTACTGTAATGTGGGCGCATTCCAAGGCAAAATTATGCAGATAGGATAGGCTAGACGCAGGAAAGCTTTGATGTTTTATTTCAAAATATGATGTGACACAAACACGATAACCACTCATGATTTTATCTTTTCGCGAAAATATTACTGTACCTATATAATATTTTAAAAGAATGTATAAATATTTTATTAGTCACTATTCTGCTAATCGTAGGTACTTGCTCGTATACCTACTTAGATCCTAATTAAGAACAGTTTTTCATTGTTTGATAGTAAACAAATATCATACCAGTACATTTACCATAATAATAGCACCTAAAAAGGCACTGAATGATTTTGATTAGGGAAGTTTATTAAAGAATTTTAAATATTAAGTACAAGATTATTTCACGAAGTAATTACGTATGTAATAAATAAAAAATCTCACCAAACAAACAGCAAATCAAAACATACGAAAATAGCACACACATCTTGAGGCAACCATTAGTGTTTAGCTAAAAATAATATTCACTAAAAAAGATAAAAATATTTTTATCTGTTGTGAAATTAAAAAAAAAACAAATAGAAAACAACACAACTGTACGCGAAAAGCGCGCGAAAAGTACTATTTATTGGACCGAAGCTCATTGATGTACACGTAGGTGGACTATCGTGTACTTGCCAGAATAGCATTAGATGTTTTGTATTTCTGGTTGTAGAACATAATTTACAATGTACTCGCAGGCCAACTGCTAGTTAGTACTTAGGGTAAGTACCGAAGCTAAATAGTTTCGTGACCAAAACCATTATTTAATTGCGAAACTTGCAACAAGCGAAGCTTTTGTGTCACGCTTAAAAAGCTGTTATCGTAGATATTTTGAGCTTACTGGTTCTGCAGTCTCTCTGTACAGGTAAAATGAGTCTTTACATACCTGAGGTAGGTATACCTATAGGTTCATTTCTCGGTCAGTCGTCCGTAAGTTATGTGTTGTGGTAATAATGTACTAAGTAATTTTATTGTTGTCAGTTTTGTTGAGTCATTGTTTCTTCACACGATGACACATCCTATTCCCTTATGAAAAGCTATGTAGAAGTAATACTTTAAAACATCTAACCACTAATAATTTATTTAAAGAAATAACTTAATACTTATCTGATGATGAGACTAATAGAGACCTTATAAAACTATGCAGGTATGAAATATATGAAGGGAAAAACAGTTGAATACGAATAAAAAAAGAAAGACGTTATAGTGATTTGTTTTTCATGACGTTTATTGGACACCACCAAATACGCTTCACAAACATGTTCACGAAACAAGACGTTTTATCCTTATCTTTACTAATATCCTGTCCTCGTCACACGAGCTTGTTGCAGGTGTGGTAGCAGCAGGGATGGAAGGGCGGGTTGGGGCAGGTGAAGGCCTGGCACGGGGGCACGCAGGGACAGCACTCGCCAGGGTACCAGACTGTGCGGGCGTAGCGCCCGCTGGGCCTCGTGCAGGCGCCGTGGTTGAAGCAGTGCGCTTTGCAAGGGAAGTCGTAGCAGCAGGGTCTGATAAAAAAAATATTGATTAACAAATTTTTTTTCTCATTCGGGAGGCTCTATTACTTAGATTTCTGGAGGGTAATTCATGTGGGGGGGAAAATAAAAATTTTAATTATGCAGACTCTGTGCAGATCTCAGCAGTACGAGCACGTACGAGTCAGCACTCATATAAGCAAGTACGTTTGTTCATAGATCCTACCTAAAGTCTTTACGCCATCATCATCAAGCTGGTAAGCCTATCAATGTATTTACTGCTGGCACATGACGAGTCAGTCTTGCCACGCGAACCTACTTCAGGTTGGAACAATATTTTTTTTTTCATAGTCCTCACAATGTTTTCCTTCGCCAATGGTATTGTGCGTAAGTACCTATATAACTTATAGTAATAGATTTGATAAATCATTTAGGCGCTCAGATTTGAACCAAAAACCTCAATCGCACGTTTTTATCTACTAAGCTACCGCTGACATTATGCCACTAACCAATATACTTCATGTACCTCGGTTCACTAGTTGTAAAATACTCCAGTAAAATATCAGTTGAAAACATCTTTCTGTAGAACGTTTATTTTGCACACTGAAAAAGATCGCACTAGGTATTTGGGTGTGATAAATTTGAATAGCTATGCATGTATCCAGCAAAAAGGCAGGTATTTCGCGAGAGCGGTAAGTGTATTTACGGATAGTTGAGGTTAATGTAGAGCCAAAAATATCCACTGTTGATGGAAGACATGGCTCGGCTTCAGAAGGTTAAAATTACTTCCGCACGTTTAGCATCTGATGAAGTGTGTAGATGCAGTGTTCGTTGAAGCGACGTTTTGTAACAAAAGCTATTGTGCTACGATGATAAATAGCTCTAGTAAGATATATGCCAAACATGTAGGTATCTACTATTTTTATATTTACAGTTACTGCGTTACTGTTCGTTTTGTTGAGTTCATTGAGGATTGACCTACTCGATATTTTTTCTTCTATATTTATATGATCCGGACTTTTTTGCAAATACCTTTGACTGTAGTGTTTTATCATTTCTAAAGTTTGAATAGGTAAATAACCTTTGAGTGGTACCTATGCCTACGCCTTTTTTGTTGTCGCAGGAAAAATGACACTGGCCTGTGATTCCTCTACCCCCATAGTTTTCCATATGGAGAGGGCCTAACGAGAAGCCCCTGAATGACCACTAAAACCTTTGCTACTGCATCGTTTAAGTCAGAATGGGACAAGGGCACCAGCTGAATAGGCTTTCTTTATATCCCGTCCCCTATCTGGTTAATAGGACCGGACATTTGGTGTGGATCTGGGTGATAGCACGTGCCTCGTATGCAACCATAGGTTATCTATTTTTTTTATACTAGAGGCCAACGAGCAAGCAGGTCACCTGCTGATAGATAATCACCGCTGCCCATGAACATCTGCGAGATCAGAGAGGTCGCTGATGCGTTGCCGGCCTTTCAAGAAGGAGTTCGCTGTCCTCTTGAAGGCCCCTAAGTCGTAGCCGTCAGGAAATACTGCCACAGCTAAACTATTCCACCTTACCTCTCTACCGGAGCATTGCTGGGTTCTGAGCAGTAAGAAGGACACTCCTTCTGGTAGGGCTGCGGGCGCGGCTGGCCGTACCGGGGCCGCTTGTAGTAGATGCTGTACTCTCCCTTCACACAGCCGTACCTCGGGGACGGTCGGAAGCTCTCATACCCTCGGGGTAGTACGGACATGCTTGTGAAACGCAAATGGTGTTTGGGAATTCTGTAGGAAAAAAAGCTATATTGGAAACTAGAGTACTAATAAGTTTAATGGTTAACATTATAATGAGTTGAATACCAATATGAATGATATTAAAAAGCTCGATAGGTAGAATTTGATACAAGTAGTTTATCACACGGATGTTTGTCTAGAGTGGGAATCAGTGTATGAGGCAGTGTGTCACTACAAAATGGGCCTTAGAGTTGGTAAAAAAATACGGTAATATTATATCAATAAATTCAATATGTATGTAGGTACACTAAGTAGGTAAAAGTGTTTCTTATCGATAGTCTATTAAGTAGAATTACAATTTTGACTCGACAGAGATTTTCCCTTCCAGCACATGCTGGATAAAATCTGTGACAGTTTTTTTACGAAAACAAAATAACTAGGTAGGTAGGTAGGTGTTGTGTTTCGCCGAGTGAGTGAGGGTACCGGAGGCCCACTCGGGGGGGAAGGGGACAAAAGGTTGGCAGCGCACTTGTGATTCCACTGGTGTTGCAAGTGTCTATGGGCGGCGGCAATAAATTGCTTACCATCAGGTGATCCGCCTGCTCGCCTGCTACCTATCACATAAAAAAAAAAAACTAGGACTTATTACGACTTATTTTCATTACATACCAAGTGATTTTTATAGAACGGGTGAACTATTTTCCTATTTTTATGTATTTTAATATTATTTTTCAATTTTTTATGCAAAATAAATGTTTTACCTACTAAAAATATTTGACATAACTAGACAGCTTGACATTTTGAAAAAAGTTTAATTTTTTTTCTACTATTTATTTTTCTGTTATTGCTACCAGCCAGTGTTTTAACCTTTTTCGTTAAAATATTACATAATATTTTTATTTATTATAATGTAAGTATGTAGGTGGTATGCACATCATAAAACTTATGTAAAATACATTGGTAAAATATTATGTATGTAAGGTAATTAATTATTTAAATTCTATAACGTATGTAGTTTAACCACGTTTTAACGATACAACACCTCATCTCTTCCTCATCACCAGGTGAGATTGCAGCTCAATATCCTGGTTATTCAGAGGTAAGGTATATAGATGGAGGTAAGTATTCCAAAATCATTGACCATCAACCTACTCTACTAATAGTACAATACTACAAATAGTAATTCAAATATGGTTTCTTATTGTTACAATCACGAAATAAAACACGGAAAATCAGCTCCATTAGCTATTATTTATTTACTTATTAAAAAAACAACATATATTTTAGCACTCCACCACAACATTTTATTTCACCTAATACCTATATTACCGCCTGTATCACATACACCATCTATAACGTCATAAATAACGAATATAGTTGCGGGTCTAGGAGACTTGATCCACGCAACAGAACTAGGCCATAATATTATAGCGTCCGAGCTATGGCAATAGCTAGTTACCCTTCTACCACACAGGCATACAAGGACCACAGTAGCCCGCACAGACGGGAACTCCAGGGTAGCTACACCGCTTCGGGGAGCATACGGCTGGTTCTGTGCAGCAGTAACAGGGACAGGGCTTGCAGCGGTTCGGGCGGCAACAGGGAATAGCCAGTGTATCGCACAGGGGAGTTGGCTTCGGTACTGGATTTCCTGGCTGTAACAAAAAGTTTCGGTCAACGACTGCAATGGTGCAGCTATGGTTGGGAACTGCTAGATCATTTCTTTTTTGTGACATTTTTGAAATTGTGATTGCTTACCGCACGTCTGGGAACACGAGAGTAAGTATAAAATAAAGGTTATTGTTAAAACTGAGTGCGATGGTATCTCGGTAAGACGAAGTTTACCCGAAAAGAGACTTACATACGTACAGGCGCACATCAAAGTATACAAAACTGTAAAATTTCCTTAATCAACTCTCACCTTACTGTCAAACGCATTCGGTTGAATGTCCATTGAGGAAATTTGACAGGTTGTGGTTGTGGTTGTCTGTACTTACCTTATCACATGGCGGGCATGGAAGCAGGCATGGTAGGATTGGGGGAGCTGGGCACGGCTCTGGGCACGGCCTCACGGGCGCCGGGCAGGGGGAGCACCCGCCCCCGGGGCACACGGAACACCGGCTGAGGTCATTCCGGGACGCCACGCAAGGCTTCGTGGTGTAGGGGTAGCAGGCGCCGCAGGGCAAACCAGTGCACACGCAGGGATCGTAACTGTAGAACGGAGCACTCATTTTGAGGGTTTTCCTATTTTTTTATAAGATATTTTACTGAATAAAAAATATAACTACAAAATTTTGAAGGGATGACGAAACGGCTTTTGTTATTTGACGCAATATTTTTCTTTTTATTGTTTTTCTTTTCTTCTAGCAAATCTTGGCCAATGAAAAAGGTTTGTATCAGTAAAAAGGTTTGTATGTCAGAGAATTCAGAGCTAAAAGAAGCCTGTCAAGTTGTCAACTGTCATTTATATTAACAAAAGATGAAAAAAATCAGCATAGTGAATTAAAGCTAAAATAAAATAAAATTTCATTTTTATAAATTAAAATACTAAAAACGGAAAATTTTTAAGTGATATTATTATATTTGAAAAATCAGAATGTGTTCTATGAGTTTTTGTCCGACTTGTCCTTCAATCTTACCGTGTGGAGTAGGTCCCTGCTGGTTCACTTGTCCACCTCCCGCACCGTGCTGCCAGCCATGCTGTCCACCGCCGTGCCCCTGCACGCCGTGCCCACCCTGCAGGTTTGCTTTGATGATATTTTTTTTATTTATTGGCAAACGACGAGGGATCACCCCAGGCCATGGTAATAGATTGACGCCACCCATTGAAAATACCAGTGGAGACAAAGGGCACTGTCAACTTTTTAACTTCCCTTCGGGGGAAAGGATTGAGCCTTCAGGACCCTAATTCAATGCAAATAAACACTATGCAAATAAACACTATTTTTACCGTGGGAGA
Organism: Cnaphalocrocis medinalis; assembly: GCA_014851415.1. Classification (NCBI taxonomy): domain Eukaryota; kingdom Metazoa; phylum Arthropoda; class Insecta; order Lepidoptera; family Crambidae; genus Cnaphalocrocis; species Cnaphalocrocis medinalis. The sequence goes on along the minus strand of CM026275.1, from coordinate 10,620,675 downwards.
GCCATGCTTCGGCATGAATTGGCCGGCTCGACCCTAGACCACGGCCTCACAGAAGACGGGCGTAAAGCAGCTGCGTCGAGTGAGTGAGGGCACCGGAGGGAGGCCCAATTGGGGGGAAAGAGGGTCAAAGGTTGGCAGCGCATTTGTGACTCTACTAGTGTTGCAGGTGTCTATGAGCGGTGGCCACCATCAGGTGATCTGTCTGCTCGTCTGCCACCTATTACAAAAAAAAAATCCAAGCGCTGCTTCACATCAGTGTTTTGTTAGACCGTGTGGTGTCACTACGGTCGAGCTGACCCATTCATGGCAAAGCTCTCCCGCAGTCTATGGTATGTCATGTTATTAGTGGATAATGGTTTCTTTCTTTATGCTTTCAGGTGCCAGCCGATGTTCCGGCAGTGCCCTGCACCCGTCATCCCAGACCTGGTGCCGCCGATAGTGCCCATGCTGCCGCCTTGCAGACCACGCCGCGCGCCCCCTAGCGACCCCCCTCCGTACCCGCCTCCGAAACCAGTCTGCTGCCCTCCTGTTTTACCGTGTTGTCCTCCGCCGGAACCGTGCGATCCTCCACCGGTAAATAACCGAAGTCATGGTTAGGTTCTGTAATTTTTCGTAAGCTAAGCTGTAAAATATGAGTACGGATGAATACGGTAAGAAAAGTCGCTGGATCCCACATTTAGGTATACGTGACATTTATACCATTACTAATTCAAATTGGTTTTCAATGATCCGTGGTGCTGATAGAAAAGAACCTCGTGTCAGCCAAACACAAAAATTAGTTAATTTATTAATATCTATTTAATGATGTCTTGTCTGACAACAGTATTTGTAGCCAGCTCACAAAATACTTGACGTGTACAACGTATGAATAGTTTGTAGATAAAAACTATTTTGGTCGCAGGTTTGCCCTTGTCCAGAACCGACGCCCTGCTACCAGCCAGTTTTGCCCTGCTGCAATCCTCAATGTCCTCCTCCTATCATTCCGAAGCAAAGGCCAATTTGCCCAAGGGCGCCCCCCGCTCCGTTCCCTTGCTTGCCGATCTGCCGCAGCTGTTGTCCTGACTGTGACCTGGACCCAGTGACGAGGAGACGACCGCTAATAGTTCACGACAGCGTCTTCGCGCAGAGGCCGACGAGCCTGCCAGCGGACTGCTTCTCAAAGAGAAACCCTAACGTGCGGTACAAGGTTGCTAACTACTCGAAACCGGTAATTATTTACATTTTCTTCTATTACTTTTTTATTTAGAAGTTTTAAGAAGTTTGCAGGGTGGAATAAATTGTATCCTACCTACATATTTAAAGAGGATATTAGCTACTAGTAAAAAATATTGCTGTGAAATCTGAGTAGAAAGTCATGCAGCGGGCTTATGTAGTATCACTGACACCCATCATAATGCAGTTGCCCCCCTCGGCGACGATGAACGAGAGAGTGGAGAAGGAATCTCGAAAGAAAAAGTTCACGCCTGCTTATTCAAAAATATTCATGACTTTTTTGTCCATTCCAGGATCGATGTTGCTATGAAGTTCCGGTTCCACTTGTGTGACGATGTAACTAAGAAGATACTGTGGTGATATTTATTTAAATGTGCATGTTGGTCGGTTTGTTTATATAACGTTAAGGAATAATTTGAACTGTTATTTTTGTGGCTCTTATTAAACTTTATATTTTCATTTTAAACTGTTTTTTCGTAAACGTAGATATAGCTTGCGATACTCGATACAGTTGTAAGCGATCTATTTTAGTGCCTGCGCACACGGTGGAGTCAAAACTACGCACCTCGAATAAAACCTTCCGCCGCCTTACCTTAGCAGGGAAAAATAAAATCAATCTGCGGCCAAAAACCCTTGTCTGCGCAAGCTCTTAAAAGGCGAGAATGATAATATGGATTATGCTAGCACTCACTCGAAGATCCTGCCTAGCATATGAGAGACATTCGGGACATTCACTTTCAAACGGCGGGATCCTGCAGAACTCTGGATTCTACACATAAACTGGACTGCAGTGTGACAGGGCGGTCATAATATGCTCAGTGCCAATAAAAAGGCTAACAAAGGATGCATTATGTGTATGTGGGACGAACTAGACCCTCCGGGGCCACCTCTACGAACCGTTCAGGTTCATAATGTCCCTTTCCCATAATGTCCCTCGAGTCAAAAGGTCCCTTTCCCGGAATGTCCCTTTTCCCAAGAGGTCCCTTTCCCGAAATGTCCATTTCCCATAAAGTCCCTTTCTCGAATTGTCCCTTTCCTAAAATGTCCCTTTCCCGAAATGTCCCTTCCTACAACAGATAGAATAATCGATTGGAGATATTTGAAATATGGATGAAATAAAATAAAACTATGCTGTCATGTATGCCTCCCGGAGTCCCGGGCTACCTACTACAAGACCCTCCCGGAGTCCCGGGCCACCTACTACAAGACCCTCCCCGGGCCACCTACTACAAGACCCTCCCGGAGTCCCGGGCCACCTACTACAAGACCCTCCCGGAGTCCCGGGCCACCTACTACAAGACCCTCCCGGAGTCCCGGGCCATCTACTACAAGGCCCTCCCGGAGTCCCGGGCCACCTACTACAAGACCTCCCGGAGTCCCGGGCCATCTACTACAAGGCCCTCCCGGAGTCCCGGGCCATCTACTACAAGGCCCTCCCGGAGTCCCGGGCCACCTACTACAAGACCCTCCCGGAGTCCCGGGCCACCTACTACAAGACCCTCCCGGAGTCCCGGGCCACCTACTACAAGACCCCTCCCGGGCCACCTACTACAAGACCCCTCCCGGGCCACCTACTACAAGACCCCTCCCGGGCCACCTACTACAAGACCCCTCCCGGGCCACCTACTACAAGACCCGTCCCGGGCCACCTACTACAAGACCCTCCCGGAGTCCCGGGCCACCTACATGAATTATTAGCTAAATAAAACCAGAAATACGCTTATAATAGTTTTATTTTTCCACAAACACGGCACGGCACTTCGGAATACGAAGCACAGTTTCGGGCGCACCCCGACGAATCCGCTGCGAGCGTCCCATGTTTACCCTGCGGGGGCCAGGTGCGCACGCCACTAGCAAATCTTGGTGCAGCACGTGTAAATGGTGATGCACGGGCAGCAAGGCGGACAGCAGGGTGGTGGACAAGGAGGCCCGCAGGGTCCACAGGGTCCGCAGGGTCCACAGGGTCCGCAGCACCTACAAAAGAGAATAACTTTGTGAACTTTTTGGATGAACACTGGAGCGCGCACAGGATCCGTTAACCAGTGATGCCTGGCTAGATATCAATACTATACGTACATTTTGGTTCTGGGGTTTAGAAGAGTACGTAAAAGTCGAAAATAATCAAGACTTGATCTGTGGAAAAATTTGCAAGTTTCGATTTTTAAGCTATTTGAGATTTTTTTGGGAACTTTTTTATTTGTGTGTATCACGCGAAAGGATTTTATTGTACTGATCTCTCTAGGCAAACTACTTATACAAAACACTTTGTTTTGACTTGAAAATGGAAAAAGAGTAGAACATTTTGTTTCTAAATTCTTTTTAACGCTTAAATGAACTGCCAGAATTTACTCAAGCACAATACATAGAACAAACCTTTTTTGAATGTTGAGACTAAAGACCCACTCACGGACCTTTTTTAATTTAAAAAGTCTCGTAATTTGTTTGCGATTAACATTGGATCTGTTCATAGTTCTGTATTAATGATCGACGAGAATAACTTTGCTTTGCGTTACTTTTTCAAAAATTGTTCATAACTGAATAAAAACTATTTGGTTCTAAATGTGCCATGAAAAACGCTTTTGATTAAAAATATGTGAACGAAATCATAGCCCTACTGAAAAATAATGTTTATTTGCTATTAGGAAAACTGATCAAATGTGATTAAAATTTTCAAGTGAATATTATTTTTAGATAAAATTTTAAACTAAATTCAACAAGTGGTTAGTATTATTGATGCTTAAAAGTATTATAGATTAGTCTTGAGAGCGCTTATGAAAATACTATTTTAAATAAAATTGTAGTTAAATTGCGTTATATTCTCCATTTTTTTTTGTTGATATTAGGTTAACGCTTAACCACAATCATACAATCGCACCTGATGGAAAGTGTCAAAGATGTTACGCGCTTACCTAAAAAATACATGTTCACTCTAGCCTTAATAAAATGATGTTGTATTTATTTAAGTACCGGCAACTATTAAGAATGGGGCGGAACCAGAACTACTGTGCACCTCTGACTTCCTGCAAAAGTCGAGAACTTAAAGGAGGAATTCTCTACACGGACTGTTTCTGTTTGCGTCGCAACGGCCTGCAGTATGACTGTCGACGAACCGGATGCCAAAACTCTCCGCTGTGCCAGAATGTGCCCGCACCTCTCTGCGAGCCCTCGCGCGTCGCTTGCTACACACATTTCAAGAACCCACATGCAACAGCTTTAACTCAAATATGCTGTATGCGACCTGATTTTAGAATGTGAAGTAATCCGCTGGAAAACGACCATGACGTAACTTAACTCCTAATAAAATCACATGCACTAAAATCTGAACGTGCATGTTCAGCTTTACCAAAAATAAAATCTTCTTTCAAGGTCAAGAAAATACTGCCACAAAAGAATATTTTCAATATTGGAATGTGAAAAATAGAAATAGTTCAAAATCTGAAATAATTGACAGAAGAAGTTTTGACTTCGACTATTTCAGATGTATTATTGTATTTTAAATGTGAAAAAAATCGTAAATTATTAAAATTCCAAATTTCCCAAGTGTTATAAAATTTCTAAACCTTTTGATGATTTTGTAATCAAATAATAAATATACATAAAAGAAAAGCACCCTCCTCTGTTTAAATTTGTCATCTTCGCTTAAGGGACTGTTGTATTATCTTTTTCTTCCACAATGTAAGTATTATAAACTAAAACTCGGGATGCAGGTCTTGTTAAAGTTGGTTTTCGTAACATTTGTTTTAAATTACAGGTGTACGCCATGTGGTCCTATGATATGCTACAAATACGAAGACTGCGGTCCTGCGGTAAGTTGTAGTCTAACATTCATCTCGGGGCGCTTTTGTAATTCATAATAAGCAATAGACCCATACTGACCCAGTAGCTTATTTTGATGAGCATCTACTCCTACCTACCTCGCGTGCCTTTCCCATAAGATTTACAATGCTATTTAAATATTATTTTGGCACTTTTTTAGCTCCAATGCCTGCCTCGTTCTGCATTCAAGCGTAACGGACTGCAAGACTGCCACTACTTCCAGCAGGGTTCGATCCGATACTTGTGCCGGGCGAGCCCTTGCTGCCCTCGGCCGTGCCCGCCTGCCTGTCCACCGTGCGTCCGTCGGCCACCTCCCGGCAAGACATACGTAACCCGCTTCAGCGATTTCGATCTCAAATCGCAGTGGTAGCATGTTGTATCGCCATGCCTCCTAGCAACTCTCGGTAATAAACTCTTCCGATTTTCACGACGGAGTGTGGCTGGCGGTTTTATCTACATGCATCTAAAACTTATAATTTTATTTACAGAAAGGAAAAGCCTCCGAAGGAGCGTCTCGAGCGGAGGAGGGTGGCACGGAAAAAAAGGATGAAAAAGAAAATCAGCTGAAGAGGACGAAGAGCCGTGAGTTGCGCGGAGGGATAATGTACTACAGTTGCCATTGCATCAAGCGTAATGGCCTGCAGCACGACTGCCGTCGCACGGGGTGCGGCGGCGAGCCGGCCTGCCTGGTGCTGCCCGACCCCCTGTGCGCGCCCAGCCAGCTCACCCGCGCCCGAGGTCTAGCGGACCCGGCGCCCCTGGCGGCGCACGTTCGCGCTCAAGGGGGCAACTCATCGGGAGGGGCAGCAGATTCAGGCTCCGGCGGAGGCAAGAGGTTCATAGTGTGCGAACTAAAAGGCATCGTCCCGGATTCCGGTGCTGACAAGTCCGGCGGTGGCAAATGCTGTAAGTTTCCCAATCCGATTGCAGTTCCTACGCAAAGCTCGGCTCCTAGAGCCTGTTGTGTTTGCAGCAGTGGCTTCAGTGCACCAAAGACTACCGTAAATACTTCTAGTAATTCTAGATGCCCCTGTTCAAGTAAAAGTGCAGCCGCAGCGGCAGCCGCAGATGCTCAGAATTCAAATTCTATTTTTGTACTCGATGAAAAAACTATAGAAAGTATCATGAACCGTTTCGAGAGTAAAGAGAAGGCACCGAGCGACATGGTAACGGGGCCAGGTGGACGTCTCCGGAAAGCGGTTAAGCCTACGAATAAAGAAGAAACTTGTACGAGGCCGGGTTGCGTCCATTGGCAACCACCGCCACCCTGTGTGTGGGATCTCCCTTGCAAGGCAGATTGTTTCGAGACTCCAGCGGGAATACAACCAGGCCGCAATCCCCTTTCGAGTGGTTATGGTAAATCTACTCCGGGCCGCAGTAGTGGGGGCGGTGGTGGTATGGTGAAACTATTAACTCCCGAATGTTGCAGAGGTTACTGACACCCGAATGTTGCGCAGGTTGTTCATCGGGCGGGGGTGGCGCGTCGAGTAGCGGAGGCCCAGCAGCGGGGCTGCCGGTGCTGGTGATGAAGCTCTGCTAATAGACTGAACGAATGCACGCCCGAAGTTCGAAAGGCTTAAGAAAAAATGCAAAATGCTATACGCTATTGTATATTATATACTAATGATTTGAGATTCTGTTGTTTCACTCTCCTTCCTGTAGCCACTCCCTCTAACATGCACTTACAGAACTTAAAACGTCGTAGTACACAGCCACCTCATCTAACCTCAAGTCACTCCAGGCACTCTGAACCTTCACACAGCCACTCCAGGCACTCTGACCTCCACCCAGCCACTAGGCACTCTGACCTCCACACAGCCACTCCGCCCTCCACCACAGCCACTCCAGGCACTCTGACCTTCACACAGCCACTAGGCACTCTGACCACCACACAGCCACTCCAGGCACTCTGACCACCACACAGCCACTCCAGGCACTCTGCCCTCCACCACATAGCCACTCCAGGCACTGATTCACCTCCACCACACAGCCACTCCAGGGACTCTGATTCACCTCCACCACACAGCCACTCTAGGCACTCTGATTCACCTCCACCACAACACAGCCACTCCTGGCACTCCACCTCACACAGTCACTCAAGGTACTCAGACCTCCACACAGCCACTCCAGGCACTGACCTCTACACAGCAATCCATGAAATGAAAAACAATGTTTACTATCGATACACTTTATTGACTTCACTTATAAAACTGCACACACTAAGTTAGGGCTTCAGATAACTTCTAGGTCCGGCCCCACTCCATCTTCGATGGCTTGGCGCCACGAGGGTCCGAGCCGGCAGCGGCCAGAATCACTCTGAAGCACCTCGACCTTCATGCTCAGCAGATCTTAGTGCAGCATGTGTAGATGATAATTTTAGGGCATCCGCCTTTGCAACACCTTTGGAAGTAAAACATTAAAATTAGTTCAAAGCAACCGTAAGGCTAAACTGAACAGTTTAGTAGGACTCCACACAGCGTCTAGCTACCATCAGGTGATGGGTCTGCTCGTCTGCTACGTATCGCTTAAAAAAATACCCTGTTTAGCCTCTTGCTCTTTATCATTTACTTCGTACCTTAATTATTTTTAGACCAAAAACTTCTGGAAGTTAGTTTTTCTAAAATAAATTAGTTCAGAACCACTTACATTTTGGCAGGTGTTTATAGCAGCAATAGCAATAAAATATAGGTATGTAATTATCTTAAAATTATAAACTTTTTGTAAGTCTTTAGAATAGTATTTTATAGATTTTTTTCCTATTTATATTTTCATTATGTATGAACGAATTAATTAAACTGATTGATTAATCGTGTCAATCCAATAAGTTGACTTGACATATTCTGTAACCAAATAATCATTTTTGAATTTCTTTCAATTTGACAGGTACCAAAAAGTTTATATAAATAAAAATATCAATATTCTCAGTCAAGTTCAAACTTATATTTTGTATGAGGTTCAGTATGTATGTAGTATGTTACAGTATCCGTTTTTAATCTTCATTCAACCTTCTAAAAGAGCTTAATAAAGACGGATTTACTTTTTATTTTTTGAGCTAATCGGAAAGTTCTCATGGTTAAATAAAATACTTGATAAAAAGACGACCACATAAAGGTCATGTTACGTAAAAAAGTATTGCAATAAAACTTTTATTTATAAAATCGTAAAGTATGCACGTTTGCATGAAAAATACGCTATGGGCGGTTAGAAGCACAACAATAATATTAAAATTACGAGACAAGTAGGTGCTTCGAAAAAGCAGATACCCTTCTATTACTGACGTACCACCTTTTCTAAAACATACCACGGTACCTTAAAAAAATTGCCTGATGATGACAAATATCTGTCCTGTCACTCACTCTCACTCACACTCACTCTATACTTCAAAAGTCAATTATTAAAAACAGCTAAAAGAATCAAATTTTTTGTAAAAATCTTTAAAATCAAAATACTAAAATGTGTAGCCCTGTTGAAAAATTGCCTAGTTACACGGAGCCTCTACCGTGCATCCCGTGCTATCCAGTCCAGGTAAAGACTTAAATTTTCTGGAGAATGCTACCATGTAAGGGTTCCCTGTATTACACTAAGCAGTATTTCTCCTGTGAAACTTCAGAACCACTTACATTTTGGCAGGTGTTTATAGCAGCAATAGCAATAAAATATATGTAATTATCTTAAAATTATAAACTTTTTGTCAGTCTTTAGAATAGTATTTTATAGATTTTTTTCCTATTTATATTTTCATTATGTATGAACGAATTAATTAAACTGATTGATTAATCGTGTCAATCCAATAAGTTGACTTGACATATTCTGTAACCAAATAATCATTTTTGAATTTCTTTCAATTTGACAGGTACCAAAAAGTTTATATAAATTAAAATATCAATATTCTCAGTCAAGGTCAAACTTATATTTTGTATGAGGTTCAGTATGTATGTAGTATGTACAGTATCCGTTTTTAATCTTCATTCAACCTTCTAAAGAGCTTAATAAAGACGGATTTACTTTTTTATTTTTTTGAGCTAATCGGAAAGTTCTCATGGTTAAATAAAATACTTGATAAAAAGACGACCACATAAAGGTCATGTTACGTAAAAAGTATTGCAATAAAACTTTTTATTTTATAAAATCGTAAAGTATGCACGTTTGCATGAAAAATACGCTATGGGCGGTTAGAAGCACAACAATAATATTAAAATTACGAGACAAGTAGGTGCTTCGAAAAAGCAGATACCCTTCTATTACTGACGTATTTTCTAAAACATACCACGATACATCACGATACCTTAAAAAAAATGCCTGATGATGACAAATATCTGTCCTGTCACTCACTCTCACTCACACTCACTCTATACTTCAAAAGTCAATTATTAAAAACAGCTAAAAGAATCAAATTTTTTGTAAAAATCTTTAAAATCAAAATACTAAAATGTGTAGCCCTGTTGAAAAATTGCCTAGTTACACGGAGCCTCTACCGTGCATCCCGTGCTATCCAGTCCAGGTAAAGACTTTAAATTTTCTGGAGAAATGCTACCATGTAAGGGTTCCCTGTATTACACTAAGCAGTATTTCTCCTGTGAAACTTCAGAACCACATTTAGTAGACACTGGACTAACACAGTATCAAGTGTAGTGCAAGATTTTTAGTCCATCGTAGGTGGATGGGTGAACCAAACCCTCAACCCTTAGGGTATGAGGCAGGCTCAATACCAAATGCACCATCGAGGCTAATCAACTACATTAAAGCCTCCAACTTACCACTCTTAGTTCATTCCATCACCCACCACACCATTAATCTTTTCAAATCAAACTTGCTTGATCACTTTTTCAAAATCAATCAACGGCCTCGATGGCGCAGTGGCTAAGGTGTTCGCCCGAAGCGCGGAAGGTACCGGGTTCGATTCCCGGTCAAGTCAATTTAGGAAACTACATTTTCTAAATTTTCTTGGGTCTGGGTGTTCTGGGTTGACGCCTCCAGTTAATTATCGTCACCTGGTACCCTAGTACAGGGGTTGCCTTAGTTTGAGACCAGGTTAATTGGTGTGATTGTCTGGCGCGCATTAATTTATTTATTTTTGAAGGGCCCCCCATGCCTCCCTTGTGGCATGGACCCTGTGACGGTGCGGCGGCCTCTAATCGTGCACGATAGCACGTTCGACTACAGGCCAACGAGCTGGCCGGGCATGCTGCTCAACAACCAGGACAAAAAAGTGCGGTATCAGCTGATTAATTACGAGAGACCGGTGAGATATTCTTAATTAGTCGGTTTTAGCTTAGGATTGGGATGCAGCCAGATCTGATTCAACAGCACTTTATCAGTATTTGGAGAGTTTGGAGGCACCCTTAGGTATCTGCTAATTTGATGAATACTTTATTGTTGTTTTTGTTTATTTTCAGGCTATGTCTCACTATCCAACGTGTGCGCCATCATACAACTAACGTTGATCGGTGAGCAAAGACCTTTATAATTTTTTGCATCATTGCATTTAGATAATTTATTGTCTCATCATCATAATGGACAATACGACAAAAATATTTTTCACCATTTTTATATGCTTTTCAAATAAAGAAAGAAAAAAAAGGTGACCCGTATTTGTTAGTTTTAATTAAATGTGTGTATTTATTTAAATAAACGTCTTTTAAAAGGCAGAATAATATACCGGAAGTGACGTAGCCCTGCGGCTGAATATAAAATGATGTCGGTGCTTACTTACCTACAATAAAAAAGTTAAGGTCAAAGAGAATAAGATCACTATGTTGCCTCTGTCATAATTGTGTCCTCTGTCACAGTTGTTTCTGACTCTGAAGTAGCAGAAACATTTCAGTCTTTCTTTTCTAGTATAGCAGTCACCACCACTAACAAACTAAACTCAAGCGCACATCTTGCTGCTTCTCTGCTCAAATCACATGTTGATGAATGCAAGACTACCTTTAAATTTACTCATATCAATTCTGATATAATTTTAAAAACATTCAAAGAATTGAATATGAAAACCAACTGAGGATTTATGGGGACTCTCGGTAGACATACTAAAAAATATAATACATGCTATCGCACCCCATCTAGCTATGATATTCAATAAATGTGTTGACGACGGTGTATTTCCCGATATGATGAAATACAGTAAAATAATACCATTATTCAAATCGGGAGAGAAAAGTGACCCGTCTAACTTCAGACCAATTTCTTATACTACCAGCTCTTAGCAAAATTTTTGAAAAAGTAATATTCATCCAGTTATTGGCTCATTTGAATTTGAATAAAATATTGCCCAGTAAGCAATTTGGATTTACAAAAGGTAAATCCACTACTGATGCTGGAGTGGCGCTTATCAAGCATGTCTTGATGCGTGGGAAAATAAGCGAGATGCTATTGGTATATTCTGTGACTTGTCAAAAGCCTTCGATTGCGTAAATCATGAAACGTTGCTTATGAAGTTACATCATTACGGTGTCTTAGACAACTCAATTAGTCTAATCAAATCTTATTTATCTGATAGGATTCAAAAGGTGAATGTCAATGGAATTAACTCTTCGGGTTGCCCCTTTAGTTATGGGTGTACCCCAGGGCTCGATATTGGGGCCGTTGCTGTTTTTAATCTACATAAATGACCTTCCTTACTATACTAAAGATCTATGTGAGATAGTGTTATTTGCTGACGATACATCCTTAACTCCACAGTTTTTTCTAGGCATCACTCTGGATTCCAAATTGCAATGGAGCCCCATATTGCTGCCTTGGCAGGAAGACTTAGTTCAGCTGCATATGCAGTTAGGAAAATAAGGAATCTGACTGATATTGAGACTGCAAGGACTGGTATATTTTAGTTATTTTTCATAGTCTGATGTCTTAAGGTCTATTGCTGTGGGGATCCGGTGCTGACATACAAGCTATCTTCATATTGCAGAAGAGGGCAATTCGCGCCATCTATGGCCTTAGATCACGTGACTCACTTAGAGAATTATTCAAGGAAATAAATATTTTAACCGGTAGCTTCTCAATACATTTTGATTGCATTATGTTTTGTACGTAAAAACTTGCAGCTTTACTCGCGAAAATCTGATTTTCATAGCTTTAACACACGAAATAAAAATAGGCTTGCGGTCCCAAATCTAAGACTTCATAAATTGGCAACTCATTTGTGGGATTGAGTATAAAATGTTTAATAAGTTACCACAAAGAGTAATTGACTTACCATTGCATGAATTTAAATTTCATATTAAAAACTGTTTAATGCAGAAAGGCTACTATAATGTAGAAGATTATTTAGATGATAAGGATTCCTGGACATGTTAATCTCCTCGCCTATTCTATTAAATGTATAATTTGATTTTATAATTTTACTTTGACGATTATCTAAACGATATAAAGCATTGTACACATCATACTGTTATTGTAATCTTAATAATATTTTTTATTATCAGAATGAAAATTGTAATACTGATCATAATTTGAAAAGAGTGACTACTGAGTTTCTTGCTGATTCTTCTCGGTAGAAATCGACTTTCCGAATCAGCGGTAGCTTACATAATATTTGACATTCATAATTGTTCTATAAGGACTTAAATTGAATAAAGAATATTTCTATTTCTATTTCTATTTCTAATTGTCAATGTCAATGTTTGTCTTACTACTAGAGTTTTATTTTCATATCGTTATAATAAACACCGACTGCTTACTTTTGCTGGACGTCTAGTCAGAAGGCAAGCATAGTCATGATTGCCTTGACGACTCATCACGCTTTTACTTTGGATTTGAAATCGATTGCCATTACGACAAGCCAAGGATAACACTAAGGCTTAGCACTAAGGATAACACGTTGGATTTCGCATGCTACCAACACGGATAAAGGGCAAGGAAAAGTGGCAGCCTGCATTCACTGCATCTTTCTGCAATGAAAATTCTTCTTCGCTGTCTATTTTACAATCATAGGTTACGAAATTATTCGTTTTTGATTCGTAAATCGTAATCGTAATTTTGACGTTTGTTGTTTGGTTTATGACATTTTGTTTGCGCCTAGCCAAGGATTTTGAATGAAACAAATTGCTGCACATGAAATTATTTACTTATATTTTTGATTTAAAAATTATAAATTGACATAAAAATTGCGTTTACATAATGATGATTGCCGAATCCTTAACATTCCGCCCTCTATTGACAGGCATGAGGGATGGCTATCACAACTTCTTCTTTCGTTCGCTGTTGTTCTTCTTTATGCCACCTGCATCACGGAACCCGCTGCACTGAACTCACACTCGTATACTGGGGGTCTAATTTGAAGTTGGCAAATACTTTCGTTCGGTTGAGCTGAGAGTCAACCAAACGTAATTTGTTTTGCGATAACGAAATGTCTTTGAGGACGGACACTCTTTTACGATCGGAGACCATAGAGTTTTGAAATCAATGAAAGTGCCGCCGAAAGATTATGTTTATGGCGTCTCCACACACTTGATCAATTGAAGCAATTGAATTTTATAAACAATGAAATTTTTCATAAATAAAATGTTTTGACTGTTTATATAAACAGATTGTTGCTTAATATGTTTAAAAGAAGGATTTTACATTATGAAAACATGTAAATTAGTCATATTTTTATAAAAATAGATGCTTTGGCAGTTTAGCGTTTGTTTTCTTTGCTTATACTCAACAAAGCTGTAAAGAGAAAAGAGAAACTAAAAAAAAAAGTGACAGCTGATCAAAACAAAACTATAAAAAATACTATTGTTTAGTTTATTTAATTTTTAGATAAATTTGTACATTGTGTAGTTGTTTGTAAATTTAATAGGTAATGGTGAAGGATTGCAAAAATGTCTCGATTGAGAGAGATCGGATCGGAGATCTACGTAACCTCAAACTACATGAAGGAATTAATTTGGACTTTGAATAACTAAATTTGGTGCTTGTTGGCTTGTTGTATCAAAAGGTTTGTAATGTTTAAGTATTTTCCATTGATCCGAGCATGTAAAGTTTTGCCTTATTTGGTTTCTACCCTTACCTTTTAATTTCTTTAAAAATTAAAAGGTACATGGATCTATTAAAGAGTATGTACCTAGGTATAGGGATCTCTTTCCATACTTAGCATATGAATCCCAGATTTATACAAAACTATCAGTCTGGAACCCATAGTAGGTATGCTTAGAGAATGATTGCGGAATGTTTGATAAACTACCATCAAGCGACCTTTGCTGCCCATTAACAGAGGTACCAGGCAAACTGATTTATTGTTACACATTTCAAATACTGTCCAATATGTACTGGTATTTATCTCAGATTCAAACCACGACTTCCATTCTTATACACTGAGCTATCACTGCCATATTATTACAGAGTAGATAATATTATCATTATAATTTTATCAATAATACCATAATTTTCTTACTTACAGATCTCTCTCTACAACCTGCGACGAATTGAACACAGGAAGATGTCACTACAAGCTATTGTATATTAGCAAAATTTATTACCTAGTTTAAGAAGACTTGTAAACATTGAGCAATAAAGAATATCTATTTATGTTCTTGTTATAAGAATACACGTCTTGTCTATGACAACCCTAGGATGGCGTGTGTGGTCTATGCCTCTTGTCTGTGCTTATGTCGGTGTCTGGTCGAACTATATTTGTAAACCTAATTAATTACCTAAAATAAAACAAGTCTTCAAGTCAACAAGAAGTTATTTATTTATCAACAAAGCCCATACACCAAAATAGTACAGTTCTGATTTTCATTTGAGCAGTAAGTTAGCTTCTTGTCTTGTGATGTTAGTGTTCATGCATTATGATTTATGCTTAAGACACAGTTAATGCTTTGAGATTTTTTTAATTACCTAATTATAAATATTTTACTATATTTATAATTAAGTAATTGAAAACTCTTTACCAGTGATACTTTAGTAGGTATCAGCCTATATAATGTCCCACTGCAGGGCAAGGGCTCTATCATAGAAATCAAGTCTACGCTACTATGATGGGATTAGGCTTAATCACCACACTTGCCTTATGCAGATTGGTGATCACAAACCCGTGCTATGCTGACTGGGAATCGAACCCGGGACCTGAAGATTATGGCTCGGTACTAAACCACTAGACTAGAATTCTAATAATTATGAGGTATTTTTACTAGGTACAAAAAAGAGCTGAGGTATCAGCCTCATTGGGCTTGGCAAAATAAAACAATTTAATTGTTTAAAGATATTTTATTAGAAAGTTTAACAGTAACAACTTGACGCAAGCTATAAGATCAATAATTCAAATTAATCTCAAAATAGGTATGTAGGTGCCTGCATA
This sequence comes from Cnaphalocrocis medinalis, assembly GCA_014851415.1. NCBI lineage: Eukaryota > Metazoa > Arthropoda > Insecta > Lepidoptera > Crambidae > Cnaphalocrocis > Cnaphalocrocis medinalis. The sequence continues at coordinate 10,605,362 of CM026275.1, read as the reverse complement.
ATCTTTGTGTTCAGCATAGAATAGAAAAAAAATATTGACAATTATTGCAATATGTTCATAAAACAATTATTATTTTATTTAAGTATTTTCTATAGTGACTCCACTGTGACTGGTGTTGGGCTGGAGAGACTGGTGTCCATCTGCCATATGCCATCATCGGTCATAAAATCTGTAAACATAAATAAATACATAATATAAGTATCAACCAAAAAATGCACTACCGGAGATCTATTAATTGAATTTATAAGTTCATTATTTACTCTTGGTACCTAAACCATTTCTTTCATTGGATTTTTCGGTGACTTAACCAATGATCATCATTTGGATGGCTGATTTTCTATTATGATGATTTTCTATTTCATAACTTTCAAACAAACAACAAACAAAATACTTTTATTGCTGTTTAAACAGGGGTGTTCACTGTAGGTACCTACTTAGATGCATAGAACCTAGTTTAGTGATTTATGGATCTGTAAATATTGTCTTTATTTAGGAATAGTTAGGTAAGTTCTTAAATTTCTTAGTGTACCTAAGTACTTGAGTTACCTATCCATAACTTTATTTAACCTTTCGGTATGAGATTTTGAATGAGATAAAACGATAGGTAGGTATAGGTCTATTTATGTTAGGTTAAAATATATTAGTAGGTAGGTAAGGTACCTACATACCTCGACCAGATGCATCCCACAACCACAACTAATTATTACATAAAAGGGCACCATATCCTCACAATCGCTCTTCAAAAGGAATCTCTCTAAACTCTACCAGCCGTTTCACTGCAAAAAAACACAAATTATTAAGTATATAATAGATACATGACCATTTTTTTCTAGACATAATAACTAATATTTATTTACCATTATTTCCTTTAAACTAACTTTACAGGTATTTGTTAAGTACCTAATTTGCTAGTAAACTCTTATCGTAACTTTTATATGACAAATTAATAGATTAATTAATATAATTTCTAATCTTCCGATGTATGTATGAAATGTTCAAACGAAGTACAACACCTTTCGAGATATCGTAAAATTTGACATAAAACCCCGAGACTTGAGCTGTCAAATTCAATTTTACGAATGTCATTTTAAGCTTTCAAATTAGGGTTTGAGACAAGTCCTGTCAAAACAACTTCCATCGGTCTCAAACGAAAGAATGGTCACTTCAAATTAGGAAATGGCATTCTCAATCGTTTGGTTGAGTCTCAAAGTGACTTCAAATTAGACCCCCTGAACTCGCAACTCGCACAGAACTCTAAACGCCAACTCGCATACGGAACTCGAACTCGAACTGAACTCGCACTGAAGCGATGCAGGCGCTTCTGGTTGCGAAGTATTTCGGTCTAGCGCCTAGCCGCTAATTTTGAATGAAAATAACGTGTTGCACTTGAACTTTTATATTTTGATAAAAATAAAAATCTAGATAAAATTACATTGTTTTGTTTTTGACGTTTGACGTGTTTTGACGTCTTAGGAACAATTTTTTTTTAAATCGGACCTAGTGGGTACTTACTATAATGAGGTTGGTTGGTGTCAATCCTGAAACTGAACATATTTTTTTTTAGTCAATATGAGCAAAGGCTTTAAAAATCTGACTAGCCGAGTGATGACGTCAAACGGGGTTTTTATATTCTATTTATTTTCTCCGTAAATACCTTTTTAAAATTCTGAAACTATTTTTTCCTCAAACATCTATTAGGCTAATCTAGAAATGGTATTTTTTGTTTCGAGAAATATTTTTTTGTCGTATTGTCCATTCTTGGAATTTTTTGACCATGATTCAATAGTCATGTCCAATGCAACCTATTTTTAAGTATTTTTTTTTCGCATTGAAAGCTCACGAAAAAACAAAAGTTGACATTTTATTCTCAGACATTTTACATATCTACTGTCAAACGTTTGGAAGCGACTCAAAATTTTTAAGTTAAATAATATTTTTTTGTAATAATTCTAAATTGTGCAGTTAATTATCATAAAAAAGTGCAAAATGTGTGACCGTATGTGTCTTATTAGCAGACTGCAAGGCGTCATGTCAGCAATAGGGTAAGTTGGACTGTGTAACTGGGACTATGAAAGATTTTCTGACTGTTTACTATTTAGCCAGGTAACTTAAATCTTAACAAAGGGAGGTGGTAAAAGAACGGTAGCTATCATCCGTGGGAGCATTCCAACATCTGTACATAATGCTATCTTAAATCCCGTATAGTCTGCGGCAAGAAGTGTAGTTATGACCTTGAGTGCGCAGAAACCAATTTTAATAGAAAGTCTTATTTTTTACAAGTGCGCAAAATAACGGTCATCGCTATTCTCTCGTGCCGCCAGCTATACCTTTGTAGTTTGTGTATTAAAACAAGCGTTTACGTAATAAGGTATTAAGACAAACCAACAGCGTTGCATAAGGGGAATTTAATAGAGTCTATAACCACTCTATTTTCACACATTTTTTTCTTTAGGGGAGGTTGTGGAGGAGGCTGCGCTCCCTGCTGTTCGCCGTGCTGCCGGCCTTGCTGCGGCGGCGGTGGATCCCTTGTCACAGTTTACAGTCAAGTAGCCCATATCCAGTGACGAGCTGTGGCTCTGACGCTTCCACTAATGAAGTCATATATTGATTCCTTTTTATCACTAAGGGTCTTTGCTGCGTGGAGCGGTGACCTACTGTTTTGTGGAAAACCTAGGACAACGCTACGTTGCGTTAGTTCATCCGTTTCAATCGCCGCATAGCTACTGGACTGGAATCCGTAGGGACGCCACCGATAGACCTTCCTCCGCCGAAGTCCGCTGCACACAGCGAAGGGCCTTAGACATCCTTATTATCTTAACATCAAATGCTAAATCTTAGAGTGCCTTGAGGGTAAAAGTAAATGTTGGCCATAATTCTTAATCTTCTTTTTTCATAGAAGCTTGAGCTCTTATCAATATTAAGAGATACCCATTTATATCGCGCTTAAAAATTGAGATTGCTAATACTAGTTTGTTCTTTAAACAGATGCCGTACTAGCAGTGGGTCAGCCTCCACGCCCAATAGCAGCCTTCGATAAAGCTACGATAGCAGTAGGCCATCATGGAACTTGCTTTAAAGGCTGATGACGTCACAACGTGTGTTTGTTGAAAATCGTATCGTGTCTGTGAATCCAATTCAGTGAAGTCTCAAAAATAATGTACGAGTTCTAGTGAAAATAGATTGTCCTGTTTATAAAAATTGTATAACTTAATAAAATAGTATTTAAAAAACTGCCTTATTTTTGTTAAGTCATATTTAGTATTTAGGTGGTGTATAGACATAATATATTAGGCTATTTTTATTTATGACTCCGTCAAAAGGTATAATATAATATCCGCTATATAATACAGGGTAAATCCACGTAAATCAGTAAATATTTTTATTGGTTGAGGGTTTTTTTTAATTCATAAGGGCCTGCGCAGACGGACTAAAGTCCACCGTGTGCGTGTGTGCTTCACCTAGTTACACGAGTCAGTCTTTATTTTGTGCACGAGTTTTATGTTTTTCGGGATGACCTCCCCCCCCCCCCGTACTTTTGTCCGGTCCCCCCACCCTGCATGTCCGCGGTTATTCGGGGGACTTTTTCTATGCGGTCTACTCACAGAGTATTGTATTAGGGTCTACTACTTTTGATGTCTTGTTTGCATTACTCGATACAATTGTAAGCGATCTTTTTTAACAGACTAATCCGCGGACAGAAATCCCTCGTCTGCGCAAGCTCTAAAGAAAAGTTCGATCTTTCATAAAGTTCTGTTCGGTATTTTTTTTGTGTATAGGGAAGGCAAATAGGTATTGTTTGTGCGGCTAAGAATTCACACATTCTAAAAAAGGGTAAATTTTTAAAAGGATGTAAATGTTCACCGATGCACCTGTAACAAATAGGACATATGTGATAAACGCGAATCTACTGGAATTGTTGCCATAATATTATGAAGACCATTCTTATGCCCAAAATGCAACTGATCAGCAAACAGCTGTCCCTCTGCCATCTCCCGACAGAATGAATAAGAGCTCCAAATTTAGCCGTTCTTCTGAGAAGATGAGAAAGGTAACCTTTTAGCATCCATTGCATCCGCAGCACGCATTCATTGCATCCGTAGCACGCATCCAGATCCAGGTACGCTTCTTCGGCAACTTTCGCATACAATAGTGATAGCTGACTGGAACCGGTTTTCACCACTGCCGTGCTATATGGACCAATGAACATGACTGGTGGATATCTGACGCAGCCATAGTAACTTAGCGTAGCACATTTCTTGTGGAAAGGCACCCTTAGGTCAGCAACCATTGAGTTGAGAGACCCTTTCACATCACGCCTCGGGATGTATACTGTTAAGGGTTGCACCATCAGACGAGCGGTTCATTCTCGTTATAAACTTATCAGTACGTACTCATATACTCATGAGAGTTTAGTAATTAGCTAAGCCAAGAGGTACCTAATCTCTCTCAGGTACTTGTGCATGAGAGATAGGCAAGCCTTGAGGCCTAGGCTAGCCCTGTGCCTGAAGTTCGCCTTTTACATTGTATCAATTAGCACGAGGAGCTGTTCACCAGCAAAACCATTGAATCTAAACCTTACTGTCGAGAGATTACTTGGTGAGCCACCTTTCGGAAGCGAATAAGCTATGGACACAGAAAAACTCTGCACATCTTCACCAAGTCAGAAAAAAATGGGAAAGGCAGGTTATTATTGCAAAACAAACAAACCTACCTACTCGCTTAAGAGGTATAGATTTTATGTGTATAAGTGTGTATAGGTATCTACTTAACTACCATAAGCATGGCTCCCTTGAACTCCTTGCCCACCTAGATAAAAAATATAAAAATAAGTTGGTCATGGATAAACTATAAATACAGGTGACCAATCTCACGTACTCTCATTTCATCCTATTTTTCCAACCCAACCTTTCGGCCCCGTAACTTCAAAATTTTCAAGTGAATTCAAGATGGCTGGAAGTCGCAATTGCAACCCTTGCTGCGTCCCGTGTGCCCCGGCCTGCCCGCCGCCTTGCCCACCGCCCTGCTGTCCTCTGGTCCCCAACAACTGCGCCGGACCCGGCTGTGGATACATCTGCCATACCAACATTCCAGAAACCCAGAGGTGCTATTCACTCAACCCGTGCATCAATATCTACAGCTGCCATACTCAAATTATGTAAACCAACTCAAGAAAATGGAACCCTACCAAATATTTAGGAACTATATACAAGCGACAAGGATAATGGAGTGCAAAAAACAATGGATTGATCGTGTTTAGTGTCATGATTAAGGATATGGCAATCTAAAATTCCAAGTGGATTCAAGATGGCTGAGAACATGGATGCAAGCACGATTGCTAACGTTCTTGCTGCGTTCCGTGCTTTGTCTGCCGCCATAGGAATGTTCCAGAAGCCGAATTGCTACGCACTTAACCCGCGCATCGATAAATACTCAAATTATGTAAACCAACTCAAGATTATGGCACACCGCCAACTATTACGGACGGACTAAGCGATAATGGAGTACAAAATATCATCGTGTATGTGTTTAGTGTATGTATCTAATGATAATAAATTAAAATCACTTTTACAGTCTGTAGTGCATTTTATTTCTATTAAAATTATGAAAACCTACATATGAGACTAAAATAATGCATAAACAGTACTAGCTAGACAGTAATAGGATCACTTATGAACAATAAATAAATTCATACAAAATCTGGTAAATGAAACTCATACATTTATTACACCCAGATACAAAACAAATACTTACAAATACGTGTGTGTGTGTACTTACATCACTCGAATGTTTTGAGATGCATTTTGTAATGAATGGAAAGGTTTCTTAAACTCATAATAACGTAAGCATTAAGCTGGTCAAGTCAAAACACAAATGTTTGAAATGTAGTTTTAACTGCGTAATCATGAGAGCATCCCGTATATTGGTACAAATGCCATATTTAAACACTGGTGTTGATACCTAAAACCATACCACAGTGGCACAGTTTAACAAGAGCTTTTTTTTATGTGATAGGTAGCAGACGAGCAGGCGGATCACCTGATGGTAAGCTTTTGTTATAGCTCTGCTTATCTTGTGTGAGTTTTTTGTTGACATTGCTCGGTAAGTACGATTACGGGTACCTACCTTTAATCTTAACCCTATTTATAAGTACCTACTGTGTTTTATTCAAACCATGTAAGTAACCATGATTTGTATGCCCGTGGTATGAACAAACGTATGAACGTTTGTTCACCTAGGTCGACTGCGGGAAGATAACGTCTAATAGTCTGAAGCAAAATATAACAAGAGCTTTCTGCTTCTTATACCCTTGTTATATCTACTTTCTGTGGTCTGACGTATTCTAATTTTCTTTGCCAGAGTATTCTAGACTGTCTATGGCAATACATTTATACAATGTCATCTTGACGTTAGTACTCAATCCACCATCAAAAAAATACAAAAAAACACCACAAAACTACCAAACCATACCCAATGTCTGAAACATAATAAAATCCTATAAACCCACCTTCAAAACACAACAAAATTACCAAAACATAACCAAATCCTATTAACCGCAAAATCCAAATAAACTAAAGATAAGTCCTTAGAACAGAGCTTAGGAACAGAGTGATAATACATTTTTGAGATTTCTTCTCTTCATACAAAGACCAGAGTGCATATAAAAGAACATTCCTTCGAGAATACGGATATATAAATCTAAGAGCTATGACTCTGATGACCAAAATGGTGCCCCAATCAAATATTATACTCTATCAATATATCAACAGGGTGTCCAATAAGCCTCTCCTCATCCCTTTAGTGGCATACTCATCAGGTAAATGCGGGTCAGACAAAAAAGATTCCAAGAGCTCAAAGTCGCAAGGGGGCGATGGAGATGTGTGCGACCCATGCGACCCGTGGTGCTGGTGTCCTTGCTCAGGAGACAGCCCCTGTCCGCCGGCTCCATCTCCCATGTACGAGGTGAGTTACAAAGTTGTTTTTAGTTTTTAAGATTTGTAATAGTATAGCCCAAAGAATTGCGTGGCTGAAGTGGCAATGGGCAGGGCACATTGCGAGGAGAACAGACGGCCGTTGGGGTGGAAAGGTCCTTGAGAGGAGGCCACGTGTAGGATGCCGCAGCCGTGGCAGGCCTCCCACCAGGTGGACCGACGATCTGGTGAAGGTCGCGGGAGTCCCTTGGATGCGGGTGGCACAGGACCGATCTGTGTGGAGAACTTTGGGGGAGGCCTATGTCCAGCAGTGGACGTCTATTGGCTGAAATGATGATGATGATGAATAGTATAGTAGATAGTTTAGGTGTTTAACTACTGAATTTATTGCTGTTTCTTTTCGGAAGAAATTATCATTCCGAATCAGATTTTATTTTCATTTATGTTGTGTATGGACTTAAACTGAACAATCAATAAAGAATATTTCTATCTCTAATAAATATAGGAGGGTCTATTTGAAAGTGTTAACCGAGAGTCAGGCAGGTTTGAAATTGTTAAAAATAAGTCCGGTTTAGTTGTTAACAATTTAAACCTTTACCCATCTTAACGTCGTAAGGCCCAGACAGCAGATACAATGGAAAATCAATTGTTTTATGCCTTTCAAAAGGCTTTTGGGTCTTATGACGTTAACTCGTCGTCGCCTTAAATATTTCCAATCAGAAATGAGTTTTCTTGAAGCAATCTAATGAAAAAAATATTAATGTAATTAGTCAGTTTCTACATCCCATTGTACTTATTCAAAATTATTTATTTCCAGTCACGTAAATACGGTCACTCTTTACCACCAAACGACGTTATTACGATGTTCGACCCCTTGCCAAATATACCCACCGGTGTCTTTAGAAAGACTGACGGCGAGGTGAGTTTCATATACATATTTTTCTATTTACATTAACCGTGGGAGAGCCACGCTAAGGCATGAATGGGCCGGTTCGACCAGCGTGATACCACGGCCTCACAGAAGACCGGCGTGAAGCACCGGAAGCCTAATTGGGGGAAAAAGGGTTAAAGGTTGGCAGCACACTTGTGACTCTACTGGTGTTACAGGTGTCTATGGGCGGCGGCTATCCGTCTGCTCGTCTGCCACCTGTCACATGAAAAAAAAATGCTAAAATCTCGGAATACCTATCCTGGCTAAACTGCAAAAAGCAACAAAGATGGTTCCATACTACGCAGACGTAGGGGCAACCCGGTCTTTTTGTCCGCGAAGTAATAAAGACCGCGTCTGCCCGTCGATGACCGCAACTGCACGCGCCGAATACAACGCAAACGAGCGACAATCAGTCAGTTCACGGCGTTGGTTTTAATCAAAAGCACGTCAGTGAATATGGAGGCTCTGAGAATTCGAGTCCTTGCTTCATGGTACGAAAAAAGAAAGATCCGATAGGTGTCATAAGAATACTGGGTGCACTTACAAAATCACTTACAATCAAGGAGGTCTATTTTGGGGGTAGGGGTAAAGGTTGGCACACTGTGACTTCACTGGTATTGCGGGTGTTCATGAGCAGCGGCATTCGCTTACCATCAGGTGATCCGTCTACTCGTCTACCATCTATGATATGAAAAAACATGCACCTATAGTTATAAATGATTGTTTTAACTTTTTTTATTCTATTTCCACAGACGCTTGGCCTCGGCGCTGGTAAATGCTGTTTCTACAAGAACCCCGAGTACTTCTCTTTCCACCACATGAGCTACTACGACATGCACCTCATCATGCGAAGCTATCGCAAACCCAGCCCCAACACACACAGGAAACCTTAGAATTGTTATGAAAACAATAATTAACATCAAGTAACAAAATGAATAAACGACAATTTAAACAATACAACTTTTGTGCTTGTTTCTTTGTGTCCCAAAGTTTTGGAACTTCTCGTAAGAGACCAGTAGGTATTAGTGAACTCCGATCATTTAAACCTTTGCTAGATACAGTGGGAATGCGAAATAAGGGTCGCCGCTAATGAAGCTCAATAAACTGGGATTTAATTTCTGGTTGGGCGTAAGTACTTAAAAGTAATTTTCTTGGTCAGGCACCTATTTATAACTGTCTTTGGGCCGACATTTATACCATATATAAAAGTACTTTGTGATTTGTACATTGTATGTACCTACCTATTCCATAGAGGAAAGTAAATAGTCCTGATAAACTCAAGACTTTACATAGGTCAATAGGTAACCTAATATAAAGTCTTTGACTCATAATACCTATATTTGCTAAATATTAATCGGTGAGTTACTTTGTGAGTGTGACTAAGTCTTGACTCTTTGCCCAAAGAATAAGTAGGTACTCTCAGAGCGTTTTCACATTATCCATTCATCATAAGAGCCTTTTCACATTATCCGATCCGATATCGGAATGTACATATTTCATACATTTTTCTTACCCCGATATCGGATCGGCGTCCGACACCGATATCGGTTCGGATAATGTGAAAACGCCTGACTCTGCAAATGTCACATGTCACCTTGACATTTACAATACCACCACCCACATTGATCCACAATAAAAACACCACAAAATGTAAAGTAAGAAGTGCAAAGACCGTCGGTAACGCATAGGTATGCTCTGAAATTGCATACGTCGTCCGTAGGCTGCGGTAGTCGCTTAACATCAGGCGAGCCGCATGCTTATTTGCCATCAATGTTGTTAAAAAAAATTTAAATGTTAATATTTATATAAAGCATGTGGTATTCATTTTGGGAATGAAGTTGCGCGCTTTTTTCACTTACATTACAAATGCAAGAACTCTCCTTTGAGAAAACGCCTACAGCAATCTATGAGCCATGTCTCTGATGGGCAAATTGGTGACCAAAGCCTCGCTGTCTAAATATTTTAACAGCTCCCGACACAGAGCGTTAAATAAGCCTATCCTTCAGCCTTCAATGGCATACTCATCAGATAAATGCGGATCAGGCAAAAAGGATTCCGACAGTTCGAAGTCAAAAGGGGGCGAGGGGTATGGCAATCCATGCGACCCATGCGACCCGTGGTGCTGCTCACCCTGCCCAGGTGACAGCCCTAGTGCACCTGAACCATCGTCTGCTATGTACGATGTAAGTTTTTATTTTTTTCACTATTTAGGGACCCTAAACTTGTCATTGGCGCTTAATGTTCACACATCATCGCGTAATTTCTCTTAGTAGGAACTAATGAGTTACATAAATGAATATTATGTACTTAATATCATTTTCATATAATTATATCTAGTGTCTAAGTATGTAAATATCTCACTTTTTAATTTTTTGTTATTACTTATATAAGTTTCATTAAAAACATATTTCCAGTCACGAAAATACGGTCACACGTTACCAACAAACAACGTGAACTGTTTGATGTTTGAACCCTTGCCACATATACCCACAGGCGTGTTCAGGAATACGGATTGTGAGGTGAGTTTTATACATTCCCGTATTAGTGATAGGTAGGTAATCCTGATTATATCATGTTCGATCAAACATTGAGCTACTACCAGCCATTAGATGCAACCACAAGCCACTTAGTAGATAGTATTTTTGTATGGCGACAGCGCAAATCAAGCGATAGGGTGGCTACGTTCGAGCCACAATCCACTGGAGTGACCGGTTGCTACCGGTGGCATTTCTCCATCGCTTTGCGCGCACACCCAGGAACTGTAGCCAATTGTTTCTCGACCTGATTCCCACACATTTCCCACCAGTCAACACACTTCTATCAAATTTCTTTGTACTGTAGTCGCCTATAACCTAATAGGGACTGCGACCGACGGCCATGTATAGGTACTAGGTTGCCTGAGCCGTGTGTCTCGACGGTTTTTCCAGCTATTTCCTCGTCCTATTATTTACCATCAGCTACATCCCCACTGGCGACGCATGAGACATTTTCAGAATTATTTTCCCAGGTTTACTTATGATACTGTTTTCTTTACATTACCTTATTCTATTTCTACAGATGCTTGGCCTCGGCGCTGGTAAATGCTGTTTCTACAAGAACCCTGAGTACTTCTCTTACCACCACATGAGCTACTACGACATGCACCTCACCATGCGATGCTTTCGCAAACCCAGCCCCAACTCGAATAGGAAACCCTAGAATTATAATCAAAGTACCTACTCTAAGTAGGTACTTGTTACCTATTCAACTTTGTAAATATTTTATTCTATTAATTACAACAAATGACCTATTATAAAGCGCGCAATATAATTCATAGCACGATGTTTTATTTTGGTATCCCAAAGTTTTAAAAATAAACGATACCCCTACAAAATTAAAGATGACATCTTTAAATTTTTGTCACAATAGTGTCGGGTAGTGCATTTTGAATTTAATTAAAGATAATAAGTCAAAAGTAATAATATTATAATAATATTAGTAAGATGTAGGTACTTACTTATTATATGCATTGTTGCCTCGCCTTTTTTTGGGGACATCACAAATATTAATGCTGGACTTAACTTTCATGAGCAAACCTCCATGAATTTGATTGCAAATTAAAGTAAAAGTTCAGAATTCCATGACATTAGGCTGATAAGATCTGACCATTATAAATAAAGCATTTACTACGAGTTTTAATTATCAAATATCAGTCGCTATAAAATTTGCTCGCCAGCGATTACCAACCGTAAAATTCAATAACAAACAACAGATCCCAGAGTGATTTAAGTCCGTACGGTAATGGGCTAATGAGTGGCAAAGCATCGCAAATTACTCCCCAGGTTAGTGTTGTGCAGTCAATTCCTATATCTATGTACAGTAGGTACTTCTATCTAAACTGGAAAGGCTAACTGCTTGCGCGATGTCATCGACACCGAGCGCCATCTATTAGTACATAGTGGAACTAATGGCCAGAAACAGAATGAGGGCGGCTCAATAGTCTTTACTGAAGTTTCACCTTATCATAATCTAATTTCTTGCACGAAAAGTGTGGTATTGTGATACAGAACTAAAGTCATCATCATCGTAGTATTTTTTCGGATTGCGTCCAAAGCTGTCGCTTCAAAGCCCTTTATTTATAAGTATGCTTGGATTCATCATCAGCCTGTTGCAGTCCACTGCTGGACATAGGCCTCTCCAAATGCTCGCCACTTTGATCGATCTTCGGCTACTCGCATCCAGCTCCAGCCAGCCCTCTTGCGCAGATCATCACTCCATCTGGCCTGAGGTCGTCCTACACTACGTTTACCGAGACGCGGTCTCCACTCCAGAACTCGTTTACCCCAACGGTTGTCAGTTCTGCGGCAGATGTGGCCAGCCCACTGCCACTTCAGCTTGCTAATCCGATGAGCTATGTCGATAACTTTGGTTCTCTGCCGGATCACCTCGTTTCGGATTCGATCACGCAGAGAAACGCCGAGCATAGCTCTTTCCATAGACCGCTGAGCGACTTTGAACTTGTGGACTAGCCGTGCTGTTAGTGTCCACGTTTCAGCCCCATATGTCATGACGGGTAGGACGCACTGATTATAGACTTTTGTCTTTAGGCACTGTGGAATAGACGATGAGAAGACTCGACGTAGTTTTCCAAATGCTGCCCAACCCAGCTGGATTCTTCTTTTCACCTCATCCTCAAAGTTGTTTCGACCCAACTGCAATGTCTGCCCGAGGTACACTTGGCACGAGGCATGCTTGGATTAGGATATGGGAAGTTTGGTAGAATGAGGCGAATGCCCATGGTGTGTAACGGGGCGGAAAGTTTTGCGAAGCCGCCCTCTAAACCAAAGAAGTGTCGTACCCCTATAAAAATTTGACCATGACTTTTTCAAGTGTAATAAACACTTCAGAAATGGATGGTCATCCATCCATTTTGCCCAAAACAGACTTGAGTTGAAAAAAAGATAACGATCCTGCTTATATCAATATGGTAGACTGTGGGCTTAGATGGTTATGAAGTAGTTAGAATTTATAGTCCTGAGATGCCATGGAATTCAAAAGGCTAGTGTTTATAAATAATAGTCTTAAACATTCCCTGTTTTTTTCTTATCGATAGTTATAGTAGTAGTAATAGATAGTTCTGCAGCACTGCGACACGGTCCAGCGGCGAGATGAAGTGGTTCAGTGACAGGTGAGACGTTCGCACTATGAATGGAAAAATGGCTGATTTTCTCTCATACATCATTAAGTGAAGCGTCACAAATCGCCACTGTTTATAGAACGAAAGAGATCTCGTTTCTGTTAAAATTGATTTACTTACTGGCTTCTGGACCTTCATTTAACGCCTAGGTATATGTGCATTTGGAAAGACTGTCATAAAATAGTAGTGATTATATTCTCTTTGCCTACTTCATCAACATTTTTTTTATTGTTCACTTTACAAATAGAAATTGATAATAATTAATTATTGAATAAGATCAAATAATACTTATTTATTGATTGTTGTGAGGTTTCATTTATTTATTTATAGATAAGACCCGTATTTTACAGACAATGTGGCTCTAAATCAGTTATCTGGTTCTAAAGCGGGTCCATATGTAACATAGTAAATACCAGTATGTTATTGACAGGGAAATCGTATATGAAATACAGTTTGTGCGTGACACGTATCGGTTGTCCGGTTCTGCTGTGTTCGGTTTTATGTAAATATGGATATTTGCCGACTTATATGGCTCTTGCACCATTCTGCGCACGCGCCGCGATAAAATATTGGACTCAATATGGCCCGAGAATTTTATAATGCATCTGGTTTGTCCAAGCTATAAATTAGATACCGGCGTAACGTGCTAGTTTGTTAGCTAATGCTTTACACAAAAAATATTCAAATTTTAATTAGGTACAACACCTTGTAATCATGAAAGTTTATTCAACCTTAGCAATCTAAATCAGATAAAGACCAAGTAAGTACTTTAAGTAGTGAAAAGGTAGCAGTGATGTGACGATTAGATAGGATACCTATGTATTTAAAGCGTCCGGATAAAGCCGAAAAGGTAACCCAGTCCGACTTTTGGGTTGCGTGTCCGGCCAAATTAGACGGTGTCCAGCCTAGTCCGGGTTTTGTTAGGCTTTTTGTGCAGGTGACTACGACCAGGACCCTATGGTACGATGATGTCGTAGTCGATGATGTAAGTCATCCGGCCTTTTTAGCAAAATGCCCGGCGTTTCGTTTATAACATCTGGCGGCAACCTTAGTTTTAGGTACCTACTAACACTTATATGATATACTTAAGTCAACGAAACATTTCATTGGTTTTCGCTCTTATGTAATGACAGATAAACTTCAAAATCAGGTGCACCTATTTTCCCATTGCTTTATTAAGGGTTAAGTCGTGCTTTTTTTACTTGTTAATGAGAAAGGACACTTTCGTTGAGAAGTAAGGAGTTTAAAATGTAACGCAGTTCTCGATCAACATAGAATCTCCATAGACTAACGGCCACGTTGGATTTGCATCTGCAATAGGAACAAGAGCACAATACATATTGGACTAATACACATGGTGCAACATGGTTTCGTAATATGAGAACGTTCTCAACTACTACCGATACACCAACAATGAACCAATTAGAATGTGTATTCGTTCGACCGTGTATGGTATGTTAAGGGTGTGAATATCATTAAGATGTGACTTACGTGCAAGTTGTTTTGTAAGCATGAATGGAAAAATCCTTTAAGAAGGTTAAATTAAAGACGAATCATCCGGCTTAAATCATTAAGTCTTTTATTTCAATACACAATAATTAAAAATATAAAATATTTAGGTAATATAGTCCTAAAACTGATGAAAATATCTATAGTAGTCGATTTAGCAATTTAATTGACAAGTTTTAAATAAATATTTGCAGGGTATAGGTCAAAACAGTTGCGTACGTTCCTTCCATTTTGGTCCAAATCATAAATATCTAACATTATACCTAATTATAATTTACTCTAAGCGTGAAAGTGTAAGAATCTATGTTTCCGTTGGTGGTAAATAAATCTTAAAAGTGATTACAATTTTACGTAAATTTTGCTTTATTTTGGGTAAAATATTACAGGTATCACAATATAACATGCCGGAATTTGTTTCTTTTAAAAAGTAGATATGCATTAAAAATAAGGAAACTATTCTATTATCTATGCACTAAGACTTGTAATGGAGAATTATTATGTCATTATGATATGAATATGTAGATAAGTGCTAAAATGCTGATAAGTAGCTTGGTGAAATTATAAACGACCACTACTTCGAATTAAGTTGTTTACTGTTAATTAAAACATTACCATTTATACACAGTCATTATCAAAACTGTAAGCACTAGTGAGTGAATGCAAACTGAATAAAAACTTAATTACACGTGACAATGTCTACCTATTTACTTGTGCGGTACTTCTCGCGAGCAACGCCAGACGTGAAAACATTAAATCATCGCTAAGACAAGTTTTTGAGCTATTCTCACCAGAATCTGTTACGTGGTAATTGAACCAAACTAAGCGGTTGGTCAGAAGTTCTCAAACTTCGCGGATTGCATATTCAATTCCTACTGTAAATTTTCAACTAAATGTTTAATCAGCCTCAGTCGCAGTGATACTGGTCTGAATAGGACCTGCATACCTGCCCGCTTAAAAAAACTTCAAGTTCGTAATGACACGTGATGTTGGATGACTTATACCAGTAAACTTTTGGTCATCATTTAGGTATCCATTCTTTGATCATAAAACATTAGCAATAAACTCTGAAATACATACCTACTTACACTACTTAGTCTAATAGTGACATGAGATTGTCTTTCACCACACACATTATACAGATTTGGTATGTAGCGCATTTTGATAGTTACTTAAAACTGTAAAAAGGTATCATGATGAAAATTTAATACAATATACCTAAATGAATTTATATTTTAAGTATTATGAGGAATACAAAAGTTGATTATCACAATCAAAATAATTATGATTACCTACCTATAAATATCAAGAAACAATTATCAAGAAAAGATCGAGTCTTGATTGAAGACGCATTTATGCCTGTCCGCTTTGCGGTAATTGGCACGCGATACCTGCCCTGGACAGTCTTGCTTCATCGACAACGTGTTCACTTTGTTCAAGAAATGTGCTCTATTGAAAGCTGCAGGTTTAGAACCATTGACCGATAGCAGACTGCAGACACAATGGTTGCCATCCTCACACATCGTCAGCGTTTCCAATTTCCCACAGCCTCACACCCACCAGCCACGAAAGCTACCATAATCGTGCACACTTTTTACTACATAATTACCGCATTAATTGGTTGATGCTTGTATCGATTTAAACATAATGGGTGGGTGCAATTATGATCTCATAGGTGTGATAGAAAAATATTTTTAATAAAAATCACTAGTCAGTCTGTATTAGCATCATAGACTTTTTTCTTCATACCTAAGTATTGTCTCAAAGTAACCTATCTATTACAAGTAAGTAGTATCTAGCTCGTTTCGAACTTTTGGCACAGTCATTTAAATGTCTTCATTAATTAAATTTAAAAATGTTATCTAATCTAGTGTAATCTATGTAGGAAGTAATATTACCTTGTTATCTCATTGGCATTTGATAATTTAGCTTCCGAAGTCTTGTAAGAGATTTCTAATAGACCTACGGGTATTTTTAAATAATGAGGCTTTGTGTAATTGGGACAATTAAATGACAAATTGACAAAGTCTTGCACAATAAAAATCAAGTCATCGCTACGATGATGGGATTAGGCTCAACTTTGCACGCATGCACGTTTGCCTAATGCGGATTGGTGATTACAAACATACTTTTGCTAGACCCAATAATCGACCGAATCACGGCCTGGTACAGTCAGCCACACATCAGGTTACCACAACCTGTCTTTCCTCAATTGATATCCACCACGTATGACAGTAAGATGAGTCGTTTGAAGAAATTTGACAGTTTTGTATACTTTGATGTAGGGCTGTAGTGTACATAAACCACTCGACCAACGGGTCGTTAGTGTAATAAGTACTTAGTTCAAATTCCTTTTAAAGATAATGAAGTGTGTATCTACATTATTATAATTGACATTTTCGGTTCACGTCTAGACGAAATAGTTTTCTCTCGCTGCTGACTCCAATTTTGCACAATGATATATAATCATAGTGAAAATCGCTAACACCTTTGTCTATTAGGACAGGCATGTATGACAGATGGCGGTGATTTGTTTCGTGGTGGTAAATAGCTCCTCGAGAGGCGAGGCTAGAGTGACCAGATCTTTCGTCTTACTACCGGACTCTTCCGTGATCAAAATTCCACAAGACGAGTGGGGCAACTCGCTCGTATTTTCACCGAATAAAAAAACGTATTTGGCGCAAATTGTGCACGAGGTGATTAAAGCTCTGATATTTTTATAGATTCTGTTATGAGCCAATCACCGGTCAGTATAATTTCGTGAGGTGGATAATTGACTTTTACTGGCTATTTAAGGTTCTCCCACCTAAGACACTCGCGTGTGTAACACAATAACGTACAAAATCCTTAAAGTTCAAATACCTAGTAAAAATGGTGACGGATCAGAGACCCCAGAGATAGTCTTAATAAAAAGACCCGTAGCAAATAGTTTAGGGATCCCAGGGAAATTCAGCAATAAAAAGACCCGTAACAAATAGCTTGGTCACCCAAGGCGAGACTAATGCGAGGTAATACTACACGCTTGTTATTGTGCATTGAACTGCCCGATGGAAAGCAATTGTTTTGAGCGGAAAAGTGGAAGAATGTTGCCGAAAGTACGCTCGGATTTTGTGGAGTTGTTACACGCCAGCTTCGCTGATACCGGAGCATGAAAAACCGTTTCATGTTACGTATATGCAACGGTTTGTAATCTAATCTCTAGTTTAGAGCATATGTTTTTTATGTGATAGGAGATAGACGAGCAGACGGATCATCTGATGGTAAGCAATTCCCTCCGCTCCTCCAGGCAGTGAAGTCACAAGTGCGCCAACCTTTAACCCCCTTTTAACCCAGAGCAGGCCTTTTCATGCCAAAGCAGCCATGCCAATAATACCCTGTGAACATTTACATCCCTTTAACCACGTGTTCTATCAACCATTCTGAACAACATATTTTGTTCAACAACTTTTCGAGATTCAAATTACAAAGCGACCAAGTAATGTGACCAACTTTGTTTGGAACGATGAAATATTTTTATGCGAATTTTCAAAAGTCATAGAACAAATGTTGTTCATAATGGTTGGTACAACACGTGGTTAAAGGGATGTAAATGTTCACAGATATAGCCTGTATTTATTTTTCTAAACATACTCCGTCGGGCTCCAAAGCGACAGCTTAGGACGCAGGAATTACACGCTAAAATGAAGAGAGGTTAGTTAAATAATTGGTTAAGCAATGTACATTTTTCTATCGTAACGGCGCCAGCAATGTGTGACTTTTTGACAGTAATTAAATACACTTGGTTGCGTTTGATGCTATCTCATTTAATTGCTTTATAGATCGTGCTCCGTTCATTACTATTTATTTGCTTGAAAAACACGCGCATTAGAAGATTGATTGAAGGATTGGTTTACGTGATATTATCGCAAATACGTTAAGCTAATTAATCATATTTTAGCTATCAAAATACTAAAATAAACTAACTAGAATTAGTATGACGTGTTCTGTTCATGCATTATCGATATTTTTAGGTGATTGCACGATTAAGTAAATGCCCGTGATAATGAATTTGATAGCAACATTTTTATCCTGTTACATTGATTTCTGAGCATTTCTAACAAAATTTTACGGGATTTTGAAAAATCATACTTAGGTATTCACTTAGGTGCCTACAAAATAAATATTATGTATTATTTACAAGTAAAAGTATTTATACTTGTATAATTTTAATACTAGCAACACCTGATGAGAATATTTCTTTACGTAAGGATATTAACCAATATTACTGACCCGTTTATAAATATTAAAAATATCCCTTAAAAGTCACGATTTTGAATATTGTGTACAATCATCACCACGGCGTAACGTGAGTTACTTACCCTTATTGAACGAGTGCTTATGTCTAAGATACAAGAGTGCTATTTTTGCACTGCAGAGGAGTACGTCGACCTGACGCCGTCTGTACATATAACAATCACTTACAAGATTAGTGGAATCAATTGGTGTTAGGATATTACGGCAATATACCTACAATTTATTAGAGCAATCCCTGTTATTACTTGATTTATAGGAGTTAGGTCAACGTATGATAATGTTGTGTTGTGTGTATTTATTTATTTAAAGATAAAAATCCATAGTGCACTTAACACGTCGCACCTAACGCAATCCCTTGCACTTGCAGTTATTGTACGTATTGCCAATTCATGTTATTTGCAACTTGATCGATGTTTCATGAGAAAAGACTGGTTTCTAGTTCGTGGCGATTTCTACAAAATTATTGCCCATGGCTTTGTTTTCCCTTGTACGATAATGTGGTCAGAAATGGGTGAAGCAACGGTTTTACGAAGCGACTGCAAATAAGTATATTTAGAAATCGATACCTCCGTTTTCTAATCAAATGGGTAATGCAAAGTTCGTGTCGGTAAGTAGGTGGAAAAATATCACGCAAGCGAGTAATTATAAATTAAATGTTTATTTTATTACATCCTTAAGGCAGTAGGTAGGTATCATGGATGGACTGAAAATGATTATGAGTGGATATATTTTGTAGTTATGCACACTAAGCGTTTAGTTTATTGAGTAGGTACTTCATCTTCATCCTATCATTTTATAAAATAGGTAGCGTAAACAGTGGCTAATTATTCGCGATGCTTCTACAAGTCTTATTAAGTAACTTTGTATTCACTGCGACACAAATGCATTTTTGCTACGGTAACTAAGTGTTTAATAAAATTACCTATTGCTGTAATTTTATTATCTGGCATTCCAAAGACACACCTTTTATTGCATCGCTTGTGCTTCTACTTCTTTGCAAAAAATCGTATGTTTATGATGTCTGTGTATTAGGTAATCGTGTTTTTAGGCAAGTAGGTACTTACTTGTGTACTGAACCCTAGATATTATGCAAGTTGGCTTAATTTGGTTTTTTAATGAACTACCGTATTAAATAACCGGCTCTCACCAAACGACCTCAGATCTCAGGTTACATGTGCTAAGTAGGTTCAATCATACTTATTTTTTACCGTACCAGACATTATATCCCGCCAAGGTTTGCTTTGTGAGCCCAACGGCCTACATGCGCCAATGCAGCTGAAAGGCCCGAGCCAAGCAGTGAGGTCAAGCAGGCCGCAGCCTAAAGATCAAGGTGACTGGCAGATAACATCAGTCCACGGCCGCTGGATCACACGCCGCACCTACGAGTACGTTTGTTTGTAGACTCGCGGTTCCGTAGGTGGACATTTCATTTTAGTAGGCAGATTATGTTAATTTCTTTACTACGGGGCATACCCCGTACACCATAGTCATGAAAATACTCATTTAAACTTTAAGATCCACAAGGTCTAGATATTTGGATCATAAAGTTTATAGAACACGGTCATTTAGACATTATATCCCACCAAGCAGAACCTACAGCCGCTGGGGTAAACGTCTTTTGTAGTAGAGACTGCGTCTTGCTTGATAAACGTAGTGTAGGAAGCCCTCTGAGCCAGACGCACGGAGCGACGATTTGTGTAAGATGGCAGAACCTGGATGCGAGTAGTCAAAGATCGATCGGACTGGCAAACAAATATTTAGAGGCTTATGTCGAAGAGTGGACGGTGATGATGACGATGAAAAAGTTTCTGATTGTAGGTACCACGTGTTTCGTAATTTACTTAAATGATTATGTCCACATTACAGGCATATACATACATTAGCCGCAGAGGACAGGTGTAGTTATTAGAGCGTGCAGCGGCGTGTGTCCTACAAAACAGTGTCATTTGTGCCATCGCTTCGGTTTTGGGCACACACTGGGTGAAGTTACAGTGAGGTAAGTATCAACAGTTAATTTGGACAGGGCGTGTATGCGTACCCATCCTACATATGCCTACATTATACTATACACTAGGGTGTTACCAATCTATTTATTCGATAAATCAGGTCGATTAATCGACGGATAAGAAAAAGTTTGCCATTTAATTTAATTCAACCCGCCTAGCGCTATATAACTTTAAAGTAATTTCGATATATAATATCTTTCCCGATGAATTAATGTGTAATTACAAACTTTTTAAATTTCGGAAGACTTTCATTCTGTTCTTCGTTTTACTGTGAACATAGATGTAGAGAAATAGACTAAATTACTCAATATGTAAAATGTTAATTTTGTAGGTAAAGAAGACCGGCGAGAGCAGTCTTCATGTTTTCCGACACCATACATATTTGGAAACATACTAATTAAACTAAGCAACAAAATGTTTATTTTATCTTATTATAAGTATATTTTTTGAAAGCATGGAATAAAAGTTAAATTATGTTGTGCGTTTAATTATGGTGTGCGTGTACGTCAGGAATGACTTCAGCTCTCGTCGCCTCGGGAACATTGAAGGTAGGGACCTCTCCACACTATGGCTTCGTGTAGACTGCGACGACCATCCTCGCGTCTATGCATGCCTATATAGGTCCCATAGCGGTGATGCAGAAACTGACCGACTCCTGGAGCACATCCAGATGGCTTCGGATTTCGTGCAGCAGCAGATCCCTTCCGCGGAAATTGTTATTCTTGGCGACTTCAATGCCCATCACGCCGACTGGCTTAGCTCCAGTAAAACCGATCACGCGGGGAGATCTGTTCATGACTTTGCCCTTGCATATGGCCTATCACAGCTGGTCAATACGCCCACGCGAATCCCAGATGTGGAGTGCCAAAACCCTTCATTGTTGGACCTAATGCTGACTTCTCATCCAGACGGGTACCAGGTTTCCGTTTGCGCCCCTCTGGGCTCCTCGGACCATTGCCTCGTCCGTAGTACGGTGCCTCTCACAACTGCGCAGAGACCGCGAGCAACGCGCGGCCGCCGTGTTTGGCACTACAAGTCAGCGGATTGGGATGGGATGCGGTCTTTCTTTGCATCCTACCCTTGGAGACCGTTGTGTTTTTCGCCGGATGACCCCGACGTCGCCGCTGATGCTGTTGCTGAAGTGGTGCTGCAGGGTATGGAACTTTTTGTTCCATCCTCTGTGGTTCCTACTGGTGGCAGATATAAGCCCTGGTTTGGTTCAACCTCCAAATCGGCTTCTCGCAGGAAGCAGGAGGCTTACCAAGCCTGGGCCGATGCGGTGGCGTCGCGGGATGTCAACACCAGCACCCTAAAAAAGGAATACAACTTTGCCTCCAGGTCCTTCAAGAGAAGCATTGCAAGGGCGAAGTCAGAGCACATCGGTAGGATTGGTGAGAGGTTAGAGCAACTTCCCTCGGGAACCCGTGCGTTCTGGTCTCTCGCCAAAGCTATCGAGGGGAATTTTTGTAGGCCATCTTTTCCGCCTTTAAACATGGGAGATGACTCGTTAGCCTATGGCGCAAAAGAGAAAGCCGATCTCCTGGGAAAACTCTTTGCGTTCAACTCGACTTTGGACGACCAAGGACAAGAGCCACCAAGGATTCCGCACTGCAAAAGCAGTATGCCAGATATCCTGTTTTTACCAGCGCTCTGTACGCTCAGCACTTCTGTCCCTGGATATTAACAAGTCGAGTGGGCCCGATGGAATTCCTCCCATTGTGTTGAAGATGTGCGCTCCTGAGTTGGCACCTGTTCTGACGCGCCTCTATCGACTCGCATACTCTTCTGGCGTAGTCCCATCTTCATGGAAGACAGCTTTGGTGCACCCGATCCCGAAAAAAGGCGATCGCTCTAATCCAGCTAACTACAGGCCAATTGCCATAACCTCCCTTCTCTCAAAAATAATGGAGTCCATTATTAACAGCCAGCTCATTCGGTACCTTGAAGGTCAGCAGCTGCTTAGTGACCGGCAATATGGCTTCCGTAAAGGCCGATCAGCTGGAGACCTTCTCGTGTACCTGACTCATCGGTGGGCTCAGGCCATTGAGAGTAAGGGGGAAGCCCTGGCAGTTAGTCTGGATATAGCCAAGGCCTTCGATCGGGTTTGGCACAAAGCGCTTCTTTCGAAACTCCCCTCCTATGGGCTTCCCGCGAAATTGTGCGAATGGGTCACTAGCTTTTTGGCAGACCGAAGCATGAAGGTCGTAGTTGATGGTGAGTGCTCTGACCTCATGTCTGTTAATGCTGGTGTCCCGCAAGGCTGCGTACTATCACCCACTCTGTTCCTCCTGCATATAAATGATATGCTGCAAATCAGCGAGATTCATTCTTATGCGGATGACAGTACGGGTGATGCGTCTTATACCGGCCGCGCTAATATTTCGCGGGAAATCGTCATCGCGAGTCGAGAAAAACTTGTGTCTGCAACTGAGACATCACTTGGTAATGTCTCTAACTGGGGAAGACTTAACTTGGTCCAATTTAACCCCAGTAAAACTCAAGTTTGCGCGTTCACCGCAAAAAAGCTACCGTGGGACGTATCTCCTTATTTTGAGAGTATCCCCTTAATTGCCTCAGCTAATATCTCGATACTTGGCGTTGACATATCGAGCGAAGTCCAGTTCCGCGGTCATCTAGAGGGCAAGGCTAAATTAGCCTCAAAAAAGCTTGGCGTCCTCAATCGATCGAGACGGTATTTCACTCCGGCCCATCGTCTATTGCTGTATAAGGCGCAAGTTCGGCCGCATATGGAATACTGTTCTCATCTTTGGGCAGGGGCGCCCATGTACCAGCTTCTCCCTCTAGACCGGATTCAACGGAGAGCGACTCGAATCGTTGACTGCCAAGATATTTGCAGTAGGCTCGATCCCTTGGCGCTGCGTAGAGATGTAGCTTCGCTATGTGTATTCTACCGAATATACCATGGGGAATGCTCTGAGGAATTGTTCGGATTGATTCCTGCCGCTTCATTTCGCCACCGTTCCACTCGACAACAGTTTCACCCACATCATTTAGATGCTTGGCAATCTTCAACTGTGCGTTTCTCGAGAAACTTTCTGCCTCGAACTACAAAACTATGGAATGAACTGTCACCAGCGGTATTTCCGAACCGATACGACCCACAAACCTTCAAAAAGCGAGCGTATTCCTTCTTAAAAGGTCGGCAGCGCATTTGCGACTCCTCTGGTATTGCGGGTGTCCATGGGCGGCGGTAGTCACTTACCATCAGGTGAACCGTCTGTTCGTCTGCCCCCTATCTCATAAAAAAAAAAAAAAAAAAAATTATTTTCAATTTGCAAACAATTCAGTGAACAAAACTCACATCACAGAGGAAAAACGAAACGTTGAGTCAATCATAATGTCACTTTGATAGTTAAGATATTTGACATCTTATTAAATTGTTTTAAATGTGTGATCTATTCATTTACGTTTTCGCGTATTTTCTGGACTTTTGAGTTTATTGATTCAACCTAGACAACAGCATTTCCCTGGATTTGATTTCCAAGTGATTTGGTTTATTTAGTATAATGCCGTTTCGATGTGTCCATTGTTCTTTGCGTCTTGCTTGATCGAAAAAGACGACACCGTTTATCCGAGGAAAGTGCAGAGACGATGGAAAGAAGAAGCCAATAGTGAAATACTCTCTGCATTTAATAGTATTGACCCATATGTTTTAAGGGCCAGAATAAAATCTCGATATTCGGGCAGCAGGTCATACTATACATACATAGTAGTAGATAGAGCAATTCAAGGACGACAAGCTATTTTAGGGTAATAATGTTATTGTGTTGCAGGTAAGCGAACAGTTGGTTGCTGTTCGCATACCATGAGCATATTATGGTATATGGGGTTTGCAAGTCGACGGGGTAATATAGTACCTCCTGCAGCCTTTTAGACAATTTGTTATGTACTTAATTGATTAAATGACGTCATACCTACACATCCGAAGTTTGTTTTACCATACCTTTATAACGCTGATGTAAACATGCAACATTATGTACTTATAAATAATCGTTGAGTGCACATGTAAGGTAGGCGCGCCTGACGGACTATGAATTTGTAAGCACGAGTTCATACTCGTGCTTACAAATTCATAGTCATCATTCATAGGATCATTCATCGATTTATCGAGTGCCATTTATAGTACGTTAAGCATCAGTAGCACTACCATGTTTTTTTTTATTTTTATGCGATTGGTAGCAGACGAGCAGACAGATCACCTGATGGTAAGCGATTGCCGCCACCCATAGACACCTGCAACACCAGTTGAGTCACAAGTGCGCTAGTAGCCCAAAATCTAGTAGTGCGAGTGCAAGTTTGAAATACTCAGAAATACTATCCTCGCTACCGAAAACTATCGCTTTGTCTCTTTCATTATGATGCATTTGAAAGAGACAGAGCAATAGTTTACGTTATATCAGTTTTCGATGTCAACTCATCGTAGCGCTACTGAAGGCCACTATCCAGTAACATTGACAGGGGGGGCGTTGTACGATATTTTTTCTTCTATGGGAAAATGTCAATCAACACTGAGTCACTGACACTTGTGAGAAAATACGATTTTCCGACATTTGCCGAAAACCTTATGTATGACCCTTGAACGACTATACTTTGTCGGCCCTAGGTATACCTTTATAATCCCATCTTTAGAAAAGTGGCAACAATTTCCTTTTTTCTTAGTTGAGTGTTCTTCTTTAAGTATCATTAATTTTTTTCTAGGCACGGGACCTCTAAACCGCAGACTGAAAATACATAGAACTTCGCCGGACTCCTTTACAGTGTAGATAATTGAACTCAAGTTTACTTTTCATGCCTATGACTGTTTTCCTCAGTTAAATAACACATTTCGTTCTACCGAATGAATAAATACACGAGAAATTCTTTCACGAAAATAAAATTAATTCAACTAATCTTTATTATAAGAGTTTAATATACAAGTAGATAGCCCCGTAAGTCTAGTAGAACACCGAACGTTCCGATGGTTTAGTGGTTTAAAGTACCAGTCCGTGATCTCAGGGTCCTGAGTTCAAATCCCAGGTCAAGCAAAAAGTAGTATCGAATTTTTCGTACAAAGCTTGGGTTTGAGATCTCCAACTCGCATTAGGCGAGCGTGGTGATCAAGCCTAATGCCATAATTGTAGCAATGACTCGAGGCTTTTTGGTGGCCGATAAACAGAGATCGCCTGGTGGTAAGCGACTAATACCGCCGCCTAATAGAGGGCGTCTAACACACTAGTGGAGACATTGATCTAGGTTCCCTTTTCTGCGTAAACTAGACCAACTAACGTAGTTTCGCGATACCAACCTCGTAAATACATAAACTTGTACATTGTAAGTGAAAGTTGTATGCCTAGAATTTATTTAACGCGTGATAATAATATGCATAGGTAGATAATCATGTAAATTTTAACTTTCAATTAGTTAATATTTGTTGTGGTCACATAAAAAGAATACGGTACGGGTCCATATTTTTTCAAGAGAAGATAAATTGTGTCCTGTCTGAAACACCTGACATGTGCACCATTAGGGCTCTTACACATAGCGATTATTTCGTCATCGTCACCAAAAAGTGAAGAAGTAAGTAACTGAGGAAGTTGAACTAGTGATTAATCTCAATTCAGTAGCTGGTTTGATCGGCTGTGATAATAGTCGCGATAGAATATCGATGTAGACGTGATACAGAATCGATACAAACGCTTAAGTGGTACCCTAACTCCCTCTGAATCTATAGAAACGTTGGCGAATCACTGCTCAATACCTACTTACAGGCGGCTAATTACTTGTAGTAATCGCTACAAACACGTTTTTCAAGTTCAATACAATCGTATGTATGAATCGATAAAATACTTCTTGATCTCTAGTGTTGCGATGCGATACGGTTACACGCACTGTCAAACGCGTGTTTATTTATATCGCAAAAAATAATAGCAAACAATAAGGGTCTTTCTATATTGTACGAGTAGACTAGTGGCCCGCCCTCACTTCGTTTCGGGACCGTAATTCAGAAATGAACTAATAGATGGCGCTGTGCTAAATTACAGCAGATGTGTTGCTGACTGTGTTTGCCTCAACTCGTAATCGTATCTTAAAGATTGCATATTTGTGGTATTTTAGAGTAATATTTGAAGGGATACAAAGCGAGTTCAGGGAACCCTAACGATTCTAGCAATTATTTTATTAAGCGGCAAATCCATTTGAAACGTGTAATAGCCACACAAAGAGCCGTTACCATACCTACTCATCTTTTTCCTTCTCTTGACGAATTTAACCTTTTATATTTTTTTAATTTGAGTTCCATTATTTTGATGCAAAGCAAAATGTTTTAAATCAAACTGAATTACTACAAAATACTTATATACTCGCATCCTCATGACTTCCTTGATCTTAATTGTATATGAGGGGAGATCCCTAAGATGAAAGCTAGATCCGCCTTTGCTAACCAGAAAAATATATATTGAAATCTGAAACGTGCCATGTTTCCTTAAGTCCAAGATTTTAAACCACTTTGGCAGTCATATTAAAATCACCAATCATTTCATCACTTTACTTCTCTCATCGTAAATTATGTAACTTTCATTAGATTTGGCAATTAGGACTAATTACCATATCAAAGATGATCTTATAATTTAAACTTTCTAAAACGTGCTAAAATCAATGCACATTGAAAATAAACCCACTATAATTATCAAAATTAACCGAATTGCTTTGTATGAAAGGTAACAGAGAAAAGCATTATCTACGAGCGGATTGCGTGATACATGATTCCTATACACCGGTTTAATAGATTATCTTATCGATGCTAATGCACCTTTCTTTTTGTATCACAAAAAATTTCGCAACACAGTCACGCACGGGTCTAAAAGTTACAAGAGCGCTATTTTGAAAATGTTTTTCCCACGCGTGCGTAATTTGGTATCAGATTCGTTAATAAAGGTGTTTAGGCGTCTGATTATGTTATCGGCGTTATCTTGGGAGCGAGGCAGGCTGGTGGGGGAAGGTCCCGTTGGCGCGGCGACCGCAGCCACAGCTGATTTCACATGTGCCTAGCCGCGGTGTCGCGCGCTCGCTCCGCGCTCGCTCACGGAAAATGCCGGTGGAATATCGCATGCGACTGTTTCAATGAGAAGTGTATGTGATTTTGGACGTTTGTTGTAAACAATCTGCAATACTTTGGACACCTTTCAGGGAGACCTTCCAGTGCCGTTTTAATAGTTTTCTGGTGAGTTAGTTGTGTTTTGAATTCCTAAAAAATAGTACGTTTAAGAGTAAGCAATAACCGGTTGGTAAACTGGTTGAAAATATTATCTTAAAGTACTTAGACAGTAAAAAATAGCAAGTAAGTAGTTGAGCAATATTAAAAGTGTATGCCTAAATGCTAATGTGTAAATAGTAAGTAAGGTAATTTAAGATTTAAAACATTAATCTCCCTAGACTAAAATATTCTCACATTAAATTTTCTGTAAAGTAGGTAATAATTTTTTCAACGTTTTTAGAATTTTGACGTTAAAATATTTAAAATATTCAGTTACCCAGTGTTTTCAATCCCTGCTGATTCCTTTGATAAGGGTATAATATTGTTACATTTAATACTGATATCTATTAGATGCACCATTAAGATAATATTTATATCACATTAAACTTAAAACTCAAGGTGTCCCTTTTGAGGTAAATATGTACCCACCTCGCCTCGAGTGCGGTGACGGATGTTTACTTAACTGATAGCATTTGACGTTCAATTTTATTTTATTCGATGGATTTAGGAACTTCTCAATGAAGACTATCTACTTATATCCACATTTTTGCAAGTTTATGACTAATTTCAGTATTGCTACTTGCGTATTTGTCATGGTAGGTAAGATTTTAACTTAACCCTTATTCAAGCAACTAGACATCTGTTTTTTAATTGGTTTTTCAACCTTATCATAACTGCATAAATTTCAAAATCTGGTGGTCCCTTATGGTACATAGGCTGGTTAAACTTAAATGTCAGCTTTCTCTCAGGACTAAAGAGCTCATGTGAAAAGTAGTTAATACTCAAAAGTTCTAGAGTCAGGTCATAATATTTCTAATCGCCAAAAAGAAGCCATCAACATTGAAGATAATGTAACCTTGACACATGAAGTGATCAATTTCATTGTATGAAGACGTTGCGATCGTCGCGGGCGCAGCATAGCGTCGCCGTCGGCGATAATTGCCGTTAGCGGAGATGCAACGGCGCGTGCGCAGCGTGTTGCGCTATTGAGACTGCGATTAAAGTAAAGTATCAGTCTATATACTGTCCCACTGCAGGGCAAAGGCCTCCATCATAGGTATCAAGTCATCGCTACTATGATAGGATGAGTCTTAATCACCTCCCTAGCCTAATGCGGATTGGTGATCACAAACCCGAGCTATGGTTGAAAAATGAGAAATATACTTTTTGCTCGACTCGGGGACGCCGAGATCACGGCCTGGTACTGAAACCACGATGCCAACGGGGCAGACTGCGATGTTTGATTGAAAAAGAATTCTTATTTAGCATGGCCATAGGCAATTTAACAAATAGACCACATACCTACAAAAAGAATATGATGAATGCTATTTCTGTTAGATCAAAATCACTACAGAACCAACGAGTGGCTTACGATGCATATTTTTGCCAAATTGTAAGTAGGTACACGATGAAAATGCTTGCAATTTCCACCTAAACATAATGTTTATTGTGATATATTAAATGAACGATTTAAAACTTTTTTGTCCATTACAATACATGCATTTATTTACCTCATATATGATTGAATTGATATCACCAACGTTGATATCAGTACCAGTGTTTAGTTTCAGCCATCAACTAGTAAATGTTGCACATGAACATTTATAAACGATACATCGCTATCGCTATTAATAGAATGCGCCAGAGACCTTAATCTAAGAGTTTTATGCAAACGGACGTGCGTGAACGACAGCCGGTATGTATTTACCACACCAACAATGTGAACAAACGAAAGCAGCGCTTGGCTGCGTGATCCGTACCTCATGGCCAAATCTTAGAACTGATCGCTTCATGAATGACTGACCAAGGTTCTAAGTATTTCATGATAGGACCAAATAAGACCAAATAAATGGTCTGTTTAATTGGCCATTTCACGAAACACGACTATTTATTTTATAAGATCTACTGTGTCATCTGACAGCGACCCGATGCGATCCTGATTCTAACTTTTGAATATAATGGTTGTCCTCCTTTGTAAACTTTGTTTCTAGAGACCGAAGTTATTAATGCCGGTATGTAGTTACAAAGTAAACAGTCGTAGTGCTCGTATGTAGGTACCTACTCATAAGTAGAAGTGGCCGGTTGGTCTCCGAGAATTAGCAAATGTTTACAAAGCGCCAATTATGGATGAGGTGCTGCTGATGTCTTGGAGGTGTTAAGCTTGTATGTGTGTAATTCAAATACCTACTCATTTGCATCATATCGCACATATAGTAAGCAAGTGATAGCAATTCCATAGTATTTTTATAAAGGGAAAACGAGTTATGAATAATGTAACATCGAAGTACCTATAGGTAAATTATGTTATAATAATACATCCTAACTGTCTCGGCAAACTTGTTCGATAGCACCTACATTATTTTTTACCCTTTAAACCTTTTTTGGACTTCAAACATATATTAAAAATCAAAATTAATCAAATCGGTCTGTAGCTCAATAGACCTCGAGAGTATACGCTCGAGCATTATTACAACTAACAACGGTAATTTTATTTTAAAGCCTTGGAAGAGACGTTTCGTGTCATAGCAGAATGATTTGCTGATAAATCATAAGATTTATTTTGTTAGAGAAGTAGAAGTATTAGTTAAGTTGAGTAGGTATTTAATGATCTAGCTGAAATGAATGGCTTTATCAAATTATCATCTTTATGTAAAACTTAAATCATTTATGTATTAATTTGAGTAAAGATCTCAATTTTATAATAGGCGATAAACTTATTAATGCTTATATTAAACGTAAATCTAACAAAGCACGCGTTGCACTTTATCTAGAATCTTCACAATATCGTGTGCTCTGTTGCTTTTGGATCACTAAACTCGTGCGCACCGATACAATTGAATGCTCATTTCCTTTTTTATACGTGCGCGAGCGCACCTTACCATACGTGGGAGCTTTCCAACGCTGCACTTACCATTGTGCCGGCGTTTTCACATGATTTCCTATACGGATACACACGGAATTAAAGGGTCAACTGATACATTATAAAGCAATTGTGACATATTCCCATATGATCAATTAGTTATGAGTAAAAACCATTAAGTAGAAGGTATAACTTTGCCTTATTGTTTCATCCACTGTCGTAGGTTGTGTTTTAGGTGGTTGTCAAACCTTAAATTATGGAGCTCTTTACTCTGCACCTTCACAAGTTAAACATTTTCTTTACAATTTACACTATAAATTGGGTTGATTGCAGGAGCCAAAACCCTGTAACCAGCATTCCCTTCCCTCTGCTGAAAAAATATACATGGTGTATCTGTAAATATTTGGATGGACATGTGTCCATTAAACCATTCTGAATAACATTGTAGTATGATTTTTTTTCCTATACAAGATGAACAAGTCAGTGACCGATTTTGTATAAAGAGTTAAATTTTTTTAGGCGAATTTCCAAAGTCATATTACAGATGCCCTTTAGAATGGTCGGTAGACGACGTGGTTAAAGAGACGTAAACTGTCGCAGATACATCCTTTTTTATTAGGCTATTTGTGATAAAACAGCCCGTTAGCCTTAGAGTGTCAACATGTTGGTATCGTCTTTGATACCTAGATACGCCACTGGCTGCGGCTCTTCCGGAGCTAATCGTCAGATGGTGCGAGTGGTTTTTAGTCGCGTTCCGCACCGCGGTGTTGACGTTTAGGCAAGAACAATAGCGACCAAGCTGGTGGTTCCTGCATTCATCGTTTAAAATGTATGTAGTTCTTTACTTTTTAGTACGACGGCGGTACCAGTAGCCTGCCGACGTAGAAGGTGAAGGATATTCTCAATATTTAAAAAGTATCTTTATAAAATCTGTATTACCAGATTTGGTTACTCTACTCTATATTACTGTTGCACGTTGCAGCCCATATCATGAAATGGCTATTTGTGAATTGAAAGCCATTATAATTAGATGACTGATTGCACTTTCTTGCATCGATTCTTTAACAAGTGCAAAAAACTGCTATGCTTTTATTTCTGCCATGAATGATGTTATTAATCTCCTACTCATCACGAAGATACATTATCACATCAGCATTCGCTAATAGCTCTTCCTAGCATTATTATCTGCAGTCATTTTAACAATGTGACTGATGACTTAACAAGTCAGGATGATCTGACAAATTATGAACATTAGTATGGAGTAAGTTGGACGTCCAAAGCATCGCTCATTTTCATAATCTGCTCTTTCTTGTATCGCATCATTACATCAACAAGCGTGGGCTATTATTAGTGCAACGTCTAATGACTCCCCTTAAAAATGCAATAATGATACGATAATATAAAATTCACACGTTGGTTCGACCCCGCTGCGCGATGTACCGCCGATATTCTTGACCTGACTTCCTTGTCATCATTTCCTCAATATTTTATATCATGACCATCTGTTAGAAACGCTCTTTCTATAGTTATATTATCATCTGTGTTCCCAACAAGTATTGCTTACAATCTGATACAGTGTGCATAATCTGTCTGATCAAATAAATATTAGCCATATTCAAAGTCATAATTTTTATTGCTTTCATATAGTTCGATAGCCAAAGCAGTTTCTTTATAATCGTTCTCTACTTGAATCACCTAAAAGATTTCTTATTATTTACCTTACACCGTGCGCGTTTTTTTTTTACTTTTAAGTGTCATCAATCTATTGTTTCCTAAAAAGCGTCCACGAGCTCGCTGCGACGACAAAAGAAAATCGCGTAGCGTTTTAAAATTGCTGTTAGCTTATGCTTTTGAGTGCAGCTTGTGTTGTTGTTGTATGAGAGTTCATACTTTAGAAGTTGTTACAGATAGCTGGCTTCATTCCCAGTGCCACCGCTATATTATATTAAATTGAGTGCACAATCGCACTGGTTATTAATTCGGGCATCGGACTCCGGAACCGCTGGCCGCGCGGCAGTTGTCAATCAGAGCGGAGGAGATGCGCCGGCAATCGCACGATATCGACCCCGTTACTCTTACCAGTTTCACTCCGCCCTCCTCGATATCAAAGATAGGGCTGTCATTACGTTGTTCTGATAAAATATGGAAAGATCTTTAATGTGGGACCTGAATTCTGTTTAATTAATGGTTCAGGATCCGTGTTCTATTTAAGATTGAATGTTAAACTCTAGATAAGAATAGGTGGTATAAAGAACAACTTAGATAGTATCAGTGTAAATATAGATAGACTTCTTCTAAGTCGCATGCGACTTAGTTCAATACTAGTCAGCCCTGGAAATCAGTGCACTCTTTGCATAATTTAATGAAATACCCCGTCGCGTCACCTCGCCTTCTGTGATGGTTTTATTTTGTTCCAAACTAGCAGTTTTTTGAAGCAGTTTCTTCAAATATCAAATACGATATTTCTTGAGCTACTGCCACAAATTAAAACGATGTAGTGTACGAGAAAATGCACGTAACTCAAACTCAGCTAGCGGTCGTTAGGGAGGTGTCCACACTCCATCATTGTGAGATTCATTTCTATATTAGCTTAAAAGCACCATTACTTTCGACCTGCTTGATAGCGATGGAGGTAATATACACAAATTAAGGTTAATGTGTATTCCCACGTGACAGTCATAAGACGTAGAAATGTAATGGTCGTTGCTTTCCTCCGAGCGCGTCCATCAAGTCGTTTGGCGTGCAAAGAAGACGCCTTTTGACTAATCACTGTGTAGCATGAAGCAGTGATTAGTCAAAAAAGGTAGGGTGATTAAAATTAGATTGCTTGTAATGAGATTTCCTTACATGCACGATTATGGACGACTAATTACCCATCACCACACACAGGTGCACAGCTTGTCTATATAGTTTTATGGTTTCTGAATGAGAATTTTTTTAAAGGAACAGCTTCTTGTTTTCCCTTGTTTGATTAATCTAACTTTTTAAATTGACTTAATTTAAAATATCACAAAATATATTATTAGCGGGTTTAGAAAGGAGATTTATTTACATTAAAACATTTTTGTATCTTAATGTTTATTTGAAAACTAAATTTAACATCGATGCCGTACGGGATCGGAATTCAGATTACAAAACAGTGTTCCGTATTAGTAAAAAGTATTAGATTACACGATGCTTAGACAGCACACAGTACCTATATAAAGAATGTGTGACACAAGTAGGTTTGAACAAGAATTCTAAATTGCATCATTGTCATGCGATGAAATACACATGTTAGTGAGAAGTTTCAACAACGCATTTGGTAATTGTGTAAACTTTATCTGTGTCGCCAAACAGTAACAGTTTAAGTAGGTACACATTTTCACAGAATTAGATGTCAATTAATACGATGCAATATTTTAAAATAAACATGCTAAAAGTGATAATATCTTAATTTTCATGTAATAATTTTGAAATTGTGACTATGTATTTGAATATGAAAAGCAGGAAGAAAATACTATTGTGGTCAAAATTATAAAAAGATGCACTAATGTAATAAATGGTTTATTGACAACGACAACTTTGAAAATTTTGAAATTACCAAAGTATATTTACCTAAAAGGACCCGTTGGACTAGTGATTTAATTACTGGGCCGTGAATTGGGAGTCCTGG
Source organism: Cnaphalocrocis medinalis (assembly GCA_014851415.1). NCBI lineage: Eukaryota > Metazoa > Arthropoda > Insecta > Lepidoptera > Crambidae > Cnaphalocrocis > Cnaphalocrocis medinalis. Next base: position 10,570,754 of record CM026275.1, on the reverse strand, counting down.
GCTCGTTCCCGGTTGGGCAAAAAGTATGTTTCGGATTTTTCGGACGTAGCTCGGGTTTGTGATCACTGATCACCAATCCGCATTATGCAAGCGTGGTGATTAAGACTAATCGTATCATAGTAGCGATGACTTAATTTATATGATGGAGGTCTTTGCCCGGCAGTGGTACAGCATATATATGCTGATACTTTACTTACTTACCTATGCATTTTATGAATTTACGTAAGGTAGGTACTACGAGTACCTATTTGATATTAGGCTACTTTTAAATAGTAAGTTACTACAGACTAGTCCAATCAATGACAAGTCGATAAATATCATTACCAATTCATCAGAATTGGTTTGTCTGTCGTCCCAATTGATGCCTAACGCGGACTATTAACCAGTTAGCGCCGATCGGCGAGCATTGCGCTCGTCATGGTTTCTAATTCATGGAATCGACCTATGGCCTCATTTGGCCATCGGCAATCGCTGTTTCACATAAAGCGGCACTAAACGCTTGACACAAATGGATTGACACCATTGCTGTAGCATGGATAAGTTTGCCATTATCGTTATCACCATAGATAAGGCTCTCACTGGGTGTCACCCATGCAATAAGTATACAGTTGTTGTCCGAGTAAAACAAAATTGACTAAGAAACCAAACAAAATTTACAGTCTAATAGAATGTGCCTACGTCCTATGTCAGTCCTGCACATCTCAGTACTTTATCAAAGAAAGGATCAAAAATTGATCCTTTCTTCAACGTTCAAAACGTTCGAAATTTGAAGTATGAATTTTGTAGGTTTTAAGTAAAACAATTGAACGTTGATTCTGTTTGATAACAAGATAATTGATACGAGCTATCTACGTAATAGTATCATTCATTAAGTAACCTGTATTGTACTTACTGTATGTATGTAAATTATAAGTGTGCATGATGTAAAAGTGAACTTAACGGATTTTTTTATATAACCTATCATTAATAAATTACACCACGATGTTAATTTCTTTTCAATTAACATCATTTATTGGCATGTTTTGGTACAAAGTTTGTAGAGTATTCGTGCTCTTACTTCACTGAATTATTAGGCGAAGAATGAGTATCAGACGTATGTTCAAGATTTCCAGGCGTACCTAATATAATAAGATAATAATTTATTTAATCACAAAATAAACTTGTAAAGTTTTCGTTAGACAAATATGCTTAACGATTTAATTTGACTAGATAGACATAATATGATGATGGTTTCCTTTTACGTATCGTAATGACTTACATTCTCCAAAACTTAGCTCTAAGCGATCATTATGGCTAGGCAGGAATATAAATCTTATGCCTTTTACGGCAAGATCATTTGTTTCAAAAACATCTGATTGATTGTATCGCTTTGAGTATAAGTCTGGCTTTACAGTTGTCGAGTTAGCACGAGAGTTACATACAATATAGCTGGATCCAGAAGTAATCAGTGTGTGGTTACGTTAATACTCACGAGGAAATGATTTCTTACAAATTTTGATGACTTTCCTTTATTTAATATTGTAGCTAAGCGCGCTGTAAACAGTAAGATATAAGCTGAAACATAACAATATATCCAACGTTCTTATTAACAGTAATTATTTATTAAAAACCAACTGTCCTTCATCACCATTAATATTATATTTTTACCTATAAAATTTTAATTAAATTTATAAGGCAGCGGTCTTGTGACTGGTAAAATTTATCGTAACTTACCAAATAAACTTCTAAAGATTATGTTTAACTGCAGCATCGCTGATTAGCAGAATCTTTGAATAAAACCTATTTGTAAATTCAAAAAAGAAGGTCACCTACCACGATTGGTATAAAAAATATCTGAAGAGTTTAGAAATGTATTTGGTTCAGTAGCACCATTGCACATTGCAATAGAAATAAATGAACTCATCCGGGTTTATGTGTATTTCGCAACATTGAACGGATGAGTGGTGCTACATGCACTGAATACTGCGGCCAGAACAATAACCATACAACAATCGGCCCGTGCTGTCATCCGCGCGAGACTCTCAAGTCCAGAGATTCCCCATTTGGTTTGCATGTCAAAATGCATGAGGTCTTCAAATAGGAAACACAACTTGCTTAAGCTACTTAGTACGGAGTCAGGTCAATGTATGACATGTTGTGTGAATTTATTACTTACCTATTAAAAAAGAAAAAACTGTAACAGCACGGAGCCGGTATATGTGTGAGCTACATGATAAATTTCCTTTTCTCCAAATAATTTGGTATCGCTTTGGAGCTTAATAGGTTGTTGATAAAACATTAACTCAGATATTCAGCTTAAACTGATTTACTAAAGTTTGCGTAAGTGGATCTAAACCAATACTTGGTCAACTCACTTGTGTCACACTAGTGACTTGCAGTTTATGCAAGTATTTAGTACAAGTACCGTCGTGGTTACATTCGGACCGACTAATAAGTATTTTACTACAACATAATCACAAGACCGAAAAAAGTAAAGCAAAAAGCGCATATGTTCATAGTAGACAGGTAATTAACAATTTTACGTTCGAACAAACCAGTCTCAAAACAGGTCTCTTGGCCAACTTATCTTTCACTTGGGAAGTGCATTATGCATATCCAGTGACTATAGTCTGGGCAAAGATGACGTCAAGTTGCTTGAAATTGTTTTACGTACGTAAGTTGGTGTCATCTGTTGCGGTCTTGATGTGTGAATTTGGTGATTCAATACTCAAACCGCATTCTATTTAAAGGTAGAGGTCATTATATCATAGATGTTACACTCATATTTGTAGATTTTATAAAGTTGACCGCAAACCCAAAAGTAAAGAGCCTGTTATTTACTCTAGTTTATCTAATCTTTATAATTTCAAGACAACTTTGTCTGAACCAAGCACTAAGATAACTCCTATAATAACATTGTCTTTGAAATGATCACTATAAGGATTTTTTTCTTTTTCTATGTCTGTAATGTACGAGTAATTTATTAAAGCTCATATCGTACCGCTGATGAACCTCCAAATGCTTCAAGCCTAATTCAATTTGGAACGTCCGATTTAAATCACTGGTAAGCGTCTTAAATTGTGTCCCTCGTTAATAAGGTCAGACGTGTTCATTTTGGTGACGTCACGAGGCACGTGTCCACGTGACGTCACGTGTCCAGGGCTGAAGGTGACGGCCAGGGATTAGCCTCGCTCGTGACATTGGACGCCGAAGCCAGGGCTGATGCGTTAAAATTAGCTATCGCTTCCTTAGGATTAACGTTTTGTTGGATACAAAAGGTTAAGCCTATTCTATCCAACTAAGTATTATGCTCCTAAGCATTTTGTCATTGCAACTTGATTGTGTTAGAGATATTTTCGATGATCTCATTAAGTATACAAGTATGTAGGTGTAATAATGAAAGAGGGTTTATACTTTATAGCATGGCGCAAAAGCGCACTTGTGACTTCTCTAGGTGTTTCGGGTGTCTACAAGCAATAAAATTGCTTACTACACCTGATAGCAATGGCATGGTGATTAAGCCTAATCCCATCATAGTAGCGATGACTTGATTTCTATGATGGAGACCTTTGCCCTGCAGTGGGACAGTATGTATAGGCTCATACCTTATTTTTATATTTTAGTAATTATAGTATTTGATTGCAACCCTAGCCCCGGGCTTCGCGTGCTTCGAGCGGAATAATTAGAGAAACCTTTCATTGTGAATGTCGTATTATATTTTGACTACGCATTAATCCTTTACAAATGGCTACTTTTACGGCACGGAATCACACAACAGCAAAACGCACGATTGCGTTTTTGGAGGGCTTCCATGCGATTTTAACTTTGAAATCTGCTATAAAATCTCACATAGGTACACTGAAATAAAAGTATTTCATGGGAACGTAGGTAGGTAATATTTATATTAGAGTAGACTCTTAGGAATTAGACAATCCTATAATTCACTCCCGTAAATGACTACATACACTAATACAACGTATAAATTCTCAATTGCGCCGATCATCTGATCATCATCAGCGTGTCATTCCCAGTTGCGTCCAAAGCCGCATGCATTCCTTCTAGTATAGCTAAAGTGCATGGGCGGCGATGGTCACTTATCGTCAGATAATCAGATCACTTGATCATTTGTCTCTCTGTATCTCTTAAAAACCGTTGGTTTGGAGCCCAGGATACGCTCTTACCATGATTAGTGGATCATGATTAAAGAAGAAGTTTTAATGCGTCAGTTTAGTTAAGTAAAGTTAAGTACTTACTACTTCTGACAGTAGCAAAGTTTATCTCAATCACCCATCTTGATAATATTGATTGACCTGTCCCTGGTATAGCAAGTTATGTCGGTTCTAGCTTGATGCAGTATTTTTCCGCATTCTAGTTTGCCGAATTATCATCTGCTCATATTCTTATGTAAGATTTGTTTAAATATACCTTTTTTTATTAACATTTTGTTTTTACACTTTTCCGTATCGTTCTGTATTTATGTAAAGGTATCTCATATTATGAACCTTTATTCAATGAAAGCATAATACCTACATTTATTTTTTATGTCTTTCATTCGTCCTCATAAGTTGACCAACTTGTTACAACGCGAGGTCTAAAAGCTCAAGTAGTACACGAGCTTGTGGCTGTCAAAAGCCATAGAAAGCTGAGCGCTAATCCGGTATGTCAAATGGAGTCTTACTGCATCTGACAAAAAGTGTAATTCGCACCAATACTATCTTACTTTTGTAAAACTTTTTGCACCGTACAGGTATTATACTGTCTATAGCGATTGATTTACATAACGTACAACGGTTTCTCTATCTCTATTTAATTTTATTTTTATTTTAAAGACTTTGAACCGATTGTTAGGGTTATGGTAAATTAACTATTTAAATCTAAACGTTACCTTCAGTTTTACACAAGTTACAGATTGTGTAAGTGAATATTTTAATACCTAACAACTACAAAAAGTAACCTATGACATTTGCCATGGGCAAGGCTGTTGGTTGGCTAACTAGGCAAGTTTCAAGAGTGCCCAGTAATCAATTGTGCACGGTGTAATATTTATAAACGATAACTCAAAGGTCAGCTCAGCCAACGGAATACAAAACCTCAAATTTATTTGCTTTTTCTTCAACCTCTGGTTATTTTTCATCCCAGTATCTGCTATGCTCGTCGTGACATGATTTTTACGCTTCACTGACTTCGCAAGTATTTTTATTATTTCTTTTGTATTATTATATTTGACAATATTCGTGGTCCGTGCAAAAAATAACTTCTATCCACTTTGACGAGATTTCTTGTTATTGTATCACTTTTTATTAACAGTGCAGTCTGGTTGATCTATGTGACACAGCTAATTTACTCACTTAAACTGGGGAAAGTGTTTTTTCATCTGGATTTAAAATTACATTTTTTTATTTATTAGACAAAATAATATAAAAACACAAGACAACAATAACCGGAATCTAAAGCTAAATAACTACCAAAAAGAAAAATAAAAACAGAGTAGGCGCCTGTGGCAATGTTCCCAAAATGCTGGCAGCATTTTAGTTACCTTTAACACTATTATTACAAAACAGAGACTAAATTTATTCATAGTTTAAAAAATGTGCTGTCACTGTTATAAAAGTGGCAACATCAGTTTTAAACCAAGACTGAACTTAGATCGCGTTTTCTAATAAGGGGGTAAATGATTGTTGCATGTGAGAAGCTGCAGGTCCAATCAATATCGGTTCAATAAACCAATACAAAGCATGAACGACACAAGCCACACAGAACGCATAATCATGCACCGAGTGCAACACGGGATCTGCGCATGAGCAGGTGCCTTTGTTGCCCAATCCGCCGGCAAATCATCGATCTGACGGTTCATTTGCATCGGTGGTACATGTGTGCTATATGTTCTTCCTGACTACTACATATTTCTTAACCAAGCAATAAGTTACCTCAAATTATGAAATTTTATTAAATATTAGGTACGCCATTTAATTCAATGTTGAGCACTTCGGCTATACACCGTTAAATTTTAGTCGTTTTAATCCCGAAGCCCTTATAATGGTTAACATGATAAAGTCCCTTCAGCATGTTAGATCATCAAAATAAGCAAAATAAAAATCAGCTGTTTCATACAAAAAAAAGGATATTCGCCGGGAATTTTAATGTAAGGAACAGCTGATTTGTATCACGTGGGAGTGTGTCCAGCTAAGGTAAAAAAAAAAATAATGCGCTTGGATGAAAATTAGCTGAGTAGGTTCACCATTGACTTTGGCACCTATTTAGATATCATTTCTTTTGACGGTGAACTCGATAAACAACACTGTTTTTACCTTGGCTAACACATTTCACATTTATGTTTTTGATGGGAATTATATTTAAAGCGACTATAATTGTAATTAAATAATTGTTATAATGATATCAATAATAACTGTATGTAGATTCTACGTACCTAGTTAATAAATACGAGTATTTAGGGCGCAGATACTTTTTGAAAGGATTAAGTGGCGGTTCATTTATTATTACACTATTGAGTAGTGAACTACTCCGAAACGAATTGTTTGACATGGTTTTGAGTAATCAACATTTTATAATTAACCGCAAGACAATTTTAAAAAAGGACAAGTGACCTAGTATCAATGATGTCATACCTTCATATTTAGTAAAACACTTTCGAATTTCATAACTGCTTACTTTTAAGCCAACTGTATTGATTATTACGTGGAGAAATTACTCGTAATTTATGTATAATATGCAGGTATTATTTTATCAACATTTTAGATTATAAATAACACAATCCGTAGAATCTAAACCTGTATAATATTAACAATATTAACGATTAGGCAATTTCACTTACAAATAAAATATTTCTAAGTTACCAATTTTTTTGTGATTATGTGGCAGACGAGCAGGCGAATCACCCGATGGTAAGCGATTGCCGCCGGCAATAGACACCTGCAACACCAGTAGAGACACAAGTGCGCTGCCAACCTTTAACCCCCTTTTCCCCAATTGGGGCCTCCGGTACCCTCCGCTTCTGCTTTATTTATACATAAAAAGTACCCGTTAGCCAGACACGAAATACGAGAAACTGGACCGAATTGGTGTGTGTATGCGTAAGTAGGTGGGTACTCGATAAACGAACTTAGTACGGTTTTGGCGGAAGGAAAGTGGATATTTGATATCCGTTAATCTTTAGGGGACATGTTTGGGGGCCTGCAAGTAAATTAATACTTGGTTGGTGGCCGTTATAACGAGCCCGCTTATCTAGAAAGTTTGATTTTTAAATTAAATATTTATATTCAAAATATTGCACTCAAACATTTTCTTTGTTAATTACCAAGTGGTATAGCGAGTAGGTCACATGATTTGAATTCGTCCGTAGATCATTTAATATGTAAGTTACATGATGCACCTATCGCTGTTTACGCATGTGGATCATACGCATTTTTATTCCTTCTAGTTCATTCCTTTAAGTGCGTGATTTTGTTCATATACCTACCTACACAAGAAAGCCTAAGAAATGACATAAAACGAAGGTACGAAACATGTGCATGACTCATTTAGGTGTCAATATTACAGTTACCGACCACGAATAGTTATTGGTTTGCGGAGATTATTCAATAATTTATACTCTTTACCAATCACCTAAACTAGTTTAAATTTAATGAGAAAAAGAAAAATAATGTCATATAAGCATTAAGTTCTCTTAATATTTTGTGCAATAAAGAGGATCTATCTATCTAAATGTCGTGTGGAAAGATATGAAAAGAATTTAAAGAAATTCAAATAATTTTAAAGAATGTGGTACCTACTTCACTTCTAATCTAATACTTTGGTAATCGTATGAATGTGTGATTGGCTTGCACCGCTCCGAAGCGCAGCAGGCGCAGCGCAAACCGTGACACTCCACACCGTTACTAATGATCGATTCACAACGGGCATGCTTCGATATTAATAAGCATAACCAGCCAATCTTATACACACGATAAGATATAGCGAATAAATAACATATACGGGAATGTGCACTGCTCCTAACGGCTCATTCACACTAGGTACCTACGGTAAGAACCGAATTCACGGCCGCTGTATGGTTACCACAAATTACCAAAATTCCTTAATTGATATTGAACTCTATGTGTTAGGCATAATGGTGAGAATGGGTTAAAACTTTGAATGATTTGGATAATTTTGGTTGACTTAACAATATGTTGCCGTTGCTTTATATTTTTTGAAATAGCGGTACAGTATTAACAATCACCGACTACACCGTTACCAATAACCGAAAAACCTGAATCTTGCTGCATTCAAAACACAAATGTGCACGATGTCTATAGAATGTGTATTGTATTGTTAATACACGGGTCACTAGTACTCTTTTCATTGAAAGGTGTTGTGGAAACCAATGCTCACCTTATTTTGGCTTTCACCCAATATCTTACAACTAGTCTACTCTTACCAAAATTCTTACTATGTTGGTTAGTACGATATTGTCTGTAACCTAGTTATGTAGGTGGACCTATAATAAAGAATGCAAAATCCATCGTAGAAAATAATTTCGTGTGAATGTTACGTACCAGTCTGCTTTTGTACCATAAGAACTTCCATGATATAGGTCAGTTTATCGGGGCATGTCCCTATTCGTAGTATTTTCTTATCTTTTAGTAGTAAACGAGTGATTTCTATGATTGAAGTCAGATAAATATGATATGATGCCTCGTAACGCATTTTTGGTTGATGCGTCAATAACATGTAGTCAAACAACACATACAGCGACCTGACCCCATAGTACGAGTAAGCAGGTAACTTGTGTAATGGGTGACCCTGTCTGTTAGTTTTGTCATCGTGCCCATTCTGTCCACTGGTCTATTTACCTATACATAATCTTAAACACTTCACTACTACTACACCACAGCCGAAACAGTGCGAGTACCTATCTACTTCATCATCGTTAGCTTGCATAATTCCAAATTATCGAAGTCAACGACTTCTATCATAGGTACTATTTATACCCAATCTATCATCCCAATGACTAGAACCTAGTGTGAAAAGGCCGTAATGTTAATTGTGGTCTCTGCTCACTGGAATTATAGCTGAGAATGTTCCTTTTAAACCGCAAAATGTAAATTCCTTGCGTGCAGTTTCGTTCAGCATGTGTGTGCGGCGCACGTTTAACCGATGGGATATACTTAGCTAGTACATTCAACTGATAGAAAATTACTGTTATTGTCCAACATACTATTTAGGAAACCCACATGAAATGCAGAGATTGAATTTTTTAATAAAATTAGTATCGTTAACGTAACCTATTCACTAAATTTTTAGATTTTTAGCAAAAAGAAATCGTTCAGGGTCAAAAGTCATAAAGAAAGTTTGTTTCAACTACGTGAACATAATTACTACCGGTGGCATAAATAAAAACTTATGTAATCTTTTTCTAAGGTAATTTTGATTAATTTGAATATGACCGAAGTGCCGGAAGGATTAGCACCGCTCACTTAGTTCACGTAACAAAAGCGCGACCAAACAATTGAATTTGACAAATTGATTCATCCTAGCACACCACGGTGGTTATTGATAATTGAAAGCCTATTATTTACCCTTGATTGCGGCTAGAAAGTGTTACTTTCTACAGTGGATGGCGGTAGCGGCAACAATGATCCGTACTTCACGTTTATTTTGAAGAGCAGTTACTGTTGCTATTTTTTGCTCGATCTGGATATGAATTTATGATTGTCTTCGGTGACATTTTCTAACTTTTAGTTTACTTTTCGTGAGTACAAAACTTTAGTAAACCACATACCTATGTATAATTATTCTTTTTGTGAATTATTTCTACATAATACTGACTAATGGGTTTCGTAGCCACCCTACTCAGAAATACACACACCTAAATCTAGGATGTACAAAGCTATGAGCTAATGAAATGCCAAATGTCTTAAAACAGGATTTCCGCTTCAGGGTACTTAGAAGTTACGAGTATAACAAAACAAATGGAATAGCGAATGAAAAAAAGTGCGACTTCAATAACTCGCCGTGGCCACATTTCCGCAACATTGGCTTTATTGACTTCCGTGTCCCCGTTAGGTACACGGACGGGTTTCGAATATATCTGGAATATTTTCACCCAGGAAACAACATTGATGGACCCGGCCTGCTTTGCATTTGCTACGCGGTCGTCAGCCGTCACGCCTCCGCCGTGGACAATCTTTTTGTCATTTGTACCTCGTGAAGAGATGAACTGTCATTATGAACGCTTTCCAAAGCGAATACAAATTTTATTTTTGTCTGAATTCGCAAGAGAAAATTGCTGAACTATGCAATACAAAATCACTTTCATACCTACTATTATTTATAAAACAGTTCACAGTCTGTTAAACGAGTGCAATATTCTTATGTTTTTATAATACTTTAGAGGTATGTATTATAAAAACATAAGAAATTATTCACGTGTACAGTCATGCATGAAGTAGATATAATTTAACAGTTTTACTCTTCTTTATAAATAAATTATATATTATTATTATTTATGATGGGAATAAATGCAACTGCAATAATAAATAAATGAATTTTTAATAGAACTGACCAGGAAAGAGGAATTGCTTGCACCTAGACAACACGCGCATAGATTTGAAATATCCATAGGTGCATTTTGGGTTTGGAACCTACGACCTCCTATTCAGACCACGTTCGTTCGTGAACTACCTTTAATAATCGTGCGTGCCATTATATCTGTTCCAATTTACACCTTGTGTCCCACTCGTGCGCGTAAGGCAGTGCTTCGCTCAAGTCAGCACTTCACAGGTTTGAATTCCTAAGCAGACAGGGACAGCCGGTGGCACCGCCAGACGCGCCGGCCCTGGTACCGCATTATCGCCTACACTCTAATGCTATGAAAGGATTGCATTGCAAACATGTAAGGTTTCAGTTTACCAACATATTGAATCAACAAAGCTTGTAAGTCTTTTGTCTTACATACCATAAGTATATTTAAATAATCCGCTATCCCACTATATTAACGCGTGACGTAAGCAATCAAAAAATCGAAAGCGCACGCGATATGAACTTTTACTCTTTAAATTTACAAAAATAATTGAGCGATTCAGACCGATTTTCAACAAATATTGGAGGTTTCTTAACGCTTTCGCCATTTCTCTTGTATTATAAGTGTAGCATTGATTACTGACACCATAAAAGAAATGGTGGTTGGTTGGTGGACTGGTTGTCTTACTCATAGACGGCGTTACTTTAAATTGACCATCACCTGCCCACACGACCACCGACTAAAAGTCAGTCACCTATGGTTGACCACAGGAGAATTATCTGTCATTATTATGTACCCGATGCGGCGTTTATTAGCACCTTGTGAAAACAATGTCTGTCTACCTTGTGTGTCATAGAACTCGACTACGTCGTACTCAACTAAATTTATTTGCCTCACCTGCATTAAACTGACCTTGAATGCAACAAGATTTACAACTCGCTAAATGTTTCTGAAATGTAAATTACCAATTAAAATTTAAAACTGTCCGGAAACCATGAGAAACAATGTGTTTATGTGCTTACTTAATAGTCTGAGAATTTTACCATCATTTGCATAAAATGACAGGCATGTGAAAGACATTGTCCACTTGTAGCGTGGCGCGCGATGGAGATCTTTCAAAGAACCATTTGAAATTCCTTTACTTAATTTTTGGCCAGAGTTATAATTAAAATTCATGCACTAGATTTAGCTAGATTGAGAATAAAGTGTAGGTATTGTTAAGTGGAAGCATGGAAGACAATGGTTTCACGCATCGCATGTACAGCGCGACATGTAACGAGACACTCGGAAAGTGTTATAATTTCAAATTAATTGAGTCACATTACTTACTCGGTTTACATATCCGCAAATTCGATGACGAGGAAATATTGAATGACTCATATAACTAGAATAAACAAAACTGGTTATTCGTAACATGCACTGATTTTGTTTTGTTTATAGTCTTGATCGGTCGGAATCGAGGTGAACAAGATTTTTTCGAGTTCAGTGGACAATATTAATAATTATTATGTCAAATAGGCATTTTTTTTTCATTATCCGATGTTCTATCTAATTTATTAAGATGTTTTTGAATTAGTAAGGTAGGCGTTGATTGAGCAGTGAGGAGCAGCGTCCGTGCATGTGGTGTTGTTACCATTTTAAAAGAACGTGACAGAGTTTTTAAAATGTTTTAAAGGTTTTCACTGATTGATAACGATGCCAGTAACAATTATGCTCTTAAGCGGTGCAGTAGGTACTCGTAGATAGCGTTCGTGCCGTGACAAAACAAACAGTGAAAGTGTCGTGTCGTCTTTCCGTCCGTCGATCACGGAGACTGAGACGAGTTTTTTACTTGGAACATTTTAAACATTACGTTGTATTGTGTGCGCTAATTGTACATGACGTCGCTGGCGGCTAAGTTCAATGCCTCAGTGGGTTCGACCTCGTACGTTTTTAGCGTCGTTGCGGCATTGTTGAGTTATTGGGCAAAAACTGACGCGACTCGAAGATGTTGCAGCCGAGATGCTTGTTACAGCTGCGATTGTTAGAGTACATCTAATCGATTTTGATTGTAACATGTAATTATAAACGGTGTGCAGATTGTTCGATGTATCATAAGATTACTAATGGTACTGGAAAATCTCACTTCTTGTGCTTATCAGGTTTTTACTCCACGTCAATTCCACATAATAGAACAAGATTTATTGAGAATATTAATGTTTAGTAGGTAAACATTTTTATATTTTTCATATCTATTACATAAAATAAAGTACCATCACACCATCCTTGCGATATCATTCGAGTAATTATTTCACATTAATTTAAATCTAATAAAGTTGTTTCTATTGTTGTCTCAGTCTGTAATATATTACGTATCTATTGTAATACAATAATTCCGCATAGTAAGTAGATACTTATACAATAATTTGACCCACAGCTATCAATTGCAATTATGTATTTCCTACGGAGATTTGTGCGGAGTCACGCATGGATTCGACGCAACGAGAAGTCTCCGTTCAAATATTAGCAAATCGTGTTATTACTGCTTATACTGCTCTGACACCAATCACATATGAAGAAACCGATACTTATTATGAACTTGTTATGTCACTGCCCGTATTTAATACTAAAACCTACAACCTTATGGAAAATGAGGTTTTAGGTTCCTAAGCAGAGCGTTCTGAAAACTCACCTACTAAATTTACTGCCAAATCCATTTTCACAACTATTATATATTCGAAAGTTCTTACTTAAATACGTGCTGTTATTTTAACTCGTCACATAATTTATATGAGTGGATAAATCAAGATGCTATCTCCCACGTAGCGAGTAAGCGAATTAAAACGTTTAAGAAGTCATTAACATTAATTGTTTGTTCGAGAAAAATTAACGGTGCATTTAATGACTTAAGTATAAGTTACGGAAAAGAAAAGTTAAGTCAGTGAGTCCCTAACACTTAAGCTAGCTACTGTATACTTAAAAATATTTACATGAAGATCGTATTCATTCTGAGTGACGTGTGAGAATTGTTTACGGCATCACAGATAACGTACGATGGAGATAAAACTTACGAATAATATTTTTTCCTATGGTTAATAGTTTTTATTTGCTCAAGTAACTGGCCACTTTCATAAACTTTGTAGTTTTGTAAAAAAAATCAAAGTAGGTTTTATTGTTATGGTCATACTTTTTGGGTCAATTTACATGGCCATTAAGACAATTAAGTTTTTAACTTTACTTTGTTAGATGATGTTCTTTTGTTTTAACATTTCGCGTTATGATTGATTTCACTAAATTTCTTAACGTTGCTTGTTAAAATGTTTCAAAAGTTATGTGCAGTTTATTTATAAATTAGCTTCTGTTACATCGTAGTAATCCTTCGTGTTAGTAATGTTTTGACGGACTGAGCTGCGAACTTCTCACCCATTATTATTGTTGTACAGAAAATCTCAAGGAAGGTATTTTATTATCTAATATCACTTAATTAAATAAAATAAAGCTTGTGTAGGCGAATGTAAGGAAATGTCTCATAATTCCTTTAAGACAACAATCTGTGCGTACTTAAACCCGTGTACCTACCTATCCCATTGTATTACGTTCCGTATTTAAAATTTAAAATGCATTTCATACTCAATCCGTTATGTGCATCCTCAATTTCCACACGAATACCATAATAATGCGCATGCGACAGGCATAACATAATGTATAAATTCAATAGGTACCTTTCCTTTTCCGACAGCTATGACCAGGAAGATGTCGGACGTGTGCATACAAATATGTGTCATAATAACAATCATTTATGCGTATGTGCGTTGACGCTGTTTCCTTCTAACGTCAACTGTCCCTGTCCAGCGATCGGCTGCCATCAAACGTATCGAATAATCAGGCTATGGGTACGATTGCTTATGAATAGGAAATGACGATCCGCGTCATTTAACTACCTACTTTCCCGATTGACCAAAGTAACACCAATTAAATTATATTTTAGTACCTTATTTACTATGTGGGTAATGATGAAAGTTATCAGTCGTATTTTCACTAATAACTGTTAAACAATATTGGGTATTTATAGTTAATTAATTTAATAAACGGCGCGTAACTATCCATTAAAAATCTAATTAGGTATATATCGAATGTACGCAACTAGGTGGAAATAGGTACCTAGATACTGGTCTATGTAAGTATTTACTTTAAGTATCTAGGTACTAGATGTTGCAACAGCAAAAGTAGATGATTGAAAATCAAAAACTCTATAGGTACTTACTATTGAGCGGAGTTCGCGTCAGAACTGTATGGTGTCAAATTCATACGAGTTCTGACACAAAACTCCGTATAACCTCTTAGTGTTTCATACAGTTCTGACGCGAAATCCGCTCAATAGTGAGTATAGCGTTTTTGATTTTGATCATCTACTGTTGACTGTACCTACTTACTATTAATTATATTAATCGTAAACTGACTTCGCGATAAAATGTAAAGAAAAAGACAATTTTATTGATAAAAAATATGTGAAATTGAGGAACTGTTCGTAGCAATAGTTTTATATCACACAATAAGCCATTGAACTGCTGATATGGTTTTTCATATAATCGGGACTAACTACTTACAGTGACGTGATACTGACTGAATATTCCCACTCTACAAATATTTGATATAAACGGGCCTAAACGCGAGGATGACTATAAGGATGGATGACAATAAGGATAATATAAGGATGTTTGTAGAATGCTGAAATTTCGAGTTAGGTTTCGAGCTAGGTACAGTCAGCCAGGAAAGTGATCTACCACTTTTGACAAAAGTTTCTGCGAGATGTAACGATCGCTAAGGAACTTGACACTTGGCATGACGTTTTATCATAAATGACAAAGAGAGAGAATTAGTCACTGACATAATTTTATTGCCAGGGAAAATTTACCTTGTTGTTTCATGACGTGCAAACGAATCTCAACCGTAGCACAGTAGACCGCATTTTTCAAGGACTATGGCTAGGTGTACTATGGCTTGGCTTTCTGTGGCAACCACTAAGTCGTCATCTCATTTGTCCACAGATGCGAGGTCAATGCAAAGCGTGAGCCATGCGCAGCGACATGGCGTACCGCGGGCTGTCCCAGCACGTGGAGCTGGACAGAGCCGCCGACCCCCGCGACCGGTTCACGCTGCAGGAGCTCATCGGCGAGGGCACCTACGGCGAGGTGTACTGCGCCAGGGATAAGAAGAGTGGCCGACGGGTCGCCATCAAGGTGTGTTAAACTAACTTCATGTGGCATCCAGCATGTGCTCATCTGAGCAACCAATATCTGCGGCTGGTTAGCGCTACAGGAGCCTATCGGCGAGGGCACCTACGGCGAGGTGTACTGCGCCAGGAACAAGAAGAGTGGCCGACGGGTCGCCATCAAGGTGTGTGGAAAAACTGTCTAGCTAGATCACTTGATATGGCATCCGGCATGTGAATCGGGACAGAGCTATCAACTACTGCGGCTGGTTTACGCTACAGGAGCCTATCGGCGAAGGCACCTACGGCAAGGCGTACTGCACCAGGGACAAGAAGCGTGACCGACGCAAGGGTCGCCATCAAGGTATGTTGAACTATCTAACTAAAATTTAACGACAATCCTATCATTACGCCGGTGAAACCGCGGGGCGGTTATCAGCTATAACTAATAATGATGTCTCGATGATATCAGTAACTTTAATTTCAAATTTTTAATCTATTATGAATTAAAGAGATCTTCATATATTATCCTTAAACACATCTCCGTGTACAATGGCAATTAATCAAAGCATGGTTTATGCGCTATACCGCAATCAAGTGTAACATCGCACACTCACGCAAAAAGATCCAGTCGATTACATTATTATCAACAATAAATTTCTGTTTTTACGTTCTAACTCTAGCAAAAATTTAGTAATATAAAATATATTATGCACATTGGATTGTGTAATATCTACACTATAGGATGAGCATATTCATATACTTAGGTAAGCTATAATATAACACCTACCAATCACTTTAATTTATAATCCGATAAAACGAAATTGCGTAAATGAGTTGCAGTTCTCACTTGAAAGCATTTTACATGAGAATCAGAATAGGTACTGTATTTTATATCTGTGAATGCCATAAACTGGAAAGAATAAACGTAAGAGAAAATTAACTAAGGAGAAATTTTATTTATGACTATGATCACTTTATCCCTGCACTCGTGATTTTCTCCTCAGTATGAGCATAGTTAGAGGTTTCTTGAAAGCTGTCTCCGAGTTAGGACGGTTTGTTTATGATAATGACCTGATAGGCCTCGCTATAAATAATGCAACAGTAGAAAATAGCGAGCTTCTAACAAGACTAATAACTCTGCGAAGGATACAAGGCAAATAATGGGTCAACGTATTTTATGGAGAGTATTGTTAACATACCACCTTTAATTGATTGTGTAGATGTTATCTAAAAGCTGCAATGGTGTCAAGGTTGCGAAACAATACGTCGCTTGTTCGGTTAGCCTCTCGTTTTACACTACCTACGGGTGTCAATGATTATGACGTCACCCGGTGTTTCGTGTGGTATCTGCACTGCGGTTACGCGTTTAGATAAGAGATTAATTATGCTAATTGATATTGTATTTCTTTTAGATTCTGGAGAACATAACAGAAAACATTGAAGAAATAGAAGAGGAGTTTCTAGTTTTCCGAGATTTGTCAACACATCCAAATATTCCAGAATTCTTTGGCCTATTCCTAAAACGTGGAATATCATCAGACGACGATCAAATATGGTTCGTTATGGAAGTAAGTAGTTTCCAAACTAATTTTATTCTTGAAGATTGTAATTTCAGACAAAATAAGTTATTTTGGTTTACGAACGTTACAGTTATGCACCGGTGGGTCGGTGACCGATTTATGCGCGGGATTAAGAGCTCGCGGAAGCAGCCTCACTGAACCACAGCTGGCGTACGTTCTGCGCGGGACCGTGCGCGCCCTCACGCATCTGCACGCGCACCGATGCATGCACCGTGACGTCAAAGGTCACAACATACTTCTCACCGAAGATGGTGAGGTGAAACTCGTCGATTTTGGCGTCTCCTCACACTTGGCCGCCACGGCTGCTCGGAGAAATACCTCAGTTGGAACTCCTTATTGGATGGCTCCTGAAGTAAGCTTGAAATCAATAGGACAAAATTAATAAGCACTTTAATCGTATCGTAATCAATAATAAATAATCTCCTTTTAGGTAATAGCATGTGAACAACAGCTAGACCAATCATACGATTGCAGATGTGACGTCTGGTCAGTCGGCATTACTGCAATAGAATTAGCTGAAGGAGAACCTCCTCTATCTGGACTGCATCCCATGAGAGCTCTGTTTCAAATACCTAGAAATCCTCCTCCAACGTTGTCACACCCAGAGTTGTTTTCACCGCAACTCAATGACTTAATTGCCGATTGCCTCATAAAAGATATGAACCAAAGACCTTTCGCCAGGGAGCTCCTTGAACATCCATTACTCCTCGCTGTTAGTGCCTTCGAAGATAAGGTAATTCATTTATAGCTTTGCACTAACGTTTATCTATTTGTACAGCAAGACAAACCTTATCATTAAAAGTAAATGCAATTTCGTAAACGATAAGCCAACTAATCGCTAACGAAGGAAAGTATTATTTGATTACGCTCTACCGTTAAAACCATGATAAAAAGGACGTAAACAAAGGTAGGTACGTGCTCTATGACTGGTTGTATACGACATGAACAAGGTACGCGTAGGTGTGAATTATACAGCTTTCACCGCTTAGAATTTTACCAGCATCTTAACACAAATAATGAAATATATTTAGTAACGACTTGGCATTTAGTATGACGGTCCAGGCAGATAAAAGTATAAGTGACCAATTATTTCAGATTAGAAAAGAGCTCCAAGCGGAGATAAAGAGGCAACGAGCAGAAGGCAGAAGTTGCCGCGCTCCAGAAGCCACCACCAAGAGAGGCAAGCTCAAGTCGCACCGGAAAGCCAGACCCGAGAAAATGTATACCGACGACTTGGCAACGCTAGAGGTGCTCACAGAGGATGCCATCGTCGAACAACTACAGAAGAGATATAACCAGAACCAAATTTACACTTACATTGGTGACATTTTAGTCGCAGTCAATCCTTTCACTGATATTGGGATTTACACGACTAAGGTAAATGATATTTTGGTCCAGGTGAGTCATATGGGTAGGCTGCGAAAGTAAAAGTCGCCCACCTCGTTGTGAATAACAATTTCCTATTTTAAATAAATTGAATATTTAATTTATACAATATGTTATCGAAGAAGCTGTTAAACAGCTGCCGATATGAATAATAAAATTTACTATAGCTTTTCACTTTATGTAAGTAAATCTACATACTAATATTAATACAGTCATGTTTAGAAAACAACAAAATTTCTAAACTAAGTAAAATAAAGTAAGTTCAAAGAGATAACAATTATTGTTTTGGTGCCGACATTGTTACCGTGAGGTTGCTAACTGTTCGACCTATGAACAATAGAGTTCACACTTTTCTTTTATGGTTATTTTTACAACTAGTTAATAGTTGGGGTCACAATACCGCAAGACGGAGAGATAAATCACTTCAAACACCTACTTAGACTTGTATACTTTGAGTACTTTATCTTTTAACTAAGCTATTTTCATAATTTTGCTGCTTCATTTCCATTTGGTTATCGCTACATAGCGCAGAACTGTGAGACCACCACTTATCTCACATAATTAATGTTATTGCAACTGTGGTTTCTGGGTAGCAATCCTCAAATAATTACCTTACTATTACGCTTAACCTTGTGATGTGGTTTTAGAGCCAGCAAATATACCAGGGGCGATGTCGGTCGGACAACCCGCCGCACATCTATGCCGTGGCCGACGCGGCGCACCAAGCCTTGATGCATCAGAAACTGCACCAGGCAATAGTCATATCTGGTGAAAGCGGCGCTGGGAAGACGGAGTCAGCTAATCTGTTGTTGAAGCAGCTTGTATTTTTATCGAAGGTCAGTTTAGATATTTTAACAATGTGATAAGGCGATGCACACGACCCGATATACCGAGCAGCCCAGTATGCTATCAAAAACTAGAGATGTGCTAAGTGCTAAGATGCGTTGCGAGAGATGATTTTGTTAAGAGCCAATAGCCCAATGGTGTCACTTCTCTCAAGGAAGCTAAGTAAACTAAGCGCTACTATTGGTTTTTTACTTACCTACAAATCCCTCGCGACACATCCCCGCTCATCTCTGGTGCTAGCTAGTGTATGAAACGCAAATGAAGAATATAAGTAGTACTAAGCGGTTATAGGTATTGCTCATTCTATCGACTAAGTAGCTTGGTGCAAAATATATATACTACCGAGCTCGGTATATTGCATGCAATGACAGTACTTATAATGTGTAGAGATGTAGCATAGCTAGCTATTATTATCCTCTATTATCTAGCAGCAATAATGATGTCATACTCGGACGCAAACGCCATGTTTTTGTGGACAAAGCAATCTTCGGGATCGGTCCGAAAATGGACATTGAGTTGACATTGAAATAATAGACGCATTTTAGCAAATGTTGACACTAACGACCTTCACTTTTTTAACAATATTTAGGTATAGCAATTTGCTTTATATAGATACAATGTGCTTTATTATATGTTTAGGTAATGTACGCTTCGTACCTAGGGTTTAAACTTTTGTAGTTGCCAAAATATAAAGTAACCAATCGTAATCGCCCTATTATATATTAATTAATGACCTAGCTAAAACGTACGCATAAGAAACCTGCATTATTATAATCTACTGTAATCAAAATATAAAATTGAACTTTATCGTAACCAATAGGAGGACTTATCTATGTTTCTTTGTTTTCCAGACACAAAACCGGAATTTAGAGGAAAAGATCCTACAAGTAAATCCGATTATGGAAGCGTTCGGAAACGCCAGAACCGGCATTAACGCCAACAGTTCTCGCTTCGGGAAGTACTTGGATCTGGCCATGATGAGGGTTGGAAGAATTTCTGGGGCACGAATATCAGTATATTTGCTGGAACAGTCTAGAGTAGTTCATCAGGCTCTGTGAGTATCTATAACTTATTGGTTTCGTACTTTTCCATTATAACTTTTTTACGCTACTAGTGATTAGGTAGGTACATTATACCAATGTAGCTTACGTAAATAAATTACTTAGGAGGTTTTATTATATATTATTAGAATCTGTATTCACAATTAAATGATCCTTAGATGCGGGCAACTAGTATAACCATAAAACTTACTCTAATACATTTTATTACTTCTTGTAAAAGTTGAACTAGTTCCGTATAACATGAATCAGCGCCATCTGTTGTGAAATCGTCAAACTGACTAACCGTATGTGGTAAGTTCTATCGCAACCCAAGCATGGAACCGTTGATTTAGTTTCAAGCAAAAACAAAAGAAAGCTGTGGTCTTTATAAAAACAGGATCATGGCTGTTATAGACCGCAGATGCTTGTTCATTATGCTGTCATTTACTTACAAAGAGACATCATCAAGTTGATACAAACACTTAGGACTTGGATAATGTTTCTTTCATGTGTGTTATTGGATAGGTGAAAATTAAATGCATAAAATTGTGTTTATAAAATACCACTAGTTAAATAAAAGCACTTAACGTGACTCTGGTGCTGCGGGTGTCCATTGGCGGCGGAATCGCTTACCATCAGGTGATCGTCTGCTCGTCTGCCACATATCACAATAAAAAAACATAAACTTTTTCCAGCGGCGAAAGTAACTTCCACGTGTTTTACTATCTGTACGACGGCCTCGAGAGCGAAGGCCGCTGGAGGAAGTTCTACCTGGACGAGCAGCTGAAGTCGCGGCACCGGTACCTGCAGCCGCTGTCCGTGGTGCATCGGGAGCACAACGTGCATCGCTGGAGACAGCTCAATCAGGCCTTCAAGGTAACACTCAAAATGAAATTCTTCTACTTCTACTAGTCTAGAATACGGATAGCAGAATACTTACCTTACCATATAATTTACTATTATAACAGACTAACCTTAGTACTACCACAGCATACTTAATAGTACTACGTAGGTATGAGCGAGTAGGTGTCTTGATATTGAAGTTGAATTAGAGATTTTTATGGACGAATGTATGAAATCTCTTCGATGTAGAGTGCGCGAGAATTGCCTACGACGTGCAATAAAATTGATTGTTGTGCTTATAAAGTGAAATATTATTATGGTTGACCTATCTAGGTTAAACATAATAATATTATTGGCTATCATATACTAGCCGCCGCCCGCGAATTCGTACCCGTGGATTTAGTTATTTGCATATTTCGGACAATCCATACAAAATAATTTTATAAATTGTAGTCTATGTGTTATTCTGATGTAGGTACTAGCTATATTCTTGTAAATTTTTATTAAAATACATTCGGTAGTTTTTGCGTGAAAAAGGAGAAACATCCATCCATCCATCCGTCTATACTTAAAACTTTCACGTTTTGATATTAGCGGGATAGGATTTTTTTAAGATTAAAGAAAAAGTCAGTCAGTAGGCATTTTATTTAAAAAAAACGTCTTAACTCAATAAAACTATGAAATCAGTTTATCATAAAACGAGAATCCTAAAGACGTAAAAAAACGCTATCCCCGCGAAGTATTGACAAACTTTCGCTAACTGAGAAAATATCCAATCAAACTTTTCCACAGAAGTTAAACACGTAGTTAAATCTAATAGCTGTTCTCAAGAGTTTAATGGTTCTTAGGTCGTCGGGTTCCAAGATGAGGAGGTACAAATACTATACAAAATGCTGGCAGCTATATTGCATCTCGGCGATATCGAGTTTGGAGAAATGGCTGGAGAAGACAACACCGATAATAGAGCCACTATTATAGATACGGCGCCGCTTCATAGAGGTAATTATATTTAATCAGTGTAATTATAATGTGCTTGATGGGATTAGCATTTATAAGACCTTTAATTGCAATTTGTTTTATTGATTACTCAATATGTATCCTACGTTAAAATGTTATCGTTTGTTGCCAAAGTCATAAGGTATCATAATAAAAGGCCCCTTTAGCATATTAGAAGGTTTCATTAGGGGAAAGGGGGATAAAGGTTGACAGCGCACTTATGATTCTACTGATGTTGCTGTTGTTACTATCAGGTGTTCCGTCTGCTCGGCTGCCTCCTATCAAAATTAAACTTAATCACCAAGTTTGCCTATAGTAGCGATAACTTGATTCCTTTGAAGGAGGCATTTGCTCTGCAGTGGGACAGTTTATAGACTGACTAGCTTTTGCCCACGGCTTCGCTCGCGTTAAATTCGAGGTAGCACAGAGAGGCAAAAAGTAGCCTATGTTACTCTCCATCCCTTCAACTATCTCCTCCTAAAAAAATAAAGAAAGACAAACATAGACAGTCAGACAGACACACTCCCATTTATAATATTAGTATGGATACTTTACCTTATATTACTACTTCCTTCCTCAGCATCTTGTCTCTTGGGCGTGGAGACAGGGGACCTGCGAGAGTGCCTCACGAGCAGCAGCGTGGTGGCGCGCGGGGAGACCATCGCGCGGCACAGCTCGCCCGCCGAGGCTGCTGTGGCGCGCGACGCCACCGCGCGGGGCCTTTACGCCAGGGCCTTCGACAGAATCGTGGAGAGGATCAACGCTCTCCTCTGCCAGAATAGACCGCACTGGTAAGTGTTTTGGTCTATGATATGATATACAAAGCTTTGTATAATATAGTATAATCTACATTTGCTCAAGTCCTAAACTTGAGAAAATGTCGACCAGTTAAACACCATATCCAGGGCCTACGCCAGGGCCTTCGATCAGAATCGTGGAGAGGATCAACGCTCTCCTCTGCCAGAATAGACCGCACTGGTAAGTGTTTTAGGTCTATGATATGATATATACAGAGCTTTGTATAATATAGTATAATCTATATTTGCTCAAGTCCTAAACTATAACAAATGCCGACCAGTTAAACACCATATCCAGGGCCTACGCCAGGGCCTTCGACAGAATCGTGGAGAGGATCAACGCTCTCCTCTACCAGAATAGACCACACTGGTAGGTTTAGTCTACGATAGATAGGTACAAGCTTTGTATGATTTAGGACTTCAGGAAATAACACTATGCCTTCGTATTTCATTCAATGATACTGATGATTCTATTATCATTAAAGGAGTTAAGTTATTTGGGCACACAAAGGACTAGTAGGGTGCTATTAAACTATTATGTTCAAAATCCTCATACTTACTTACTTCATTCAAATTATCCATTCAATGATTCTGATGCAGGTACTTTCTATTATCATTAAATGAGTTTGCTGTGTCTGATGAATCTATTAGCCAATGAAGGGGTTTTCTGTGTCTAATGAACTCTCTATTATCATTAAAGTACACTAAGGACTAGCAGTCTTATTAAACTACTACTTATCCCATGGTAGTGGATTTTGGACATCCAAAATTCCTCTTTACCAAAAACAGAATTTATAAATGAGATACCATTTACCTCTTTACAGCAATGAACAACTATCCATCGGGATACTTGACATCTTTGGATTCGAGAACTTCGCTAAAAACTCCTTCGAACAACTCTGCATTAATATAGCCAACGAGCAAATCCAGTACTACTTCAACCAGCACATCTTCACGTGGGAGCAGCAGGAGTACATGGCCGAGGGGGTCCCGGTAGACCTGGTGGAGTTCTCGGACAACCGGCCTGTGCTCGATATGCTGTTGTCGAGGCCTATGGGACTCTTGGCGCTCCTTGATGAAGAGAGCAGATTTCCACGCGCATCAGACAAATCTCTCATTGGTAAGCTAGTAATTACTACTTGGGATAACAATCTCAGCTGACACAACGAACTATTTATATTACGAATACTGTACATAATTACCAACTTGTATATTTCAAAGATATCTAGGTAGGTAATGTGCTGTGCGTAGCTAAATGTGTAAGTTAATTAACCACAATTAACAAACAAAACGGCAAATTACTCTTAATTTTCAGCTTGCTAACTAACAAAGCTGCGCTCATTATAAAAGCAAATAATTAAATTAAATTCCCCCAGCCGTGATATAATTTACTTTATAGGTATCATTTTAATTATATCATTTTGTAAAAACCGCATCCTCGTTATTCGCACTGCAGTTTGACAAGTTGCAGTAAGGAAATTGGATCATGAATATTCAGCAATCGTAATGTTTCTTACAGAAAAGTTTCACAACAACGTCAAGAGTAAATATTACGTCCGGCCGAAGTCTGATGCAATTTGCTTCGCCGTTCACCACTTCGCTGGTCGCGTGGTGTACCAAGCTGACGGATTCTTAGAGAAGAATAGGAACTTCTTGCCACCAGAAGTGGTTCAACTGATGAGACAAAGCCAATATGATATCATCAGATTTTTATTCCAATGTCCAATTACAAAGACTGGCAACTTGTACTCACCTCTCCAAGGAGATATAGATTCCAGGACTTTGGAAAGTCCAACAAATGGAGATACTCGGGTAATTATGCATTTATTTATGCAATGTATTTACATTTGATTTTATTAAATTTAAATTATATGAATAAATTCCAGTTAAAAAGTCGTAACTTGTTAGTATATGGTTTTAAAACGGGGCTTTTAATTGTACTTTACGTGTTCTAGGATCGCTTCAACAGTCGCGGTCTTGCTTCGCAATCTCGAGCGCAGCAGACCGTTGCCACGTACTTCCGTTATTCTTTGATGGAACTGCTACAAAAGATGGTCAGTGGGACCCCACAGTTCGTGCGCTGCCTCAAGCCCAACGACTCCCGCTCTCCCAAGCACTTCGACCCAGCGAAGTTGCTGAAACAGCTCAGATACACAGGCGTACTAGAAACTATTAGGATAAGGCAAAATGGATTCTCCCACCGACTAACTTTTGAAGAGTTTTTGAAAAGGCAAGTTTACAAACGTTATAAATATTCACTAGACTACCTACTATTCACTATTCTCGGCTTTGAATTTTGCATAAAATGCAGATTTTGTATAAGTTTTCCACAAGATTAAAATTTGCGTTTGCCCTTTACATTTCACTCAGCTTGTTTTTCCCGGTTGTGTCCAAAGCCTTTATTGGAGGCCGAAGTGCTTAGGACATGATCCAGGATCTGTGAAGTCTGTTAATTACGAGTACCTACCGTCTGACCTTTACCCCCATTGTTTAAGCTTGACCAGCATTTTTTAAGACAGAGGAGCTAGACTTTTTTGACATGTATCCTTATCTGATTTGAACCTACGACATCCCGAAGGTGCACATTCTCTGCTCAGCTACCAATCGCTCGCTACATTTTACTGAGAGAATTTTCACTTAATACTTTCAGATACGGATTTTTAGTGTTCAGTTACAACGAAGAAGTTAAGCCGATTCGAGACACTTGCCGGATGCTGCTGATGAGGCTTAAGATGGACGGGTGGGCGCTCGGCAAGTCGAAAGTCTTTCTCAAATACTACCACGTTGAAGTACTTGCTAGGATATATGAAGAACAAGTATGTATTTATACCTTCAATATTGTACAATACCTATGTAATGTGTTCAGTCTATACTAAGAAAAAACAATTACCCAAGAACATTTTATTAGCTGTGGAATTAGCTGTGGTCAACGTCAATAATAGCTTTTAACATTAGGATACCATATTGAAATAAACAAAATATAATTTTGTAGGTATAGTAAAAATTAATCACGTTCAGCCTTTGTTCTGGTTGGACCGTGGTCCTAGACTTGGAAAATCTGTAAGAAAATTAATGGTTTGCCGGCTGAATTTTGCAACACTTAGGCAGGAGAATGACAAAAAAAGTATGCCTAATGGTGACACATCCACAATAGTTAATAAAATTACCTACCTATTACTTATCTCAACATACATTTTTGAAAAACTATGCGAATCGTACAGATTTCCCTCAAGGCCAACATAGTGGGTATGGCCACATAGATTTGAAAAATCGTCTAATCCTTCCGTAAATAGAAAAAACACTCTGATACAGTGGCGCAGCGTGTATAGGTCTAAATCTATTATTATAAAATGTTGCAGATACGAAAAGTAGTTCTAGTCCAAGCGTGTTGCCGCGGCTGGCTCGCGCGTCGCTGCTACCAGCGGCTGAAGGCGCAGATGGCCATCTCGGTCCTGACGCTGCAGCGCCACGTGCGCGGCTGGCTCACCAGGAAGAAGCTGCAGGAGCGGCAGCGTCAGCTCGCGAGGGAGTTCCAGAGGGAGCAAATGGAGCAGGAGAACCAGAGGAGACATCAAAAGCCTGGTGAGTTAGATATTGTTTACACTACAGTGTATTACAGTTAGACTATTCCAAACATTAGACATGGGAAGCAAACTCAATTGTGTACTACGCTGAGCTATTATTTCTATTATTGCTGGAGATTTTGTGAACGAGATGTATGAGAGTGCCTGTGCTTGTTCAAATGGCATAATGTTATTTATTGATTGTAGTTTATTATTTCGATTTTATTAATTTAAGTACTCTAATTCAACTAATGTAATTGGCAATTGCCGTGTTACTTGAATTCAAATAAATAAATTAATTAGTAGATAAACATGGAAAATCCAGGGATCCGTTCTGAGTCTCCGTTTAGAAGGCGCAATCCATAAGCTCAGCGGATACGAATCCGTTGAGAAATAATGCAATCCATTTACGAAGAAAGTGGTTCATTTTAAAATGGTTTTATTACAGGTGTACCAAGTAAAAACAAAGCCATGATGAAGGCCAAAGTACTGCGTCGTATGACCTCAGAAGACAGCGATAGCAACGAAACAAATTCTGGAAATAAGGAAAACATCGACACCACTCGAGCGGCAGTCGTAATACAAAGCCGTTAGTACTACTTATATCATCTATTATTTATTATCAAGTCTATTATTAAGCATCTTAATTTTATGTGTCCATATCTGTTTACGGTTCAACTATTTTAACTCGATTCGTTAAATCTATACAAACAGTAAGAATAATTTGGTAGACCTACAAAGGTGTTAAATTATTTGAAAATTTGGTTACATCAGGGCAACCAGCTTTCATCGTAAAACCACCCGTTATCATGACACTATGTTATTTTTAAAAGCGATGAAGAGTTTTGTTTGATGAGAAAAAATACAGGTTAATTTTCCTGACTCTCCGAACACAGCGTCAACCATTTGCAAGAACGTTAAATTACTGGAAAAGTTTCTAGTTTCTAGAAAACTAAGTAAGTGCTGATAATCATGGTACCTACATTACAACAAGCGAATGCTCAGTTTTCTAACTAACGTCTGACCGGTATTGAATACGTTAAATGTTTTAGTAAAAGCTAAAGTATCTATCAGCACTTTCAAAACTCACACCAAACTATCTTGCATACTTTGTAGACTTCCGCGGTTACACGGCCCGTCGCAAATGGGCCAAGGGTCGAGCTCCGCCCCCGCCCCCGCAGCGTGCGCCGCCCCCGCCCACCCCGCAGCAGCTCATGCAGCAGTACTCCGTGCAGGAACGGGCTGCGCAGCTACAGACCTTTGCTGACCAGGTATTTCATCAACAAATCTATTAAGCACCGACAGAAATAGGTACTTAGGTACCTACCTACCTATTTGAATTCTTGTAAACTAATGAGTTAACAACAACATTGTATAATGACAATGAACGAGTATACAATGGTACTTAAGTTCACCCGGCGGGTGACGGCCGCTCATAGTAAGTAGGTGTGAGCAGTGAGCTCTATTCTATCTGGCCTTCTGCAAAACCACTGATTGTCGTCTTAATGTCCAATACCCCGGAGTCACAACAATCTTGACAATCTTGTTCCCATTAGTGATAGCGGCATAAGTCTGATTTTATCCTTATCATGTACTGATTACTTCCAAAAACCACTCATCTCATCCATCTATAGGAGCTGAATTTGCACGCTACATAATGGTCTATCACCTGTTTTAGGTCCATGACAAGAACCAAGAAGTCCACAAGAACCTGCGGCGCAACAAGCCGGGCATCCGCGTGCAGGAGGTGCAGCGGCTGCCGGACGAGTACCGGCCGCCGCCCGGCTTCACGCTCGTGCCCGCCATCGTGCGCGGCCAGCCCTCGCAGCTCTTGCAGGACGCCAGCAGGCTCTCTAGGTGAGTCCACACGAACCTGCGGCGCAACAAGCCGGGCATCCGCGTGCAGGAGGTGCAGCGGCTGCCGGACGAGTACCGGCCGCCGCCCGGCTTCACGCTCGTGCCCGCCATCGTGCGCGGCCAGCCCTCGCAGCTCTTGCAGGACGCCAGCAGGCTCTCTAGGTGAGTCCACACGAACCTGCGGCGCAACAAGCCGGGCATCCGCGTGCAGGAGGTGCAGCGGCTGCCGGACGAGTACCGGCCGCCGCCCGGCTTCACGCTCGTGCCCGCCATCGTGCGCGGCCAGCCCTCGCAGCTCTTGCAGGACGCCAGCAGGCTCTCTAGGTGAGTCCACACGAACCTGCGGCGCAACAAGCCGGGCATCCGCGTGCAGGAGGTGCAGCGGCTGCCGGACGAGTACCGGCCGCCGCCCGGCTTCACGCTCGTGCCCGCCATCGTGCGCGGCCAGCCCTCGCAGCTCTTGCAGGACGCCAGCAGGCTCTCTAGGTGAGTCCACACGAACCTGCGGCGCAACAAGCCGGGCATCCGCGTGCAGGAGGTGCAGCGGCTGCCGGACGAGTACCGGCCGCCGCCCGGCTTCACGCTCGTGCCCGCCATCGTGCGCGGCCAGCCCTCGCAGCTCTTGCAGGACGCCAGCAGGCTCTCTAGGTGAGTCCACACGAACCTGCGGCGCAACAAGCCGGGCATCCGCGTGCAGGAGGTGCAGCGGCTGCCGGACGAGTACCGGCCGCCACCCGGCTTCACGCTCGTGCCCGCCATCGTGCGCGGCCAGCCCTCGCAGCTCTTGCAGGACGCCAGCAGGCTCTCTAGGTGAGTCCACACGAACCTGCGGCGCAACAAGCCGGGCATCCGCGTGCAGGAGTGCAGCGGCTGCCGGACGAGTACCGGCCGCCGCCCGGCTTCACGCTCGTGCCCGCCATCGTGCGCGGCCAGCCCTCGCAGCTCTTGCAGGACGCCAGCAGGCTCT
The DNA here is from genome assembly GCA_014851415.1 of Cnaphalocrocis medinalis. Lineage (NCBI taxonomy): Eukaryota > Metazoa > Arthropoda > Insecta > Lepidoptera > Crambidae > Cnaphalocrocis > Cnaphalocrocis medinalis. Next base: position 10,541,187 of record CM026275.1, on the reverse strand, counting down.
CTAGGTGAGTCCACACGAACCTGCGGCGCAACAAGCCGGGCATCCGCGTGCAGGAGGTGCAGCGGCTGCCGGACGAGTACCGGCCGCCGCCCGGCTTCACGCTCGTGCCCGCCATCGTGCGCGGCCAGCCCTCGCAGCTCTTGCAGGACGCCAGCAGGCTCTCTAGGTGAGTCCACACGAACCTGCGGCGCAACAAGCCGGGCATCCGCGTGCAGGAGGTGCAGCGGCTGCCGGACGAGTACCGGCCGCCGCCCGGCTTCACGCTCGTGCCCGCCATCGTGCGCGGCCAGCCCTCGCAGCTCTTGCAGGACGCCAGCAGGCTCTCTAGGTGAGTCCACACGAACCTGCGGCGCAACAAGCCGGGCATCCGCGTGCAGGAGGTGCAGCGGCTGCCGGACGAGTACCGGCCGCCGCCCGGCTTCACGCTCGTGCCCGCCATCGTGCGCGGCCAGCCCTCGCAGCTCTTGCAGGACGCCAGCAGGCTCTCTAGGTGAGTCCACACGAACCTGCGGCGCAACAAGCCGGGCATCCGCGTGCAGGAGGTGCAGCGGCTGCCGGACGAGTACCGGCCGCCGCCCGGCTTCACGCTCGTGCCCGCCATCGTGCGCGGCCAGCCCTCGCAGCTCTTGCAGGACGCCAGCAGGCTCTCTAGGTGAGTCCACACGAACCTGCGGCGCAACAAGCCGGGCATCCGCGTGCAGGAGGTGCAGCGGCTGCCGGACGAGTACCGGCCGCCGCCCGGCTTCACGCTCGTGCCCGCCATCGTGCGCGGCCAGCCCTCGCAGCTCTTGCAGGACGCCAGCAGACTCTCTAGGTGAGTCCACACGAACCTGCGGCGCAACAAGCCGGGCATCCGCGTGCAGGAGGTGCAGCGGCTGCCGGACGAGTACCGGCCGCCGCCCGGCTTCACGCTCGTGCCCGCCATCGTGCGCGGCCAGCCCTCGCAGCTCTTGCAGGACGCCAGCAGGCTCTCTAGGTGCGCTACAAATTAAGGACCTTCAAAAGAAAAGCGCATCTCCTTTCTAAAAGGCTGGCAAAAGCATCACCCACCTCTAACGCATCTGCGAGAGAGGTGGGTGATGCGTCTCTCACCATGAGCTTGGTGATAACGCATCATCAGACCCGATTGTTTGTGAATAGCAAAATTTCAAAAAAAAATAGAACATGCATACACAGGAGGCAGGAACATTTGCCGCTTCTGAGCTATTCACACTTTTATGTCTATAAGTAGATGTCTGCAATACAATATTTTGTTTAATTTTTATACCATTTTCATACATGCTTACCTATTGGATATGAAAATCAGCCCTTCACCAGAGTTTCTCGAAAGTCCAGCGAGACCTTGGGATCAGCCGCTGCTAAGTAAAAATGACTTTGAGATCAAACGATCCAGGTTTGTTAGTTTATTTAATACCTACTCTATAATAATTGATAGAGTTGCACATTAGATATAGGTTGATACACGATTACATTTTACGACTTACGCGGTGGGTTGGGCGCAGCGAGGAAAGTCAGCTTACATCACACCTGTGGGGGAACTTGCGTGTTCTATCTGCCATCAAACTACTAACATTTTTACCAAAATCGATGGAATGAGTGCAGCAGGGAAGACCGACCCGACAGCATCAGTCAGGACAACCATCGAACCTGCAATCAAACAACTTGTCGACAGTCACTTGAACATGATTTGCTCCACCTACCAAGATTTTAAACTGCAATTGGACATAGTTTTGCAAACAAGGACCAACCGAATCGAGAAAAGAAAAGAACAAATAAATGACGGTTATCAAAGCACAAACACATGAGTAAATAACTTTACTTTGAATTTGGAATTCTTTACCAAAGAGGAGAAAATCGTGATCAAAGTGGCCAGTATAAAAAACGCCAATTTCATATCTAAGGACCTAATATACAAAAAAAACGTAGTGGTTTTCTACATCAAAAGTTTGATTATCTCGAAAGTAACTTTTTGTGGGAATGGTTCTAGTTTTCGTAACAATGTATGTCCAATTGTCCAATTATGTTTTACAGATACCAACACAGCAGCAACGATCACTGCGAGGACCGGCACCTGCAGCCCAACCAGAACTGGCAGAACCTGCCGTGCAGCCGGCAGTGCGGCGGCCTAGTCAGGTACCCGCGACAGAGCGAATACGCGCGCTTCTGGCCTTGAACTAACGCCTTCTTTCTGACGCATGCTTTGCCTTCGCGGTATAGGACCAAAGGGTATGAAGGACCGACTACTTACTCGTAGTTGGCTCATAGGAGAAGAAACTTTAGTTAAGCTATTACTTCATCTTCAATACTGTTCCCAGTCTTTACATTGTGATAGTTATTGGTTCAAGTAGACTTTTTCTATTTTCTATTCTGGCTCAAAATTGTTGCATAGCTACTCATCCATCATTGTTCGCTATTTACTACATACATCATTCTTACCTACCACTATGATTTCTTGCTACTAACACGTATCCTTGTCTGCTTAGGGCTCCTCGTCCTTTATCTTGTTAATAGTCTAGATTGTTAAAAAATAAATTACTTGAGGAACTTTTCATTGGTAAATTTAGAGTTGTAGGCTTTTAATTTTTTTCTACCGTATACTCGTAGATAAGGAAAGTAAGGACACTCGCTTAAGTGTCTAAATCTGTCAAACATCTTCAATAACTTTCAAGTTCTTTTAAGGTCCACATTTCAATTGAAGATTTTTTACAGATTTTAGTAATTTAGACTGCGTGTAATCAATATTAAAATGCCAACTAAACGCATTTTTTATATTTTCTCTAGCAACAAGATCAACGAGCTAGTAAAGCATGCACAGAAGTCCGAAGCGCCAGCGCGGCCGATCTACAACCACGCATATGACCCCGAGTCGGACATGCGCAAGATGCTGCGCAACTCGCCGGAGATCCTGGCCACGCCCGTCTTCAGCTCCGACGACGACTACACCGAGGGGCCCTTCCGCTTCAAGCAACTCCTCAGACCCACCCTGGGCCCGACCGAAAGTCTTCGCAAGAGAAAAGTGCGCAATTCCCCTGGACAAAGCCCTTGGATGTCAGATAGCTCACAGGATAGCACCAGCTCGAAGCAAGCCTTGTACAATAAAAGACGTCCACAAATAAGTATGGGAGTCTATTATAATTAAAATAGTCTCAGGCTTCTTCCGTTTCAAACAGCTATCGCTGGTTGTTAACGTGAGCAATTATATTTCTATCCACGGACGTCCTGAATAAGTAAATTGTCGCTCCCTATTTCTTGCAATGCAAACGTGCCTATTTTACTCCGTCCATAGATTAGTTGAAGATTGTCATAAGTTAATTATGCTGAGGGCCTTTTCCTCCAAGCAACTCCTTTGAAAAACAGGAAGTTTACCCGAAGTGAGAAGTGCGCAATTCTGCACGAAAAGATAGGGCGGCACCAGAAGCAGATTTAGCATAATAAACGCCGCCCGCAGATAAGCATGAAGTTTATTATATTTAATTAAGTTCGCAGAAGCTTGTTGGGTTTGATACTTATCTGGTGTCCCAAATGTAGCATGGACCGTTTGTGTAGATTACATTCCTGAAATATTTTTAAGGAAAGTGGACATATTATGAATGCTTTTATTTCAAGAATGGCCTTTTAAATCTACAGCTCTAGTTCTAAGCGCTGTAAATTTGGAACTGCAAAAGACAGCAAATAAAAGGTTTGTCGATGATATTATTGAAACGTTAAACTACAAGTAAATGTAGCCAACTATAAGTCTACTTTTTCCTGCAAGTATTATAATCTATTTTAATTAATACGAAGAATAAATTAACAATGTTATATCCTCATATTTTGATATCGGCGTCCGTCTTGATTAATTAACCCTGGTGGATGCGGGGACTATCTGGGCGCGTTTTCGGACGCGGATTTGCAATTCAATGAGCGACTCGCAGCCACAGTGACTGAACTATGACCAGTTAACGGGATTTGAATAATTGTCCGTTCAACGTTTGCTACGTCCCTTACACTAACTCTGTAACTGATAAACCACATGCGAATTCATTCTAGACAGATCCTACCATTGTTTTGTCTCATTTTAATAGGTTAACTCTGTCGTTTATTCTATTTAAAAGTGAGTATGATACAAAACAGTACTATTTGACGCGTGCAGTTATTGGATTAACGGTCGATAATAAGGGATAATATATCATAGTCACTGACGTAGTGTTAATAGTTCATTCCCCGTGTTATACCTATAACATTATTATTATGGAAATTGTAATACTATTAAAATAAACTTAACGTATACTTAGCTCTTTTTAGTATAATATTCAAGGACCACCAAGAATAAAATAATGTTTAGCGTAGGTAACTAATACTGGTTAGTATTCTATTTAATTCAACTACCAAAGCTTAATTCATAAATAGTAGGTGTTTAAGAAGTGTTGTGCCCACTAAGATAAACATTATCATTTTATTCAGAACTTGTGTATTTACTTGAAAACTTTCTTTTCGTTGTGTATCAGTATTATATTGTTATATATATGTAGGTACAATATGTATTTGTAGATATCTAAAATAAATAAATAGATCTCACACTGAAGTCGGTTTCGAGAAATATTATGTATTTGATAATGCCATCAAATGTTTATGGATTTGGATCATTGACAACTTTTGTGATAATGTGCCAATGATTATTATTAAGTTTACTAGAATCTGTTTGAGAGTTTAAAACTAATAAATAAAAAATATCCGTTAAATATTTGTTTTATTATGGAAACCCCAAAATCCTTTTACTTCTTCGTATGTTTTACTTTCTAGAAAACGATTCTAACTACATATATCAGGCGTGATCTTTGGGAATCATAACCATCATGGGTAGGATAACTTTGGACTACTTGACCCAATTTATATGAACTATTTATTATCAAACAAATATTATTTCTTCCTAGGTAACCTCACATATTACAAGTTAACTTAAGCGTATTGTAGGTACCCAGTGCCGGTGTAATAGAAAATAATTGTTTACGACATGAAAAGTAAAATAGGTTAAACAACTTCACGTGTACCCACATAATAGGCGCTCGCAATCAAAACAAAATAAAACACGCCAACCTGTAGTTTTAAAAGCTCACAGGAGTAAAGCGTAAACCTAAACACGCAATGTGATGTTTACGGCGGGCAGCGGCGGGGCGGGCGGGCGCGGGCGGGCGGCGCCACGTGACGTGAGCACGCCGCCCAATGGGCGCGCGCCGGCCGCGTGCGCGCGCAGCCGCGCAGTCGCGCCCGCGCCAGCCATGGCGGCCACCGGCCTGCCCGACTTCGACCTTACGCGAATCAAAACCCGCTCCGTCGAGAGAACCCTGCTCCCTCTCATCAAGCAGGTATGCTACACCTGCATGCCACCACACCACCATCCCTGGGCTCCCACCCCGCCGCACGGGCTCCTGGCTCCTGGCGCCTGTGACGTCTCACGATAACAATCAGGTGACGATTGCGCGACGACGCTTATCCTCTGACGTCGCGACGATAATACCGGCTTTTACGCGGATCGTCTAAAATCAAAACTTATTTCGGGAGCTGTTGCAATCTCAACGCGTAGCCAGATCCGTCACGTTCAGCTGTGACGTTTACTTTCGCGCCGGTTACGACTATCTGTTGCGTCTGCTTGCGCCGTCGCAGTGGAGACTTTCGATGGCGGATAGTTCAAAAGGTAGATAAAGATCGTCGATTTCGAGTACGAGCTTCTTTATATCTTTTTACGCTGCGTGCGAGTAGTTTCTGGTAGACCGTTTAGTTTTACGTTTGTTTACGATGTCGGAAGTCGGTTATCGGTTTCGGAAAAAGTTGGTTATCGGTGCAAGCACGAGGGCGGGCGGCCACGTGGGCTCTGGGGCGGCGCGGGTGGCGCGGCGGGCGGGCCGGATCGATGCGCGCCGGGCCCGGCAGTGCCGCGGCGGACGCGGGCGGAGCGGCGCGGAGCCGCAGCGAGACGCCAGCACGGAGCACGTGCGTGCGCCCGCGGACTGCGCGCCGCCGCCGAGCGCGCGCCCACCGCCCGCGTGCACGCTGCACACGCCGACATGGACGCGCTCTCCGATGACGACGAATTCGCGCGCCGGGAGCCACAGGTACGTCACCTTGGCCTCTGTTTACATCCTGCCGAACTGCCCGGAGATCACATCCTCACGGCTGCCGAGGGCAGGGAGTGTCCGCGCAACAAGTCGCCCGGCTGCGGAGCAGCTCGCGTGCAGGAACGACCTTGGTGGGAGCCCGCGCCGCGCGGTCTCGCCCCGGTTTCCGTCCGACTTCGTGAGCGACTTCTCAGAATGATTAATTTCGTCTGTTAATTATTTCAATTTGGACCGAGATTCTCATTAGACCGAGTTAAATCTAAGTTCTGATTTATGTTATTAATCATTCATGAGTCTTGTTTCTTGAGTTGTTTACATTACCTATTATTAATGGAGACATTCTTAATATTACGCATAATGTAAGAAAACCCAGTTAGTACGAAATAACATTTGCGCAATTTAATATTTCTTCTGAATTTTACCATAATCGTTTCTGTTGAGAATATTTTCCTAATTTTACTTAATAATTTGTTCCTCAGTGAGAAAGAAACATTTTGGTAACTTGATATAACAAAATTTAAAGGACGACTCAGATTTTAACCCCAAATTAATCTGTGCCCAATTCAGCACCCAAATTATCTCCGTCTGAAATCAATCCAAGCCCCAATTTAATCGGCAGACATTTGATAAACATCGATAAACTAAGATGTGTTCTATTTATTTAGGTTAATATAAACAATGCATCCCTTCGTAACCATAAAGTAACAACCTAAGTTCCTACATCATAAATTTGGTCAGGTATTACTTGATTTTTGAAATAGGTACCAAGTAATATTCTTTGAAACAACCTTGGTTTCAAAATGTGATCAAACAATGCCTTAACTTACTACCTGGCTAAGGAGAGTGAATATACTGTGCCATTATATGGAAAAAATATGTTTGTGCTCACACGGTATTATAATGGAACTATTAGGTAGGTATACCTATACTACGGTAAATATGTAAGAGAGCACATAATTATTGTAATAAACACACGTTAAGCCATCATCTTCAGCATGAAGATAGTATATTAGGTATGAAATATATGAGAAAAGTGCAAATGAGGTGGGATAAGTGGCGTGCGATATTGCAGCCAGTCACGCGGCTGGCCGGGACGGGCCATCAATCACCGCTATCATAGGTGTTGTGATTTATAATTCACCACCGGACACTAATACATTCGCGTTTACCTCTAATACTGATATATTTGCTACAAACGCCATTTTACGAGGCTTGTCTTTGATGTGTAAAATATCTAACTACTTTGTTAATGTACCATGACAACCAATGAATGCTCTTCAATAATTCGTACAATGGTTTGTTACTTTATTACTATCTAAAAACTTATTTCTAAGTACACCACTCCATAAGATATCCACTCTGAACGACACTGTGTGTCATGTGGATTCCACCTCTTATACTAATAAAATCTTTCTAGATAGTAAATATCAATGAAAGATTTTGAAAGGTTAGAACCTCACTAAGTTTCGTTTTCGTGCAGTAGATAGGTACGTATGTTCAGAAATACTCGGTGTCAGCCCGAAGTAGAAATAGAAATAGAAATATTCTTTATTCAATTTAAGTCCTTATAGAACATTTATGAATGTCAAATATTATGTAAGCTACCGCTAAGTCAGGAAGTTGGTGGTCTAATACACCCGTGCGTAGGAAAGCACGTCAAGATTGTTAGTCCGTAGCCGAATATCGGTTGGAAGGATTTATTTTATTTAGGTACTTCTGTACGTATACACAATGAGAAACAGAAAACCTAAGAAAATTAAAGTATACTGGTCAACTCCAAAAATATGTATACACGTTAGGACCTTGTCACAATACATATGTATAAGAACGACTTCTACTTTCTTATACATTATGTATTGTGACAAGGTCCTAAAGTGTATACATATTTTTGGAGTTGACTGTACCTACATAAGACTGCTAATAGGTAAGGGGAAGTCCTAAAAATCTAGTTCATCTACTTGGAAAACTGCTTTATGGAAAGCAGTTAACAGTATGCTATTAGCAGGCGTTCCGCATCTCCGCTTCGGAAGATATAAGCTCGATAGTAGTTTGCCTGCATGATTTATGCGCTACCCTGGGACACACAAAGTATCCGATATACGAGTACTTAGCAGTAAATTTTAAAATATTATGTTAAAATATATTAAGCTTGTCTACATCCCGTATCCAGATCATAAATCATGCAGTATGGGTATGTACACAAAATACATTTATACATACATTACTCAAAATACATGAATTAGGTATAATTATGTGTATTATTAATATTTTTTTCTTTTAGGTACATTAAAATCCAAAAAAGATATGGTCATTTTTTATACGTTTAGTAAAAATGTAAAAAGCTATGTCTGGACATTGAATATACCTATTTATTTATCTCAAAATTACTTAGGACGACAAAAAACAGTCTCATATAGAGTCAAGGACTTTTATTTTTTTTGTCTTACTGTCTGTTTGTTCGCGCTAATCTCTGACATTACAGAAACAGTTTACTGTTACTGCAATTGTTGGGTGTTTACTGAACAGATTAACCTTAGGACTCAGGCTACGTACAGGTTACGTTATGTATGTACGGTATGTACGTACATGTGCGGTTCACAGAACCAGAGTAAATTTTTCCTTTATCAAACACTCAGGGTTGACAGGTAAGGGGACTGCGTTATTTGACAAATAAATTAGCAGCCTTTTATGTGGTGACTAAAACGGCAATCTACAGCGATGGTAAAGGCTAACTATGATTAAACGAACATTTATCAATAGTCGCGCCACCAGGCTTGGTTCCTTATACCTACTTTTAGTAAATATGTATTCATTTAACTTGTACAGCCTATTCAATATTCTAAGTTGCGTACCTATTTATTAAACTCTACAATATAAGCCAATAGAATCCTAGGCTTTACGGAAGGCGTCTATTAAGTAGTTCAGTTTACCGATATTTCAGCTAAGTAAGTACCTACATCGAGGAATTTCAAAGTTAAGTTAGCCAAGTAAGTAACTAAGCATAGGATATTCATTGTGCACTAGTGTTTGCATAATTATTAGTAACTATACTGTTTATTTTCGTATCCTCATAATCCGATACGTCCCAGTCTACCACTGCTCGAGAGTAAACGGGCGCAGGACGAACGGCTCAACTTGCTTTCTGAGATACGGAAAGTACAAGACTGTCAGTCCAGTGGACTGAGATTGAGATAAAACTTAGGTACGTACAAACTCGCAACAAAAAACACGCCTTCGTGATTAAAAAAACTCCTAGATATCTAGATCGTAGGTTTAGCGATTTGGGGTGTGCATTGATAATAATTAACATCAATCGGCCTTTCCTTACACAGCTGATGTGTTCCTCATGATATCTGGTACAGAAGTTAGGACACTACGATGATAGATCAGTCAGCTTAAACAGCCTTACGTAGATAGTTATATGTAACGGAAAAGGTCAAAGGAACCAAATTCTTTTATGCCAGTGTTAAGTGGATACATATTAGGGTGAAATAAAAAATATGATAGATATGTTAGTCAGAAGCGAGAGGAAGTGTACCTACATCTATTGTAATTTTGTTTTGTGCCCGCGTCCCAATCCAATTGAGCACGCGCTTTGACTCCGCCGAAAAACGAAAATGGAGGGACGAAAATAAATCTTAGTAAGCTGTAGGTATCTTCAAATTGGTATTTTCACAACCCTGCAAGGTGATGACAATGAGATTGTTAAGTAAGAATTATGTATAAGAATATTGAGCTCAATCCGGTTAAAAAATTGCTCCGTCCCAAGTCTTGTATCTTTAAGTGTACCGACGGCACAGATTATAATAGGGAATATACTCGTATCTACCTATATTACCAAGATATTTCTCAGTATAAGACACTGGCAAAGCTCTTACTGTTTCAATTAATATAAGTTCTTACTATTATAATTATCAGATTTTAGTTTTCACTACGTTTACACAAAGTGCGTGAATTTAGGTATTATACTCGTAAGTAGTGTTAGGGCATAATTAGGGCGAGTAGAGTAAGAAGCTTAGCACAACATAAGATCTTGAAACTTTTTGACAGTGCGAGCCATAGTATGGTTTCGTCTTTGGTGGAATATACTGATTCCCGAATATCTAAGTAGGTACTTATCATTCGACGATGTTGACGCCTGGCTCAAGCAAATCAGATAGAAACTGTCGGCGCAGCGCGGATTCACGGTTTGATTGCCATTCGATATCTGCTTTCTACTTGAATACGCTATAAGGGCAGCTAGGTATATAGTAGAACTGAATGTCGTAACTCTACGCGCACGATTGAGTTTTCTTAGGCTGCGTTTCCACCAGAGATGAGCGGGGATGTGTTAGTTAAGAACCAATAGTAGCGCATAGTTTACTTAACTTCACTCAGAGAAGTGACACTATTGGCTTTTAACAAACACATCTCTCGCAACACGTCTAAGGCTTAGCACATCTCTGGTGTAAATGCAGCTTTAGTCATTTAACGCGGCGACTCGAATAGAATTTGGGATTTAAAAAAATAAAGTGGGTACCTGCTACGGTCAAGTATCATGTAAAGTAGAAAGTAGCAGCTTTCAAATACTTGCTCCGCTGGCTTAGTGACTCATAATTGATCTTGGCCTCCAACAAAACAAGTCGCGAATCCTCCCTATTCTGAGCCATGATCACCAAGCAGGTCTTTCCCCATTTCGTCGATCCATTCATACTTACCAAGGACGTCGAACCCTCCGTTTTACCTTACTTTCATCGCCACTCAATCTTCCTGCTCCGAACTTCCAAATAAGGACGAAAGCTGTTGCTTTTAAATACATGTTGTATTATTTGCATACAGATCAGTAGCCTGGTGTCGACGCGTGGCGAGGCGGCGGCGGGCGGCGCGGCGGTGCAGCGCGTGGGCGCCGCCGTCGCCTGCGCCGTCGAGCGGTTCGTGGCCGTCGGGGAGACCATCGCCGACGACAACCCCGACGTGCGCCACAGCATGGTGCTCGCCTGCAAAGAGGCGCGATCTGCAGGTAACCAACAGATCAGTAGCTTATGATAAACGAGGTAACAAACTAAGTCAGTAGCCTGATAATAAACAAGGTAACAACAAAATCTGTAGCCTGATGATAAGCGAGGTAACAAACAAAATCTGTAGCCTGATTGAAAACCAGGTACAAACCAAATCAGTAGCCTTATAATAAACGAGGTAACCGACAAAATCAGTAGCCTGATGATAAACGAGGTAAAAAAAACAAATCAGTAACCTGATGATTTTTTTTATGTGATAGGTAGCAGACGAGCAGCGGTCACCTGATGGTCAATTGCCGCCGCTCTGACACTGCAACCTAGTGGAGTTACAAGTGCGCTGCCAACCTTTTATCCCCTTCCCCCCGGATGATAAACTAGATAACAGAGAAAATCAGTAGCATGATGATAAACGAGGTAACAAACAAAATCAGTAAGCCTGATGATAAACAAGATAACAAAGGAAATCAGTAGCCTTATGAAACCAGGTACAACAAAATCAGTATACCCTGATGATAAATTGAACAGGACCCTGTGTCTTGGGAATTCACGAAACAAGATGATCTCCCCAAAGTGACTCGACTATATAGTCTCCTCGCCTATTGAGGTTTACGAGTACTACCCAAGGGGTCAATGCATTATGTCTGCCTGCAATAAGTCATAAAACTACTTAATGGTCATTTGGTACGGTATAAATACCTAAGCGTCATAGCTCCATAAGATTACTACCATTAATCCAGCTAAATAAAACTAAACCAGCATATTATCTGATGTTTTTTTTTTTGTTTACACATTGGTCAAGTTGTAAATTTAAATGTACAGTCTATACATTAACATTTTACAACATTCCACGGCTTTTCATTGAACAGCTCACGAAGGCTATCAAAATGTAAAGACTGTTCAATCGTTTACCGACAAAAATAAAACGCTTCACATAAAGTATCGGAAAAGGCTTTGGAAAAAACTATTTAAAAGTAAAACAGCTGCACGGTTAAATATTATGGTAGAGAGTTTTCGATTACCTTTTTTCAATCGTTTTTTCTTACCTAAGTAAAAAGTAGTGATTTTCTTTAGAAATTTGTGTGATTGGAACGTACTATGCCTTTTTATTATTTTAGTAAGTTTTTTTTATATGTATTAACTATTAAAGGCCAACGCTTGACCACAACCGTACATAAGTACTTGATGGAAAGTGACGATGAGGTCTAGGATGACACGCGTTTGCTTAGAAGATTCCTGTTCAGTCTTGCCTTAAAGATGTTAAAGATTGTTTAATACTCTACTTATGTAGGTAGGTATGCCTCCTCTAATTCTACGTGATCCGGACCTGATGGCTTAATGGACCACGTGCATCTATCAATCAATCGCAGAGAGCATTGGACGGGGTTACTCCCGGGCCATTTGGTATTGAGCTCGCCAGGAAATTCTATGAATTTCACGTAGGACGATGATTGATATTTGGCACGAGCTTTCTAAAGTGCCCTTCAATACTTCACTTCGTAATTATACTCGATTACCCTGGGACAAGGATAATTTTGGCGCGTGGACGAATTTTACTAGAGCATTGTTGGTATCGCGAATGTTCTAAAATGAAATTTTAGTAATAATGGTAAAAATAATTAGTTAATTAATTGAGTCCTATCCGTGGTCCTAAATATCTGATCTCAGTTTTAAACTCAAAAATATTTTAGTTTTTTAACTACTGAACAAACAAAATATCAATTTTAATAAAAAGCAGTACGCTAGCTATTTAAGGGCTAAGTTACAACTCCGCATAAAAAGGGCTCTAAAGACCTACCCTTGAGAATATGCCTGAGTTCCAGCCGTAGGGACATTTCCTTAGAAGGACATTTCAAATCCTAAAAATAAAGCTTGCCGTAGCGTGATATTATGTGAAATCCTTAAAAAAATACAAAAATAAAGTGACGCAAAGATAAGTCCTTAATAAGTCCGACTTAATATCCGGACTGATGGCTTAATGAATCACCATGCATCTATCAATCAATCGCATAAAAAGCATTCGGCGGGTTGACATCCGCGCCATTTGGCATTCAGCTCGGCGAAAGCTCACGACTTAAATTTCACTTTTTGTATTATTAAGTTTGCCAATATAGCTAATCTTATTATGGTTTGAACAACCGAAAATCGGTTATCTGACAACTTTACATTATATTAAATAATAATTATAGTTAATTGGTCAATTCATAGCGCTTTTCAGCACACATTTATATTATGTATTATTATATAATATGATTAATATTGCATTAAGCGACCCGTCTGTTACTTGCACAAAAAAAATCTTCGAAAGAAAACATGTACACATATTAATAAATTGTGTGCGTAATCTTAAGAAACTTTCTGCCTCGAACTACAAAACTATCGTTTATCATCAGGTGATCCGTCTGTTCGTCTGCCCCCTATCTCATTTAAAAAAAGTGCCAGCCAGTGGTTCATTATCATCTAAGCTGGTACATAAACACGGCTAAACAAAGACATTCTATACATTAACTCAGTAGATAAGTGCCTACAGGCATATCCCTGGACACCCATTACAATTCCAGGAAATGTCCCTGGCACTAAAACGCTTCTCCGATTTATAAAACAACAGAAAACTGGCTTTTTAATGACCAAAACGTGAAGAAAAATACTTATGGTTCTTTTATATTTCTCCACTAATTACCCCTTGTAGAGTAATTAGAAATCTCTCATTCTGAACATTTTAATGTTTTTTTTACTTCTCCTCAAACACGAGTAATTGCCGCCATTTACTAGTAGGTATCTTGCTATCTTGAAATATTAACTTAGCAAAAATTTAAGTACTTCAATGAGAAATAAAATACATACATATAATAGAATTTGGTGAGGTCGGCTTTTACCTAAAATTAATGCTGACATACCTAATATATTTTACTTTTATGAGATTCAGTCATAAAAATTTATTACTTTCCTTCAAATAGCCTACAGGTCGGGAAGTATAAGATAACAATGTTATCATGGCAGGCCATAATTTTTAAATTAAAGCCAAATTGCTCATCTCGAAGCCTTTTATGAACTTGGAAGCGAAAAGGACATAAATTTACATAGAAATCGTCCAACTTTTGGGATAGTTTCCATTGTGCCACTTCGTCCAAATAGTTCCGTACGTGGTATTTAATTAAGGCGAAGTCTCTCACACAAATAAAGTTTAATACAGTAATTTACATTATGAATGTGTTCAAGTTTATAAGTAGCGAGTGAACAAGGTAACCGGGAGTGGCGATTTAACAAACACGGATTTTCCCAACACCCCCGACCGCATCGCAGCGCCACGCGTGAAGATAACAAACTTTTCATGGGAACATTAAACCCACATTTTGTATGAAAACAGGCTCCCACAATATGTAGAACATTATAACTCTAAACAACAAGTACATCCAGTAAAATAGGCTTGGCTTATTAAAGGTAAAACCTACCTATTCAAAATCTTTGATAGGTAAGTATAGTCCGAGGCAAAAAAGTGTAGTTATGACCTTGAGTGCGTAGAAACCAATTTTGATAGAAAGTCTTCTTTTTTACAAGTGCGCAAAATAACGGTCATCGCTATACTTTCGTGCCTCCAGCTATAATTAGGTAAGATTTAATAGTGGAAATGTAGACGAAAAAATCTTATGGATTTCATAGATTCCAATAAAAAGTTATTATCCATTCTATTTAATGATCAGTTTGTGTCAGTTCATTACATTTAAGCCCCATAACTTGTTTAGACATCATTCTGTTAGTCTACACAATAAGTATCCACTCTCCTAACCCTTTTCAAACAATTTTTAAAACTTCCACAATTACCCAGGCCCGAATGATTCACAATTTCAAACACTCGACGTGCGTAGGGTTACATAATCTGTTAAAATGTCATTCCGATATTGAATTTTTCCATTCCATATACGCAAATTGGAATCAGTGAAATTAAATCCAGCCCCGCGCCATTTAGGAGGTTTTTAATCAAGCCGCGCGTGACCTACAAATCTCTCCGATATCTCCATTGTACGTTAGAGCGTCGCTACACACGCCCACCGCAACAAAACGAAAACGGGGATGGAAACCCCTACTATTGGATTTCAAAGAAAACAAAAAGTTTCGCGTTTCAAAGAAAATATCGGCTTAGCAAAAGTCACGCTGCCCTGTGACACTTCGCAAATCAGCAGTTCTTGCGACAATGAATCGGAAAACTAGAATTACCTACAAGTCCTACCATTTAATTAACAATCAGCAGCAGAAACGGTAATAAGATTTATTATGAACTAGCTACTGCCCGCAGTGCTACCAGGGGTTTAGCGGTTTTGATAACCTATGTGTTATGTAATCGTTCGAGTTCATTTCCAGTTTCTTCTCGGTAGAAATTATCATTTTGAATAACATTTCTATGTCTAAGTCAAGCTCCTATTTTGACCATAGATACAATTGCGACATTTTTTATATAATTTAATTATGTAGAGTTATTATAGGACTATTTCGCAACAAGTACGAAAAACGCAGAGAAAAAATACATACATCGCAAACCGTTGACTTTGATCGTAGATTTGACTACACAGAGATTTGCTATACAATAGAATTTGTTAGGCAAATCTTCGTGCCCACTTGAGCCGAGTCATCCGGGCGGAGCAGCGGGCTGTGACGAAGCGGCCTCCTTCCGGGCAAATGTTTCACTGAGTCTGCCCCGCGTCCGCCCCGAGGACCTCTTGTTTGATTTGATTGCACACTGAAAGGGAATACATTAGTGTAACCGCTGAAGCCATCAGTACATAGTGCCTACTTGTTTATTTACTTTGCCTCATCTGTAGCACCGTCTAGCTTAGTTATATTTTTAATTTTACTAAATGTCTCAGATATTTTTTCATGGATGTTAGAATTATTAAGAAAATTAAATTAGAAGATGTTTCCGATTCGAGAGAAAATAACCATGTATGTTATATGCCACATGTCAAACCGTAAACATTTTAAAATGTTTGATCGTGTGAAAAATCCGCTAGAAGGCGCACTTTTAGAGAGACATTTTGGCATCTCACTTCAAAAATAACCAATAACCGTAGTTGGATCTCAGTTCTACAGTAACGCCATCTAGTTGATTTTTTACACGCGGTAGCCCCCATTATAAATGGTCGTCCTAAACTCATCAATATTCATTAATTTCCAAGACATTCCAATTTGTCACCATCTGGCACTCCACCAATCTATTCGTCACTTTTGTACATTTTTTCTTAAAGCCAGCTCAGATCTGAGGTGACCGTTGCTCCGCTGTCAAATAAATATAAAACAGATGTGTTTTATAAATAAGATAGAATACAAGCAAATTCTGTCGTGTTTCTACAACGTGTATGAGATAAAGACGTCACATTTCAATTTACCATGTTCTTGGTCATTCATTCGACTATAATATGTAGGTGTCCGTGAGGAATATTCCAATATTTCCCTATACCTAATGCCACCAATGCGTGAAGTTTTGACCACGACCACTCTGTCAAGAGTCATACCGACATAGGTAGAAAGTAATGACATGTCATGAAACAGAGAAGATAAGAAACACAAGAAGGTACCAAATAAATGTTTAATTAAAGCCGCACCACAGCCGCGCCGTCATCGCAGGTGAGGGCGGAGTCTCGTAATCATCCCAGTGTCATATATCATGCAGCAGCAGGAATTCCGTACGGTAGCATGTGTCCCGTAAAGATAAGAAAACCACAGAAAAGTAATTAGCAACAAAGAGGGAGGGCATGAGGCGGAGCCTACACTTTAATGTTAAACTAAGGCTAGCTTCACATTTTCATACTTCTAAATTATTTTTATTATAAATATTTAGTCAATTAACAACTTTTTAAAAACTTTGAAAACTATTCTTTTTAGTGTACAGTCGGTGAACGTAAGGCTGATTTTAGTGGTCGCCATATTTTCAATTAGATAGGTAGGTAATGTGAAAACCTGAATTTAAAAAAACTTGAAATAACGAAACTTAAGGTTAAAAAACTTATACATTGGTAGATTAAAAATGTTAGAATTATACTGAATAGCTCAAGAAGAAATATATTCGAGTAAATTACTAAGGACACTGAATCCCCAAAGACTGGAACACAATTTAACTTTGCAACATTTGAAATATTTCCTCTGCGTCACAAACTTCATTTACACACCTCCACCGACAGTTCCACAGCTCTCAGGTAGGAAAACGTAGTCCATCACAGTACCCGGCGTCTGTCATGTCACGTATCATGTCATCTAATCATTTCTCACCACCCACCACGTCATAAACTTAACACAGGCCTGAACAGGAATCCTTATCAAGGTGTAACCATCCATTTCAAAGGGATTAGAAACTTGAAGCAAACTAATCGCCGGATAAACTAAACTGTTGATCTTTGCCGATTTACCCTTAATTTAAACCTAAGTCTTATTGCGACATTTGAAGCGGGTGGAGGGTGTTCGCATTATGAAGGCCTGCTGGCACGGAGTAATTATCCTCCGGTGCGGTATATGTGCGATGTATGGCTATGCTACGCTAGGTATGTGCTGACGAAGATAGCTCCCTGTTTGTATTGTCTGTGTCGATTGCCGGGTTGCGCGTGAGAGGTCCAATTCGCTCTATTTATTGCGAGAGGGCGGTAATGAGCAAGCGATACGTATAGAGACGATCTCCGCATTCAAGAGGTTACGATTTGTATTTTATGAGCACTTGGCTACCGTGTGTGTCACTGAAAGAGATTCTTAGCTCCACCTCTCATACACATTTTTAGACCTCTTGCGTCTCTTCTGTAGCGCACATACATACTATATATATCCAATAATATAAGTAGGTAAGGCAGTTTGTAAACATATTTAGCATATTTTTCGTACGATTATCGATAGGTAAATATTAATAATAATATAATATATACAAGATTATACGCCCCGTTGGTCTAGTGGTTTACCGGGCTATGATCTCGATGTCTCAGGTTCTTTTCTTCTCTCAATTTTTCGAACATACCTCAGGTTTTATGATCACGAAACCCATTAGGCAAGCGTGGCGATTAAACCTAATCCAATCAATAGATTTCTATAATCGAGGCTTTTGCCCTGCAGTAGAACAGTATATAGGCTGATACTTTATGTAAAATTTACATTGGTAGCTACTTGAGTATTTGTCTTTCATATTGTAACCAAGTGTGTGTCATAGAAACACAGGAGGTACAATAATGTGTATGACATATTTTTGTCTGTCTTTGTGTAGCCCAGAACACAAATATATCATTCTAACACAAAGCAACGGACGTTCCAAATCCAAATGAGATATTGTAGTCGCAAATTACGTGTGAAGTCGGCGTAACAGTTAGCTCCAACGACGCCAGGGATCAGGAGACGGTATTCGCAAAGTGCTGCTAGCTTAAGGCCCGTTTATCGCATACCTGCGCCGAACTTATCGTCGGGCTGGCAACTAGCTCAGGTACACTCCATAATAAATCGCCCTACGGATAACGTCCGAGCGACTAAGAACTTTGATAAATGCGCTGCGGCTGGCTAGATATAATTAACAACATTAATAAAGCCTTCTCACCAGCCAGTTTTTATTAGAGATAATATTTAATGCTACACTTAGAACGAAAAGTCACAATGACACTAAACTCAACCTACTAACAATAACTGCGTAAACTTAATGTAACAAATTAATATTAATATAGTAATACTTAAAAGAAATAAACAAGCCCAAAAAAAGGCGGACTAGACTAAATGGAACCTAGTGTGAAAAGTGAAAAATAAATAAACGTGCATACTTGATTCAGTTGGTCTAGTTTCCCTGTAACTACCAGATTCCTCCATACTGATTTATGGTCTAAGCATACCTCTGGCTCCAAAGCGCCATCTTTGGAAGCATCTGGAAATCACACGTTAAGATGAGAGATGTGTATTCGAAGTCAAAACAATCCAAATCATCCCAACCGCGTATTCGAATTATCAGTGTTTAAAATGAGTTCTTTCATACTCGTACATAATATTATAAAAATCGAATATCCTTCAACCGATTCGGCTACGGCGGCTGGTCTCAACGATTAACCACATTCGCGTGATAATAGTGTTCAAGTATGTGCTTGAAGCACAAGTGCATTCTCTATTCCCTTACCCACACATTTATGTGTAAATATGTATAATAAACAAATAAACAATGGGTAGAGTATACGTATATCTCACTCTGTATCGTAGTATAATGTACAATATCTTTAACGTGGAATCAAGGCTGCCCTTTTCCAAAGCCCTCATAAATTTGTGTCAACAACCTGACCCGAATTTTAATGCTTCGAGCTATTAACGGCTCCAGCATGCCAACAAACAAAAGAGTCAAACAATAGTCCCGCTCCTCCCTTAGGACAAGAGCCATTTTGTAAATCACTATTATTAAATTAATGTGATCTGCACGTTTAATAAAGATATCTACCTATACTCACAAATAATACCTACTGTAATAAGATACGAGTTCATAAGACATTTTAAGTATATCTATCTATGACTATTCTAAACACAAAGATTCGCGACAGACGGTAGAGTATTTGTATTCAATAAATAAATTATCCAATTAATGACAGTTCAGTTGTTAAAAATGGTCGTTAGGTTTAAAGGGTATTAATTGTTAACTGTTATACTTGAGCCAAGGACTCGTGGCGTCTTTGCGTTCAGTATAGGTGACTACAACTCTATGGGAATACCAAACCCCTTGTTGCAGTTTTAGATCTTTCAGCTCTATATTTTTTGCTAAATAGGCACAATATTATTATGTTTCTTTTGATATTGTTATGTACACTAAACATCCACAACACACATAAATCATATACTTGCAAAATAATTTTAATAAGGTGCATTTACTCTAATATCTCAAAATAAATATTAAGATAACTATCTTGAAATCACGGAAATGTTTAATATTTGTTTCAATGAAGCCTGGTGTTGGGCGCTCGCCAACACCGACAACCGCTCAAAATTATTACAATTCTACAAATTCAAGCACTTACACCTATCATCATGAGTTTAAAAATTGTTAGATATTTTTGCGTGAAAAACATAATTCTTTTAATACTTTAAATAATACTAAAAGTCAAATTTTATTGTAGCAACACTACATCCATCACACGAAACAACATTTATTACATTTTCAACCTATACCACAAAATTAGTTTTCCTCATATTTTATGTGAAGGATTTCCAGAATTGGCTGAAGTTGACAAACTGCGAAAGACTTAATTTGATCCAATGCATAAATCAAAATTGGTTTAATTAATAAAAGGTCCCCAAAAGGTATAAATTACAATGGAATAGAGCTACTCCTGTAACTTGTAGCCCACGCACAGAGTCGCGATTACAATCAATGTAACTCGGTTATAAATCACTTTTCTTTTATTCCACTTTTTATAGGGTCATTTTTACGACTAATAAATTAGTTATACGACACTAAAAGCCTATTTCGTGAGTGGTCTGATTTAGGATTCCGACCGGCGCAGCCCTGGGCCGCCGGGGAAGGTGAGGTCGCTATTTGTAATCTGATCAATCTAATTAGTTCGATAGTGCAGCATCAGCAAAAACCTTCGTCTTGCCAATTTTAGATAAACTAAACGACTGTAATGAAATCAGTTCAGGAATCAGATCAATGTATGAGATTTAGTACGAATTTATAATGAAAATTGTAGCTAAATTTTACCCGTGAACATCTCTGATCTTATCATGACACTAATGAAGAGAAACTCTGATAGAGTAACATGGATCAAAATAATAAAAAAAAAACACGTAAGCGCTTAACATGTTGATCGATTAAGTATGGATGATTAAATACTTAATTACATAAATGCCATTTTTATCAGATCGTAGTGTCAGTCAAATTTAACAGCTGTATTAAATATAACCCTGTGTGTTTATCATTGGTTTTAAAACAATCATAAACTCAAGTTAAGTCATTATTCTATTTGAATGCAGAAATATTTTTAATCCCATTTTGCGTTGTAAAACTACGGTGATCAATCACAAGGACGCTGATAGCAACTCGCAAGCCCGTAACGCGATCCGCGAAATGGAAAACTTAATGCATTTTGCTCACCCTGACTTAAAGTATGCTTGTTTTACTAACCAAACAGTTCCCAACTTTGTTGAATTCTTATTGGCGTTATTGTGATATCTTTACAAGTCTCGCATTTCTTTTTAAATAAAAACATCAAATAACTTTTTTTTCATTTCTAATCAGCCTGATAATATTTCACTGCGAATGAGCTCTCATAAGAAGGTAGATGCTGTCCGAAATTGTCTTTTCTATCTTTAAGAAATTATCGTGTCGTAATATCATGACATTTTTCCTCTGGTTCTTTTTTATTCCGCTCTCCCTCCTCTCTTTTGTTCAGCCCTTTTAATCTTCATAAAACACAACGTCTAAAATGCTTTTAATGAATCTTAGCTATTATACGTACTTTTATTGTATGTACTTAGACATGGCCCTGTTATTTCATTACGTCGAACACGAAACAGATGTAACATCGAAGGTAGTACAATAAAGTTATCTGCAAACCTTTTGCGTTGGCCGAAAAACTACAGTGGACGTAGCAAGGCGGGTCAGCAGTAACAAGATTATCCCAGATCGAAACAAATCTAATAAATAACAGGTGTCGACGGTGGCCTTCGAGCGGCCTCCTCCACACTTTCGAGTAATGGCCGGCATCCCCACTATTCTTTCGCAAATCTATTTGTTTACGAATAAGAATTGTATTTTCTTTCTGGACGCAATAAACATGAAAGCACTCAGACAAATTGGGAACTAATATAGATATACTAAACAACCTAGAACTCATTTCTATTATTTTAGGCTTCAGTCTGACATTGCTGGCTTGATTTTTTATATTGAACCTTTAGTATGTTAGGGTTCAATATAGAAAACTTTATGAAAATGTATTTATCATACAAGTTAAAAGATACCTAGGTATACTATACAAACACATTTTTCAGACTTCTTACAACTTGTTAATGGTATGTTAGTTACGTTAATGGTAACAAGGTTGTTAATGTTTAACAAAATTAACCCTGTATAACAGCAAATAGTTACATCCCTTTAACCACCTATTTTACCAGCATAGTGAGCAACATCTGTTCTATGAATTATGAAAAATTCGCATTAAAAATCTTTTTACTTTTCATACAATGCCACTCAAGTAACTTGTTAATTTTGTATGAAGAGTCGAAAGTTATTTCAACGAATTACCAAAAGTCGTCATACGAAAGTTGCTCAGAATGGTAGTTAAAGAGATGTAACTGTTTACCAATAAAGTCTGTTTGCGTCGTACGTTTCCAGTTCCCTTTAGAAGCATAATAGTAAGGATAAATTTACATGATGAGTGAAAATGAATTGCAAATAGTTAAGTTCGTGGGAGTTAATAAACAGAGTATCAAATTATGGCAATTACTGAAGCGATTTTAACGTACGTGACTTGCGTGGAGCAATGACGGCGTGTAACCGCAGAGGAGCAAACATTCACTTAGTTAACACTTGTTTGCGAGATATGACGGAGACCTGTAATAATACACTATAATAACAAACTGAGGGAGCGCCTTGGAGCCCCGGCTGCCCGCGGCGACAGCGGCTCTTGCACGGTAAACATTTTAGCTATCCACACAATTTCTGATCAACACTTCCCGACTGTGTCCACTCCCTACAATCCTGTCAACATGTGGAACTACACGTAGTAGGAAATTATAGCTTTTGCGTTTTAAATGGATATGACATTTAAGTGACTTTATATATGTGTTTCTCCTTTTTTTTCAAGACTGAAATTGTTATCACACGAACATCTTTTGTGCACTTTAATTGCTATGACACAGCTTGTCAATTTATATTTAAGGAAAAGTTCATTTTAAGTGCATACCTACAACTATAGCTACGCTAAGTAGTGTAGTAGATGTAGCTTGGCTATACTCTTCGCAGCTTACTTGCACGTTACGTTTTAGAAGCCTAAAACGTAACGTTTAACGTCGTAAGGCCCAAAAGCCTTTTAATAGGCAAATAAAGGCTTTTGGGTCTTACGACGATAACAGTTGATTTTCCATTGTGTCTGCTGTCCGGGCCTTACGACGTTAAGTAAGCAGCGAAGACACCGATTAGCGATTGGCAAAATTTAATATGCCCAACCCCCAATAAACAAACAGAACACCACCTCCACCTCACCGTTTATCATCTTTTTGTTTGTACACGGACCCCCAAAATGCGCTGACCTCTTAAATAAGTGTAAAGAAAAGTTCCCAGGCACATTTTCCCGGGCGAGCTGCCCGCAAATTTGCACGAGACACCCTGTCTTCCCATCCCCGCAACCAAATTAATATAAAACGCCTCGTTATCTATTGAGATTTGCTTCTTCATTTATCTTTCTTGTTCGAAATTAGGCTTAATTTGTTACGGAGGAAACGATGCAAATTAAACACAGCTTGTGATCTTCAGTACATAATCCTGATTACATTAATTATATCTACGAAGAAACCAGTTACGAGGGAATTGTTTAATCTCGCCGTCGATCAACAATGTAAAACTATATTAACGAAAGCTTCTCCCCCCTAGCGCTTAATCCCGTTACGAAGTACGATTGGATTTGAGGAAACCGTAGTATTTAAAATTTAAGTTTATAAAACCTCTCGTACAATGGCCTGATTAAAAAAAGTCTCTATCATGTAAACCAAGTCGTCGCTACTATGAATAGTGGCAGAAATAATTATAAGCGATAATTCCAGCCTACATACGAGTAGCTATATTGTACCAACTTCTTTGTCTTCTTACATCTAGTAGTAAGTAGTAACCACTACTGCTACTAGTTACCATCATAATTGTTTTGTCATTTTAATGCCAAAGCCCTCTTGGTGAGTAGTTATCATAATTGAAATCGTTTTAGCAGGAATGGATTAACAAATAAACGAAAACATTGATTCACCATAGAAAATATGTCGTCAGGACACTGCAATAGTGTATGGAACAGCTGAAACTTTTGCCTTAAATTGTTGATCTAACTTGCTAAAAGAACTTTATTCATAACACCTATCATAGCAAAAAGGCCTGCGGCATTAAATGAGTAAATTTTGATGGTGTATAAATTACAGTCAACTCTGCTTCGTCTAATTAAAACATTAAAAATGCTACTTCCAGTTTGAGTGAACTTCGCAACAAAGGCGTAATAAGTAGAAAGATTATGACAGCTTTCGTTTGAAATTTTAACAAGCCGAGACACCTGGAAGGTTATATTAATATATATACCTACAACATGTTCCAACAAAAACATAAAAACAAAAATATATACGTACCTATGTATCGCGCACAATGTAGGGTTGCACAATGGGACTCGGGACTCTGAGGGCGCTCGGCTTTTGGAAAACGCGCTCCAAGCCCTCCTAAACCTACACCTTAAACACCGTCGGTCAGCTCTACTGCCAAGCTTGCGACCGGGTCTTCTAGACAAAGTACGGGCTCGCTAGTCATATAAGAGCTGAGCACATGCTCGTAATTATTAGGGGTCGCCATCGCTAAATACGGCTTGGAGGACCATAAGGGTTCCGTAGTTGCCAATGTTGCGTGTGACCTTCTACATACCTACTTATTTTACCTTGGTTTTGAAATGGTAGAAAAGCGTGCTGGCCACTGCCATACCGCATTAGTCATAGTCAACTCATACCGCGGAGACGAAAGTTTTAAATGTAACTCAACTAATACTCATGCCGTTGAAGAACCCTAGCCCTGACAGATTTCCTTTTAAATGAATTATGTGCTACTGATTTTCAGACCTGTAAGATCAACCGTTTAGCTGGCTAAGCGCAATATTTTCAAATGAGTCCCGAATCATTATATTTTTAAAATCCCTATCTAACCATACTCTAAGGTTCCTCGTGGATTATTGAACCCTAAAAAGGGGCCAAGTTCAAGAGATGGAAACTTGCTTACTTAAAAATTCACAAAGTTTCTAACGGCTTGAAACAATTTTATGTATCCCACGATACCGTTACAAAAAAAATACATCTAATATTATAAATTTATAATGCTCTTTTGTTATGTTATACCTATTTCTTAACCGCCGGTTATCTTTGAGACCGTGGTTTTGCTCCCATCGAGCCAGGTCAGTTCGTAGCAAAACTTGTCTCTCCCAAGCTAAAACAAATTTTAATGCATAAAAGTATGTTGTCATAATTAAAAAAGTAATCGCTTAATATAACTTGTACGATAAGTCGTACCTATTTATTGATAATTGTAATGTATTGATCTGTAGTCACATGCATGAGTAATCATCAAAGTCTAATGAGCCGTTCTTAAGTTCTAAGTTGTGTATCAAACTCTACTTCGTTAGAAAGAAGTATCAACATGAAACTGTGTTGGTACATTGGTATACGTTGTGGGTGTGAAACAAAAGAAGACATGTTTAATATTTGGCACAGAGCGTTGCCTTGCTGCTGGCCAGACGTTGTTTTCTCTGTTGTGAAATCTCATTTGGCTCCAGACTTACCTAGCGGCGAGCGTAACGTCAACCCGTAAGCCGCGGTGATCAAGTGCAATATCGGATGTTTCGCATCGTAAACGTTGCTGTGGCGTAAATTTTGGTTCCTCTGCAACTAGGGTTGCCATAAAACATACCCGTCACTAACGTCACGACACCGTCGTTCGGCTACCAACCTGATCTAGTAAATGTCAATATCAATTTTACTACGCGCATGAAAGTATACATTTCTGCGCCACGCTCTAACTACTCGAAGTTACCGTAAAGATGGTCTTGGCATAAAATTTTATGACCCAGGAAATTTAGTAAAACTAAAATAAACCGCCAAGCCAGACAGTAAACGGTTTGACAGCCATAATGTACCATATCTACAATGCCCCATCAAAATTATCGTGGTAATGTACTTTTATACACCGTTAAATTTCAGCCGTTTTAATCCCAACGCCCGTATAAAAGTAACACGAATAAAGCCTCTTTAGCATGTTAGGTCATTAAAATAAGTAAACTGAAAATCAGCTGTTCCATACAAAGAGTAATATTTACCAGGCAATAATGTATATATTTATTTTGATGATCTAACATGCTATTTCTGCATCTGCCTAAATGAAGACCTACTGCTCCAAATGGTTCATCGAGACGAGACATGACTCAGTTAGCAATTTTCTTGGCATTTTAGATTTCATTCCAATGCATTTCCGAGCAACTCATTTAACTAACGGTAATAAGGCTCACCGCACACTAAGAACTGACCGTAGGAATACAACCTTCGGTGACATTTCCCCCACCACACGCAACTCTCGTAAAGCATCTTCTCGGAATCCCTTTGTTATATTCCATTTATTCATGGACTCCGCCGCTATCAAACATTTACTGCTAATAAAAATGTTCAAATTTTATCCTTAACTGGCAAGAGCCATAAAAATCCACTTCAAACGTTATTAATAGAATATTTTGTAGTCCTTGAGATGTTGCCGAGTATGTCTTTAGAGTTTTTTTATGAACTTGACGTAAAAGTAGGAGGGAAAATAATATTACACAAAAAAGCAAGGTGCTCTTCACTAAAGTTCACCTGAATCTTACTTATGTATCTGTTGCAGCCAACTAGCTTAACCAGACGCGTAATTAACGGTCTAGCCAATTTACTAATCGGCGTCATTCAACTAACTTAATCATTATTATTATAGACGGGAATTAACGCGACATTAACTTTTAAGTAGATAATGATTAAATGCTTAAAATGATTTACTTCAAACAATATTACCTATGTTTATTTGTAATATATTTTAAAATAAGTAGTATAGTAAATAGCATTTTCCACGAAAATTATGTAAGTCTAGATTTTTTTAAATTAAAGTTCAGTTCTAATTTTCTGTTTTCCGGCCCTCTGTGGTGGATTGTGTATTGGCAAAAAGGAACTTGTAAAAGCTTTATTGGATAACGGTTCTGCGTACAGCACTTTTAACTCCACCCGCTGACATGCCCCAGAAAACTTTTTATCTCCTCAAGATATCTCTCGAACCATCTGTTTTATCTCTAAGCATCGAGAGACAAGTCCTATTCACTGATGGTTTTGATATCATCTAAATAGAACAGATGTAAAACAAATACTTGGTATTCTTGCGAAATGTAACGCGTCGGCAAATGTATCTAAATACAAACAAACTGTAGTCGAAATAGCATTGCGGGTATCTACAAATAAATGTAGATGGTCTTGCTAAATTGGAGTGGACGAAACTCAAATTCCAGTGTAGGTTTCATTCGTATAATATTGATTGTAACTTTATCCAAAATGCTCAAAAACGAAGGCTTTCTACCAGTTTATTCAACTGATAACAAAAAAGGAGCGGTTGACTGTAGGTACTTATTTATTGTATCACCGAACCATACGATAACTGAATATTCTTTTATTCCATGAAAAACATAGGTACTTTTATAAAAACATAAGATTACTATGTACTAGTAATGATAATTATGTATCAATTCTTGTGCTTAAATTACAGTTCGTATGTGAAAAAAATAATCCTAACTGATTCCTCGCCTTCAGACGACCACTGTACATCCCAGTTTCAGCGAGTGTAAAAATTCTGTTAATCCATATTTCAGGTTTTTTTACTTAATTTGGCTAAACGAGCTAGACAAATATTTTTACACATTTTATATAATTTCTATTATTTTGATACAATTTTGGTAGGTATATTACTATTTCAGTAGTACTACATAAATATTGTTACTTGAATTCAATTTTGCTTTACATAAAGTTTATGAAGTATAATTATTATGCTTTTCAAAAGCGTATACCAACTTTTTAAGACCAAACCTTTATTACGTTTAAAACCAAAAAAATGGAGAACGAAAATAGTGAATGAAATTCCGCCAGTTTTTATTTACATCGGCGCGAACCATTCGCATAGAAATAATGTTCTAAGTCACCCTAAAATTTACAGCAGTATAAAACACCCGGCCGTGCTCGAGTTCCTCCGAACTCATTGAATAAAAGTGCGACGAAGGCAACGACGCGTGAGTGCCGATAGAGACGCCCTGTTCCTTACTATCGCGAGCAAAATCCAACCTTAAACGTATAAGAACAAGGGGCTGCGAGATAATTTGAGAAAGTTATTTTAGTGCCTGTTCGAGAATACCTAACAATAATTTAAAACTCCGAGCCCTTGCTACAAAGTTAATTTTGTAAAATGATTCAGCGAAACACGTAGCGTTGGCGGGAATACGATAGCCCCAGAACCCCAGCCGTGGCCACAAAATATAAAGGACACAGAAAGGAGACTCAGCCTTAATTTTGAATTTAGAAGAGTTCGTTGACATATGCTAGGGTTGTTGCCCGACATGAGTACATAAGCGCGCGGTCTCTACCACAGACCTCGACAGTTCGACAATCTTATGTCATATGTTAGGATTAATGTGGTCGAAAAGGCGTACCTATTTGCCCGTTAGTGCGCATGCGTGAGTACATGACATGTTTTTAGCTCTTAGTGGGCAATCTACTTTCTGTGTCCTTTATATTTTGTGCCGTGGCGTCGTTAGCCACCGGTGCGCTGCGGTTGCTGGAGAGGTGTGTGTAAAGCAAATTACCAGCCACATTATTAAATTTTACCCAGCGGCTTGTGTATTTATACGCGTGTCTGTTTGTGTCTGAAACCCTAGACAAACATCAGACAGATATACCAGCCCCTTTTAACTTGATATTCGTGTTGATCACGCTTTCCATAAAATATAATATACAATTCAGATTTGATAGGAAACAAGACAATCTTTCATAACTTCCTTTCTTTTAGATTTATAAACCAAAACTATGTATCTATCTCATACTGATCTCACTTAAATATATTTTTGATGTTATTATAACTTATTATAACCAAAATTTACCTAATTAATAATCTTCAAGAATACAATATAGTAATATCACAACATCATCTGCGCGCCTGCTGGCAGGCTGAGTACCGTGTCTATGATACCTTTTACTGTACTCTGTAGCAGTACAACGTACTGCATAAGTCAGGTATACATTTTGGTTCGACTTCGGAATTCCACCTGGGATCGCAAGTGTAGCCGAAGAAAGCGACCCACTAGCCACTGCGCCACCTCGGCAGTTAAAGGTCAATTAGATTGAACACGGCCCAAGAGTCTTTGGCGGCGCGGGGGCGCGTTTCATCGAATGCACAATCGTGCGATTGGCACGAAACGTTTCCAATACAATTTGCATGAACATGCACCAATACACGATAAAGCGGGCAATTTTATTAGTGGCGAGCAGCATTTGAACACTGTGGTTGCATGTAGGGTTCCCAATCGTACTATAATATATAGTATTGTACTATATTTCTGGACTCCGTACTATATACTGTTGATGAAATATATAGTACGCGAAAATACTATACTTCCGTACAATAACAATAAAAACAAATATCTTGCAATATTTTCTTCTAAAACTTCTATTTCTGTTCATCCCTATCAAAATACTGTATTTTGTTGAAGCGTACTACCTCTAGTTTTATAGCATTTAAAAATAAACTATATTAGGACAAAAAAAACGTTGGCAACCCTAGCTGCATGCCCTGAACGTGTTATTACGAATAACAGTAATTGTGCATTCATAAAAGCTGCAATCTGAGTATAATACATAGAACGATTTGAAACTAACTAATTATAGGTTGTATGAAACAATGATTACCATTTTAGTACGTATAATTACACACCCTGTTTTTAAACGTCTTACCAACTTTTCTAGGTGGCTATTATAATCTCTATAACAAGTGTTTTTCTTTAATGAACATAATTTTGTGTCAAGCCGCTGGTAATTTGTATGGACTAGTGTTTTTTCTTACAATTCATTATACAAAATTGAATAGTACAAAGCCCTCATATATATCAGAAAATAAAAATTAGCTGGTACCTAAAAAAAACATTTGCAAGTGTAAAGAACTTTTCTGTCGCTATTCAAAGTCATGATTTTTAAAAAGTGAAACTGTGTACCTACTATTTTAGTTAAATATTAGGTACTACTAAAGGTCAGAACGTGAAATACCAGCAATTATATAATACTAACATAGTTTTAGCAGTATCATTGTCTCCATTGTTTACAGCCTTGTCTGAGACGTAATTTCTATGCAAATTCTAAAGTAACCGGTTACTGAAGCTAGAATTATTGATCAAACCTAGTTTCTTGTGACCAAGGATAACATTTCTTGTAATTTAGTTTACTAACTTTATGGCAATAAGTACTTACGAGAAAGTTTTTCTGTATTTTTATTTCCTTTCTTGGATGCACAAAACCATTAAATTTATTGCAGTTTTTTAAATCGCAAGGTTTTAAGGACCTTTTTACGAAGGCATCCTGTCGTTTGTACGAAAATTAATGGATACCTTTCATTGACGATCATTGCGCCGTTTACCCTGTGCGTAAAATGTATTAAGTTTAATAAAAAATGCCATAAATTCTCAATCCCGCCTGTGTCCGTTATTTTTTACGAGGGTATTTTTTGGATGGCACCAGTCGGCGGATCGGCTCATAAACGCGCGGTGTTTTAAGTTATTCGTGAGCTCAAGACTGATTATATTCGTATGCTGCATAATCTACATAAGGTATGTGTAGGTAAAGGGAATTTAGATTTGAGTAGGTACTTTGTTGTGGAAACTATAAAAATATATTTACGAAACAATTTTCTGTTTTTTTCTGAGCCTTTATTATGTTTTCGCCGTTCTATTCTTTTTTTTTTCAGAATTCATTTGATTTCAATTCAATTTATGAGACACCCCAATCAGTCTACGTAACTTTTGATCGATAGGTCTTAAAAGTACTTATACTGACATATTTATAAATATATCTAAATTTTTTACATAAACGGGACTAAACGCGACGAAATTAAATAAGTACATTTTAGCACTTACTGCTTGACGTTTCGGCTGCGTTACAACAGCCGTGGTTACAAGCGAATAGTTCGCTACTTATTTAATTTCGCGTTTAGTCCCGTTTATGTAAAGTATTTGTATAATGCAACGCGAAAGTTTAAAAACATATATCTAAATTTTAAAGTAATTATTCTCTCAAAGTCTTCTTACCCCCTCCTACACTATGCCAATTAAAAAAAAAAATTATCCAATTTTCTTAAAAGCCTTAGCTGGTATCTTCTAGTATTACATAAAAGTGTCCTTAGAAAAGGCAAGCCCCTATTATTGGCATAAATCCTACATAATCGTAACGACGGAGTGGCGTCCGCGCATCAGCATAATGCCGCGATAATGTGCTCTCGAAATCTCTGCCAGTGTTGCCAACTTGGTATCAGGAATGGATACTGGCTGCCACGTTAAAAAGACTATATAGAATTCTAAATTTAAAAACTAAGTTTTTTTTTCACAAAACATTCCTATACAAGTCAGAATAGTAAAAGAATGGAAAGGCCACAGTTTATTTGACGTAGTGCCACGCTCAAGACAAAAAAGGTCTTAAGACACATTTAGTGAGAAACTTAGTTACCTAAGTTTCTTATTTAAGTATAACTCTTAAAGTTCAGAAATCAATAATATTTAATGACTAAAACTAAGTCATTTATAATTTTCAAAACGCCTAGGCTGTGTGCTAGTTTTGCCATCAATCGTAATTTCTTTTTCTGTTCTCGTATAAAATGTTTTATTAATGATACTGATTGCATATAAAAACATGTGTACGAGTGTAATCTCAGTTTTCACTCTATAACATGTGAGGATGCCAGAGGCTCAATCCGGAGGAAAGGTTATATAAAGGTTTGCAATGTAGGTAGTTACTTATGACTCTGCTAGTGCTGCGCGTCGGTGGACGGCGGTATTTTACCATCAGATGATCAAATGATCGTCTGCCACCCACATCATAAAAAAAAAACAAATCTAGCACCGCAAGTGCTACGTTGGCAACACCGCGCCCTGCCTTGCGGATTACGGCAGGACCCGCGCCCGAATAAGCTCTTTATGCCTGCTCAACTATCCTTTGTCGAAAATGGGCTCGCAACCCCCAGAACCAGGAGGGCTTCACAAGGGCGGTTGGTCGCAGTGATACAAATACTCAGGGTAATGATTCACGGATTATTAGTGTTTGTTTACGCAACTGTATAAAGTTCTGTGCCATTGCACACAATTATAAATGAATAGCTACACTATTACAGAGTAGGTTTCTATATTGCACTAATACTGTGTAACGTGGAGTTAACCTTTATGGATTTTGGGCCTTCCTCATGTCTGAGATACAAGTGCTAATTTATCTATCTTTTATACTTATTATAATGAGATAGATTCTATATACATCGACAAGGCTTAAAAGTCAAAACACTAGCGCGATACAATCGACGCCCACAGCCATCTATTAGTAGATAGTGGAACTAACGTACCTGGTCTACAGAAAAGAAGTGAGGCGGAGCCACTACTTTTGAATCAATAGCACTTTAAAATTGATTTCGTAGATTCAGAAATGAACACCCGTTTATAACATTAGTTGTAAGTTTTACTAATATCCGTATAGATTGATAGATAAATAAAAATATAATTTATTTATTTCAAACTTTAGTCATCCTCATGGTATATGAAAATCAAATTGAATTAGATTAATGAACATAATTTACATTATTAACCCATTTAATAACAAAATAAGGTGAAAGGCATTTTTCAGTTTACACCCTCCTACTCAGTTGAAGGTTTAAGAAAAACAAATGACTACAATGTTTCAAGATTGTACAGAAACGATTTATCAGAGCAGCAAGCAACTCACGGCGCAGCTGGTGTACACCCGTTATCTTTTCTACATAATGCCTATCTCCGCGAAACACACCTCGCCCGAACCCACCACGGGGAAAAGGGGGTGTAAAAAACCTATTTCTTAATGGAATTCTAAATTCAAGATCGAGCGAACCCAATGCTTCTCATCAAAGAACAATGTCATCAAAATTTATCAAACTGAAATTGTCACTTTCCCCCTTGAGCTGTCAATTCCCACAGGCGTTTAATTTAAAATTTAATTTTAAGTTGTCACGCCTGCGTTATTTATTCGCGACAAGCGGATCGCTTGTTCCCACTCGACACCAGCCCCGATAATAACAAATCGATAACGTCAAAACACTGGAGTCTTATGTCTTACATTTTTCAAGGAGAGAAATGGCGGCTCACTAAAGGGAGGGAAATTTTAAGCAATACGTACTCACTTTCTTTCGTGCCCTGAGGATTAAAGTCGGGTGAAGATAAATAATATTCCATTGTTATAGCTAGCGATTTGAGATTATTCTTCGCAAAGTACACAGCTAATAATTTAGTAGGTCCTACCTACCTATTTCGTTATAAAAATATTAAAACTGATTGAGCACGTGTAAAAGAACTAAGTATTTCGTGATTTCAGGTTCATAATTAAAAACCAATTCTGAAGAAATTATCTTTTGACAAGTTTTTTCTCCTGACGTTCCTCGAAGTAGATACGTAATAATAATAATTAATTCGTATCGTCCCAAACATTGACGTGACTCCGTACTAAGTAGCTTAAGTACTTGCGTTATGTTGAAGTGAGGTACACACTTACAGCAGCTTTTTTTTCCATCCACTTAAAATGTATTTTTATAGACGTGTACTATACCTATGGAAATGTCAAGGGGTGCTTGAAAGTTCGTAAGTACACAGGAACTTTTAAAATAAAATTGTTTTCCGGCCCGAAAACTGGGTATTTTTACTTAATTACACTTAAATGTTCAACATTTTTGGTTGAGGTTTTCTTTAAACATATTTAGTAGTAAAATGTAAGATATTGTATAAAGCTACGGCAAAACCGCATTTAGTACTGGGATTAACATGTATGTGAATCAAAATTGGCAAAGAGTAATTGCAAAAATATAATTACAAGTTCAGTCAAACTTTGTACCTGCTGTGATGACTATGTTAAAAGTGTTTTTGTATAATATATAAAAGAATCTACATTAGTCACATTGTATAATATATAAATGAGTCTACATTAGAGCAAAAACCATTCCAAGTATATACGTGACACGCAAGATTGACCTACAATATGTTCTTTCACAATTTTATTACCACATTTGGCTCTAGTCTGCTTGAATGTCTATCTTATTTGCGATTCAATGCCAAGTGACAACCTTTGAGGGGCTGCCAACGACTTCCTGTGCTTTCTGACAAGCATGGCTTCATGAACTATGTGAAGGGGCCAAGTTAGCAGGCAGTTATTTATCATGTTCAGCCTACTTAGAGCCGTTAAATTAACAACGGCACGCAAATTCAAGTTTTGTCAGTTTAAGCAAGTCAAAACTTCACAGGGAAACATTAATATTGTCGCCGTGTTTGCTTAACAATAAGTGGTTTGTAGTGACGCGCTTAGCTTCGAGATTACTTCCATAACAAGTCCATTTAATTTAGTAATACGTCCGAAGTCTGGAAGTTGGCGGTCTTGTACCCCCGGGCCTCGGAAGCATGTACTGCGCCCGATCTCTCTATAATACGGTCGTGTCACACTGGTATCCCATCGAAATATGAGGGTAAGGGAATAAGAGTGCACCTGTGTTAAGATCGGGCGCCGTAGCCGAATCAGTTGGAATATATTATTTTTAATACTTGGGTCTTAAGTATGAAATTGTACATGCTTGAAACATAGAGGAAATATGGGATTGTCAATTTAAATGTTAACTTAAATTTTAAAAAAGCTAGTCTTTTCCCTACCAGATACCTTGTTAAATTTTTGAAAAATATATATTTTGTGTTGTATAGCTTTGGCAAATATTTCCTAAGTCTGGTCGACAATTGGGCCACCACATTTAGATATTACCTACTACACGTCACAAACTTAGTTTCAAAGTTTAATAGTCCCCGAGGAAATCGCCTGTGAAGACGAAGTTGATTGTCCTAGTTTTACGTCGGTACGACATTGGAAAGCAACACAATATCTAAACAAATAACAAAAATTTGTACCTTACCATGTGATAAATTAACTACTTTAAAATAACGAACAAATATGGAATACCTACTGAAGGGGTTCTGTAAAGTAATCCGCTTTGGACGGCCATGGTGGATAAAGTCTACACTTAAAAATAACATATTACTTCACTCAGATGATATTACAGGGCGCCAGATTGTATTGTTAACACCTAAGTACTTACATACATTACTATGTAATGAAAATAATAAATAAATAAATTCACACAACATCTCATACATTTACCTGACTCCGTAGGCTAAGTAAGTTATGCACTTGTGTTACAGATATTAGACAACAGAAGGATCACAAATATAATACTTAGATACATATATAACACCCAGAAACTGAACAAACACAAGTGTTCATCACACGAATGTTTGTCCAGGCTGAATTATATTAATTTGAAAATATGATTTGTGTTCAGGAAATACTTTTGCGGATTATACATGTGTTCGCTAAATTTATCAAAAATTATAACACAACTCAACGCTTGCCAGGAAATCAGTGGTCATAAATACAACATCGTAAATAATAAATCAGTACAAATCGCTCGTGGGGCTCTGCCCCAGCCAAGTGCGTAATGTCACAGTTTGAAAAATGACACGACTTTCCGCAGCGATACTTCCGTCGCAAAAATAGGCCGTGGAAGTAATGCGATTAGCTCCGACGGGCTAATTCAAGCCCCAGCGCAGGTTGTAAATCCACAAGGAGTGTATCGTATGTCTCCGGAGGGAGCCATAGATTGTCGGTTTATGTGCTTTTTATTCAACTCGCATGGCGGCCGCTATATATTACATGCAAAGTGATAAAATGAAGTAGACGAACTGCTTCGGAAACGTTCGGAGAGGTAGCTGATTGCCTGGTGGCCTACCATTCATGGCATGTTCGATATTCGATACTTCGATTCTAACGCGCGAATAATCACAATGGCCGTCGTAAATCTGAAACATTCAACTCATTTATGTAATGATATGAAGTTATAATTTATTGCTAAGCATTTAAAATTCGGCGTTGTATTTTTATTTGTTTTTTAATACTTGATTGCTTCATGCATGATACCCTTTCATAGGTACACAGATCTGGCCGTGCCTGTCGGAAAACTGTCTGATGTCTACTCCGCGAATAAATATTTTTCTAATAAGACATTCTCGCGTTGCGTCATCATAAACATATAGGGCACGTATGTAAATAGGAAAAATATCGTGGGAGGTCGGTGTCTACTATTATTCTTACCTTTAAGAAGACAATCGAACGAGAGCACGCGTGATGTATGAAAGAGTTTCAGAAAGCGGGACGCAACACGCCTAAGCCCGGGATTACCGCCCTCAGGGGCTTCTCGTTGCAAATTGAATGAACGCAAACATTCTCGCGCCTGCGTACGTAAGCAAACACACAAAAATAAATGCAACAAGTACCTACACTACCTTCGACGTGACTCGAGCGAAGTCCTACAAGACAACTTGTTATAGAATCGTTCAACTCCAACTCCTATCGTATTCACAAATCTACATTTTGTTTGAAGATATGAAGAGCTAAGTTTAACCGTTACGATACTACTACGAGCTGCTACGAAAATGTACTACGAGGAATGTTGATACATGGTTCAAGTTTAAGTTATTCATTGCCTGCATTCAGTTGCATGCGAGTATGTAGATTTCATAACTTATTGTATTGGCACTTTCCACAAGTGTATTTTATGTCATTTTATACTTATCTACTGAAGTGTTTTTCTTGTTAAAGACGAAAACTGCGTTCCAAAACAAACACTAAAAAGCAATAAAACACGCTTTCTCCGTTCCAACGTGAACATTGACTTATCAAACAAATTCGCCGAGACGTTTTTATAATCAATCTGTCAGATAGGTATCGCACGAAAAAAATGATATGTGCATTTTCCGAGCGAATAAAAAGCACCATGTTGACATGTTTACGACTGCCGCTCACGGAAGTTCGCAAGAAAGAAATTATTGCTGCGCCCACAAATTTCGTTCGAAGAGGTTAAAGTAAATGTTGCAATTTATTACTCGGAGGAGCTGAAGACACGAATCAAGCTGCGCGGAAGAAGTTAAGGGGCGAAATGAGAGATGTGACATTCGACAGTTCGATTATTTATTTTATCAATATGGATACTGACTACCTCGAACACGCAGTCACTATGGCGATGTCCTTAGGCTTGCAAGGTTCTGAGTTCGATTCCCTATGGGGTCAATTTATGGAAACAAACGTTTCTAATTTATGTCGAATCTGTACATGCTGAACTCGGTACCGCCAAACGAGTCTCTACTCATTTTCTGATCTCCTTTTTCATTAGTGATAGGCTAACGCTTGACGACAACTGCAACTGGCGGATAGGTAGATGATTATTCTTCGAGATCTAATTTATAATCCATACTTATTATATTATAAATGCGAAAGTAACTCTGTCTGTCTGTCTGTCTGTCTGTCTGTCTATCTGTCTGCTACGCTTTCCCGCTTAAACCTCACAACCGATTTAGATGAAATTTGGCACAGACAATCTTTAGACCCAGGGAAAGGACATAGGCTACTTTTAATTGTTCAAATAGGGATGAAGAGGGTGAAATAAGGGTAGAAAGTTTGTATGGGATTTCTTAATTTTAAAAGATAAAACCATGAAACTTTATATTTGGGCACTTAACAGATATAATTAAACATTTGTTCTAGCGTTTTGAAATTTCTACCAGTGAGGGGGTGAAATAGGGTTGAAAAGTTTGTATGGGATTTCTTAATTTTAAAGATTAAAACCATGAAACTTTATATTTGGGCACTTAACAAGATATAATTAAACATTTGTTCTAGCGTTTTTGAAATTT
The DNA here is from genome assembly GCA_014851415.1 of Cnaphalocrocis medinalis. Classification (NCBI taxonomy): domain Eukaryota; kingdom Metazoa; phylum Arthropoda; class Insecta; order Lepidoptera; family Crambidae; genus Cnaphalocrocis; species Cnaphalocrocis medinalis. The sequence goes on along the minus strand of CM026275.1, from coordinate 10,503,330 downwards.
CTACCAGTGAGGGGGTGAAATAAGGGTTGAAAGTTTGTATGGGATTTCTTAATTTTAAAAGATAAAACCATGAAACTTTATATTTGGGCACTTAACAAGATATAATTAAACATTTGTTCTAGCGTTTTTGAAATTTCTACCAGTGAGGGGGTGAATAAGGGTTGAAAGTTTGTATGGGATTTCTTAATTTTAAAAGATAAAACCATGAAACTCCTATATTTGGGCACTTAACAAGATATAATTAAACATTTGTTCTAGCGTTTTTGAAATTTCTACCAGTGAGGGGGTGAAATAAGGGTTGAAAGTTTGTATGGGATTTCTTAATTTTAAAAGATAAAACCATGAAACTTTATATTTGGGCACTTAACAAGATATAATTAAACATTTGTTCTAGCGTTTATAAATATTTGGTAGGTTATTATTTTTGAGTCCAAGTTGACGTCATTTTCGTGTTATTAAGTAGGTAGGTACTTAGTTACGTTTTTATTATTAGGTAGTTAAGGTAGCTGTTAGATGTAGGTATTTTCTTAACCAATCCATACTAATATTATAAATGCGAAAGTAACTCTTTCTGTCTGTCTGTCTGTTACTCTTTCACGCCAAAACTACTGAACGGATTTAAATGAAATTTGGTAAACAGATAGTCTAGACCCTGAGAAAGGACATAGGCTACTTTTTATTGCGAAAAAGGGGTTATAAGGGGTTAAAAGTGGGGTAAAAAGTTACTTTTCCACGCGGACGAAGTCGCGGGCGGCCGCTAGTCCATACTAATATTATAAATGCGAAAGTAACTCTGTCTGTCTGTCTGTCTGTTACTCTTTCACGCCAAAACTACTGAACGGATTTAAATGAAATTTGGTATACAGATGGTCTAGACCCTGAGAAAGAACATAGGCTACTTTTTATTGCGAAAAGGGGGTTGTAAGGGGTTAAAGTGGGGTAAAATGTTACTTTTTCACGCGGACGAAGTCGCGGGCGGCCGCTAGTAATAAATAAATTCATACAACATCTCATACCTAATATATATTGACCAGATTCCATATTAAGTAGCATAAGCACATATGTATTACTGACATCAGACAACAGATGAATTATACTTAATACAACAACCAGACAAACAGACAGTTCGTCACACGAATATTTGTTCAGGGTGGGAATCGTATCTCCACGACCTTTGGCGGCATGTGGCGGCAATCCCTTACCGTCAGGTGATACGTCAGATTTGCCACCTATCACAAAAAAAAAGTATCAGCCTATATACTGTCCCACTGCAGGGCAAAGGCCTCCATCATACAAATCAAGTCATCGCTACTACTCGTATGATGGGATTAGGCTTAATCACCTCGCTTGCCTAATGCGGAGCACAAACCCGAGCTATGTTCGAAAGATACGAAACATACTTATGCTCGACCCGGGATTCGAACCCGAGATCACGGCCCGGTACTTAAACCACTAGACCAACGGGGCGTTCCTATCACAAAATAAAAAATCGGTAAAAAAAACTTTTAAGTTAAACGGTTTTATCTTAAGTGCACTGAAAACTAGAAAATAATAATAACAATTAGGTATTCTGAACTTCTAGTACAGAAATATTTTAGTACTAGGCAGAATAGCTTTCATGCATATTAGACTAAAATAAAAACGTGGGGCCCCTCTGAATCCTACCTATGGCAAAGTTTATCTTTATACTTTGGTAGATCATGAGCTCGGCGTTCGCTGGTGAAGCCGCCACGGCTGGTTTTTGATTGTCAAAATCTCCAGTTATGATTATAGTAAGTTGATGCAATCCACACTTAGTATAGAAGAAAGTATTACAGCAATAGTTATGGGCCCCACGTTTTTATTTTAGTCTAATATGCATGAAAGCTATTCTGCCTAGTACTAAAATATTTCTGTACTAGAAGTTCAGAATACCTAATTGTTATTATTATTTTCTAGTTTCAGTGCACTTAAGATAAAACCGTTTAACTTAAAAGTTTTTTTTACCGATTTTTTATTTTCTAGTTTTTAGTATTTAATTTATTTAATTTTTTATTTATTTATTAATGAAAATGCCTACCGAATATTCCTCATATATAATTAATTTAGTGCATCATTATTACATGGTTTTTTACCTGATAATTTATTACAATAACTGGGGCCAAACAATTTCTGTAATGTGGCATATAGCACCATTTAGCAATAATTTTGTCCGGGAGAAGACGTAGTCACAATCGAGCTTCTGAAAGCTTTTCTCCGGGAGAACTCCTAGGGCGTGGCAGCGGAACTTGGTCGTATTGTTCTTCAAGAAAGGCTACGAAACCTTACTGAAGAACTATCGACCAATTTCACTTTTAAGTCACGTCTAAGTATAAGTTGTTCTCAAGAGTCATTTCGAATCGCTTTACACGAAGACTTGACGAAGCTCAACCTGCAGAGCAGGCCGGGTTCCGACGGAGTTATAGCACCATAGACCATATTCACACAGTGAGACAGGTTATACAGAAGACTAAATAATATAACCAGCCCCTGTGCATGGCGTTTGTGGACTATGAATAAGCTTTTGACTCCGTCGAGACCTGGTCTGTTCTCGAGGCCTTGCAGAGGTGCCAAGTCGATAGGCGATATATCGAGGTGGTGAGGTGTCTGTAAAACGCCGCTATGTCCGTAGTAATCCAAAATGGCCAAACTGAGCCTGTCTTGCTGCGACGTGGTGTGAGACAAGGAGATGTTTATCTCCGAAACTCTTCTCCGCTGCGCTGCAGGACATGTTCAAAACGCTAAACTGGAAAGAGCGCGGAATCAATATTAATGGCGAGTACATATCACACCTAAGATTGGCAGACGACATCGTCATCTTGGCGGAAACCTTAAATGACATACAGGAGATGGTGAGCAGCCTGGCTGAATCTTCCAAACACGTCGATCTTCGGACGAACTTGGATAAAATCAAGGTCATGTTCAACGAGCTCGTTGATCCGGGACTGGTCACTGTTAATGGAGTACCTCTCGAAGTTGTCCAGGAATATGTCTATCTATACTAATATAATAAAGCTGAAGAGTTTGTTTGTTTGTTTGTTTGTTTGTTTGTTTGTTTGTTTGAACGCGCTAATCTCCGAAACTACTGGTGCGATTTGAATAATTCTTTTTTTGTTGGATAGTCCATTTATCGAGGAAGGCTATAGGCTAAATAACATTACGCTATGACCAATAGGAGCAAAGACAGAGCGGTAAATGTGTGAAAAACGGGAATTTTTTTTCCACGCGGACGAAGTCGCGGGCGGCCGCTAGTCTAAGATAAACGCTCCAATTAGGCAAAAACAGCTTCGAGAGAGAATCCAATAGAAGAATTCAGCTGGGCTGGGCAGTGGGCAGCATTTGGTAGACTTCGTCAAGTGTTCTCGTCACCTATCCCTCAAAGTCTTAAGTCGAAAGTTTTCGACCATTGCGTCCTCCCGGTCATGACTTACGGTGCCGAGACGTGGACACTCACGGCTGGACTAATCCACCGGTTCAAAGTCGCTCAAAGAGCTATAGAAAGGGCTATGCTTGGAGTATCTCTGAAGGACCGCATCAGAAATCATGTAATCCGACGGAGAACCAGAGTCACCGCTAGTCAAGCTACCGCTAACTACGTAGGTACATCTAATTACCTATTTTTTTTATCTGTCCTCCTAACGTCACACAATCTTGGACACAACTGTTCTGGACACGACTACTCATGCCCTCACCTTATACGCCATTTTCTAACGACGTCCATCTTGGATTTTAAATTTTGTCATAATCACGGTATTCTACTTGTGTAGCCCTTTCATTTGATACCCATATTGAGGGGGTTGTGGAAAAATATGATATCCGCCATTTTGTACCGGCGGCCATCTTGGATTTACAATGTTATTGACATTACTACATTGTATTGTCATCGGAACTAAAGGTGAGTACCAAATTTCAGATCAATCTGACAAGAGGAAGGTACTTAAATTTCAATTTCTAAATTTGACCCAAGAAAGAATAAATAATAAAACAAACGGGTGAGCTAAATAAAACCGTTTAAAAACAACTTTATTTCTTAATATCTACGGAGCGATTGAGTAATGGGCAGCTACGGGTGGCATCGCGGCGTGGCGTCAAGGCTCTATTGGCGCATGTGAGCGCCCCGTCATTTCCCGGAAATGTCGAGCCGGTCAGCGGAAATTCATCGGAGGTGCCCGCAATTTGCGCGCGAAACGAAACGAAAGCTCGTGTCAGGTTATTGGCTGATTTATTTCGCCAAATTATTTTTACACGGAATTTAAGTGCTACAATTCTGGTGTGTGCAAAGGCATCAAAACATTTGTTTGAAATAAAGATTCATTCCTTTGTTTTGTTATCTGATAATAGTAAAATATAACGTTTCATGGGAAATTTGTTACCTCCAAAGTTGTAGCTTTGGAGCTTAGATTAGACCATGATTCAGGATTTGAGAAGTCTTTAGATTTCTCAAATCCTGAAGGTCTGACCTTCGCATCCCTTTAACAGGGGAACCAGACCAACTGAAACGATCATGCATGCATGGTTACACGTTTTAGAAATTATGCAAAACCCGCAAGTTTTCTCAAAAATCTTCATCTTTAAGTGGGGTTTGGACCCTCACTGGATATACGACCCTATTTTAAGTGCACTATTTATTTATTTATTTATTTTAAACTTTATTGCACTAAAAAATAATACAATAGGCGAACTTAATGCCTAGAGGCATTCTCTACCAGTCAACCTTTGGGTCATACAGAGAGAATGATGGTGCGGCGAAATTAGGTTATGTTTTCGCGGAGAAACTGAAAGTAATATACCTAAATGATTCAGTATTTTAAAATATGTATACTAAAAAAAATCGGTAAAAAAAACTTTTAAGTTAAACGGTTTTATCTTAAGTGCACTGAAAACTAGAAAATAATAATAACAATTAGGTATTCTGAACTTCTAGTACAGAAATATTTTAGTACTAGGCAGAATAGCTTTCATGCATATTAGACTAAAATAAAAACGTGGGGCCCCTCTGAATCCTACCTATGGCAAAGTTTATCTTTATACTGTGGTAGATCATGAGCTCGGCGTTCGCTGGTGAAGCCGCCACGGCTGGTTTTCGATTGTCAAAATCTCCAGTTATGATTATAGTAAGTTGATGCAATCCACACTTAGTATAGAAGAAAGTATTACAGCAATAGTTATGGGCCCCACGTTTTTATTTTAGTCTAATATGCATGAAAGCTATTCTGCCTAGTACTAAAATATTTCTGTACTAGAAGTTCAGAATACCTAATTGTTATTATTATTTTCTAGTTTTCAGTGCACTTAAGATAAAACCGTTTAACTTAAAAGTTTTTTTACCGATTTTTTATTTTCTAGTTTTTAGTATTTAATTTTTTATTTATTTATTAATGAAAATGCCTTCCGAATATTCCTCATATATAATTAATTTAGTGCATCATTATTACATGGTTTTTTACCTGATAATTTATTACAATAACTGGGGCCAAACAATTTCTGTAATGTGGCATATAGCACCATTTAGCAATAATTTTGTCCGGGAGAAGACGTAGTCACAACCGAGCTTCTGAAAGCTTTTCTCCGGGAGAACTCCTAGGGCGTGGCAGCGGAACTTGGTCGTATTGTTCTTCAAGAAAGGCGACGAAACCTTACTGAAGAACTATCGACCAATTTCACTTTTCAGTCACGTCTATAAGTTGTTCTCAAGAGTTATTTCGAATCACTTTACACGAAGACTTGACGAAGCTCAACCTGCAGAGCAGGCCGGGTTCCGACGGAGTTATAGCACCATAGACCATATTCACACAGTGAGACAGGTTATACAGAAGACCAAATAATATAACCAGCCCCTGTGCATGGCGTTTGTGGACTATGAATAAGCTTTTGACTCCGTCGAGACCTGGTCTGTTCTCGAGGCCTTGCAGAGGTGCCAAGTCGATAGGCGATATATCGAGGTGGTGAGGTGTCTGTAAAACGCCGTTAATATGTCCGTAGTAATCTAAAATGGCCAAACTGAGCCTGTCTTGCTGCGACGTGGTGTGAGACAAGGAGATGTTTATCTCCGAAACTCTTCTCCGCTGCGCTGCAGGACATGTTCAAAACGCTAAACTGGAAAGAGCGCGGAATCAATATTAATGGCGAGTACATATCACACCTAAGATTCGCAGACGACATCGTCATCTTGGCGGAAACCTTAAATGACATACAGGAGATGGTGAGCAGCCTGGCTGAATCTTCCAAACACGTCGGTCTTCGGACGAACTTGGATAAAATCAAGGTCATGTTCAACGAGCTCGTTGATCCGGGACCGGTCACTGTTAATGGAGTACCTCTCGAAGTTGTCCAGGAATATGTCTATCTAAGACAAACGCTCCAATTAGGCAAAAACAGCTTCGAGAGAGAATCCAATAGAAGAATTCAGCTAGGCTGGGCAGTGGGCAGCATTTGGTAGACTTCGTCAAGTGTTCTCGTCACCTATCCCTCAAAGTCTTAAGTCGAAAGTTTTCGACCAGTGCGTCCTCCCAGTCATGACTTACGGTGCCGAGACGTGGACACTCACGGCTGGACTAATCCACCGGTTCAAAGTCGCTCAAAGAGCTATAGAAAGGGCTATGCTTGGAGTATCTCTGAAGGACCGCATCAGAAATCATGTAATCCGACGGAGAACCAGAGTCACCGCTAGTCAAAGCTACCGCTAACTACGTAGGTACATCTAATTACCTATTTTTTTTATCTGTCCTCCTAACGTCACACAATCTTGGACACAACTGTTCTGGACACGACTACTCATGCCCTCACCTTATACGCCATTTTCTAACGACGTCCATCTTGGATTTTAAATTTTGTCATAATCACGGTATTCTACTTGTGTAGCCCTTTCATTTGATACCCATATTGAGGGGGTTGTGGAAAAATATGATATCCGCCATTTTGTACCGGCGGCCATCTTGGATTTACAATGTTATTGACATTACTACATTGTATTGTCATCGGAACTAAGGTGAGTACCAAATTTCAGATCAATCTGACAAGAGGAAGGTACTTAAATTTCAATTTCTAAATTTGACCCAAGAAAGAATAAATAATAAAACAAACGGGGTGAGCTAAAAATAAAACCGTTTAATAAAATGCCTAATACTTAATACAAGATATACAAAATATAAATAAAATTATATTTATAAATAATAAATAATACAATACATATATATATAAATATAATATAACACCAAAAAAAATACATAATTTTAAATAAAATAGAATAACGTTAAGCAATTTAGTCATGTTAAGAATATTAAAAAGCAGATTGCGAAGAGGAGACATATTCAAAGACCCTTTTTTAGGGTTCCGTAGCCAAAATGGCAAAAACGGAACCCTTATAGTTTCGTCATGTCCGTCTGTCCGTCTGTCCGTCTGTCCGTCTGTCCGTCTGTCCGTCTGTCACAGCCGATTTACTCGGAAACTATAAGTACTACAGTGATGAAATTGATGGGAATATGTGTTGTATGAACCGCTACAAAATATGACACTAAATAGTAAAAAAAAGAATTGGGGGTGGGGCCCCCCATACATGTAACTGAGGGATGAAATTTTTTTTTTTCGATGTACATACCCGTGTGGGGTATCAATGGAAAGGTCTTTTAAAATGATATAAAGTTTTCTAAAAAACATTTTTCTTAAAGTGAACGGTTTTTGAGATATCAGCTCTCAAAGTCGTAAAAAGTATGTCCCCCCCCCTCTATTTTTATAACTACGGGGTATAAAATTCTAAAAAAAATAGAGGTGATGCATGCTAATTAACTCTTTCAACGATTTTTGGTTTGATCAAAGTATCTCTTATAGTTTTTGAGATAGGTTGATTTTTATTATATTTGCTGCTACGGAACCCTTTGTGCGCGAGCCCGACTCGCACTTGGCCGGTTTTTTTAAACAAGTGTTTGGTCAGCGAAGTTCTAATGGGAGGGGGCAAAAGGTTCCATACTTACGAAGAAAAGTTATTTACTTACGAAGAAAATGGAGTAACTAAATTAAATAACACTTCTTAGTTTAATGTCGTTGTTTGAAAAAACCTATGTAAATAAAGATATTTTCCATTGAAATATCTTAACTAGAGTGGATTAATTAAGCTGAGTGCTCACAATTTTAGCGAGACATTTGCACAAATCTATATTTTTATTTCATCCCGTAAGGTTTGATATTTGCACGTGGGTTCATTACTTTATTAATACATCCATGTTTTTCTAGGCCTTAATCAACTTTTTAATAACGTTGAAAACTGTGCTTGTTTCAGGTAACACAACATTAATTAGGAGTTAACTCAAAAATGAGTTCTGGTTTGGGAGTAAGCTTATACTACTGCTTTTTCAGGTAATTTTAATACTATATTTAGGTCTGTAAAAATCGTTTTAATTATAATTACTTGATTGTTTACTTACACCAAAAAAAACATAAAGATATGGTGAAAACGATGTTGATGTTAATTTCAGCTTCAAACTAGACGTCTTCCTTGTTTATCTTATAATATTTTTTTATAAAATTTGTACTTATATCAAAGTCTCAATTTAGAACGAGCATCAATAGCTTGAATTAAGCGTTGGATAGTGGCTAACTCGTTTAACTCATTAGGGAATGGCCGCCGCCAATTATACCCACAGTAGTTCTATAAAAGTGCACATATCAGCGCGTTTGTTTCACAGTAGCAATTTGTGGCCAAATTACTGTCCTATACATATACCTACTAGATAACGTTAGTACTCGTACCTATATATTGTGAATAAATAAAAAGGTCTAGTCGAGCCAATTTTAAAATCTCAAATAAAAAAACGGAACGCGAAATTCCAAAATACTTAGGTACTTTCCTCTTGTACACGTACAACTTCCTTTTCTTATCTCTTATAAGTGCTGAAGATTCTAACTACAAAATACTGTTCCATATTCTAACAGAATCGTGCTCATAATCTCCTGATAATATTAATCTATGTAGATAATCTATACCTACCTACCTCCCGGATACATAATATAATATGTGACACTCTCGGGAGACTATTCCACTGCTATATAAGTTGCTCTACTATGAGAATGTAGATAATTTTCATGCAAATTTATACATCTAGTGTAGTGTGTTCTCATCGAATATAAGTTCTGTTCCTACTTTTACAATTTTACTACCGTAGAAGGTTATGTAAATTCTGCAAATTCTCCTCAACAAAAACTAGTTCACGGAACAGAATTAGTCAGCAATGATTATTCGACACTTTCATACAAAGTTATGACTAAGAGGATCAACTCCACCGATCGCGTTTCCACTGCCATTGTTAACCGGGACCGTACTTTTCTGATACCCAAGACCTATGAATATTCCTCGTTGTGATAATAATGGATGGTATCATCCATTGTCGCGGCTGGACCACGGGGCGCATTAATCAGTGTCCCTCCACAAAGCAAGCCAACCACAAAAGATCCCGCCCCACTATGAGCTGGAACACATATTGACCCTCCCGTGACTTTACGCCGTAATCATTCCGTGGAAATTGCATATTCCCTAACAACACACGTTTCGAGCTATTATTACTACCTACGTGTAAAATAGAAGTTAATTCTCCATTGTGTTTCAGTCTCGTAATTGACGTACGAGTACGTGCAGCGGCTGTTGTTGGATATACTCGTAGCTTGATATGGATTTATTATCAGGACATGAATAATCAAGTGCTTAAGTGCCTCATATCGAAATATCATGCACTAAATTGACACTACTGCCCGTCAATATCTTTTTCGTCTACGCTCTATATTTATACTATCCAGAAATAGTAAGTAAGTAGGTGTTTAGTGTTTTTTACAAGTAATAGGGGCGCCTACAAGTGTAGCACAATTATAAATAAAGAGTTCTATACAATTTTAACGTATGGTTTCGGACTGTTTGGGCCTGCAGAAGTCGCTTCCTGCCTAGGATATAAAGTCAAGGAATGACCTGACGTAACCCTAATACTCGATTACACGATAGTATGCACAAAGCGTATTCAGTCCAATACTCTTTCACGCGAACTAAAACGTGACGCATTCATTTATCACGTCACGGGTCATATGTGAAATGACAAATGACCTGCGTCACTGCTCGTGTTCTTCACAAAGCAGACTCGCACATTAGCTCCCCATGGAATAACAGCGTGAGGTTCGTTGCTTTTAAAAGCACAATCGTGTTAAACCGTGGGAGAGCCTCGCTTGGCATGCATGGGCCGGCTCGACCGGAGTGATACCACGGCCTCACATAAATCTCAAGAACCTGCGTGAAGCAGCGCCTGCGCAGTGTTTCGCCGAGTGAGTGAGGGTACCGGAGGCCCAATTGGGGGAAAGGGGATTAAAGGTTGGTAGCGCACTTGTGACTCTACTAGTGTTGCAGGTGTCTATGGGCGGCGGTAATCGCTTACCATCAGGTGATCCGTCGGCTCGTCTGCTACCTATCACATAACAAAATAGAATTTTAGAAAAACACAAATCAAAAACATGCATTTTTTTTGTATTCACGAAGCCAGAGATTAGATACATAATAACATCGTTTTAGGGTTGCATAGTCCATTTAGATCATTATAGATACGCCATGTCCGTCCGAATGTCCGCTGCCTAGCTCAAATTCTTTACTTGAAAGCTGTAATTTGGCATGAACATACAGAAATATTACGTGAACTGTACCTACTGTAGGCATTAAAAAACTCGTGACATTAAAAACACGCCTTCGGCTCTGGCTTGTTAATGACAACTCGTTTGAAAAACCAACTTTCCTCCCGGATTTCCAGCGTATCGACTGATGTAATTCAAAGGCTTTCGTGTAGGTACTCTGTACATATTTGGTGGTATCTTATGCAGTGAAGTGCCACAATAACATGGAATCATTGAATTGTACCGGCATGGCATTATCTATAGTTTGATAAAAATAGAAATAGAATACTAAATGACTTAATATATTGTTATAAAGGGTAGTAATGAATGCACTCGACAGTCAAGTTTGTCATAACATCATTAGTTTTATAAAATTACCCACTTTTATAATTGAATTAATATCATGCTCATGTATGGGGCGGCCCCACTGTGCGACGTATCCGAACAAAACAGGGTTAGTTACGTTCCGAATCATCATCATCATCATCAGCCTGTTGCAGTCCACTGCTGGACATAGGCCTCTCCAAATGCTCGCCACTTTGATCGATCTTCGGCTACTCGCATCCAGCTCCAGCCAGCCCTCTTGCGCAGATCATCACTCCATCTGGCCTGAGGTCGTCCTACACTACGTTTACCGAGACGCGGTCTCCACGTTCCGAATGGCCGCTGTTTTTTGCCTTCGTTAAAGCCCTATTGAACGAGCGCTAACTGTTAAGTCACTTTTATTTTGGAATACGGTGATGGGAGCCATTTGTGTCAGGATATACGGCGGACATGTCCGTCGGTTTTGTGAGGGAGCAAAAAGTGGTCGGATTAAAGTGTCTGGGCTGTCAATAATGTTTTGATAAGTGCGAGTTAAGGTTATTACTCAATGACAAAATGCGATGCGATTCGGACGAATATAAAACAGTTGAAACACGTACATGCGGTTAATTGTAAGTAAGTAACAACACCGTGTCTTAAAGTATAAAAAAAAACGAATTCCTACAGTAGGAAATATAATGAGAAATGCATTGATTACTTAATGTCTTCAAAGACAAAGCGCTGTCGCATTCGCCAGCTCTGCATTCACACCCATCCATAAGTAACGAGTCAGCCATAGTTAGCAATTAAGTAATTGTATTGCTGCACATAATAGCAGACATGTAGTTGCGGTACAAATTAACTAGGCTTCGTTATGGAGCAATTGTGGATTGATTTTTTCAAACGAGTATTTACTATACATTCCTACATTGTAAGAGAAACTAATAGGCGTAACCTACATAGCTACGAAGTTTGTTTAAAGATGACATAATAAACCCTGGGAATGTGGTGGAGTGCAGGGTTCCGATCCTGAAGAAACTCAACATGAAAAAAATATCAAATACAAATCATCAAGTTCTTTAGACACGTTACTAGCAACCAGGTTTTAATGAAGGGCTCGATGAAGCAAGGGAATGTGATGATAATGATGATTATGTGAGCGCTGTGAATACTTGATGACGTCGAAATCATACAAATAATGAAGACCTAAGTATTCAGATACATAGGTCTTGATTATTTGTCGGTGACTTTTACGCCTTCGCATCGCTGCTCTTGAGCTCTATGTAGGTGTGATGACGAAGTGCATCACAATTAGTGATAGATATCATGACCAAAAAGAAGATCGGGAATATGTTAGCAGGTTTTATTATTCATTAGAAAGAAATAACTAAATCTCTACATTTCGAAATTAACCCTAAGAAACTACCGAAACCTCAAAACACAGTGAGATCTTAAAGTAGCTTAGATTTTACTTAGCTACACAACATGCATGACCTAAAACCTGACTCCTACTAAATAAGAATAAATATAGCGTTTATTTGGAAACACTAAGTAATGCAGTGTAGTACATAAAGAACAAAAATAACGAACAAAAAGAAGTTTATGCACTTGTATCACAAATGTCAGACAACCAAAGAATCACAAATATAATACTTACTCAAATACATAATTATCTAACATCCAGAAACAGAACCAACACAAGTACTAAAACTATGGTATATTTTTTGCATTAGTGTTTTAAATAAATAAATCAAACGTTCGGTCCGCGCCCCGAACAAACATCACAAAAACAGCGCTATTTATGCCCAGAATACAGGTCGTAGGTGACATGGCCGGGCGCGCTCTGGGGCTATATTTTTGATTCACTCGTGTGACGACAGCGTTGTCGCATGCGACGTATCATGCAAGTTGAAGCTCAAATTCGTCTTGCAAGTCGAATGATGACGATATTTCGTATTTTTTGTATCATTCGGAATTCTAAAAAATATTTAATTGTAGTTATGTATTATCTATCGGTCGCTTGGAATCTCTCGTTGCTAGCAGGCGAACGACTTCGCGAATGACTCCAAGCGACCGATATACTCAGGAACTATATTTTTGATTCAGTTGTGTGACATAGCGTTAGCGCATGCGACGTATGTCACATTGGTCTTCCAAGTCGCATGAAGTCTGGAATGTACGAAATTTGAAAAAAAAAATTAGTCTTAAACACGTTGTAGGTAATATGTAAAGACGGTGACAACAAACGACTATTTTGACGTTAAACCTATCCCTGGCTTGAAGTCACTCGCCTAGCAACGAATGGGTGAGGTCACTCGTTGTGGTCGAGTGTTTTTAAAATGCTGAATATAGGATATACGAAAACTAATAGAAATCGTGCGCTCGTCTCGCCGCGAATGAATCAAAAATATAGCTCCTGGCCTCTATCGACCGCGCCTCATTCATGCGAAGACACGCGGTGCTTTAAACAGGCAAAGATATTCTGTAAGATGGGCCACGTTCCTCTTTTGCAAAACGTCTTGAAAGGGATGAGAATAAATAAATAAACATTGTCATGCTGCGTATTACGTTTTTAAAATAGAAATGGAGAGATAAACATAACAAACAATATCTGGCCTGGCCGGACTGGCCGGATGGCGATGGATTTGGTAGCGACTCTGTCTTATACGCCAAAGGTTGTGGGTTAGATCCCCACCCTGGACAAACATTCGTGCGATGTACACTTGTATTTGTTGTTTATATGTATTTAAGTATTATATTTGTGGTTCCTCTGTTGTTTGATATCTGTAACACAACACTACAGATTCAGATCAGGTGAATTAAAAAAAAATGCGGAAAAAACCCGCACGAAGAAGAAGGAAATCACCCCCAGATAGATTATTTCTAAAAAAGCTCATCGAAGGTCTTAGTGATTCTAAGCAAACAACGGTTCGTTAAATTTGAGCCCCGTAGACGTTGATTTGCAACAAACAGTGCAATTCGTTGGAAGCGAAACGTCAATAATTTCCCGGGAGACGAGGACCGCCCGCGCTAGGATGACCACAACCTTTGAATGTTGACGGAAGACCTAGGTCCGGTCGTGACCTAGAAATTTGCTCTATATGAGGAACGTTCTCAATGAATAACTACTGAGTTTTTTGCTGGTGTGTTCTCAGTAGAAATCGACATTCTGAACTCTCGGTAGATTATATGTTTTGACATTCTCAAGTGTTCTGTATAGACTCACCTTGAATAAAGGTTTTTTCTATTTCTAATGGCGCTGTTATACCCAAATACGAATGGCCCCGGGTTCAATTTCCGGTTAGATCGATTTACAATTTGCTATATATATTTATTGCTTTATATCTGGTTTTTTTTTTTTGAGACGCCCGTAACTTTCGTTCGTCAAGTATAGGAAAAGAAATGTAAAGTAAAGAAATGATTATGCTTGTGACTAGCTTATTTGGGTGAATTTGTAAAGCGCACTTATTTATTTTTGACTACGAATACCATTTAGGATTACCTATCGTTTCTAATACACCAGAAAAAGAGACCGACTTTATTTTTGTCATTCCATATTCGCTTTGATAAATATCAATCCATTATAAAACTACTTATAAAACAACCACTGTGTTAACCTCGTGTTTAGAGTAGCAAATAATGGTTTTATTTTTGTATCATGAAAAACAAGTTAGGTAACTTATAAAATATGGGTGATCTGGACACCCTATCCGACGCGAGCCCAATTTATTGCTCGGATACAACTTCGATTACTATTTCCAGTCGTGTCCGTGGATTGTGAGTCGTGTGCACTCCTTATTCTCAACCTTCAGATCAGACATCAGTACTTATTTTGTGTCAGTACTCAGTACTATCAACTGCTTTACGTCAACAAACTCGTTGCCGAATAAGTAGGTATTGTTGTCGATGTTTGCTCTGATAAATATTTTTATGATGTTTTTCCCAACCCTTAGAGACTCTCTAAGGGTTGTGAATCATCTTCTATGATTTTTATTTCTTTAGTAATTTATCATTGTTTGTGTAATATATTATACTTAGGTAACTTAGTACACAAACGCAAGTGAATTAGTAATGAAACGCAAAGACTCCTATCAGATACTGTCCTATTTCATTCCTAATTAATGAATTACATATTATTATGTACATACAATGCCACGAATCTTTGACTCGATTATAAAAGGAAGCAAGTTATCAGTTCGATGGATCTCAAGAACAAAATCGAATCTGCTAAGTACAAAAAAAAAGCGACAATACGACACCGTCTGCCAAGAGTCCTTGAGTTTAGTATAGGTTCCAATTTTCCTAAACGTTTATCCCAACTTGCCGTCACTAATTTACAACCTCATCCACATTACAATGGTTTATTACGCCACTAACATTGACTTATCGTTAACGTAAGTCTATTAAACGTAATTGAATTACTTCGCTAAGTTCCATAAAATCTGATTTTGGGCCAATCCCTCGCCCTGTTCTTAAATTACCTTGTTATCACGAATATTTTTAATGTTGTTTTATTGTCATTTAAAAAGAAAAAATATACTTTGATTTTTTTCGAACATGGCTCGGGTTTGTGATCACCAATCCGCATTAGGTAAGCGTGGTGATTAAGCCTTATCCCCTCATAGTAGCGATGACTTGATTTCTATGAAAAGGCCCTATCCCTCCAGTGGGACAGTGTATAGGCTGATACTTTACTTTTAATTTCCTATTACTTATGTGATGTAAGTGTCTTACTTGTAATGAGGTGAAAATAGTGCCTCAATATTTTGTTCAAGAGCGTGACGATGCAAGATTCAGTCTTAAGTGGATCTAAAAAAATGTTTGAGTTTTAGCCACAGTATTGAAACAATAATGGGACGGTAAAGTGCCCATACCTACTATTTAACCTAAGTTTTTCGGGAAAATCACTTTCTTATATCAATAGCATTAAGGTCGAAATTGTGTTATTAATTTGTTAGATACCTCCTGTATTGGCACATAACTGACGATATGTATGTTCAATGTCAACTCTGTGGCAAAGATCAAGATGGGGACCTACGCCGACCTGACATTTTGTCAATTTAGATTTCCCTTATATTTTTGACAAATACAAAATAGCAAAATGTATGGAAACCTCACATTTGCTTCTGTCAACATAATCCACATAATTAAAACTCAGACTATCGGTATCGTTGCGACGGCTGTGAAAGCGCGGATATGTTCACTGCCCGCGCATCGTGTCTTGCTACCAGGCCATCTCTACTTTATTACGGTAAAGTGTAGTTGGGTAAACCTAAACCTAATCAAGTAAATCATCTCCTAAACGCTCTGTATCTAGTCACATCACATACTCATTGGAAGTGCAATTAATCGTCAGGCGTCTTGAGTCGACGGGACTGCCGAGATTAATAGCCCGATCCAGAACGTCGATATTACAATCACATGTAAACTGAGCTGCTTGTTTATTAGTCTGGTCAATAAGCGACTCTGATTACGGGCTAACTAAGTAAATTCGCTTAGATGATCTCTCTAACTGGAAATCCATAGTAAATTAATTAATATCAAAAGTAGAGATAGAAGCACAGATTTTGTCTCTGCGCGGAAAGTAGTTAGTAGTTAGGCTTGTGATTATTTCCCCGTAACCATTAATAAAAGAAGACTCGAACTATTTCATACAAAGTATTTGGAAAAAAATATAAAAGTCCAATAAACATATATGCCCCAGTTAACATGTTATACGGTAGTCGGATCGGATAGTAACTTCAAATTTACCAAAAAAACTAATTGCTTAACACGTAGTTTTCATATCAACTCTAAAACTACTCTTATTACAGTTATCGCCTTAAGAAGTATCATTAGACTCATGGAAACTGAAAATCTGGAGTGCAATCTCTATACCAAAGTGGACCTCTTTTCCATTTTACTCTACTTTTGATGTTAAGTGAAAATGAGGTCTGAAATGGAGCATAGCTCCATTGCTCGTCTGGAAAAAGTCTGTAGCTAATAAGGTCACAGTTGATAACTTTTTATAGTTTTCATACTAAGCACTTGTGACGACCATTTTTCACGTCAAATTATTTATTTTTGTGCATGTAATAATATTTTTACGTAATTGTCACTCAATCATCAATAATAATCAATCAATAATACCACTAAAATGCTACGAGTAACATATTTGTATGTTGAAATCTATTAGCTAAAGCTAACAAGTTTCAACGTCCTATGTAAGTAGATCTAATGAACAGTAAAGCCTATTTACTCATCTCTCTGTCACTTTGTAGATACAGGTAAGTTTCGCCAGATAAGTTCTAATGCCACGTTTACATAATGAAGACAACATCTGTCACCTGTTTACTTAGCAATATGATTAACAATGCAACTACTCCACGCTGAGAGCTAATGATGTCTCAAACATTCGATGTTACAGTTGAGTATAATTTGCTCGTAGGTAGCACTTTCACATTGCTAATGAGCAGGTGACCGCGTTCATTCTTGTTGCCATTCCTATAGAAAATACAGGCGTACCAGACCCCTTTATTTGGGGTGTAGGAAACCCTACAACCAGCCCAAGAGCACTAGTCACTCTCGTCGCTCGCATATCTAGACTGGTGTATAAAGACCCCTTTTCCAACGTATCCACGTGTCAAAAGATCCTTCGCAATACTTATGTGAGTGGGAAATGCTAAGTCACTGTTTCCTGCACCGTCACTCTGTAACAAGTCGTATGATACTATGACGTCAGTACATTTATCATCTGCTATATAGACACGAGGTGGCTTTATTTGTCACATTATGCATTGAAAATGATGCCACAGCCGCTCTCATAATTTTCCCATGATGTTATAAAGACACAAAAAACAATTGATTAGAGAAGAGAACAAACAGTTCAGTTTGAGTAGTTCAACAACACATTTAAAGGACGCAATTTTCAGAAAGAATAATGAAGTTTCTTTCACTTTAGAGATTTTCTAACAAACATAAAGAAGGCAATAATTCGTGTAAAGAAAATAGTTACACTTTTAAGTAGGTATAATTTGGTTTCTTAACATAATAATAATATATAATAATTGTGACATTTTGAAAAATTACTGAACATCGCTATACGGTGATCCAAATGGAATCAACAAAACACAGTAACAAAAAATAACCTTTACTACGCACACCATAGATAAACCACAATATATTTTAGTTACATTAAAATTGAGATTTACTTTTGGAAAACTTAAAGCTAAAATACAGATTATATTATTTCGTCAAGTCAATAATTTTAAACCACAATATCGAAGAGAGGAAAACTTTCGAGGTTATTTTGAAGAAATATCAAAGTTTATACATATTTAAAGAGTTGCCTAAATGTAGATTGTTTAGAAAGATACACTTATCCTAATCACCTCCGAGTATCTACAAAGGCACGTAAGAATAAAGAATCTATTTAACAAACATAATCCACAGGATAAGAGGTAATGTAATATGGAGTTCCAACACAAAAAAAGAACTTCCATAAACAGAACGTATAACATAACAGTGAGTATAAATGACTGTTACTTTCGCAGCCACTCTGCCATTAGCCAGTATTAGCAGACTTTTATGTCTGGCAAGAACTTCTCGATAGCGGGTATTAACTACATTGTCAGCCGACCAACAGTTGAGAACAAAAAATATTTTCCGTGCGAGCCAACGTTCAGGATTACTCGCACGTGTTTACGTAATGTCTTTTCCACGGCGACGTCGAACGAGCCAGTAGCAATTTAGCAGAAATTAACACGTTGCCTCGACTTCCATTGAATTCACGAAAGAATTTCCAAAGCGACCACCGCCAAATGGTAGCGAAAGTTTAACTGGATAACTTTTCCTTACATTACTCCTGAGACACAGACTGCTCCAAGAACTGTTAATATTTATAGCGTTGCCTTGAAACTGAAAAAGAAAGTTAGCGTTCTTGAGGAGAAGTCAGGGATGAGTGCAGGGGAATTTGGAATTGAAAGCTTAGTCTGCGCGACGCCGCGTGACGTCACTGGGACGTCTCGTAAACACCAGATAAAAGAGAACGATGTTATTGCTGCTCCGTGGCCTTTTAATTCAATTGAGGAAAAATCGGGATCGCCATTGTTATTTTCAAACTTTTTCTGTCTTCGACTTACGTCTATAAAAAGCCGACGAAATGTCTTTGATGCCTAGTAGTTATGTAATAGGGAATTAGTGTCATCTCATCATAGATTTGCTTTGTCGGAACCCTTATATTTTCACTATGTGAGAGCTCAATCGTACCTAAATATGAACTTATTTTATGAAGGTACTTATTTCTAAATGTCCGTGGCCGTCATACGCAAGCGCAAATAGTTAAGAAAAGGAAATTTTGTCAACCCAAGATTCACCCCTACGAAATGTAGGTAAGATGACGTCTTGTTGGCAAAATGCCACCACCGTACGCAGGCTGTAATGCTCTCAGTTACTTTCTTGTGCTCCTATTCCAATACTCATAAAGCCCAAATTTGTACATGAAATAGAAACTAGAAATAGAATCGATTTTGCTAGTTCTTGAAAACAACTAAGTCAAAGTGCTTTAATTCCCCAACATTATACGTAGGTACTTAAGCACTATACAATGCTTAGGCACGTCACAAAAATATTTCAAGTGATTTAAAAATAAGCTATTTAGCAACGACATAATTATATTCAATTTTGTACATTAACACAATAGACAAGACTTCATATAATATACATATACGAATTGCACAAATTGAAAGGCAGGTGCTCTTTTAAAAGTAAAATTTAAGGAATGAAACTTCAAACGCTCCTACGTTCCATTTTAGGGGAGAGATCCGGATAAATTTAAAGAAATGGAGGAGCTTACTAAGTCCCTTGCGGAGCTCTTGGGTTTATTACTTTCGTAAACTGTGGACGCCGGCCGCTCCTTCAAATAAGCAATCAAAGCAGGGCACACTAATCGGCCCCGTTAGAAATTGATACTTTTGTTTATCAGTTATATTATTTGCGACGTTGCTCGTCGTTTTGTTTCGGAAATATCTCTGAAAGGTAATATTTGTTCAAGATTCCTTTAGACCGATTGTCAATTGACAATTAATAAAAGGGTTTCTTTCCAGCTCCTACTCTTTACTTAAGTGTTGAAAGGCCTTTTTGATTTACTCAAACAATTCATTATTTTAGTGCTATATTAAGAAGTACATTTAATTGAATTTCCTAGTATGTTTAAGCTATGTAGTTAATCACAACAAAGAACATACAATTCTAGACATATTGATTGCCTTTGTCTACCCATACTCACTGAAACGAGTAGGCGGGTAAATGTAAAAGGTTGTCTTGACATAACTTGCAAAAATAACCAGTCGAATATGTTCATTCCAGATTTGATTCCCCAAAGGAACGCCAAGGTCTCTTTTCATAGGCCGCTCAGTGACTTTAAAATTGAGGACCATTCACTTTTAGCCTCTTTATCAGAAATTATGCTTCACAAATGGCATAATTATGTCGCTTACATTAGCAGCGTTTATACAATCTCGTGGGAAATGCAAGTCTTGATATGGTGTCTCTCTATTGTGTCTTTGAAATCTTTAAATACAGTGTGTATCTGTAAACATTTACATCCCTTTAACCACATGTTCTAATCATTTTGAGAAACATTAATTGTTCTATTACTTTAATTTCAACTTTTCATATAATGTTGGTCATTAGACTTGTTCATGGGAAGCGAAAATAATTGTGATGAATTTTCAAAAGCAAGTAGAACAGATTTTGTTCAGAAAGTTTGGAAAAAAACGTGGTTTAAGGAATGTTAAAGTTCACAGATTCACTCATGGATATACCATTATTATGTGATGTTGTCTCAATTATATAAAAAATGTATGGCCAAATGTAATACAGCCAGGTAATGCTAGGGTAAAGTTAGTGAGAGTTATAAATTTTACAACGCGGTCTCCGAAAATGCTTTCTTCCGATCCAGCTTTGTCTCTACATGTAAATTGAGGAAGCAATTTAAACTCGGAAGCGAAGAACGGAAACGAGTTTAAAAAATGATGTTCTCCTCCAATTTATTATTTAAGTTCACCTCTCTTTAAATTTTCGGAAGTGCTATAGAAGGAAAATGGCAAGATAAGCTTTTTGAATATCTTATCTGGGTGAGAATAAAATTTTCCGCAATTTTAAATTCGTCTCTCTGATAAATATTCTGAATACTTGAGAAATAAATTAGCATTCTTTTTTTTAAGACCTTTCAAAGTACCTATACAAACTTCTACCAACTTGCGCGTGTTGCATAATAAAATGAAAACCCTTAAATTTCAAAGAATAAAACAAAATTATGATACTAGATTTAATAGGGTTGTTACTTCAACAACTTGATTTAATCGTCGATATCGATCGTTTCGTTGTCATTTCAGTACAAGTAATAAAATGGAAAGTAACTTTCAGTAAGTAGTATGATTACACTTTACATGGAAAAAAAATAATTTTGCACTCGGCATATTAGTAAAAATGCATGCAATATAATATCATCGTCGGTATGCGCCACAATAACCAGTAGCAGCAGTAATTACTACGAGTGCTACGACGTAGACCCGCGTAGCAGAGACGTTAAGTTTTCCAATAAAGTTAAAAAATTAAACTAGGTTATCATTTTTCATGAGATATTTGCTATGTAAGTACATAGCCAAAATTGTACACTAAATTTCTGTAATGTAATAAAGTATATCTTCTATCTATAGGACCTATAGGTGTACATAATAAATATGAAATATTTTTTTGCATCTTAGTAATTGTTACTATAGAGGTATAATTGGTAGTCTGATGTCCTGCGGCTCAGGTCTACCCTAATACAGGAGCGAATTAAAAACAAAGCTTGAATACAATGTAATTTAGCTCCTACTACCTCTCAAACTGTAGCCAACAATGTTCAATATTTGAATAACTGCAAGTAACTATCCATTCCATACTCATAGTTATTATACATGACTACCTAAAATGTTTAAAAATATTTAGCGAGCGCGGATCGCGGGAGCATAGGGATGTGTCAACTTGTGTTATAGGTAACTCAAGTGGTGGTCTTAACTTGATTTAGAATGCTATCGTTCATAGTAGTTCCAATTGAGTCAAGTGGTAATCAGGGCCTTTTTTGGGTTAAGTGTAAGTTACCTACCTTTTCACATTATGTAAGATTGTCATTGTTTATAACAAAAAGACAACATTCTTGTTCTGACAAAATCATTAACTCTTGTCTCTCGAATTGCAACTGTAGTGAACTCGTGTTTATCCCGACTTGGCGCGTCTCTAGAAGCGTGCATTTCGACTGTTTGTGTAAATAAGTTTTGGCGAGTGTTCTCTCATTGTGAGGCTGGTCATTGTGTCGGCGCTTTTACTACCTGCGGCCCAAAAAGGTAATGGCCCTCTTTGTTTTGTTTTCTCTAAAAAAATCATTAGTAAACAGTCTTTATAGCTTTAATTTGGTTAATTATGGAATATACTAGACACAAGTATTATCACCAAGGTCAAGTGTCATTTACCCAAAGGTTGCCTGATCTGTTGTAAAGAGATAATCATCGCTAAGGCCACCTTTGTTGTACATTTCTCCTGTAATAACTAGTATTAAGGTAAGTTAACTAGTAGATCCTAGTTAGTAAGTTAACTAGAAGACTACTCGTTGTATCAAAATTAATTTCGTTAAATAATATATTTTTGTAGTAAAATTGCGGCACATCGCGTGTTGATGGAAAGTTACAAATAATCTTAATCTTCACCTTCAAACCTTTTGTTTTAACTTTGGCTGAATACTATTACGTTTATTACTCCATTTTGCTTTAATGTCTAGGTATCCTATTTCCAGCCCTGTTCAATAGTTCGACGTGCTTTCTTTCTAAAAGAAGAAATAATTTAGTTTGTCATTTAAAATTTTTGATTTCTCCTGAGTGAAGTAAATTTTAAAATACAGCTATCTAGATATTATGACAGTATTTCACTAAGCAAAATAAAATAACTCAGAACGAATGACTACAAAAACTGAACAAAGCCATTTTATCTAGCCAGCCCGCGCGTACTAAAGAACACGGTTAATCAGAGTTATCGGTATATTCGTGACTAGACAACATGCAACATTGTGGATGGAGTAAAACAAAAGGTTTTGTATATTTAAACTGCTAATGCTGCACAACTTTAGTTGTACTGACTTTGATACTACCTCCTTTAGAGCACAAAAATTCGTTTATTGTGACCCTTTTTTGAACAGGACAAAGTATGTTGTGTCAATTTTTTTTAATGAAACCGTTTCATAAACGACTCCAAATGAAGCTAATTAGTTCACTTTTTTTAAATTGTAGGGTTTGGAACTGATATGTAGCATAGCGGCAATCGCAATAGATCAAACTGCCGCAGTAATGTATAAATATGAACTGCATGTATAGCCGCTGCTTTAAATATTACAGACAGAGAGACTTTAATTATACAGCTGCGTTCTTATATTTTCCAAACTATTCTGCTACCGTTTACTTTCTCATCACAACCCTACCCTCTTAAATTGTGCTTTTCATATAATATTTGTACAAAAACGCAAAGGCTGTCTGAGAGGTTTACCTACATTTTATACGCATTTTTATTCACACGGGTGGATTCTGTGGAGAGCAGAAGAAAGAAAGGTATCGGCGGTTTAAATTTGTATTTATTTATTTTAGTTCGCAAATTTAGTGTGTTTATACAGCAAAGTATCGCAAAGCTATAAGGATAAGCTTATAAGCATCGTTGAACTTTATCGGTTATAATACGAATAATGTGTGTCGAGTGAGTTGCCACTTAAACCACTTGCTTGGCCTTAAAAGAATCTTAAAGCCTACTTTTTCGGCAGAACTCCTAGGTCGATAAAACAACATTTACTGAGTGACTGCGACTTTCATAGACTTCGTAGCTAACTAAGTATCCACTTTTCAATTAATTACTTATTCTTAAGTCAGCCATATACAGGATCGGAATTAAACATTGTGCCCTGAAGGGAAACTATTAAATCCTTAATTTAGCACATTACACTTAAAGGAAACATTCGTATATAATAATATATATTTTTTTAATATAACTGAACTGAAGTATTTTTGAATTTTTCCCAGGAGTGGAACCGCAAAAAAACAACTTAAGATTCGCTATTTTTTTTTCACCAATCGATCCAGTCCTTATTTTTGTTATTTAATCAAAAATAAGGACTCGATCAAAGAAATCGATGATGATTCTCTAAAAAATAAGATTACTGTTTCTCTCCAGGGCACAATGTTTTTCCACCCTTTTATGTAGGTATATAGAGACATGTTAAAAATAACACATACCTAGATAGATTGGTTCTGGTAATTATGATAATTATTAAGTTATTTATTCCCTAACAGTACTTCCTACCATACGGACAATGATAAAGATACTCAGACATCAGACCATAACTTTGCGAGAGAGCCTGGTGAAAGTTTGAAAAACTCGTAGTACCCGGCTCTCCAGTTTTTGTTCACACGGTTGATTGATGTTAGCGCTGCATATTTGTCCTGGTAATTATCCGGTTAGTTCTGGCGCATTGTGACGTCACCGAGCCGGTCGTTAGAGCCTTATGCTAACGAGGCCGGTAATGAGGCCCCGGCTAAAAGCTGCAGCCTCCCGCCTCCCAGAAATAGTAAAAAATACGGACGAGTGCGTTGACGACTTAATGATCTCGAGGTAATTATACTCATGACTATGGGAGTAACTAAATTTATACTAAAAATGTTTTGAAATGAGAAACTGTCACGCTCAATTCCATTGGAGGTTTGATCTTCACTCTGGGCAAACATTCGTACTTGTGTTTGTTCAGTCTGGGTGTAATATTATGTATTTAAGTAAATCCGCTGTTGTCTGATATCTGTAATTCAAGTGCTCAAGCTACTAAGTATAAAGTTAGGTCAATGTATGAGATGTTGTGTGAATTTATTTATTTATGGGCGACGATGATCACACCGATGCAGAAGTCTCTTCCTATATGTAGATATGCTTAATGTAATCTCGAACTAAAGGTCCCCCGATACGAGCTTGTGATTATTAAAACTGTAACGTAACAAGGACATTTTTGAAGATGATGTATTTGTAAAAATCGACCAAATCGTATCAAAGCAGTTTTAGTGTGGTTGTAGTCTATATTCAGCTAGTTCAGACGTGTCTCCGCGGTAAGAACATTATTTTATGCAACCTAGAAAGCCAATAAAATTCTGTATTTTAAGCCAAACGCAAAATACCCATATTATGTCTCAGCCACCACACTATATCCGCGCCATAAGCCGGTACAAAATATTAGCATACTTTTGTGGGTGCCACCAGTGAATACGTTCCTCTGGTAATATTAGTA
This sequence comes from Cnaphalocrocis medinalis, assembly GCA_014851415.1. Taxonomy (NCBI): domain Eukaryota; kingdom Metazoa; phylum Arthropoda; class Insecta; order Lepidoptera; family Crambidae; genus Cnaphalocrocis; species Cnaphalocrocis medinalis. Next base: position 10,478,039 of record CM026275.1, on the reverse strand, counting down.
TTCGCAGACCTACGGGACTCTACCTGCCCTATATTTTCCTTTTCAATGGTGGCATCTTGCCCGTGAATTCTTGAAAAGACACTCTCTTTGACGACTTGGCCTTAAAAAGAATGTCGTCATAATGTTTGCATGGAGATGGATTTACCTTTATCAAAGCCTTTATTTTGACTTCACATGAAATCTTTTCAAAATGAATCTTAACCACCCCGTGGGCAATAACTAAAAGTAGACACTCTCGTAGATATGTAAATTAGAATATGATGCTATATTATGGTATCATTTGAATAAATCTAATTATGATGGAAACGAAATGTAGCCTTGGGAACTCTGCAATAAAATTCCGATAAGGAATTAAGGCATAGATGATTAAAAAATAAAGCTTGCTTTTAGATTTTTCGCTTTGTATTAGTAACCATTTCTTTACGAATATATTTAAATAAAGAATAATAGATGCATTTTGTATAAAAAAAATTCAAAACCAGTTACAAAAAAGAAGAGGAAAATGGAATGAAAAGCTTTCTGGTCGCTCTATACAACCTTTTAATATTCTTTTATACTTAAATCTATTCAGTAAACATTTTGTATCCATTAATATACATAATTTGTTATTTGGTACTTCTGTTCGAGAAGAAAGAGTGAATATAATAGCAAGTAGGTGCTTACACATCGCTCGGCGCGTTTCAAGCGCAGACGGTAATACATTTGTAAGTACCGTACTTTTTAAAATACTTCTCAGTCGATATTACTTACTACTAGTGGTATTTACTGCACTTGTAGCTTTAAAAGGTTGTTAAGAAATGCATGCTTGGATAATGTACCACAATTTGTGCAAATGAATTTCGTTTACCTAGATTTATTTAAACATACCTACAATAACACCAACTTTTAGAAATTTTAACTTCTACTTATGCACAAAAAATCACCCCGAACTATAATATTAGCCGCGCGTGACCTCGACGCCCTCGCAAGAAACTGGGGACAAAGCGTAAAATAGCGGACAGGTAGGTGCTTACACGGCGCTCGATCTGCTATACCTACACCTACACCTACTAGACTATGATACCTACAGACTGTTTCTACCTAAAAAGGTGTGAAATATTTACGCCCTCAGTGCGTGCACTTGACGCCTGCGAAATGAACGTCAATAGGGCACTTGCGCTTACACATCGCTCGACTTGCAGCATACAAACACTGCCTTCACATACTCGTAGTGGAAATGCGACGCTTTACGTAATTCATATTCAGAAATGAATTTCATATATGCTCAAATTTCAACCAGTACCGTTGTCGTGCGCCAACTGGAAACAAAACATGAATGACGCACAGGTGCTGATACTACACTTAATTATCTGCGTCTGCGTAAACAAGCCCAATTATCTGCGTTAGACTAGATAAATATTAGTAAATTTACCTAATCGTAGTTCCCATACATACAATGCGCGCTACCTACTGCCAGCGCGTCTCTCGAAGCCATCGCTAGGAGCTCCTAGTTCCTACAAAGCGTGAATAGCGCACTAGTGCTCACAGCGCTTGACTGCTCGCTAGCAGTGTTCACTTCACAAATACAAGTAGATACGTCTAGTAGCCTGTGATAAATTCGTTGCCTGCGATACTTTGTTAGAGACTGACCAGATAAATGTATAAGACTCACTTAAGAATATTTGTGGTCCAATCCACAGTAAACGTTTGTGATCAAATCGGGCCAGTCATACAGTAATTTAAAGCAGAACTGTGTAAAGCTCAATCATCTCAAATATAAAAATAATGCTAGTGACGCAATTCTAAATATCCTTAGAACTTCAAACTCTATTTCTGATTTTGATGATCTTTTGAAAATGCAAAGAAGCGTGAAGTAATACTTAGAGCTAGGCGTAAATACGCAAATACTACATCTTGTGGCCTGTGATACTTTGAAAGACTTCTGCCGGCTAGATATAAGTAGATATACCCGTTCCTTAAATATGTCAGCGCGTGCACTCGACGCCCTCGGGAGCTGGGAACAAAGCGTGAATGGCGCACAGGTGCTTACACAGCGCTCGGCCCGCGCACCGGGAACAGCACTCCCCGTCTCTCAGACACATCTAGTGGCCTGCAGCACTTTGCGAGAGACGGTTCGATCGCCACTCGTGTACTTACAGCTTGCAAGCCGTTGTGTAATACTACTCCTATAGCACTTACAGCCGTACATTTTAAGTGTGATTCTCAAGACGTGACTTTCCTGGCAGTTTTTAAATCTGTATTCCTCCGAAATTGAGAAATGTTACAATATTAATAAAAGAGGCTTTCTAGATATGATCGGTAGATTTTAATGTTCCGATTTACATTATGAGACCAGGTTGATTGGTGTGATTGTTAGGCGCATAAATTTCAGAGGAATATGGATTTCATAAATGCCACGAAGGTCATATCACGATGAGAAGTACCCTTAAGGGATCGTATCCCATTCAAAAATAAAATGCGACAGAAAGTAAAATGCGTAAACGAAAATTTGGATAACTCGACTGGGCGTAAATTAAATTCTCTACTCTCAGCACCATAATTTATTCTATTAATTAATTCTGATCATCAAGATTTAAGTTCCTTTTGGGAGTTGCTGGAGACAAATTAAAAAACTGAGACATTCTAAGTACAAAGGCTGCATAATTAAAAAAGGGGGACGTCGCATTTGTCTTTGGGTGGAGCTGAAAGCCACCCTGACTTAAAACCCTTCCCCCACATAGTATATTACTAATATTACTAGTGCGCGCAATGAATAAAGAATTTTAAAACCTGGAGTATAATAAAACTGAGTCTGCGCCGACGAGTCGTATAACCGTGGGTACTTTAATAACTTATGGGTCTGATAAAATACAATATCTTTGCTGGTTTTTATGAGCACACGTATTTTGAAAAGCTTTAAACTTTTTGGTATTATAGGTACCTACATATGCATAAACGGGATTTTATCGCGATCAATTTGCATGTATTATACAAAAAATGAGAGGCGCTTTGAATATTTTATACTTATTATGGATAAATTTTACGCACTTTTAAACACACGTGCGTGATGTGAGTAAGAGTTATAAGTTTTAATGTAACTCAGTTTAAATAGATCATAATAATTAACGAATGCGGTTAAAAATGCTAGAGCATTAATAGCAAAGCTTCTATTTAAGTTGTATCTTATTTGAAATAATGCATATTGTATTGATAGTGCTCGCCATCGTCCCAACGTCGCGTCGACCTGATTTTGTGTTTGGATTTAGATATTAGATAATAAATTAACAACTCTATTTTAAATAAACCACATATCAACTCCGGCAAATGGTTTAAAAGGTTGCTATTTTTGTAGCACTTAACCACTTGTTTACTGACTAGTCAGTGTATGTTTCTACTATTAAAGTAGATAACGACTTGTTTACGAGCCGCCCGTAACCCGCTTTCTCGGCAACGTAACATGACGTCATGATTACAGTTCAAATAATTTTACTTGCTGTAAAACTAACGACCATTTAAGTAATAGCGCGTAATAGACAACATGTGGTTGAAGCTTGTTTCGGTTAATTCTACGTCCAGCCCACTAAACATCGTTGGTAATGGTAACACCATTACTTATAGATGTTCATACGATCTTCTTCTATCTTCTTTTATACTATTTATAAAGAGATAACTTCTTTAGAAAACCACAAGGCGTATGTAACCCGAAAACACGAAACACACTGGTGCGATGTAATCAACACCCAGCGCAGTCAGTCTATGTTTCGAAACATGGTGAGGGCGGGCTACTAGTAATAATATAAATATAATGAGTACTATAAATAGTTTATAGTCTTTATGAAACGGTAATATTGCCAATTTAACGTGCTAATTAATTAAGAAATCAGCAGTGGAGTGATTTCGATAAAACGCCGATGTTTAGCAATTTGTCTTTCTACCCATTCAGTCGAGGCCGGTCGTAGCGAAATCGCTCTCTAGAGAAAAAGCCGGTAGCCACATTAATTAATCCATATAAACATAGTTCCACATATTTGTGTATGCTGAACAAATCAAATAGGTAATTGTCCATTAATGTCTCAAAATATTGTTTTTAAGAATATAAAAGTACATATCAAAGTTTTTCAACATATATCAGACATCGACCAGGTTGGTCCCAAAGTCCTTAGCATATCTATTAAGAATTTGTGTAATAATTAAGTATCCATAAAATGTCCCTATTATCAAGAGGGAAACATCCTATGTAAGTATCTAGTCGTACCTGGTCAAATATAGTCCTATATAGCACAATTTGTTACGTTGCCTCGCCTCGAGAAATCAAGGTGATTTATATAAAACTTCAATCTAGTCGGTCAGCGCAGGCAGAACCTTCGGAGTGCGTGATATCTGCCGATCCCATCGCATATCGGCCTCTCCCAGCCGTAGACGCAATATAACCCACTGTAACCAGCATATTGAATTCTATTTCCCCACAAAATAGAGGCAATATCGTTTTCAGGCTACGAGGAATCGTATTGCCATTTAATGAATAGCACCATTTTGATTGGGGATTTTTCGACTATTAATAATCGTGTTTACTGCTTAACTACCAACTAATTATTGTTTATCTCTTACCTTTAATGGTCAGTCAATCAGTCAAGATTGATTAATTATTAACGTCAATCAGTAAGTGCGTACTGATTAGGTAAATCTCCTCGCGTTTAGTCCCGTATATGGAGTACTTTAATAATGATTAATTTTGAATTCAACTTCCAATTTGTTTATTTATAATCTATAGGTAAATAAATAAATCCTCAATATTAACATCAGTCACGTACGCAGGATATATTATAGTGCTCAACTGTGTGCGCAAACACAGGTGCAGTCTCTATTCCCTTACCCTCTTAATTTGATGGGACGCCAGTGTGACACGACCAAAGAGAGAGGCTGACACTGAGAACAGAATTTTTTGGCCCAACCCGGGGAGCGAACCCGGGAGCCTAAGCGCACATACTTTTTAAAGTGCGACTCACTACCCACTGCGCCCGCGAGGCAGTCATATAATCTATATTAAATAAATAAAGAGCTAGTATGTGTAGTGGCAGATGAACCAAATGGGAATATTTCCAATGAAACTACAAAAATGTTTACCCATAAGAAGCTTTTCCGTTCATGAAACTAAACTATTTCCGCCTGGTGCGGTACCAACTTGAGTTCGGCATTAAGCCAATGTTTGCAACAGATTGGAGTATATTAAATTTGAATCTAAAAATAGAAATTCCATACTCGTATAAAATCTGGAAAACTACGCGAGTTGGAAGCAGCTCACTTTATGGCTGCCATTCGTTAACCTTGAAAACATTGCGCGCCAAGAGAAATCACCGGACCTTTCCTATCTCTACAATGTTGATTTTCGGTCTTTGAATTTTCTTTTAGTTCTTTTTTGTTTTAACGACGCCATTGCGATTTTGTGCGACACGATGCCGAAAAAGTTTTTCGATTCCATGGGCTTTGGAAAACTGAAAGTGTTTGTAAGATATAAGTGTACTGTACATACACTACCTATAAACAAAACAAAAAAATATGTACCTACATATTATAGAAAGTGAAACAAAGCTTTTAACAGATTTTTTATATTTTTATATCAAATACATATACAGTTAAAATACAAAAAATAAAACTATACCACCTGAGCCCATTTTTTTTACAGACACACGCGTCGTAATCTAAGAAGTCCCCACGTAGGTATCACTTTTACGAGCCAACTTTTGTTTACCCACCGTTAAGTTGTTTACACAACGACCTCAACAGACAAGAAATCAACAGCAGTTACACAAAAGTTATCGGGTTTAATGTCGTGTTATACCGAGCGACAAACACACAAAAACTGTAACAAACTACTTTTGGTTTGACTTTCAAATGGCACGGAAAATTCCTTTACGTTGCGGTATACTGACTTGCCAGATAGGTAGTGGAGGCGCTCTTGAATACAAATTCGCGAAAATTAAGTCTGTTTTTTTTTACGCTTTATCCCCCGTCTTTTAAATAAGAGCGTGTATAATGTAGAAGCCGTAACCTCGGAATAAGGTTTTTTTTATAAAATACACATCAAGAGGTGAAAAACCAGTAATCTAAGTCATGCAATCGCTCGTAAACCATGGCTTACTGGCAGAATGTAAACCTACTTAATTTTACCTACTACGAGTTCTACGATCACGCTTAGAGAGTGAGGAAAAATAATTTTTTTTCACTTGTAATGTTGTAACAATCAGAGTGATTGCCGGACACAAAATTAAAAGTCGGCATGGATTCACAACTCTCGTATTTCACCAATCACTTAAAGCGATTGCAGATATATTCGTTCACTTCGTTACTCGACGCACCGATCCAAACCTGGAGGGCTCGGATTTACGCTAAGTGCGACTAAGCCAACACTCCGTGCGCAAATACTCGCTGATTAATCACAAGGATATTCGTGAGCCATACCTGGAACACAGCAGTACCGAACACAGTAAAGAGTCAATATTTTGACCTTGGAATTAAATTCTATGACGTACTTCAGAGGAAGAATTAACAATAAATGTTGTGTAGCATGCATACTACGGGGTAGCCACGTGCTCAATTTAACATAAACAGGTTTACGTGGCTCGTGTGAGGTCCGCAGGCTGTTGTTTTGCTTACATCGGGCGTGCACTGTGGCCGGGCTAAGCCGGGCGGCCGCGGGACTACGGGCCACGGCCTTGTCCCAGAACGACGGTCGTCTATTTTTAGCCCGCCCTGCCTCTCCCGCCATCGCTTCCCGCCCGCTCCCGTCAATGGTGCTATTTAGAGCAAGAGGGCTTCTTTACTACACGTTAAAAAAACTAAGTGAATCAGCGCTCGGGGCGCAGTCGCGTGCATCGATATTTCATACCTGATAATAAGACTTTGTTTTACATTGAGCTGTTCTAGTTTACTGTCTTAATTTTTTTTGGTATCAATTTTTGAACATTAACTACCTACGTTGATTTATTAACGTATTTATGTGTACATAACTTCAGAGAAGTGCAAAATTCTGTCACCAACGTTCGTAATTTACATCTTTGATATCGCTCTTTCTAATTTCGTTGCTCTCCTTTTACTGATGAGGTTGGCGTTGGGTTAAATATTTCAATTTTCTCAACTGCTCGTCCATAATTTTGGGTAATTAATTCTGAAATTTAAAAGCATTTACTGCTCTGGAAACATGAAGGTACAGGCCAGATAAGCAATTAACACAGTTTCTGTGCTCGCTCGTTGTCCGTTTACAAATGAATTTACCGTTAACTGACGTGTAATTCGCGTTTTGAAGTGTTTAATTATCCCCGAATGGAAATATCACATCGCGTATCAGACGTTACGTTACTGTTCCGTTGATAAACAATGGGTTGTAATTTAATTAATTAAACTTACATTATTTGGACCGCTAGGACTTTGATTAAAGGGTAAAGGCTGATGATTAAGTTCTCTTGTATCTACCAGGGACTGCGGCCCACAACTTTCGGCCAGCTTTTATCGGGATTTGATGGAACAAAGTTCACTGATGTGACATTTATACTAATGGCGAGCAATGTTTTGTTTGTATTGTTTTTCCTTTTGTATTGTGTGTTTTTGTAGTGCCTAGTCGGTACACTAACGACCGTTAGTCACGTTGAATTACTGCGATAGTGTCGTTTAGGGACGAGTAGGGTCCACTGTGAAATAGCATCAAGACCGTAGTAAACGAGTTTTTTTTTACTAATATTTAGAAAACTCGGATGAAAATATATAAATAGATAGGTTTTTTATTTAGTTTATAACATACTTATCACACCAAGTATGTCATAATAACCTTGACAGTTTGTCCATGACATTACACTTGAAACATTACATATAATAAAGGTAGTGTAAAAGAAGTATGACCATGCATCTCGCTTGTATGTATGTACTGAGCTACCCAGAAGTGCGCTTATAAATACGAAAACCTACAGTTCCTTAGCCATAATTTGAACGTAGGTATATTCATCAAAACCTTGTTAACATCTTTCACCCAATGTTTCATACAGTTAACAGTCACTAGAAATCCATGCACGCGTAAATTGGCTTCGTTAAGCGCGCATTCGCGAAATAATGGATGCGCGCAGACAAGTGCAGTTGCAGCTGCGGATGACTGCTCTGTGAGGCTTTTAGCTGCATACGGCCGTTTTGCGAGCGTTTGCGATTCTATAGAAGGGACTCATTTGACATGTTACACACGGTTTTATCATTTTGTGACGCCTTTGTTATTTTGTAAAGTCAAGTGCACGGGGGCAATTCTCGAAGTCGAATTAAAATTTTGTATGCACGAATGTATGAAATCTCTAAATTCGACTTCAATATCGATTCCACGAGTATTGGTCTTCAGAGATTCACTTCAAAAGACTATGTTTTGAACATAGCTCGGGCTTGTGATCATCGCCAATCCGCATTAGGAAAGCCTAGCCCTGGTGATTAAGCCTAATCCTATCCCATCATACTAGCGATGATTTTATAACTATGATGAAGGCCCTTGCCCTGAGGTGGGACAGCATATAGGCTGATACTTTACTTTAATCAATAAAATATGTAGCAGAAAAAAAAACATTGAATATGTTACAAATATAACCTATGATGATTGCGAGGACAACTATAATTCTAATAGTAATTTTATTCTTACTTCCATCTAAATGGATAAGTAGGTCAATTTAAACCAACTTTTTTCGCTTTAAAGTCCATTAAATTCATCAGCCGACACTACCCAGTCCAATACCTATAAAAGTTTTCATTTGCTTTTGTGAAAATCTCTCTGCTCCGAGGAATAAGTCTTAGGTTTATTCAGCTGGTTTTTACAATCTAGTACACGGGATGTCTTTGAGGGAATAATAGGGGATCGTCTGGGATTGCCGGAAGCAGCGATCTCACTGAGTAGCAAATTATTGTTCCTCTTGCAGCCTGCCACAGTACCAAATATTGGATACCTACCTCTGAATCAAGAATAGCTCGTACACTTCTGTATTTTTAGCCGAGTGCACAAAAGATTTTTAAATAATGCTTTTAGTGCTTCAAAGTTTATATGTGTACCTAACTAAACAGTTATTGTTTTATTTTTGTTGCATTGAATGTCTCTGTCTAGTCGGACTTGCAATTTTCCCGGAGAACAGTTCGTCATAATAATCCATGTTGCTCCTAACAACTAATATCCATAAGGCGGCTCACATTGCACTCGATAGGGGTATACTTATACAGTCACACACACATAGTTGTTATTATTATTATTACAATTGTTTTATTATGGTTTGAAAATAAAGAAAAGATCGCCATATCTAAGTATTGATCGTCAGCTTCGAGCGAGGTAAGAAGCACGGGCTGGCAGCAAATCACTCTAGCACACGGCAACATATCAAAAGAGAACTTAACACTATAAAGAAACAATTAAGTCTCTAAGCACAAATATGACTTGCAAATCAAAGGCCATCCCAGTCAGTCAGAATGGGCACGAAGTGATTCGGAGTGTTACGCAAGCACGCTGCACGGCGCGGGGCGCGCTCCCGCGCGGACCGTCCACCCGCGAAATCCGCCTGTCCGGCCAGCTCAGGTGCCATCAGATTTTTTTCCCTTTTTGCTAGTTCTTTGATTGGCACATTTACCCTGACGCTGGGAAAATTGAATAAGTTGCACGCTTGGGGCGTTTTAGAACGACTCCGCGAAAGTTTGAAAGAATACGCCTCTAGCCAGTTATCCTGTCTTTACCATACTAGTGTCAGAGATTAAAAAGGTATGTTTTCAACAAGCTTTAGTAACCAAGCTAGCTTATACTGTTTATGATATAAAACATCTACGTAATAACTTTCAATGAGTACATTTTCATAAAGCATTGATTACATTAGAGTAAAATTAAATTCTATGAAGGCTTAGTCTCAAGAACAGCACCTTTCTCCATTACGAATGTCCTTCCTGAGAGCTAACTGGGCTTGATTTAATTACACTTTGCTCTTTTCATTGCCTTGCCTTGGATATTTCTTTCTCAGTTGAAATTGCACCCGGGAACTGTTGGAATTTTGTGATTGTATTAGAAAACGTCATACACTTAAACTTTACCTTGTCTCTGAAAATTTGGCGGTCTTATAACTTAAAAATAACTTCATAAAAAGCATTACAACGTCCTTTCTTTACAATTTCTTTTTCTCCAATTTCTATTTTTCAACGATAAACTACTACTTTTGTAAACCAAAATTGACATTATTTTAATATATATGTACTTACATGAGATTAAATGGACCGCACGTGATTTTCCACATTCCCAAAGGTTGCGTCAAATTCTCTTTGGAAGTTCGGATCCCTTCGTAAATAGCAGATGTCCTACTTACCCCTTACCGAATACAAATGAAATAAATCCTGAGTATGTCTCGAGCTCCGAACACACTTGATGGATATTAAATGGCTGGTATAAGTATAGTCAAAGAGACAGAAAGAATACCCGCGAGACTAAAATGTTAATTCCTTACCATTCCCCTTGCAACACACTCAACGTATTAATCCTTGTCAACCATTGGGAAAAGCAAAAACATTGTTTCAGAGTTTCACTTAACAAGGGTTGTTCGTAAGTGTTTTCGTAAATAAAAATATAAATCTAAGGTGTGTATAGAATAATCTATTTTTTCACTCTTGATAAGACACAACACAAGCCACCTACTGAGGGTGGATATCTGCTTAAGGCTTTTATCTCCTTCAAAGTAGTAGTGGGAGAGGAAAGAGTAAACCTTTGTATGTCTACGTATTTATTTTTAGGCTTAACAAATTAACTCTAAAAGAACCGGAATCTACTTAAAATTCTTATACCATTATAATGCTACATAATCCTTCATTAACATACTTACGCTATTATTTACTTCGGGAAAACGTCTCATTTCGACGGGAATAATTCAATTAGTTTTCCCTATAAGCTATTTTTTTAATAATCCCCTCTTCAATAATTTATGCAGGAATTCATTAATTTTATTAATTTGTATCAATTCTATTATCAGTTCATTGAGATCGAAATAATAAGTAAGTAGGTAGGTACCGCACTAGAGTATGTAGGTACCAATGTGTGTACTTAAAGATTTAACCAAGCACGAATACCTACATACGTCCCACAGTCAGATGTCCCTTCTATCTAATGCAAATAATTTACATAAATCATAGTCGATTCCTAACGACAGCACATTTTGTATTCCGGAGAGCTGATTTATCGTGGGTTTCAAGGCAAAAGGCACATAAGCAGTATTGCTTATACATCTCTATAGCTTAAAGCCCACATCATGTTTCAGTGGTCGTGATTTGCATTTAGGCAGCTCAAATATGCGGCACGTTCGGGAAATTGAAAGCTATAGGCCTGCCACACCGATAGGCGACAAGTTAATGTTGGCAGTGCTATCTCGCTACATAATACCTCCACACGTTGCATGCACTCATAAATAATGGTGTACGCGGGCCTGTGGGCGAGATTTTACAATATCACAGCAACATAAATGCCTAAGTCACCTGCACACAGAGGCGAGACGAGATAGGCCTGTAGGACAAGTTATTTTTACTCTACCTACAGCAAAACATGACGAAAGTAATTGGCAGATAGGTTACGTCATATGTCCAGAGAAAGAAAGCCACCATTAGGAAATGTGTGAATGCTAACATTAAAGTAGACTTTCTTTTCGATTATGTATTACAAAATTATTGGTTTTATCGACTTATCTAAACGTGAGAAGTATATTTTAAGATAACATAAAACTTGAAGTTTTCGCCTCGAAATTTAATGATTATTTTAAAAATACAATATACATTCAACCATTGATAATTAATTTGATTTTATCACGTTCTCACGGGTCATTAATTTGTTCAGTCGATTAAAGCTTTGCTCACCAACTCCAAATAATACCTACTCGAAATAGTGAAGTTTGCTGATATCGGTGTTAATAAACCAATTTAAATTGATTTAGTTTTAAGTCATTTGTGTGGTATGTATAAATTATTCATCAGATTCTTTATATGCCCTCTTAATACTATAGATTATAGACTGCAAAGTAACACGCGATACTAAAACTCGTTTCACAGCACCTGGGGGGCAATTGTCGTCCACTCTACATTGAAGTCGACTATGGACGAATGTCTAATTTGACTTCAATTTCGAATGCACGAGAAATTGCCCCCCTGGCCGTAGGTTCGTGTCACCAGCGTAACTCTGAAATTAACCCTATTAAAAAATCTTCACAGGTGCTTTTTATTATGAATAGGCATGACAGTCAAAGTCGACAAATAATCTATTTTTATGGAAAAGTATAAACGATTCACCGCAGTTCAGTCATACACCCATAAAGTATGTTACTTAATAATAATAAAATAAGTCATACACAAAAATATTTTACATATAATACGTTGGTCCCAAAATATTCTCATCTTCACAAAATAAATACCTACTTAGTACTCGTAGCGGTCGTTAAACATAGATTTTTTTTCGGATTAAGATTGGTTGAATCGGGCGTTAGTAATATATACATTTATGGCTCAAATAAAGAAGAGTTCAATATTACCAAAAATACCCATTCATAGGGCGGACAAATACAGAGCCTTATTCAAGTATAAATTTTTAAGGAGCCAGTTGAGCCGACTTGTACCAAAATAGGAGTTTAATAAATTCAAAAAGTTTCCGCGCCTCACGGATCGAGTGGAGATAATGGGACTTGGCGTGACGGGAACAGTTAGATACAATTAAGATTTCCGACAATCATTGTTTTTGGGTATAATGAGTTCTGAAGCAGAAGTCTTTTCTTTTCGCCGCTATCCACGGCTTGTTCAATAGACGGTGTCACGTGCAGATCTTTTGTTTCTAACTTGATCATTTTATTTTTTCATTCTATGTTTACAATTATATTGGATATTGAAGTACCACTCCTCATAACGAGACAATGTTTATCTATAGATTAAAATGTTCCAATATAATTAATTGGTGCTTAAAGGTCAGCGTCCCTCCGGGGTGCTTTTGTTTAAGCTGCGATTTAATTCTAACTACTATTAACAGGAGTTGGAAACATGAAACTTTCGCTAATTGTGGATTGTCGGCAGTATTTAGTACCTGCCCCTTTGAGTTAATTTTAACTCACGTTTTGCTCGCGCTCGGAAATTGTAGCTAATTACTAATTATATTTTGGGACTTTGGATTCTAATCTAAATAAGATAAGACATTATTAACTTTTATCGGAAATTTATATCCCGTATTCGGTCTGTATTTTTGTAAAACTGTACCGTTGAACGTGAAACGTGAACGTGAGGTTGTGTTTGTGAAGAGTAAACTTTAGCTTTTTGTTCAATGTTGTAAAGACATGTTTATTTACCGGATAAAGCGTATTTATATTTGTTAACCCGCATATTTTCATGATGTACGGTGGGGAAATCCGCACCTCCGCAATCCGCCGCGCACGATGCGTGTGTGTGACGTGTACAGTTTTTGTAAGCAGTAAGGCGGCGCGTGGTGTACTCGTGATGCATTTTTTGGAAATGTGATTAACATCAGTGCTGATGGCCTTTAAAAAAATTTGCTCTTTTCACTCACTCTCAAATCTTCACGAGATTTGGAGGTCGTATCAGTCCGGAAATACAACGTTAGTGTGTGAGTTAGAAAGTTTATTGAGAAACACACATTTGTACCTACTTAATTAACTAATATCTGGACCACTTGAAAAAGTCTGAATGACGCAATACGTACCCCAGAGGGATACCCTAGCCTTTCGCATTCCTTTTCAATCTCTAGCGGGTGTAAATTGGTGCGTTTATAACGCGCTGACTGAAGCCGTATATTTTTTTTCATTTGAATAGTTTAAAAAATCCGTTGTCACACGAGTAAAAGTAAACCTACCTATTTGGCGTCACACGCGTGCGTCGTGATTTTTCGCGTGCGCGCTGCGGTCGGGTACGCACGCGACCCTAAATGAGTTGCAGAGCTAATTGCGTGTCAACACACCGCTTAATGTTAAATCGACCGTTGCCCTGCCAGCGCCGCAAGCGACTTGCAACACGTGCGTTCATTACATCAATTAGGTCGCTTTAGTTAGAGAATTCCACCTGATCGAACTCCTAAATGAGGATTACTTTCTGACGTTTCTCTATTTGGAAAGTTTTCTTTTTTTTTTGGATTTTTTATGATTGTCTACCTACTTAAAACCCTAACCATTTCAATAACCGCAATCAAACATACATGCTAAACTTAGATTAAGATACCCACCTATGTATCGTATAAATACATAGTAATTCATCACCACTTACCATCAGGTGAGTCAGCGGAACAACTGTTCGAAAAAATAAAGCTTTATTTCATAGAGTAATAGTCCTGATACCTTATTTTATTTGAGTCATCACCCTCTTTCGGCTCTACCCCGTCCATTCAATCGGTTTTTAATCTACTAGAGAATAAATAAATAAATTTACAAAGCATATCAAATATTCCGTACTTGTGTTATGGATATCAGATAACCGAATAATTTGAAATAATACTTAAATATATTATTGAGTGATGATCTCTTATGTTTGTTCAGGATGGCGACTAACTGGATTTTTCATATCTTACCCTAAGGTGGATAGTGGTGGTGGTAAGGATCACTAGATACCAAATGCGTCGTCGCAACACTTTGCACTAAATGCGGCAATAAATTGATACTGTCATGGAGATATTTCCATGTGATCAATCTTTGCATAAATAATACTCGCTAGAAGCTAACAGCGCCATTTTAAGACATTGGTCTTGACTGGACCACCCGCTGCAGAAATGATAATTATGATTAATACGCTTATCAATTAGATACAATCAGCTAAAACTTCTAACAAAGCAATTTACTTAGCTAATTTATATTCAATTATAAGTCTAACGTCGTTAAGTTAAATATGGAGATGGAAAAATGGTCACGCATGGTTTCCAAAAAGAACCTGGAATTGATGTTACATTCTGTTCTAAAGCAATCATTTTGGAAATGTTCATATAGTATCGTATGGATAGGTGTAAGCGAAAGCAGACCAATTATCGTTAATATACCAGAAGATTAATGATACCTTTCAAGGAGGCAAGACGTGTGAAGTGCTCAACTCGCTTCCTCGTGAACTGTTCCCGAAACGTGGCGCTCATGCTTGGATGTCACCCAAGCAATTAAATTATTTAGAAGTTAGGCGGCAGTACACGTTACAGTTTTAAGTAGTCCCAGGTGTTGAGTCGAAAGGTGCTGCCAGTAAATGGGGCTATTAGTGGAATTAATAGAAATTCTCCCTCGGATAACAAGCGGCGAGTTTATCCGAAATGAAGCATTACGGCTACGTGACACGAAATCCAATGGGCTCATTCGCGTTTCAGATTTATTAGCTTTGTTTCATATGAGTACTATTTTGCATACAGATGTGCGGGACTAAACATGCTGGTAAATAAATATGTGAGTACCAAGCTCGGGGGAATGAGAGATGTTGCATATCTATCGTAAGTCCTGTCAATGTAAAATGTGGTATTATATTTTGAATGACTTGAAAAATATGCTTACACTCACCTGTTTAAGATGTAGATATTCTTCTACGTCACTCTACGTGATTGTGATTTATGTAGTTTTCATAATGATGGTAGAAGGGTTGCCTACTCGGCTGCTTCGATTGATGACATCTTGTGATCTCTTCGTTATTTTATGGAAAGGCATCAGTCGATGAATGCCATCGATTTGACGCTCGGTTGATCGATCTGGGAACACTACCCTTGCTCACACCAAATAAAACAAAAACGCATGATTTATAGTAGATGCCTATTAATACACCTCAAATTATGACGCGAGTACAATTACGTTCAGTCTCGAGAACGTGTTTAGAGAGCGAGTCCAAGAAGCCATAAACATAAATTTTCTCGTAAACCGTTAATCTGTTCAGCGAGTTAATGTATCGTTAGTACTACCTACTCGCCGGTGAGAGCCTGAGTTTCGCACTCATAAAATATGCTACCCCTTGTACTTCCAGCGGTTGGTTTACGAGTCCCTAGTAATTGCTACAAGTCTGCTGGTTTATTTGATTGAATTTGGGAAATGTGCTTTCTTCGGTCTTAAGTGAGCACGAGAGCGCTTGGGTACTTTGCATAAGTTTTATCCCGACTCTGTACGTTGCAAGGACGTTTGAATATTTAAAACAGAATACGTACACTGTAGGCACCTTTTGCTGTCCACGTTATATTTATACCTTTTAAAAACAAATTTGGTAGCTAATATTTCTATTTTGCTTGTATAAAATCTTTAAATTTAGTGTACGTCCAGTCACACAATGTTGACTGCACACTGCTGATTCTTATTCCATAATGGCTTAAGAGCCAATGGCTAAGAGCACTTAACTATAATATTCTAGATGTACATACACCTAGGAGAACATTGGGGAGGCCTATGTCCAGCAGTTGACGTCTGTTGGTTGAAATGATGACATAACCCAAAGTAGCTGAAAGTAAATATACTTACTGATATAATATAATAAATCGTATTAAAACGAAGGTAGGATCGGTCTATTTCCGCTGGTTCAGACAGTTGGCAATTTCTGAAGATACAAAAATAGTATATTCCCTGCGCCTACTATACGAACGAGTAAGGATTTAAAACTGCTGCCTAGGATTTCTCCGAGAGTTACAACTTGGGCGTCTTCGAGGCTAAAGCGAATACGTTTTATCTAGGTAAGCATTACTTTAAGCCACATCTTCCCTCGACTTGAGGCAAAACTGCTTATTTAGTATTGTTAACATTATCATTTAGTTAGCGTATGCGATACTCTTAAATGTTGAATATGCGAATTAATTACTTTCCTTTCCTGTTTTTGCATTTTTTTATTTTATGGATGTTTGCTTTTTTTGTTTTAAATAGCAAAATAGTTTACCTAATAAAGTAAAAGGTGTATAAAAACACAATCTAAAACTGTATTTTAATGGCACAGTGTTTGCCAGCGCGAAAAGTATGGGTGGCAAAATGCAGTCTTCTATTTCAAATAAATGCTAAAGTGCACGCTGAAAATAAACTAGGTGCAACATTTATCTCCATTATTGCACTGTTTGCAAACCACTGTGGAGGGTTTAGTCTAATATTTGTCGAGGGTCTGAGATGTCGTGACAAGTTAAATCTACGGCCACAAATGGGTACCTGTAGAAGTTAGGGAGGTCACCCGTTAATACTTTATGCTATAGTAATTTCCAGCACTAAGAATTCTATTTTCCAATTCCACAAAGCATCTTTGAAAATTTACAGTCAGGTGTGATTAGGGCACCCACTTACTTGTACTTTGTAAAACTGTTAAAAAAAACTAAATCCGCAAAGTAACTGAAGAATATTTTACGCCAATATCTTAGGAAACCTCTACGACTGCGTGCTTTTCAATTGCAGCTGACTCATTAAGTACTTACTATTCGATAAACTTCCCCTAAACTGGGGAATGGAAGAACTTCCCCTAAACTGGGTAGGGAACACTATGTGGCAATTTACCGGAATCACCAAAATATATCGAAGTAATCAGGTGAGCACGAAGAATAATAGATAGATATTCTTTATTGCGCAGAAATAGAATACATGAGTAAAACACCAGCAGTAAACAGTACAATAATAAATGTAGGTACTTAGTAACTAATCATCTTCATCATTTCAGCCAGTAAACGTCCACTGCTGGACATAGAATAAACATCGTTACCAATAAATGCAAATAATAATGAACTTAGCAGATGAATCGTTTTTATGACTGACCTTGAAAACTCTGAAATTTGGTCATGAAAATTTGTACGACATGCTATAGTCTCGTCCTCCACACAAAAGAAATGTAGATATGACATTTTACTCATGTTATATTTCATTACTGGACGAAATGGAGATTATTACTTATTTAAGATTCTACCTACTTATTTAAGATTCTTATATCAATATTGTTATTAGGATAAGCCCTCACATTTGCAATTACCTAAAAGGTAGCTAAGTTATAAGTACCTGTTTACTAAAAAACACCTAATATTTATATTATGTAACACTTAGCAAGCAAATAAATATTTCATTTCATTTCATGGCATTCAGTCGAAGCCTCGATGCATTTCGGATTGTGGCTATAACGGCGCGCTCCGCTGCAGGCACCAGCTGCTGTATCTAATACCTTATTAATACCAAAATTGCTCGTGAAATTAAATCTGCTTTCACTCGTGAGGTACGACTACTACGAACGTTTGTAACAGTTACACAGATATACGATGCTTTATGAAACCCATAATGGTGGATATTGTTCTGATGCTGGAATACAATGTAATAGTACATAGTAGAGGTATATACATAGTGTGATTAATGATTTCATCGGCCACAGTGCTGAGTTGTGGCTGCACACCGCGCTTTATTGCGTGTACCAACTGCTACGTTTGCCAATTTGTTTAACCTGTGGAATTTAAGTGTTCATACAGGATCTATAACATGTTCTGTCAACCATTTTGAACAATATTTTTGTCCTATGACTTTTCGAAATGCGTCGAAAAATTTTTCGACTCTACATAATATACTTAACAACCAAGTCACGTAACCGACTTTGTATGATAAGTTGTAATTTTTTTATGTGAATCTAAAAAAGTCATAGAAAAAATGCTGTATATGCAATAAAAGAAAACTGAATTCACAAAGCATTATATCCCGATCAATTTCGATAGGTACGTCTATTTTCCCAAAGTAAGTTTAAAGTTTTCCTTTGTACAAGGATCCTTTATAGAATATTCTCTTTGTACAAAAGGAAGGGTATGGTTTTATGATTTCACGTCATGAACTAAATAACGGTTATCGCTTGTTTTTTCCCAAATGTTTCGGCAACGTCGATGTTCCCCCATTTATTGCAGGCCTATCGTTCCTAGATATGAACGTTCTAAACCAACACTTGCGCGTTTTGGAATATTTACGTAGGCCTGTACGAGCAGTAATGGTGTGGCTTGCGTATACCTAATGTGGCATACCATGATAGCGGCGCACGCGACTCTACATGCATTGCGAGTTGCGACCGCGGAGCCACATCTGGGTCGAATTATATGAAACACCGCAGGCCAAAAATAAAATCTGTCCCCGAATTAGGAAATTGCTGTCGTTTATCATGGCCTGTGTTGGAACTCTGGAGGCTATCGCAATTTCTGTTTTGTTTGTTTGAAATGTAAAATTTTTGGAAAAGTAATATTACCTAGTGTTATAGCTGTCTGCGGTAGTTTAATCGTGGTAAAACCGAGACTTCACGCAATTCATAAATATGATGTGTATTTCTTTGAATCACAAAGCTGCGAAAAGTTTTAAAAACTTCATAATATTTATGAGGATGACAATCTGTCTTTTTTTATCTTTTTAAATTGAAATGTTTCCTAATACCCATTAAATTACTGTGTACCTAGTGAATTAAATAACTTCATCCAAATTAGCAACAAGTCTCTTTGCCCCTTTACCCATTCATTTTATTTTACATCGTGATTACAAAGTTTCTATATTCCCTCATGCGTATGTAAGCACGTTTATGGGGCAATGACGTCACGTTTCGCTACGTCTAAACGTGATGTTTTGAGCAGTTTCTTATACGTATACGCTGTTACGATCCCAAAGGAACGAATTTTTGTACGCGTGGAGTGTTCTTCTGCAGTTATCTATCTGTACGAACATAAGTGGCGCTATTACCATAATCGCTGAAATGATACATAAAAGCGATCCGATTTAATAAAGTTTGTACAATAGCTTCTTATATCCGACTTTTTAACTAAAATAATACCTGCGTGTAAAATATGCAAAAGGCGCTGAGAAGATAAATGTACACTTACCTGCAGAGCGGAATTTATTCGCGCCACTACGTTTAAAATACGAAAGAAAGTTACCTTTCCAATTTTCACACAAAACGCAGTGAGCCGAGTAAACGGGGCTTCTGTGTTGGAACTTTATAGATATTAGTCGCTTGTGAATTCTTATGATGACGTCCGAAATAACCGCAGCCGGTGCTCATCGATATTATTTTAATGTATCTATCTAATTTTGCTAAATAGTTAAACCAGTTGCAGATATAAGCTTGCCTACAATACGTACACTACCTATTTGCAGCTGCTACCAATTTCCGCGAGTCAAAACTCCTATATTACCATCAATCATCATTTGGGGTGTGTTTGCGCAGTCATTTTTCGCCACAAATCGTCAGTGAGTTACGGGCGACTATCCGCATCCCCCACAGCAGATTTGTATTCTGTCACACCGGGATATATCAGCGGGGCCGGTAAGTGGTTTTACTACGCCTTCCGATAAGGTACGAATATCCTTAACAGCGTTTTCTATAGCGGGAACGTGAGCCGGGCCTCTTTATGCGCCACCGTGCGCCCACGCTCGCACGACTACTTGTGGGCCGTGTGGGGGTAAGCGATTTTCCTCTTGGAACTTGATCGAAAACTGTTTTTGACTGTACGGTTTTCCATAGAGTTTGGGACCAACAATCCGCATTAGGCAAACGTGGTGATTAAGCCTAATCCCAAACGATGACTTGATTTCTATCATAGAGGCCCTGCAGTGGGACAGTAGACGGTTTGATACTTTTTTTACATTATGTATAGATACATAAAATAGTAAAAGTATAACACTTAAACAATAGATAATATGATATCCTTATGAGGAAATTCTAGATCGTTGACTTCTTTGCGATCAGGAAACGCAATTCCAAATATGCCTAAATACGTCGTGAAAGGAGACAATATTGTTGATTTATGTGTCACGTGTTTTCTATGTCTACAAATCCTATAAAGATGGGACGTGAGATGGCGTATAGCTAGGGGAATAAATTCCCAGCAGATATTTTATTTTTCTACGCTTACTGAGAAGAATTTGGAAGCTTTGTTCGATTTAAAATTATTTACCTACTGTTTTCGTAGCAAACCTTCTCTATTTACTGTCACCCGTAGATATATACTAACTGAGTATAAAAAATAATCTCAAACAAAACTGGAGGCGCTAATTGGACCATTCCAAGAAGTTTTTCTTACAAGTTTTGTTCTTCGAAACGCTTTGGACTAAAATTTGTTTTTGTTTTTCTCATTACTCCATCCCCCGTGTCTGAAGTACAAAAGGTTATGAGGCGAAGGCTTCTTGCGACATCTTCATCAATTAATTACAAATGGTTTTGCAGGGCCAGTAGCACCAAGTTTTAGTGACTGGTTCGGCGTTACTGTCACAGTTTCTAAGCGTTTTAATTATCTCTTATCCACATTTATTGACGACTAGCGGCCGCCCGCGACTTCGTACGCGTGGAGTTAATTATTGACACTTACCGTCATATTTTGGACAATCCACACAATATATTTTTATAATTGTAGCCTATGTGTTATTCTGATGTATAAGCTATATTGTGGGTAACGTTTCATTCAAATCCATTCAGTAGTTTTTACGTGAAAGAGTAACAAACATCCATACATCCTTACAAACTTTCGCCTTTATAATAGTAGTAGGATTGAAAATTCTATAATTTACTTAATTTACTTCTTCTACTTTGAAGAAATGCTATATCCATAAGTCTATTACTGATAGGTAATGCAAAATATAATAATTTATCGGTTAATAACTTCGCCATCATCTCGAAAAGTTAGAATCGGGCCCAAAGGTCGTATTTATGGCGACGCGCCGTCGCCGAGGACATAACGCGCCCCAAATTGTTTATGACTCCTCTTGAATTACACCCGAATAGGAGAGTGGGAATTCAACTCAGCCCCTTTCTGCATAGAATTAATAAAGTTATTTTGATTTTATTAATATTAATATCATCAAAATAACTTCATTCAAACCGGCGAGATCTTGTAAGAGTAAATGAAATTAAGTAGGTGGTAGGTAGAATATTTATCAGATAAATTCATAAATACATCATTTTGGATAAATTTTGCATGCATAGATTTATAGATGTGTGATGTGATATGCAGTTTATGTCAGAATAACCAATTTTTATTATAAGGAACTCGAATATAGAGACTTCCAGTAACTTACCCCAAAAGTCTATTCGAATTCGTTTCGTCAATTAGAAGACTCAACTACCTACTGATTAGCAAATATCTAAAGTTATGTTTTCACGTTTCACATCTAAAATGTGCAGTTGTAAGTATATTTGAAAACAAACTAGTTACCTAGAATAGGAACTAATACTTACAATACGCTCACACAATTTCACCCAACGCTTTAGGGCCATAAGCGGTACGCACAGAGCAAACTTCGCTCGAAACGGATCAAAAGCCACCGCGGCTGCGCCCACCTCGCTACATAATGCAATTGTCTGAGACAAGAGGCAGCCTCGAAGTACAACGCAAACCGCAAATATGCCACAATTAAACACAACTCAGTAACCCTAACAAGCAATGTAGCAAATCCCTTGTCCCAGACTAGAGGTTGGGGGATAACTTGCTACTAAAATTAAGGTTGTAAGCCAAAATGTTCTCTAAACAACTACGACAGCTAGCCACTAACCTTTAACTTTTAAAGTGGGGCTAGATGCTCCAGTTGCAAGTTGGTAACATATAGAAATCGAGCTACAAGTAAATTATTCCGTTTCATTTGAAGAGGACATAAATGGTCCGTGGGTAATTCGACCGTTTTTGTCAAATACCCGCATCAGGGATAACGGAAACTTCGTAGCGCTCGTAGCAGGATCCTTCGAAGTTATACTCAATATTCTCGTAGACAACATCGTAGCAAATCACAGACAGTGTATAATCATAAAATACTTATTTATGAACTTGAACCATAATAATATAAGATACCTAAATAAATTGTAGTACCTAATATGTGAAAGAATGAAAGCATAAGCAAGCATTAGAATTATATTTGCAAGTATGTATACAGATAAAATAAATACTTTTATGTACGTGCTCACGTGATTTTTTTTTCACTGCTACCAAAATGTAAATACATTTTGGATGGGTAGGTATATGAAATTCCTTCACTTCATGTACTTTCAATGAAAAAAAAACTAGTAGGTATATGCTTTGACCCATCACAACCATCTGTTCCATAAAGAAAAATTGTGTTGGTGTCCATAGGGGAGGCTGAGTGGAGTCGTGCGTGCGTTACCATCCGAGTTGTAACAGAGCCGATTTCTGGGAAATTGTTTCCACCGGTCGCATACAAATAAGCCTGAAACATTGACCTAAAGGGAATATGTAACGTCTTGCTATCATCAACAGCTTAGTAGCAACGGAATATGTCTGGGAAAAAATCGACCTTGTTACAACTTACGGTAACTCACCTCTGTTGCAACTCGACGAGGACTCCCCTACTCGAGACTTTTACGTGTCTACTAGATCAAACGATTCAGTTATCAAATTTTAGTACAATTTTGACTAATTATGGACTGAATTAACGCAATTTAAATGCAATACTAATCGAAGTACCCTTATAGTTATTGTCGAAGTACCCTTATACCTAAGTGATTATTTTACTAAACTACAAATTGCACTGGATCCTATATAGCAAGCATGGGTATAATGCATAGTACTGTGTAAATTGGATCCTATCTAGTCGTGTCCGCCAAAACGATTTATATCTTTCCGGTATATAGGGATTTGCTGCTGTGGTGAGCGAACCGAAAGCGAACATTTCAAATGTATTATGAACTTAAAGAAGAGTTAAAGCGGGTGTGCTTTTGAAGCGATCTTTTTTTATTTAATGGACATTTTGTCTCGTATTATATAATATCTAATAATTCTTCAACATTACTATTTTTACGAAGTTATTTTCAATAAACAAGGTCTTAAAAAAAATAAACTGGATCACAGATTTCGAAAGAAAAATTGTTAGACTGCCTCACAGAAAACCGGTGTGAAGCAGCTGTGCTGTGTTTCGCCGAGTGAGTGAGGGTACCGGCGGCCCATGGCGGGATAAAAGGTTAGCAGCGCACTTGTTGCATGTGTTCATGGGCGGCGGCAATTGCTTACCATCAGGTGATCCGCCTGCTCATCTGCTACCTATCACATAAAAAAAAATACGGTCCACTTCCACTGCGTGTCGGGCACACATTTATGTATTTATGTGTACATCACGGCAATACTTAATATTAGGTCCCGAACTAATTATTATAGTCCCAAAAACATGTTTAATATTTGAACATTAATTTGTGTGTAATATCCATTACCGCACATTACCGCTCTAGAAACAGTTAAGTACTCGGTTCCGTACCACAATGCGGCAGTGAGTGCGGGCGAGCCCAGCGCTCCCCAGGCGGCAAACAAAGCTGGCCTCAACCAACACACGTACTCCCCTGATTGGATCCTAACTGACCGCGTCCGACGCGATTCATTTCTCCCCCCTATCTCCAGTTTATCACAGATAATAATAAATCATAACTTTTCCAACAGCCACTACTTATTATAAGGAGAGTTCGGTGATTAGATAAATCTTTTTGTAATAGAAAATATTTTTATTACATGATTACCTACATAACAAGTCTATGTAAATATATTTTGAGAAGAGGTCGGCGTTGTTTAGTCAGGTACTACCTATTTACTTATATTATTAAGTGATTTTGTCATTAGTTTGCGTTGCTACTATACAAAACTCATGATCAACAAAACCAATTGAATACTTTCTAAGTCGGTTACCCCTAAGTTCTTATTCTAAGGGTTATCCTGCCATAAAATTAATTTTCTTAAAATAAAATTAATGATTTCTATACTTACCGGTTCTGCCAACCAATAAAACCAATTTAAAAAAACAATAAAATCTAATAAAACAGTCATTTGCCTACTCGTATGCAAAATATCATTTGTTTATGGCTGAACAAAAAATAAATTCCTTTGTTTTGAATTAAAAAAATAATGGTTTTATTTATTAATAAAATTGTGTCAATCAATAGAACGCGGGAATAAAATTTACAAAAAAAGATTTATTTATTTACGTAAGCAAGTGATTATGTGTATAAATGTATGCATATTTAATAAATATACGTGGGTGTGTAAATTACTTTTTAAAGAAATAAATATGTAAGTGGCCCGTGCTTAATTAATAGTAGAGTAGGTACCTAAGTTCTGAGAAAAAATGGTCTTCTTATAAAATTTATTTTAAACTATAATAACCCCATTTCTGATGACGTACATTATTTATTCTTCATATTTCTAAATACTTGCTAATGTTTTACTTCAAAATCATATTATTGTAAAACAATCGGGTGCCCATTTGAATTATCTGTGTGGCTGTTGTCACAACTACCCATAATTTAATCAGTTTAAATTAACAAATTGGCGTCGTACCACAGCAGCGAGACATTATGTTCTCGTGCCTAAATCAGGGAGCCTAGCTAGAGAATTAATAACTTAGCAATCTCCCGCGCCTTCTTGTTGCCAACACGAGGACGCGGTAATCAATTTACTTATCAACGACATGACAATAATCATACCTACTGAATCCTACACTAATTAACTGTTCGAGACGAAAGAAAAGAGTTTTTTTTAGATTGAAATATAAGATTTACTTACTTTCGAAAATTCCAGTTTATTGTTAATCAAAATTAGAAGGACGGGCGAGTGGTTGTACGGAGCGCGTGCGTAGTAAGTGCACAGCGGATACACTACACAGGATCCGCCGGTCATAGGTGGCCCCCCGCGACCGGGGGTCGTAGAGGCTTCTGATTAGATAAAGCGGCGCGAACATTAACTTTTTAAGCCTTTTCCAGAAACTAAGAGGCTTTGTGAGGGCGTCTCTAACTCATCAGAAATATTATAAATTATTATGCAAATAACAACCCAATCAAATAAAATGAAGTTTAGGTACAAATTGAATTCATCAAAAGGTAGGTGCATACTAAAAATAATGGCATGTATGTAATCGTATTTGTTAAAATCCATGTTTTTTTATTTCCTACAGATTGAAATTATCGAGTTTCCATTAAAAAGTGCGACGGTGTATTTTACGCATAACGTGATTTATCGTGTTACCGGGTATAACAATCAACTTTTGTTCGACGATACGTGCACAAAATTTTCTCCGTGCGACTTTTTCCCATTTTATCAGGACTCAATATACGCTAGTTATTCAAAAAATGTTTGCGAGTCTGCTACCCATACTGTCTGACAATTTCGCCGCCAAAATGGTAGGAAATTCTAAAGCATTTTTTCCAATTTATGCCAATACCATAGGCAGAAAATTCAAACTGGGAAACAGCACGAAATACTATTGCAAGCGAAGCGGTGTATCAGTAACCATATTTTCATGAAACGAAACGTGCCAAGGATAGAAAATACGAGTCGTGTTAGTCGCGTAGAAATTGTTTGAATTGTCTCATTTCAGTGATTAGGAAAAGTATTGTGGGGAATCCTGCACGTTCCAGATAGTTTAACTGTGTAACCATGATGCTCTGATGCCATGATGATGGTCTGGCCGCCTTGTCTAAAGATTGCAAAGGTCTGATGACATTGTATTTAACAAAAATAGTAAATCCTGAAACTAGTCCAAGAGCGACGGCTTTTAATGCAACTTGGAATAATACGTTGATGATGATTGGGCGGTTCAGTTTGGTCTAGTCTAGTTGATGTTGCCGATCTCTGGAAAGAGGTACCTAGTTGATCTCTGGAGAGAGGTAGTTGATGAGGAAGATCCTTAGTAGTGTCTACAGCAGGAATTCTTTGTTACAGGACGAGCTATTGAACGCGTGTGCACCGGGGCAGACGGTGCTGGAATGGTGTCCGCCGCCCGCGCGCTGCTCGCCGCCGTCACTCGAGTGCTCCTGCTGGCGGACATGGTCGTCGTCCGGCAGCTACTACTGGCTAAGGACAAGGTAGGTAGAGTGCACGTGCACCGGGACTAAAGGCCGGGTAGGTATAGGTACACTATCCACCCACAACTGCCGCTGCCACGTGGGTAGCTACTTTTATTTGTAAGGAAAGTCACGGGGCCATAGACAAAATTATAAGTATGTATTAGTCAGGAACGTTTCTTTTGCATACACATGTTGATTTTAAAGAATACAAGTATAAAGCAAGAAAGCAAATATGTGGACAGCTACAATTTCTATAAAGAAAATTGTGTTATTTTTGCTCTGTAGCAAACTAACTGTCAAATTGCACCAAAGCAACAATGATAAATGAAGGTGTCCGTTACAAGCTAGATGCTGTCTTCAAGCTAACACAATAAAAGCAGCTTCCGAAGTTTCAGACTTCGTTACAAGACCCTACTTCATGTAGTAACTTAGCACTTAGCACCTCGTAACTTAGTTGCGAGTTGACCCGAGCGCAGATGGCGCTCACTCGACCCTACACCGCGGCCCCGGATCTCACGGACACCTGAATGCACGTCAGCTTACCTAATAGAACCCTACCTACATGTGTAGGTTCCCCTAAAGTTGTCTTTGTTCCATTTTGAACATAACTTTCTTATGCTTATTTCATAAAAGTATAGTTCGCTCGTAACATCGTAAAACTACTTTACCATATTTTTTTATTGTTTAGTCAAGTATATTTTTATTTCGGCTTAGTACATTTTCTTTCCATTCACTTAAGTCACTTATTTAATAACAGTTGAAAAAGCTCGGAACTACGAGTAAAACACAATGGAAAACTTTCAATTCCGCTTTTTATGCAAAAAACTATACCAAGACATCCGCTAAAGTTTGTTCAAAAGTAGCGTTATGTCCAGGTGGCGCGTTCACTGGACCGGCTGGAGTCCGTATCGAACTTCGCGGAGTTCGTGCGCGCGTTCACGGAGTTCGGCGGCGGGATGGTGGAGCTAGCGCGGCTGACCGCGGAGCGCCGCGCGGACCTCCGCGACGAGCGGCGGAGGGCGCAGGTCGCGGCCGCGAGAAACGTGCTGGAGCGCTCCACGCTTATGCTACTTACCTCATCCAAGGTACCCCAGTTCCTACACAGATAAGCCCGAGTCAACATTAACGGAGTTCGAGCGCGCGTTCACGGAGTCGGCGGCGGGAAGCTGGAGCTAGCGCGGCTGACCGCGGAGCCGCCGCGCGGACCTCCGCGACGAGCGGCGGAGGGCGCAGGTCGCGGCCGCGAGAAACGTGCTGGAGCGCTCCACGCTTATGCTACTTACCTCATCCAAGGTAACCCAGTTCCTACCGAGAGAAGTACGAGTCAACATTAACGGAGTTCGTGCGCGCGTTCACGGAGTTCGGCGGCGGGATGGTGGAGCTAGCGCGGCTGACCGCGGAGCGCCGCGCGGACCTCCGCGACGAGCGGCGGAGGGCGCAGGTCGCGGCCGCGAGAAACGTGCTGGAGCGCTCCACGCTTATGCTACTTACCTCATCCAAGGTAACCCAGTTCCTACGCAGAGAAGTCCGAGTCAACATTAACGGAGTTCGTGCGCGCGTTCACGGAGTTCGGCGGCGGGATGGTGGAGCTAGCGCGGCTGACCGCGGAGCGCCGCGCGGACCTCCGCGACGAGCGGCGGAGGGCGCAGGTCGCGGCCGCGAGAAACGTGCTGGAGCGCTCCACGCTTATGCTACTTACCTCATCCAAGGTAACCAAGTTCTTACGCAGAGAAGTTCGAGTCAACATTGACGGAGTTCGTGCGTGTTCACGGAGTTCGGCGGCGGGATGGTGGAGCTAGCGCGGCTGACCGCGGAGCGCCGCGCGGACCTCCGCGACGAGCGGCGGAGGGTGCAGGTCGCGGCCGCGAGAAACGTGCTGGAGCGCTCCACGCTTATGCTACTTACCTCATCCAAGGTAACCCAGTTCCTAAGCAGAGAAGTTCGAGTCAAAGTTAACGGAGTTCGTGCGCGCGTTCACGGAGTTCGGCGGCGGGATGCTGGAGCTAGTGTGACTAAACGTGGAGCGGCACGGGGACCTCTTCGACGAGTGACACAGGTCGCGGCTGCGAAAGACGCACTGGAACGCTCCACGCTTATGCTACTTACCTCATCCAAGGTAAACTGAGATAGGACGCATAAGATTGTGCTCAACCATTCCCCGATCATGCTATATATCTCATTCTAGGTGAACTTCCACATAAAATCCGAAGGTAGGTATATCAACGTTTTACGAGTTGTAACTGATGAAGGTTAAACGTCAATTACGGTTAATTGTCAAGTGTGTCTCATATACTGAGATTATTAACAAAGTTATGAATGCCCATATAACGTTTCTGTCCATCTAAGTAGTTGTTTCTCGTCAAAACAGTAATTTCATGGAGCTCATTACCTAGTCTGTTCGTAAATGTTTATAGCAACCTTCGCGAAACGAAAATAAAACCTTCACGAATGCCTATTAGTGAGTGAGAGGGCATAAGAAGGAACACACATAAATCTCTATTGCGTGGTGGCTAGTATTAAATTTAACACCTTGACCTACTCAAGGGATTGTTATTAACACCAATGGATCGCAATAAATTTCCAATCCCAGTGTCCGGTGAGGGCGGCGCGTAAATTAGCCCTGTCGACCGGCCGCCCGCCGCCGCCGATCAATTATGTAGGTACCGCGACAATTCGGCCAGCCCGCCGTTGTTTGCGACAACCACGCTTTATGGAGCGGACCATCCCTCATCTTACTTTATAGCCCAAACTGTAGTAGACAAGCGTAATCAACGAGACCAAATTCATACAGGGGACCTCGCTACTCTCTCTGTCGTTTTTCCGTTTCGTAGAATAAGCCCATCCCCGACCTTACAATACAAATTACTCGTTTCGCTATACCGACGTAAGCGCAAAGATTTACGAGTAAGTAGGTAAGCTTTAATAGCACTTTTATTTCAGAGGGATTTCATAAATAGAGTGGTTTAAGTGGCCGTGCGTACGCCGCTTAAACATCCGCCCAAGAGTTGTTTTGGGGGAAGCGAAGCGACAATTTCATCTAGGTATCTTGCTTGCTAAAGTGAGCAAGAGAGCCTTAATCTTCTTAATGGGCGATGTGTTGTTCCTTTGCGAGTCGACACAGCTTACACGACAATGTGTCTTGTTCGCGTGACAGTCAAACTTGCTTGAAGTTTACAGAGAAGTTAAACAATGTTTTAACAGTTGCAGTTTGAAACTAGTCTCGTATATATAACGTTGAAGCTAGTTTTGTGTGAGCCTATCATTTTTTATAGTTTTGAAATGTTCGCTGAGGCGAGTGAACAATCGCCGTCGAGTGCAGCGGCCGCAATACGTCAAGCTTTCCGGCGCAGGCTGCGTTGCGCGCTGTGGCTTTTCCTGTCGTGTGTCACATTTTCCAAAGAGTGCTACGCCTATTCACATTCTTTTTAAACTTGCAATACTAGCGTCAAGGTCTCTCTTATAACTTTTAATGATTGATATCCCTATCGTACAGCTATAAGTGAATTAATTTAAACCTCCCCGCTTACAAATGCTATTAACAAAAACATGGAATGAATAAATTAAACGGTCTTATCTTGATCTATTTTAGTGAACCTCAAAAAGTTCGTCTAGAGGACAAACTACTGGGTTGGTAAGGTACGACGGTATTATTTACAGCTTATACTTACATTTTTCTTTTAGGGGTGAATGATAGCACGCATATGAAGCAGCTGTAATACGACAGTTCTTACGGGGCAACCTGCGTTGAATACTTAAATAAAGGGTTATATTTTACCTTACCATCCACGAATATCTTACTATTTTATATTTAAGTTCGGAACACTACTTTAAAATCAAATACCTTTTCATACAATTTCAGGGTGTCACTCCCGGTTGCATCAATATAAGTGATTGCTTTGAAACCTGGGGTACCTAAGATTGTACTATGATCCAGTAATTACAATAAAGGGTCTACCGTCTGACATTCGCCATCTTTAGACAAGGGCACCATAGCTTTGGAAACTTTCGAAACGCGCATTTCACGATCACGATTTTTTCACATGTAGATTTGAAAAATCCTCTAGTAACATGCTTATCCTCAACATACCCCACGAGTACAAAGTCGCCTAATTATCTGACTGTCACCTTCCGATCTCCAGACGTGCCTCAGACACCCCGGCAGCGCGTCGGCCCGCGAGAACCGGGACACCGTGTTCTGCCAGATGCGGCGCGCCATGGACCTCATACACTACGTGGTGCGCGACGGCCTGCCCGGCCACGAGGAACCTTCCCACGAGGTTTGATGGACTCATTACCTTACCACGCTTATAACCCAATACCGCTTACATAAAATACCTACTACCTGGAACTATCTAGATGTCACCAAAGTGTTCTAAGCATTTTCTTCACTCAAACCTTCTTGGATTTTATCGTCAAAGTTTTCGTGAAAACGATAAATTAGCCTTTCTAGGATTTTATCGCTCAAGTTTTCATGAAAACAGTGAACATGCAAGATACTTAAAAGCGATGTTGTAATCAGATCAACCGTTTGACGTAAAAGTTTAAAATTGCTTTCTTTCAAAACATTACTTTTATAAAATAAATTTAGAACTCCTCCTTTAGCTCTTCAAACTCGTAACATTTAGAAACATGAAACATCTTTTTCGTTTAAACATCCACAAAAATGTTGTTATTTTTATTGACAAAATCAGTTTAATGGTCTCAGTAAATAACAAACAACTCAAAACTTCGTACCTACAACACTATTAAAAGTAAATTTTCCAAGTAAATCAAATCGCTGCAATCGACGAGTGTAGTGCAAACGCACGAAGTGTCAGTAGCAGATTCAAACAAGTTTAACCTACATAACGGTGTCTAGCACGTTCCTAAAATACTATTAAATTTCAACAAAACCGACTACAATCTTTTTATACACGGAAATACGGAATTGTTGCGCTCCGGAGTGACTACGAAAAATGGCGACAACTTTTTGAGAATGATAAGCTACTACGACATTCGCATGAAAATGTTTGTGCATGACTGGATTTACTATCTTTGTTTCATGTGGAAATTGTCAACGATAGGCAATTCCGGACGGACTTGACAAAACTGTAAGTGTCTCATTTGCCTACGAATCCATAAAAGCTGTAGTTAGGTTTTAATAAATTAGTCGTAAGGTTACAAATTTTATTTTCCATTCAGATTCATATCATCACTGTAATGTTCATCCATTACTTTTATATTGTTGTGAAAAATTGCCTATGGCATTAAATTGTAAACATTTTTAAATAATTTGTAAATTTTTGTTGTTCATATCGAAAATTGGAAATGTCTAGGTATTCGGCAGGTGTATTTGAATTTTATGTTAAATTGTCGATTAATTAATTATCATCCGCTGTGAAAACATCAAAAGTTTAGAAATACTTTTTGTACATTGTAGGTACTACACGATTGGTTAGTCTAGAACTCGATACCCAGCATAGCTATACGTTCCTAAGTTTGTTGCCCAAAGCCTTGCCTAACTGCCGAACGCAGTTGAACGCCGCAATGTTGGCGTCTAAATCCACACTATTATCTGAGGTCAAATGCAAATTGAACATGACCAGACAATGGGAACAACAATTCGATGTGAGTTAACTGGAATTTCGATAGGCACTCACGCGCTTACATGTTACACGGCCATTGCGGACTAGATAATGGTGACTATCGATAGTACCGGCTTTAGTTAAGCCGGCATATATAATTATGCTAGTAATAAATGTGTTTCAACGATGTTTAGCTATCCATATTATACAATTACTATTCGTTCGTTGCGGTCTGTTATTCGTTCGTTGCGATCACAAAATATATAAGACTATATTTTGCCATAATAAACATGTTTAGTAAATTATTAAAATCATCGCTTGAAGCCTAAATCAAACTGTGCTTGAAGCAAATTGATTAATCGATTGAAAGGAACGTGACTTGGGATCAAAAGTATGTCAAAAGTGAGTAATGATAGAGCGAGACAAAATATGTAAGGAAAGACATCAACGCGCGCGGATTTATTAAAATAGCTTTTTTGTACTTATTACTTTTTTTTTGTTTCGGCCCTTTATAGATAGATAGCCTTTATTTATATATTACTAAAACACGATTGGTTAGTCTAGTAAAAAAAAAAATCTTGCTCGTGTTTTATAATCCCTATGTCAGTCACATGAACTAGGTAGGACTATAATTATCATACGCTAGCTACTTTAAATCACGTAAGAAGTGGCATGCGCCAAAGAAACATTCACCAACAATGGCGATTTGAAATAACATTAGCAACGTTACCAACATTACCGAAGTCGGGCATCAGAACTAATTCGTATACAAAGCGGCGCTTCTTGATAGCAAACTGAACTACGAGAGTGCGGTGAGCGGATCGTACAGCAAACACGACTTGGGGCGCGGAATACGTGTCATCGGCTGCCGAAACAACTCAGACGGGTGCCGCGCACACACCAGACATGTTAGGACGATTTATACACTTGCATTATATCAGTTAGCTTCGTTTATTCCATCAAATACTTTAGTAGGTACACTACGAGGGTTTTCCTTGAAGGTCTTAGATTCAACACAATGAAAAACAAATGACAGTAATACTGGACTAAACAGTCCCTATTATATAAGTTACTAGTAACCCGCCTTAAATTAGTTTCGAGAGCTAACTTAGACTAGTATCAAGAGATGGCGTTGGCAGTCGATTACATCGCGCAAGTGTTTCGACTTTTTGATTTATCACATTATAAAGAGTATAGATTCAAGTGTTTTAAATACCTAAGTGACTACATGTTATCCTAAAATATCAATAACTTAGGCAGTTATTGATTTTCGGATTGAAAGGAGAACAATCTATCTAGTAGGTGATATAGGTGTTATTTTGTCTAGTCCTTGTTGACTGTGTTAAATGCTGGGTGCAGATTTTGCAAAGCTAAAAAGCTAAACTTCAATCACCTTTAAAAAAGCAGGTCTAAAAGAGAAATTCAGTACAAAAATGCAGTAAATGAAGAGTAATTTTTCACACGACACAGCAATATCCGTTACATGTTCCCGTACTTGTAAACCGTCCCGGGGTGGCGAGCGCTTTGAACAGAT
Source organism: Cnaphalocrocis medinalis (assembly GCA_014851415.1). Taxonomy (NCBI): domain Eukaryota; kingdom Metazoa; phylum Arthropoda; class Insecta; order Lepidoptera; family Crambidae; genus Cnaphalocrocis; species Cnaphalocrocis medinalis. The sequence goes on along the minus strand of CM026275.1, from coordinate 10,444,196 downwards.
GCAACACTATCACGTTCACCAGGCTCCTATAACGAGCACCTACTCCGCCGTAATATAAAGTTAAATATTTTTAACTAGAGCTGCGGAGAATACTAATTCCCGGGGCAAATGGGACGCGTCCCGGCCTCGGGAGTGTTGCAAGTGCACCGCTGTGCATTTTTATGGAAATCGCTCAGCTTCTTTGGTATCGATGGTAAAGTGCGGAATCGCTAAGTATTTCTTTACAGAGAATAGTGAATCTTAAGTGAAGCACCCTTTTTCACTTAAGATTCACTATAAGACGAGAATTTTACAAGAAAATTTAAATATATTAAGGTTCACAACTTTCTTTTTATGTGTTGGTTGGAGTTATGAATACGTAGGTACTTATTACTTATATGACCAAATAGTTTTTCTTTCTTACATTGTTAGATTATGCATAGATATGATGTAGCCCAGAAGACATGAAATGCGAACAATCGTATAACACAATTGGTACCTTATTGTTGCCTACAAAGAAAAAAGTAATATAAAATCGTAACACGTATTTGCCGTAACTTGTCCCTTATGACTTAATATCCATAATAGGGTGGAACCCACAAAGAGAACATGAATATGACTGGATTCACTACACGTTAGTCGTTAAATTTACATTATTAATAGCAAACACGCTAATAGTAGGTACACAAGACCGAAACAAATCCATGCATAAGATCATTATGTTACATGTCTACATAATTAACGTCGAAGACGGGAACGAGTTTTACCCAGTTTTACATATGTATGTACGTATTGTATGTACATACTTACGGAGCTATTACATATCTACTATGCTAGGGGAGGAGGGGAGACATGAGACGCTGGAGTGGTTTCCGAGATACGCCACCGGAAGTACACGTGCCTACACGCGCTAGAGATACCCCCACACTTACGTGTCGATGTTTTAAGATCCTTTGTTGACGAACAAAAGGGTTAGATTAGAGTGCAAAAAAACTGAATACGGAGGCAACATTTTTAGGCAGAGCGGTTTAAACATGACAGAGTTTTGTATTAAGGTGAAGGTGATGAATTTCTTATTTACTTAAGTAGGATTATGTATCCATTAGTTGTTTATGTTATGTTACAAGCTAAGTTATATGAAACATTTTAACATCTACGAAAAAAATAGAAAATACGTATTACTCGTATTCACCTATGCAAATAAATAAATTTTAATAATCCTGACAAATTACATCCCTTCGCAAAACATAAAAGATGGTTTAACCCCTAAAGGTGGAATGTCTGTGGCACGTGAAAAACGATCGCTATGTTTTTGTTTCGTGGTAAAGAAAAATTGTATCGATAAATTTTCCGTCCTGCCAGCTTGTTGAGGCTCAGATATGGATCATGGCGTTATCGCGATGGGCAACTTCTAGATACACCCGCTGCTAACGTATTACGAGTAACATGTTCTCGACATAGGTTATCATTTAATAACGTAAATAACCTTAAGCCTGCACATTCAACCCAGCCGGGCACAAATGCGAAGGCCCTTCGCAACCAGGAATCGACAAGATCAATAAGCCTTTATGAGGTCTTTAATTATTAAACGGATCTGAAATTACATGTGCATATTTTACGATAGGGTCAGATTAATCTATATGAAACTTAAAGCACCCTGTTCTATTTAATATTCTGATAGATTCGGCGGAGTCAGCGTAAGTATAACTTTAATAACCAATCTCTATTAGTTCTACCCTGTCTCTTGTAACCTTTGTACTAGATTTCCTTCAACCCTCGACTTTAGTGACTGTCTCTACCTGTCTCGATATTGGTCAATGCATAAACACAACTTTTCTTTTCTTGTAGTTGCAACCTTTCTCGGATAGTCATGAACAGGTACAAAGTAATCAGTGTAGGTAGAAGAGTGCCTTCCAGTTTTTAATCTGAAAGTATGCATTTGTTTATTGTACATAAAATCTAGAGTACTATGCTTCAGTTCAATTATAGAATGTGTACTGCTTCCTCATACATTTGGATGTTCGTAAAATAAACATTTCCTCCATTTTAATTTTATTATTTTAGCAAATCTGTATTTTTACAACTCCTGGCCTTAGTAGAAAAAACGGTATGAGGGAGCATTTTTCTATGTTTTCTAAATCGCACTTATTACATGTTTTTAGCGTTAGTTCCCAGTATAATAGCGCAAAACCGACGTAATTGACGCTAGGTACGTTTTCCTCTCACAATTTTGCTACTAATCACGCTCAAAATTGCTTAGGTTGGCCTACCTAGCTAAGCTTCATGCTAAAGAAATAAACCTGATTAATGGAAAGAACATTTTACGCACTAGAGATTTTTCCTTAACGCACAGGCTAAGCTTAACCACACAAAAGTATTGGTGAGTAAAAGTTAAAATTGATATTTAATAACTTGTAGGTATAAAACAGTGCTTCTTGGCAACTAGACAATTTATTCCGATTGGTCCAGCTCACTTACTGAGAGTTTTGTTTTTAATTAGTTTTTCTCTTCTTCTTTGTTCGCACCATATTATTCTCCCGTGTCATATTGCGTCAAACAATGGCAGCTTTCGTGAATGATGAAAGCGTGTTTATGTTTGTTGGGGTTGTTTGGTGACAGTTCGCGTGGTGTTTGCAGGCTGCGCAATGGGAAGCAGGAACGGCGCTGGGGGCGCTGCGGGGCCTGACGGCGCAGGTGCGGGCGGCGCGCGCGCGCGGCGGCGCCGACGCCGTCCGCCGCCGCGCGCTCGCCGGCACCCTCCGAGCCCTCGTCGAGAGGACGCACGACTTCACCGACTCCGCCTACACCTCTCACGAACATAGACAGAAAATTCTGGCGCTCGCCGAGAGGATAGCGTACGAGTTGGAGAGGCTAGTCGCTGTAGCCGTGTCCATGGTGAGATATTACGTCAGAGGTATCCTGCGTTATATTGATTAATTTATTTTATTTCAACTTTCCACAGGACTTATCTGTTAAGTTCATCATCTTTCTTCATAAGAGCAATCATCCCTCAGTTTGAAAAGAGGAATGTACTTAATTTATCACAGTCTTCTTATCGTTCAGTCCCGCTTTCGGTCCCAAGCTGTCGCTTCGGAGCGGATGAATAGAATAACCTCATTTGCATAAAATATGAGGGATCTACTTGTAAATATCTAATTTTTGTCGTATAGACAAGTGTTGCGTTACGTTACGTACATTCATAAACTTGTTCACATCAGCGTTTTCCATGACCTCTTACGCCATGTTCTAAAAGAGTCTGGGGTAACATAGGAGGAGCAAGGGCCGGTGGGCGCCGGCGCAGCGTTAGAGAGCGCATGCGCCGGCGCCAACAGCGCGGCGCAGGAGCTGGAGCGCGCGCTGGTGGCGGCGGCGCGCGACCAGGCGCGGGACCTGGCGCCGCTCGCCGACGAGGCGCGCCGCCTCGCCACCGACCTCGCGCACATAGGTAACCTACGACGGAAAATAGGTACAGCGGTGCGCGTATACGGAGCGAACTGATTGCGCCCTGGACGACCGGGGGTGGCCAGATGTCCGGGGTAGCCGGACGCCGAGGCCGATTCCGTAGCGTTCGAACTTTTCTGCTTTTATAGTCTGTTAGTCTGTTAATCAGGCTTCGTAATTCACCGTGGAAACTTCCTGATTTACCCAAAAAAAAAACAAAAAAGTAAATCAATGCTCTTGTCCTATACTATAATGGATCTGAATATTGTTATTATGGATCTGAATAACTGATTTACTTTTAATTTTTTTTGAACCACTCAAGAAAGTTCCATGAATGATGAAAATGCTGGATTGATATTGGCAATGTTACGTAAAAAATATTGCAATAAAATGGTTTACTCTTTAATACAGGGTGTATCTGTGAACATTTATATCCCTTTTACTACGTGTTCTACCAACCATTCTGAACAACATTTGTTCTATGACTTTTTAAAATTTGCATAAAAAAATTTCAACTTTCTATACAAAGTCGGTCACGTGACTTGGTCATTTTGTATGGAGAGTCGAAAATTTTTTCAAAGAATTTGGAAAAGTTGTTGAACAAATGTTGTTCAGAATGGTTGATAGAACACGTGGTTAAAGGGATGTAAATGTTCACAGATACACCCTGTATACGAAGCCGTGATAATTATGAGCACGTTAATATGAAAACTAGGATGTGCGATTTTTTTGACGCCATAAATAAGCAGCACAGATCGAGCGTTTTAGGTATAGACCTCAACAAAGATCGCGCCCTTCAAGTAAATGTACCTAAAGACGTGACGTAGACGAGATCCTCGTCTCGTGGCTCACTGATCAATCTCCTTCCTATATATGCACACGTTTTATTAATTTCCTGAGCGGTCACCTCTGTCACGTTGCTGTCTCGTCTTCGTAGCGTTTCACTTAGTCTGCTTTTCACTATTTTTCACTGATTGCCTATCTTTATCGAGTTCTTATGCTTTAATCTGGCAACCCTTACCGCGATAGAAGAATCACTAGACCATTAAAATTCATCAAATAAATCGATAAAAAGTCATTAAAAATACTAACTATACCAAATATACTATCGGAGAATCATGGACAACCAAGACGCATGAATGTTCGCTCCCTATAAACCACCATATCGAAGATAAGAAAAAAAAATACGTTAGCTCTAAACTATCTTGATACGTTACTAAACGAGCGTCTATTTCTAGCTAGTTCCTGTGGTGAGAGAGAATCAGAGAGACTGCACCAAATAGCCAGCCGGCTCCACGAACAATTAGATCACATAATAGAGGTAAGCAAGACTAATTGCAAACTGTTCTACTTTTCTACTGAGTTCCATTGTCAGGTGTTGCATCGCAACTGAAAATTGCAGATCGTGATTAATGTCCTGGAAGAAAGCCGGCGTGAAGCCCCTACTTCATCTCTGTAGGGAATTACGAACTTCATAGTTGAAAACACTAATGCTGAAGAATCGTTTTTGAACACAATGTGATGTACCTACGACTATTCTGTCCCTCTACTAGACACTGGCTTTTCCCGGTCGGAGAGCGACGACCCATAAAGTGGAGTCAGTTGTCCGCAACGCGACGTTTAGCTACATTCTTGGAACTAGTTGATTTTCCGTCAATCGTATTTCATTTTCCACACGAAGGCGTTTAGGTTCGCCTCGCCTGATTGCTGACGACTCATGAATATCCGGAACGCAATAAATCTTGATGCTTACAAGGCAAAGTGAATAAGCATCTTTGGTAAGCCGGGTTTCGAGTCGGATGTGTGTTAGATATAATGTACGAGTATAAATTATAACGAAATATTATCTTTTAATAGTCGTTCTCATCCAAAGCAACAGTTGGGAGGTTCAATGGGAAGAGAAGTTACAATGAAAAACTGATGCTACACTTCCCACTTCTACATTTATTTTATATCCCAAATCACAACGATCCCAGCAGTTTATTTATTAGAGTTTGAAGATATTTTTCTATTGTTAATAATGGAACAAGGCTGATGTAGGCCAGCATACGCACTTTATGAACTAACAATAATATAACGTTGTTAAACTTTCCAGGTATGCAAATTACTAAGGCACATAGCAATGTCTGAAACTTTACAAGTGAGCGCAAAATTCGCGGAGATCAACCTAAGGATATACGGGCCGCAAGTAGTGACGGCGGCGCGGACGCTGGCCGCGCACCCGGGCAGCGCGGCGGCGCGGGAGAACCTCGACGTGTTCGTGGACATGTGGGCGTGGCTGCTGGCCGACGCCGCGCGCCTGGCCCGCGAGCTGCTGGACCTCACCGACGACCGGCCCGACAAGCAGCAGTACAGCAGTCTGCCCAGACCTGGTGTAAGTGTCTCCACTGAACCAGCCACTGGTCCCCTAGCCAACAACCTCGACGTGTTCGTGGACATGTGGGCGTGGCTGCTGGCCGACGCCGCGCGCCTGGCCCGCGAGCTGCTGGACCTCACCGACGACCGGCCCGACAAGCAGCAGTACAGCAGCCTGCCCAGACCTGGTGTAAGTGTCTCCACTGAACCAGCCACTGGTCCCCTAGCCAACAACCTCGACGTGTTCGTGGACATGTGGGCGTGGCTGCTGGCCGACGCCGCGCGCCTGGCCCGCGAGCTGCTGGACCTCACCGACGACCGGCCCGACAAGCAGCAGTACAGCAGCCTGCCCAGACCTGGTGTAAGTGTCTCCCACTGAACCAGCCACTGGTCCCTAACCAACAACCTCGACGTGTTCGTGGACATGTGGGCGTGGCTGCTGGCCGACGCCGCGCGCCTGGCCCGCGAGCTGCTGGACCTCACCGACGACCGGCCCGACAAGCAGCAGTACAGCAGCCTGCCCAGACCTGGTGTAAGTCTCCCCACTGAACCAGCCACTGGTCCCCTAGCCAACAACCTCGACGTGTTCGTGGACATGTGGGCGTGGCTGCTGGCCGACGCCGCGCGCCTGGCCCGCGAGCTGCTGGCTCTCACCGACGACCGGACCCGACAAGCAGCAGTACAGCAGTCTGCCCAGACCTGGGGTAAGTCTCTACACCACTCGAAACTAGACTGTACCACTAGACATTTTCGTATTATCGTATCTATACAATTTATAAATTAATTAATTGCAAAGGCAACGTCAAGGCTTATAGATAAACCAAAAAGGCGAAACACTCACTTGCGTGATGCAGGCAACTCCCAGCGCTATCTATTAGTATTGATATAAGTTAAGTCCCGAAATTAAGTGAGGTTACAAGTTTAAATTACAAAATCTTGAATAGATTTTAACAATGAAAATTTAAGAAAAAAATTATTCCTTTTTACAGAAACACGGTACGACAAGTAAACCGTTGAAAGCGGTGCGACTGGACTCCGACGAGCAGGCGAAGATTGCGAAGTCGGGTCTGGAAATGAAAATGATGTCCTCTGAGATGGACGCAGAGACTGAGAAGTGGCAGGGTGCTGCTGCTGACGAAAACAACGATATCGTGAAGAGGTAATCATTATCTTGTTCACCTATTCAAAAAAATGTAGAGACAGCATTAAACAAACATACTTCTTTTCTCATTTTCAGGGCAAAAAATATGTCTTCCATGGCTTTCGCTATGTATCAGTTTACAAAAGGCGAGGGCCGATTAAATACTACGCAGGACCTCTTCACACAAGCGGAATATTTTGCAGAAGAAGCGAATAGACTTTATAAAATAGTACGACAGTTTTCTTATCAGGTACAGATCTTTAAATTGTTTCTCTGTTACTTAAATATGGTTAAAATTAAGATCGTATTAGTAAATGTATGTGTTGTAATTTTCAGGTGCCTGCCGGAACGACGAAAAAAGAGCTGCTAGAACATCTGGATAAAGTACCCACGTATGTTCAGCAGCTGCAGTTCACGGTAAAAGAGCCGACGGTGGGGCGCGCAGCCACCTTCAGCAAAGTGGACAACGTCATCCAGGAGACCAAACACCTCATGAACGTCATAAGCAAAGTCGTTACCACGTGTTTCGACTGCGCGAACAAGGTGACCAATCAAACCTTTTTCCCTTCAAATGCATTTTTTAAATTATTACGACCTTTTGAGCAACACAGTCGCACATTTTGAAAGATTAGTGATTTTGTCTATAGGATTCATAAAGATGTTAGTGCATTGGAACATAATGTTCCATAGGTACCTTTGCCGTGGGAGGCCAGTGTGGGAGTGGTTAAAAGGCACCAGAGTGTTGCACCTGTTAAGTACTTTACAGAATCTCTATTTCATTCGTGACTGTTAGACTTTCGGGAAACGGCCGAAACAGTGTGATTACAGTTAAGAGATTTATTCTTGGTTGAATAAGTTTGACTTGAATACCTTGAGTAAATTTATACTTTATAGTATGTGCAATAAATGAATACATTAGAACACAGACGGTTAATTTATCAAATGGTTAAAATTGAATATAAAACAATCAATAATAAATCTCCTTAGTTCTTTAGATACTAGTTTGACATAGTATAGAGATATTGAAGTACAGAAGATTCCCATTTTGTTTACAATATGTTTTATTTATTATTTTATTTCTGTTTTCCCATTCGCCACGCGCCGGGTGATTCCGCTCCAGGGTCTTATACCGCTGGAGAAAGCGATAAACAAATCCTCAGCGAATACAAGGGACGACTCGGTCTGTCTCCGTGTTGCATTATAACATACCCGATATTCATGTCCTCTCGTACTTCTGTGTGTACCTGTGTATGTAGACGCATGTTCTGTGTTATCATGCTCATCATTGAGAGCTCATATCTTAGATCAACGTTAACGCTAAATTTTATTGTTAAGTTTTACTAAAGTTAAACCGCAACGACCCGAAGTAAGCTAGGAAGTTTTATAATTTGCTAAATTGAGTTCAAAGTTTAACTCTCCATCTTTTTGCGGGGTTGAAGGGTGTGTTGTAAACATTTTTGTTTTGTTCTTTTACTATTACGTTTTACTTTATTTCCTATTTCCAGTATTCCCTGTGTATGCCTGAGAGAGTTCCAATGCATTGGAAGCCAAATTTACGAAAAGCATCCACATTTAAGAGTGAAAATAGTGTATTGAATGGTTGAAGTAGGTACAAATTGTCGATTCGAAATTGTGATTATTTGTGATTGTAACTAACATTTCAGTTTTGTTCACAATTCAAACTGAAAAACTCTACTAAAACTGTGGTTTACTAAAGATTAGCGTAGAATTGTTTGGTGGTGTATCCCATAGCTAATTTTTGAATGTTGTTGATGTGATGTTGCAATGAATTTTATCTAGTTTAGCATCTGTGTGGTATTTAATCATCGGTCTTAAAGTTTATAAAACATAATAATTATAAGCTTTAAGCACGTACTACATCTCTTTTTTGGTGTTAAGCTAGAATTTACATTACTAACTACCAATTCGAGCGAAACTGATCAATATTTCAAAGAATCGAATCGATCTACGACCGTGATCAGCCGATCGTAAGCCGCTTTGCATACCCAAGTAACGAGTCGCGTGCATGGTGTTCCCGTCATTTCATTGGGTTCCTAGGCGTTGCGTAGATTCCGAAAACTGACCTCGGATTCGGCAACAGCAGTTTCAAACGCTAAAGTTCAATGGAGCAGAACATTTTCCAAGTTTTGAAAGCGTGCGCTTATCGAATCCGAGTCTCGGAGTGGGGTGCGGGCTCGGCGTGGGCTCTAACATGCGTTGTGTGTGCAGTACAAGCTGGACTTCACGGGGCTGTCGGCGGGCGGGGCGGGCGCGGGCGCGGGGCGCGGCGCGGCGCGCGACGAGGACATGGGCGGCGTGGGCGGCGACGCCAAGCCCGGCGGCAGCTCCTCCGACACGGCCATGTGACAGTACGGCATGGGCCGGCGCGGCAAGGGCGACGCGCGCCGGACCAGGGTCAGCTTCCTCTTGTTTTAAGGACTTAAACGTCCCCGAAACGACCGTCGCCTGCTCGGGGGCCGAGCGGCCCCGCGCGTGCATGACTCCGGGCGCCTCCGTCGAAGTCGCTCTAGTGTTCCGAGTACAACATTTGCCTCCTAAATATTGTTATTGTTATAGACACCTAGTTGTCGTGATCATTAAATATTTTTATAAGATCGTTTTATATACAGGTTATGTAATTTATTTTTGAGATTACATAATTTGTGCGGGAAGACGATTTATTTTAATGGGCCTTAGACGATAGGGTATCATGAAAGACAACGAATAACCTCGTCGCGAAGTCATGTACGTGTGGGGCGTTCGTCCCGGGAACCACCCGCACCGCGACGCGTCGGCGGACGCGACGTGCGCGGATGCGTGTGGTGCCCTCAACCGACTCCTTTGGCTGACAAACTATCGAACATACTTGCATAAACGTTTGCAGATGTTAGGTGGATTGTGGCTTCTTAGATATTAAGATGGACAGTACGATATACAAACTAAGTTTCAAAGCAGCACTTGCGACACACAAACGCGCCTGGTAGCGGGCGCTACTTTCTGAACTTAGATCTCTTCCTATTTTACTACTTAATTAGATCGCAAGCGTGCGTACGCGACGCATTTGGCTGTGGGTCTTAATAAATCTACTGTTGTTTAATGTAATAACTTGTTACTACTTAGAATTCTAATGTTAACATCACATGTCATACTTTCTTATTCGACTTATCTGTAATACTAGAATAGAAAAGGCATACGCAAGCAGTTGTTGCAATTACAAAATTTGCCTCGATTATAACAATTTGTGATCAATAATAAAATTAAGAAAAGATTGAAATCGTACAATAAATACTTGTTACACTTTCATAATGTTACACATTGTTACATATAATACGTAAACAACAACACAAAGAAGCCTATTTTTTTTAATTTTCCCTTTCTCGACCTATTTGTGTAAGTGAACCTTGTACCTATTTATCGAGTACCTAACTGTTAACCTGTCTACCCGCTTTGTCGCTTGTCTCTCGCACTCTGCACATTCCGTGGTCCTGTTGCACATTGTTTTCCGTTCTGCACGTTTCGCTTCCTACACTTGATTTTGCATCGATGGCGACCATTTTTTACAATACATGCTACTTCTACTACATTCTACTTCATAACCACACGTTACTCTGCATTCGATGTTATGGCATTACTTAGTCGTTTCTCTTTCAACGAGTTCGTGTAAATATATTTAGAAAACGGTTAAAATATTCGAGTTGCCCGGCGGCAAGTTGCATGATTGTGAATCGAAACAATAGATGTGTGTTGCATGTGTGTACGTGATTATCGTAATGGATGTCGTACTTCATCTTTCTGAGGGGGAAGATGTTTAACGTTAAGATGAGGGAACTTGACTCTGGTGGCTGCCTGGCAGCACCCAGTCGCCCGAGAAACGCTCAGTGTTATATAGACGAGCCCGGCGCGCCCGCGGCGGCCGCCGGCCCTTGTTGCATGCCTCTCTCACCGCGGACCGTATCTAGGAGCACTACAACCAACAAGGTTGATTGGTGTAATAAATAACATGTCGAAACCGACAGAATTGACAAAATATTTTTATAAATACTAATCGAATATATAGTGGAAACCAATCTAGTAACGTAAAGAGATATTATACATAGTGTAGGTTAACGACAACTGACAAAATTATAGCCTCACCTAGTTACGGTCCCTCGCGCCGCTGGCTGTTGTCTTGTTCGCTCTCATATCACGCGGCATGTCGCATCACCGAGCATATCTGCAACTTCGATACAAATCCATTATGGCAATAAGGAACATATCAGATAAAGTAGGTTTATTAAGTAATTGTTACTGCTGCAGACAGAGACGACGAAGTCGTTATTTAGTGTTTAAGTATTGTTAAGCGACAGTCGAACGTGCCTCTTACAGAATATGTAATATTGTATTGTTGTCATATTAGTAGGTGAAGATCATGGTGTCCTCTAGTATGCTACAGCTTCAAGAATCGGCTCCTATATCATTAGTACCTAAAATAGGATGTGTTAGAGTAAACTGCTAGTCACATAGTCCCGCGGGTATCTCAGGGTCCTGTTCCTCACGTGTGCGTAGGCAGTACTTACGTCAGCTGTCAATTATTACCTGGGCATGTGTCCCGCGCTTGCACGGCCCGCCGCGGCCGGCGCGGGCCGCCTCGCTCTCCGGTCTATATAACACTGCTTGTTTCACTGAAGGTACTTCTAGCGTTTACCTATCCTTCAAGTCTAATTCTGTGGACGATGTTGGCTTTTGTTTTATATTTGTGAAAATTGTTAAACTTACTACTTCTTAACGACTACTTTAAACTTGTTTATTGCCTTCTTAATTTTATTGTAATGTATTTAGATTACTCTTAGATAAGTCCGTTTCAATTCTATTATGATGAGAAATTAGGCTAGTTACTCACTAACAATATTTGACTAATGTAAAGAGCTTGATAAAGCTTTATATTGAAGTGTTGTGAATCGAACTTTGTGGCCACGTAACATTAGATTCCAAGTTTAGCATAAATTGCTTTGACTGTTAATACCAATTAAGTTTAATAAGATTTTTCACACACTACAGTGGATATACGATTTTATTATCTATTCGTGTAGCTGTTACTGCAGCTGTTAACTTACTGTCATCTACTCTACTTTGTCACAGATCTTTATATTTGCTTATATTACCTATTACTGTTTGCTCTTTGAATATTTCCTAACCTTATTGTAAAAATACTTAAAAATGCAAAACGTGCACTTAGCGCTAACTTTTCTCCAGTGGTCTCTTTTTACTAATTTCAGTGAAAAGCACGAGTTTAAAAGCTTCGCTAGTTTCTCACGCGTCTGTCGAGTCTTGACACCACATTTGACGTTCTCTTTAACACAAGTTACTAAATTAAATTCTTAATCTGATACAATTTAACTGCTTGTATTACATACAAAGCACAGAAAATTCACCTTGAATTGTGCCAAAACAATTCCACGTACTTAACTTTATGAAATAGAGTAAGTTCATAATAAATAAACCTAATAACTATTTACTAAGTATATCGTGTTAATATTGCATAATTTGCTTAATAATATTCACGTAAGACACGCGACGCAACGATATTGCATTTAAATATTGCATCGCTGTAACAAAGTTAAGATACCTGACGACAACTATGAATCAGCCTGTATATTTTAAAGTTGGGGTATGTAGAACATTTATCTATTACAATAGCTGTGCCGAGGTGCCTACAGCGTAGTGTTAATATATCAAAATCACAAAATAATCGCGTTCTGGCTAGATGCTACGTTAAGCGAATCGCGCGTATTCAGCCTCACGAGTGTATACAGTTGATACATGTAAGGAACCTACCTACACAATGTTTTAAAACTAATAACTTAAGCCTTTCAAGTCTACCAATACAAGGTATTCACTGAAGTTACGTTAAAACCAATGCGACCAAAAGAAAGCAATAAACTTATACCTATGATTTTGCAACAGTATACACTCTTGTAGATTGTTTCAACACAATATGACTTCCATTGCAATAAAAATCCATAATTTATTGGTTAGTGTATAGTGATTAGAGTATTACAGTGATTTGTGATATTACAAATACTTATTGAGATTTTAGTACAGCGTCCTTATAATTTCAGAATTTTAATAGTAGGATAACGTTAGAGGGTCACGACAAGAACACCAATAATAGTACCATTAATACTAATAAAATACTTAATAACTAGATATATTATAGTAGAAAAGGCAAAGCTCGCGAACGGACCGAAGGAAACGCGGTGGCTCCAATTTTTTCACACTTCTTTATATTCTTGTGATCTCCTTCACTCGTTAATATTTATAAAACATTATTTTACATGGAAATTATATAAAGTAAATGTTTCAAATATAATTTCAATTCTGTATTGGAAATAAAAAAGAGAAGTTCCATTATTTGGCAGCAATAATTAAAAAGCTTGTTAACACATTATCCGCATATCAAACTTATAGAAGTTGTAGATAATAATTGCCTGAAGGCGAGCTTCCCACTAACTACGTGTACTAATAGTACAAAACGTATTTCTCAGTCTTTCCCTATTTACCCACGCGTGGTAAAGATTGGGTGAAATGAAGTCGGAAAGTAAATGAACCAAAATGTAGTACGTTTATATTTAGCCTAATGCAGATACGCTGTAATCGAGGTGCAAAATACCTACGTATAATAATAATTATATTTTTATTGTCTCTACATGTGTAATGTGTAAATGATTGTAACCCTGAAGGAGTAAAACCCCGCTAAATGATTAGAGTGTAAATAAAATTACTTTTGATAGAGTATTGATTCAGAAAGATCTTAGTTAAATCACGTGTCGTCGAATATTTTAAATCAATTTAATATTAATTTATGTGTATATTAAAGAATAAAGATTGTATTGTCGAGAAACTGTTGTGATTGTTATAATAATAATATATTTGAAGTTGCATTTTCATTGAAATAATTAAGTAGAAGTATATTTTCCATAGTGCTGCCAAAGATTATTAATATAATACCTAGTTGTAGCTGTTGTTTACATAACAGAATATTTTGAGGTTGTTCGTGAATTTATGGATTGTATTTTGATGTGACAGACGAATGTATAACACTGTGTACGTGATCTAATAAATCACCAAATAAAAGGAATTCATACGAGACCCGTATTTTATTTAAAATGCAACCATTAGTTATCTGAAATAAAACAAGCCAATCCTATATATTACGTATTTATTTATATTCAAAGGTACAATATATTACATCGTCTGAACTTCATTGCTCACCCATCATACATCACATATCCATTGTAATGACTAAGCAAATGATCTGTATGGTAAAGTGGGCCGCGACCCTACACAAAATACAAAATTAAGCATAATCTTACCACCTAAACTCCTAACTTTAATGCGGAAGTCAATACTGTAGTGTAGGAAATAATACAAATTTAACCACGGCATGCTGATTAAACAAAGATTATGCATGTCTCATAAATTACATACTTATTAATGGTGTAACTTGTATATAAATCTGTTTCATATAATCATAATTACTAAACGAAAATATTTACATAAATAAGGGAGTAATTTAATGATAAGAGGAAGATAATGTTGTGTGTGCATTGTAAGAAATAACAATAATTAATATCTACCTACATAATATTTTATTACAAATGTGATTTTACTTTGTAATCATTGTTCCAAGCGTCTTAAATTTACAAGACGAGTTTTGCGAGTACCTTTTCGAGGTAAGTTAAAAACAGTATAATATAATAATAATGAGTAACATATTAAGTAACGTTAGGGGTCCAAGTAACACCTTTTTAAAAATAGTAAACTATTCAGATAAAAAAAATGGTATGTATAGAAAGAGTTTATGTCAAATGGTGAGTAACAAAGCATTCGCGACAATGAATTTTGTTGGTGAGCCATCCTTGGTTCATCCCCTTATACATAAGAAATGCTAAAACCTAGCTATGGCTAGAGTTCTATGTCACAACTGAACTATGAGCATATTTAGTATCACTAAGCACGATATCCAATGACATGCGTCGCGTCACGTAGCGAATTACGCTATCGATAGTGAAAGGCAATTGGCGAAAAATACTTTAGAATTTTTGCTATAAAAAATCTAGTATGTTTTGCACAACAATCTACATAGCCGCAGCTCGACTACGTAACAGACGCCATACGAATCCAAGTTATCCGAATGCACCGATTTAAGCCAAATTGTATTTATTAATTTTAATTTTTAATGATACAGAAGTAAAAAATATTTCTTATCTAATTTCACATTAAAATTTAGAATGGTGTAGTCCTAATTAATCTCAAATGACTACGTTTAGTTTGTTAACATCTCTACTTATAAATATAACAATATGGAAAAATGTAGCTGTATATTTAAAACATTATTTTGCAAAAATGACTATGCTATATTTATCAGTAAAGATTTTAGTACCTATTTTTATTTCACAATGAATTTGAGCTGGATAAATCACGTCGCTGTCACTTTTTCGATAACTATATTTGTAGATAGGTCTCCATCAATACATAGGTATCCATGAATGATATATCCGACACCCGAGGTGGATTGAAGCAGACTGTCATTACAAGCTATTTGGCATCTTCTTGGACGTAAACGTCTAATCATCTCATAAGCTGAATTATGTTTGTGCTATATTATGTTGATTACTTTTAAACCGCTAATATTTAAATAAAAATAATAAATACCAGTATAAAACATGTTTTAAAAAACTTTTTGGAAACATAAGTTGTATAAAATTAGGCCTCACTTATCCATAATAAATGCTTTGTCATGGAAAAAACCTTATAAATAAATACATAAAAAGTAATCTCGCCTAAAATCTTTTAAATTATGTTGCCATAATATGAGACAGTTTCATGTTCTGTAGTCTTTTATTAATCGTTGTTCCATTATGCTAGTTAACTATAGAACTATAACTCGCTAAACTAGTGTGGTGCGTTGTGTTCGGACTTCCGTTCAAATTATATTGCTATTCCCGTTGCAACACTCTTAAAAGACCAATCTGAAAATTACACAATTCAAGTTCGTAATCTGATAATACAAACAAACACTAAAGTGTTGTTTAAAGGAAGAGAGAGTAGTTAATAGAAAGTTGTCATCACGCTTAATGCATAAACATTAATTTGTTACGGATATTTACAACCTACGTGTCAGTTACCTTATTCCAAATAATGTTATTCATCTCACTAATAACATACAAATTTTGATGTGTCAAGGCTGTCTAACAGAGTAATAAAGACTTAAGGCCTTGATAACAATATAGAATAGTATATAATCTAAGTTTAGTAAAAGTATTATGCTTTCCAAGAACTAGAAAAATGTACCTAATTGAGTAATTTGTAAATATTTATTAGCTGATATAATAGTCTAAACTACTGTCAGACAGCCATAACACATTGTGACGTAAACACTGATGTGAGCACACAGTTGCTGTACACAAAATTTAAAGCAATACCTGACATAACAATGTATACTCGACAAACAATTAGTGTACACGACAGTAGCCACACGAGTCACAACATTGAAAATGGCACTATATCCCAGAGTTAGGCATATAAATTAATAAAAAAAAATCCTATCTCAAGACAATCTCATTAGCATCAAAACTGCTAGAATGGTAAATACAATTCCATGTACGCCACGAAACCTATGTTTCTCAACAAATTTCGAATACGATATGTAGAATACCGGAAGAAATATCTCAACTAGTGTACTGTAATTGAAATACAATAGTCTCATTAAAATTCTGAACGTAATATACATTAACAGGACGTGAAAATATTGCATTTCGAAATTTAGGTTCAAGTAACATAGGTGCTTACATTTAGTGAGTACTTCTGATTTAGTGGCCGCGCTGCGAGAACGTGTTCGTAATGCAAGAGTATCGCTGGGGCACGAGCGCGGGCAGCGGCCGCACGTTGTCGCAGGCGGCCGCGCGGGTTAGTCACGCGGTACGGTGGGCGAGGCCGGCGATCACTCGCGTTTAGAACAAACCTTTCTTTTTCTTATCCTTCTTTTCTTTGCCATCCACGGTCCTGTAAAACAATATTCGTAAATTGAACACAAACGAAAATATTCTAGATATAATATAAATTTTTGGATGGTTAATTATAATTATTGGACACCACCGTGAATACTTAACTCGGAAGTTCACGACTTCACAGAATAACAAAAACTAACAATCCCCCTCGCCATCTCCTCCCGGGACCTATCGCACAAGATGGTATGGCGCCACTGCCACTTATGTCATAGGGCGCGGTAACGCCATCCTAACTACATAATATTATAAATACGAAAGTAACTCCATCTGTCTGTCTGTCTGTTACTCTTTCATGCCAAAATTATTGAACGGATTACGGAACGGATTTTAATGAAATTTGGTATAAAGATGGTCTAGAACCTGAGAAAGAACATAGGCTACTTTTTATAGCCTTTTTATAGCCTAGCGCGAAAAGGGGGTTGTAAGTTGTTAAAACGGTGAAAATTATTTAACAATTTAAAATGCTACCCAAAGATACTACTTATTCCACGCGGACGAAGTCGCGACAGCTAGTTCGTTTCGTTCGTTTCGGGAAAGTAGTTCCACTGTCTACCAATAGATGGTGCTGGGAGTTGATTACATCGCGCCAGTGTTTCGTGTTTTCGGTTTACCTATAAGCTCTGACGTGGACTATGAAATTAACCTCTTTCAAAATAGTATAGAAGATATAGAAGAAGATAGATAGATATAGAATTATAGGTAGATATAGAAGAGTTTCTCGACGCATCATAGTGTAGGTGGTGAAACTTCATGCGTACGAAGTCACGGGCGGCCGCTAGTAGTCATATAACCTAAGTTACTAGCTTGCTTATTTAATCTTAAATTTTCGGGGAGGGGGTGTCTGGCTACGCCTAAGTGTTGTGGTCTGATGGTGTATCACTCACTCCTTGCTGTTGGCCTCGAGGCTGCGGCGGCGCAGGTCGTCGAGCGAGAGGCCGGTCTCGCGCTCCCAGGCCTGGCGCTCGGCGTGCAGCGCGCGCTGGCGCTCCTCCAGCTCGCGCGCCTGCGCCTCCAGCGCGCGCCGCGTGGCCTCGTGCCGCCGGCTCAGCTCCGCCTCCGACTCCTTCAGCTTGGCGCGCTTCTCGCGGACCTTCATCTCGAACACCTGGAGACACGTTGGATTGTAGTTCGCTGGGTTGATACCAATTAAATATCGGTTCGGCTGCATTATTCCTCTACCCAAAGGTTGTCTGGAAGAGATCGCTATTAGCGATAAGGCCGCCGATATTGTATTTGGAAATTACTATTAGCATTAAGTTCTGTAATGTGTTGTGCAATAAAGAGTATCTATCTATCTATCTATGGGCAGAAAACTAAATAGATTTTGGAAAGACAACATATTTTTCACAAGACAAGACAAGTCAGGTAAATGGGGGCTATCGCATGTGAAAAATCCGCTAGATGGCATACTTGAGAACTGAGATCCATCTTCGACGTCATTGGTTCTTTAGTGACATATTGACATCTCACGTCAAAAATAACCAATCACTGTGTAGATGGACCTCAGTTCTCAAATACGCCATCTAGCGGTATTGGCAGAAAACTAATTATATTTTGGAAAGACAAAACATTTTTGACAAGACAAGTCAGGTAAATTAAAACAAAACATGAATACCTAAAATAGTACAAGCCATACAAAACATAACCTTTTTTTTATGATATACCTAGGTGACAGACGAGTCGACGGATCACCTGATGGTTAGCGATTACCGCCGCCCATAGACACCTGCAACACCAGTGGTGTCACAAGTGCGCTGCTTACCCGTTAACCCTTTTTCCCTTGGATTGGGCCTCCGGTACCCTCACTCACGCAGCGATACACAGCGCATGCACTGCTTCACGCCGGTTTTCTGTGAGGACGTGGTAGTACTCCGGTCCAGCCGACCCATTCATGCCGAAGCGTGGCTCTCCCACTATTAAATGATTAACATAAAATGTACAACTCCTACCTGTTCCATTTCACTTTCCATCTTCTTCATTTTAAGATCGTGTTCTCTTTTTTCTTCCTCCATCTGAGCTAGAGGATTCCTGGGAACAAAGTTATACTTTATAAGCAAAAAAAAACTAATTATAAGTAAATAAAGATATAATTTGATAATTACGATAAAATTAACTTTGTACTATATTGTAAGTAATTCTAATGTTAAACCTTGGTTAATCGTGAGTAGCATAATAAAATAATATAATATAAACTAGTATCAAGGTAGTACTTGACACATTACAAAGAATAAAATAATACACGATGTATACTGAGTAAAACGCTCGAACTGGAATCTTTCGGTGAAGTCAGTTTATTTTATTTAAATACTTATCAAAAAATAAATCATGCATTGGGCAATATGCATAGCAAAACAGGAAGCCATGCTAGTCTAATTTCACAATATAATACAATGGAAATAAACTTAAAGAAAAATAGGTTTAATTTTTTCAGGTGGGATTTAAATAAGTAATAATTGCACCAGATGGAAATAGAAAAATAATTTGACCATTTAAGTCACGTGTATCGTAAAGGTCCATCAGACAATAAGTGTAACGAAAGTAGGTACATATTCGCTTGCATCGAAGACTGAAATCCTGAACTGTTAGGCGGGTTGATCATGCGCATAACACATAAAAGCTACACGTAAAACTGCAACATCCACTACTTTTTACTTGTCTATTGAAAAAGAAAACACTTATATACATCGGGACTAAGTAATGATTTATCATTCTAAACTATGCTTCATTCCAGAAACACAGAGATATCAGTGACCCGATCTGCTAAAATGGTAGCAATTTACATTCGTTTTAGCAGAACACAATAATATAACATCTCTATTTAATTGAAATAAAGTCTATTTCGGAATGTGTAACGGTTAACATCATTTGTTATGCCCCGGCGCTGATACGTGCATCGAGTATCAAGGTGTGGTGCTAAACAATTACAATGGGTGAACGAAGTAATGCAAGTAGTAAATACACAGTAATAGAGAATGTCGTGCGCGTCGAGACTTACCAGACGGTCATGAAACTGTTCATCAGTCCTTGCGGGCACAAACTGAACACCAACACAACCAGAGTTAGCGGACAACGCGGGCTGTGCTCTCGTGATCACACCCACAGTGGCATTACTAACGTGAATCTCTCTCAGATCAAACATCTTAGATAAAGATTCTTAGTGACCAATAAAAAAAAAATTGTTCAACTCAAAAAGTTATTTATGAATAGGTGCATTTCTAAAACTTTAGCTTTTGCTATGAAAACTTGTGTAGTCTGATGAAAACACAGATTTTGCAAACATAAGCTAGCAATAGACAACAAACACATAAGGCGAATATTATATTTTATTGCATATTAAAATAAATCATGTAAACTGATTGTAATTTTAACTTGTTTTTCAGTAACTGCTGTAATGATCGATTTCATCAGCATTTCTAATTTGACGAGACCGATTCGTAACACCAATAATCCAGTATGATAATGCATTATTTCTTGCGACAGCTTTTAGGTTATTGCAAACGCAAAAGTGCATATCAAATCACACCGTGCACTGGTGTGTGACACACGCCAATTACCGTAATCGCCTTGCAACGCTGCTCGTATGATAAATGATGTACAATAAACAGTTATTAATGCCACTGTAAAAGCGTATGATGGCAAGTTATTATGATTTATGGTATTCATCAGGGACATTTTAAAAATTCATTTACCATTTAGTTTGCTGAATTTAAAACGCTACATACAATTAGTAAGAATTAGTAAAATAGCCCATTAGAATTCGATGACAACGTTAACAATGAATATTTCATTTCTGCATGCCCAAGCACAGAACATTCAAATAATCAAAGAATGTTATATGCAGCTATTAGATAAATCTAACACAATCGGTATAAAACTAAAATCTGTAGCACACAACTGCAACAGTTAGGAGAGAAAATATCGAGTAGAAGGTGACCAGACATGCAGCAATGAAAACACAAAGAGCAATCAGATACAAAACATAATTTTAGTTTAGAAATATTTATTGTACTTTATTTGTCAGTGAGAGATTGAGAGTCTGGTCACCTTAAATGCGGTGACAGCAGTAATAAAATCAATATTATATTAGTGAGTATTAATTTATCAACCCTGTCTACTTAGGTTGTTACAACTACCCATGCCTCTTTCAAAATGTAAAATAGTTAAATCTTTAATTAGAGGTCTAGTTGTTAATAAAAAATAAACAAACACTTAACTAAAAGAAAACAAATGGAAAAATTAAAAGAGGAGAGTTCGAGTTAGGTAATTACTAAAAAGCTGATCAAAGATTTTATAGATTTAAAAAACTTTGAAGAGCTATTAAGAAAATCTCACTCGGCGAAGATACTTATTTATCATAAGAAACTATCATAATTATAGTGATCGTGATGGATGATTGTATCTAAACATAAAACATCGTATCTTCGCCGTGTGCGACGCCTTTTAGAGAGGACAAAGACTCAAGGTACTAATGGAAAGATAGAGTCAGAGTAATAAAAGGAACATACTTGTTGGAGTTGATCCTGTGGGGCTTGCCGTCGTGCGAGAGGCCGGCGAGCTTGCGGCAGCGGTAGTTCTCGTAGTGCACGGAGCTGGTCACGTCCTTCAGGTCCTGAAGGTGCGTCCGGATCACCATGTTGCGCAGGGCCAGGAAGTCGCAGTGCTCTAAGTTTTCCACTGGAATTCAATTAAGCAACTATTAGTGCCAAGACACGCGGTAACTAGGACGCGTTATAGTTGCGGCGGAACGCCAATTCATTTCATGCATGGATGAGGGTTGTCTCAAATGAAAAATCCAACTCTGACGACATTGGTTGTTTTGTAACATAACCTCATAAGTGTTACTCTTAAATATGTACTGTAATTATTTTTGATTTTACTTGTTTGTACCATTTTTGTAACACTAAATAAATGCTTTATTATAATTTTGACATAATACGTCAAAAAATGTAAAACACTCATAGTCGTCCACTACAAATACTTTCATTGTGATCGTCGAGCACACCTAACGGAAGATATTATTTGTCAGTACTGTGACTTGGCCCTTAAGAACAATAAAAATAGTATAAATTATGTGCTGTCCTCATCATCGGGCCAATTTTAACAAGGATGGATAAACAACAAATATACAAGAAATACTATAATATCTTATCTTGAAATACGAACCGAGCCACATAATAATGTCAATAGATTTAGTCCGTTCTATTGTGTATAAAGATAAACAGAGGTGCGGATGTTTTCAAAACATTGCTATTTTCCTTATAACTACGAATCGCTGAAAATGAACAATATTTAGACTTAGGCTTCTACAGGATGTTCTCGTTCAATAGCACTCTCTGATATTTAATACCGTCTACCGGAACCTATAGCTATATCTAAGTTTAAAATTATGGTGTGAAAAACAAAATATACCCATAAGGGTTGTTGTAGCTATAAAACTACAACAAGGTATAAAATGTGTATGATACCTTAAAAAAAACAATCTGAATATATAGATCTTAGATATTTCTAAAAAGTTCCTGTCTGCACACAAGTATGCTAGACGCTCATTATTCCGAGGAACATTTACTGCTGAACGCAGGCTTTCGTCATCGCGCAAGTATCTCGCCTTTTCTGTCAACTTATAAGGAACAATATGTGATTCCATCTATAGGCCTTATCGTTGTTTAGTGGATTTACCTCTATATAAATAGTATAGCGTCTGTTTTCGGCATTATAATCTCGCATCTTGACATTATTTGGACACGTTTTTCGGTGTGGAGATTAGAAGTCCATAGAACGGCTTGTCATACAAGGAAAGGTAGGTTTGTTGAAGTTATTTGTTCTTCTTATCCGGTACGCTCCCCTTTTAACCCCTTACAACCCCCTTTTCGCAATAAAAGTAGCCTATGTTCTTTCTCAGGGTCTAAACCATCAGTATGTTATGTTAAATTCCATTCAAATCCGTTCAGTAGTTTTAGCGTCAAAGAGTAGATAACAGACAGACAGACAGAATTACTTTCGATATTAGTTAGGAAGTTAGGATAATGTGACGCGAAAATCTTAAAGCCTAGAAAAAGAAATAGTATAGAAAAATTGGAGTTGTTGGAGTTGGAGATTGAGCCATAAAGTCCTTGAGTGGAGACAGCGACTCGGTAAACGTAGTGTTGGACGCCCTGCTACAAGATGGGATGACGACATTCGAAGGCTGGCTGGAGTGAACTGGATGAGAGTGGCCGGAAATCGGGAGCAGTGGCGTGCATTAGGGGAGACCTATGTCCAGCAGTGGACGAGCGTGGGTTGCTGATGATGATGATGATAGAAAAGTGGGATACCTTCAGCGATGCCCCAGGGGTACTTGCGGCCGCGCACGCGGCGGCCGTCCTGCTCGATGACGGTGTTGGCGCCCACCACGGCGAAGGGCACGCGCGCGCGCAGCGCCCGCGTCGCGTCCGCGCCCTCGCCCTCCTCGCCCGTGCTCTCCGGGAAGTCGTAGATCTTGATCTTGTGCTGCCCTATCTCTTTCATTATCTGGAAAGTACAGGTGAGCGGTAAATAAAGTTTTTTTATTTATTTCTTTTTTATGTGATAGGTAGCAGACGAGCAGGCGGATCACCTGATGGTAAGCAATTGCCGCCGCTCATGGACACTCGCAACACCAGTGGAGTTACAAGTGCGCTGCCAACCAAAGAAAGTAGAACGACGTCTATTTCCTTATAATATGTATTGTGACAAGGTTCTAAAGTGTATACATATTTTTGGGGTCGACTGTACTAATCTAAGCATTGTAAAGTTAAGGAGATATTTAGAAAAAAAATTGTAGGCATATTTATTTTCTTACAGTGTTTTCGTTTTCCAACATTTTTACTATAATATTTTATATTAATAAGTAATTTGCTTTCGGGAAATGTATTAGTTTAACCCAGTTTAGCTGTAGTATGATCCTGTACGTACATGTCACTGGGGATACGCAGACAACTCCAGTCTGTTGCGAAAATAATTTTAACTAGCTCTCTCTGCGCCGGAAATACCTCGTATTTTATGCTTGTCAGACGTCATAACACAGATGCTAGACTTTGATTATTTTAATGATGTGGTATCCCTGGGATTGTTGATTCGCTAATGACTTAAAGCTTAGACCTTATTATTTCTTCTTTATACAGCTACCACGCTACTATATGAATAATATAGATCTCTCTCCGGTAACCAAATTTTTGACTTTGATATAAAATCAATTGTGATCATCAAGAAAAGGGCTTATTCCTTCCTTTAGAGCCGGCAACGTATTTGTGATGCGTCAGGTGTTGCAGCTGTTCATGGGCGGCGGTGATCACTTACCATCAGGTGAGCCGTCTGCTCGTTTGTCCGCTTTAATGTAAAAAAATATTGAAAGGTTCACGCCCGAATGGTTGGCATGCGCCAAAACATATACCGAAGCAAGAGTTCATAATAATATCATCAACCAACTTGTTCTTTGAAGTCCTTGCACTCCTCAGGCGTCATGGTGTCGGCCTTAGCGATGACCGGTATGATGTTGACCTTGTCCCCGAGCCGCTGCATGAACTCCACGTCGAGGGGCTTGAGGCCGTGGCCGCTGGGCGCGATGAAGTACAGGCAGCAGTGCACGCGCGTGTCGGGAGGCGCCGCCTTGCGCGTCACGCGAGACTCCGCGTTCAGAAACTCTTCGTACTTCGATTCCACGAAGTCGATGATCGGCTGCCAGCTACAATGTTTAGAAACACGTCACTATACATTGCTCCACTTTGCGTGCAGACTTACGAGCACAGAATGCGGATTTATCTCAATTACATCTGCTAATGCAAAGAATTGTGTCAATTCGTGCTGATGAAAATAAACATGCTCGATAAAACTACAAATCATAGCATCTGTTGATTGTTGTCACATTTCTACGCAGGTGAAGTTACCGTACTCAAGTGAGTAAAGTGTCATATCATTTACAACGTGAATATTTCGTGAATATTTTATTTATTTATTTACTATGTTCTCTTGATAAATGTAGGTAAACCTAATTGGTATATTACAGTGTAGATTGCATACGCTTAGGCAAATTGCGATTTCAATAGTTTCCAAACATGAACTAATAAAACATTCCCAACCGAGCATATAAGGCTATGAAATACCAGCAACATGCAACCATCCTTGTTTGGCAAAGTAAACTTATTTGCATTCAGTAGTACGAGTACTTTAAATAGGCAATCTTCTATTTCGAGGACTTAACTTATTTACCTATGCAAATGGTATCCATTAAAGATCGATACATTGTATTTACTGGCATTTAAAATACAAACGTTACGGGCCCTATTGGCTTATTGCCAAAATATTTCAATTTGTCAAATTCAATAAGACGATAAAAAATGGATGGTCTCACAGTAACACGAAAGGTTACGCTGATTCGTGTTACTGTGATGTATAAAAATATACTGTGTATATTGTGTATTCAGGTGTGTGTTATTTTCACAACAGCCGGCAGGACTGTCCCTGTATGACAAACGATCAGTCCTCATCGTCGCTATTAGACCATTAGTAGAAATCGGTACTGGTGGCTTATAATGAAGCCGCCCCGTAACGAATGAGAATATACCTGTCGCGTTCAAACAAAGGTGCGCACAGCCCGTGTGAACGGGAGGCAAACTCCGATTCGGTCGTAACGCCCGCTTCAAATTAGGCCCTCTGGTTTAGCCATTGTAGAATTAGAAAAAAAATCCTTTGAGCAATACCACGCACGTGTTCACGCCCAGCAGCTTCATCGCTCGCAGACCAGGGTCAGGGTCCAGGGTAAATGAAATGCGTTTCAGAAGCATCCTTACCAATTGCTGTTGTCCACGGCATCTCCGAACCCTGGCGTGTCGACGATCGTGAGCGTGAGGTTGACGCCGTTCTCCTTGAGCAGCACCACGCTCGTCTCCACGCCGACCGTCTTCTTCACCCGCAGCGACGGCCCGGGGTGCTTGTCTTTGTCGTACACCTCCGTCAGGAATAATGAGTTTATTAGAGTCGATTTGCCCAACCCCGTTTCACCTGTAAACATCAGGAGGGATCGTCAGATATTTATAGACAAAGATAAAAATATAGTCTATTTTCAAAAGACACAAACGAACTACCGAACTGGATCTACAAAACATAATAAAAACTACTTTATCACGGCCCCTAATGTCATTATTTAATATAACTAGACCGCGCATTTGTAGTAGAGAGGATAAACAAACTCGATTAAAATTAAGCTTAGACTTTGCTTACTCCGTCAAACATACAATAAACAACACCCTCTAATACACATACGATTTACAAAGTTCTGAGCTGCTCATACTTATGACTACAGAGATAACATGACGTCTGTGCAGCTCTCACAGTTAAGAAGCGTTTCGAGTATTTGGGCGTAACTAAGATGTCTCTAGTTGCGATAATCTCGAAAACATCATACTTCGTTTAACTAAACATTGAGCGAAATCCTATTGGAAGTGGAAGCATAGTTTTATAAACAGTGAACCAATCGTCGACACTTACCGACTACCATTAATGTGAACTCGAAACCTTTTTTCACTGCCTTCCTGTACACTTGATTCGGTAGATTTGCAAACCCGACATATCCATCTAATTCTTTGGTTTTTGGCTTTTCTAACTTAGGTAATTCTGGTTTTGGCGCGACTGGTGGGTGATCGGTTTTCTAAAAAGGAAAATACTCGATTTAATATTTTACACAATATATATGATAAAGTTTTACTGATAAACCTAAAATTTCAGAATCGTTTAAACAACATAATGAAATCATACATTTAAAATCATTATTCATTTCAGTCCAGCAAGTGTTATGAGATAATTCCCATTGTTTATCAACTTATCAGGACGTTTGGTGAGATGTACTTACTACTTAGGTACTTAATACATATTTAGAATATCACTTTACAGTACACTTTTCATGTTACAATATTTTATAAATTGTCTGTGAAAATCACATTTTATAAATGTATATTCCATAGACAATTAAAATAATTTACAAGCATGTTGGTACTTTGCCAGAGACGCAAACAGTAATGAATAATGTACATTGTTTGTTATTATTCCTATTCAAAGTTGTAAATAATCATGTCCGAACAATAATATAAATGCAAGAATTTGTGATTTATAGAACGTAACACCGCAATCTACTTAAATGAAAATTACAAAACATATACAAGAGTAAAAACAAACTGGAATTACTGTCGAATGAAATGTATTTTTTTACTGACAATAAAATGTTCTCGTACAAAACAAACTCTACTACTAATATACAATTGACCCAGTATATTATCGTCGTAACGCCCAGACAGCAGACACAATGGAGAATCAATTGTTTTATGCCTTTTAAAAGGCTTATGGGCCTTACGACGTTATTATGATCTATTTATTTGTTGCATTGGAGTGGCCCCGAATAAAAAAACAAAATTTGTAACAAAAAAACAAGAAAAAATAGGGTGGACGAACTCTCCGGAGGGACAGTACTCACTACTAAAACTGGAAGATAATATGTACCTATAATCTGAGTGAGTAAGGAATAATTAAACACAAGCACGAAGGGGTAAAAGTACTAAAGGTCCCAATCAATACTTATTACGAAATTTGACGTTATATTGTGAAGAGGAATGTGTCCTACTATATTTATTGGACGGGCTGGTCTAATTAATAATTCTAACCAATTCTGGACTATAAAATAAGATCCGTGCCATATTAACTCTGGACTAGATTTTCGTCATCAGGCATATCGTGCGAGCTCTCTATGGTGGTAGAGTCAATATCGGATCCACGAGTTTATACTTCGACACGGATGATTGCCTTATACTATTAACGATTTGATATTTTATTCTAATTACAATCAAACATTCAAATTTCAACAGCTAAAATATTCCTTCATACTTGTGAATCTCTCTAATAACATTGAAATATTTCTAGTTCAAACAAAGTTGATCTCCTCCACTATCTACAGGAAGGAAGAGTGCGTTTTCTTTTTACCTTCATGATATTTTCTGTACTCCTGAGCGGAGCGGAGGCTGGCGGTGCTGAGGTGGGGATCGGAGGCGCGGGGGTCGGCGGCGGCGCCGACGTGGGCGGCTTGGGCGCGTCCACGGAGACGCTGTTGCTGAGCTTGGACGTGCCGTTGGTCTCATGGTGACTGTTCTCGTGTGGGTCGGGCAGGGTGGCAGAGCGCTTCGCCAGCGCATCCTTGAGCGAGGACGGCGCGACCGGCGGCGCTGGCGGAGCCCCGATCGGCGGGCCCGTCGTGCTCACGCCCCCGCTCACTGATTCCGACTTGAAGAACAGCTCGCGTTTACTTTGTAACTGAAAAAATAAGAGAAATAAAATAATGAGGTCAACTTATTTCAAACATCCAACATATCCCAACTAAAGTAACATAAGCATTTTTATTCTGGGTATCACGATCATGTCGAATCAATCAACAAAGTTACTATGAAATATGTATACTAAAACAGAATTAGGACCCGAAGACATTAAAAACACAAGGGTTTATCACGCGAAAGTTAGTCCAGGGTGGGAACCGAACTTACAACTCTTGGGAGTTTGAGGCAATATTATAAATTCATTAACTTTAATGCTCTTAGTAGATTGGTAAATTATATCTATTTCATTGAAGCAAAGAAAGTCGTATAGTCTTATACTTATTTATACAAGAAACTGCGTTAATTAACTTTCAAAATCTTTTAATTAAACTTGACCTACGATTTTCAATAACATAAAACGACGTAGTTACAAATGTAAATACGTAAGTACCTAGTACTTTAGAACGTAATCACGCGTCTTTTAATGACATATCGTAACTTTCGAAAAGGTTTAATAAAAGCAGCTAATGCACCATCATCAATTGTAGTAATGGCACACCTACACTCACGCTAATGAGAGTTCAACCACAAGTGTCTTAAATTTGCTCTCGACTTCTCGAGCGCCACGAGAGCGGTAATACGGCGCGTATGTCTAGCCGGCTCAAGTTATGAGTCATCGATACCAAGGCAACTCTACCTATACACTAACATATACACGGAGTAGTACGTATACGTACGCACACCATAAATTATGCGGTGTATCGATGTCCTAGACGTAACTACGAAACCATCTCGCATCTTCTGTGACGAAGATGCCGGATACAACTCGTCAAGCGAATATTTCCTAAGTGGATGTGATGAAATTTCTAATGCATTTGATACTTGGGAACACAGCGATCAGTAACATTTGTTTCGTAATACTCTTATTATTTTTCTCCTAAACTTTAAAATTACCTACGTTTTGTAATCCTTTGTGCAATGAAGAGTATGTAATAAGTAAACAACAATAATCCACTTATCTCCTTTACATTGGGAAATCATTATAAAAATGTACGACGATGAGTAATAATACGTTCAATATTTAGTCCAATAATAATCTATAGCAGTTAATTAAACTACTTTGAAACATACGACCCTAAAACAACGGGTAATTGATGAGGTATTACATCAGACACGGGTTGAATACTACGAAGTATGCGTAAACTGGTTCGACGTGGAGTGGCAATGAATGTTCAATAATTATGTAGGTGAGAAGTGAAGTATGAAAGCGTTGAGTCACGCAGAACTGCAATAACTGCAGCGGTATGTATGTGTGAATTAGAGGTCCGACCTAGTCGAATAGAAAGTCACATCATTAACTTCTATTGGCCATATCAATATAATTAGAAGTCTTCACTACAAGTTACAAGTAGTGAAGACTTCTCTTTCTTCTTTCAAACCGATTGATCGCCTAAAATACATTATAAACCAATTGATTGAATTTAAAAAGATAAGATCCATAACATAAACTATTGAACTTTTATTATGATTTACTGACAAATTAGAGAGCACAATCCTAATGAATATTTGCGAAACTTTTTGGAAGACGTCCAGTGAAAGTAAACGAAAATTTCTTAAATAGACCACCTACGATGCGTAAGTTCCTACCAAACCAAATTGTTCAATTACAATCGATCAACAATAATCGTCGAAACACTACTTGAGAGAGTTCCTTAGCCAGCTCTAGTGGCGGATAAAACATGAGCCAACGATTGCTTTGATAAATATTTCCTGTCAAGAATTTCTCCCGGCTATTCAAACGTCAGCTAGTCTAGAGGCAATTTGAATAAAATGATTCAAAAACAATGTCGGTACAGTGAACGCTATCGACGGGTGACATACATATTTATACCACATTTCTTATTTCTTCGTAAGAGCCACGCGATGTCTACATATGGTACGCTGTGCAGTTTTGCCAAGTGTAACGACCCTATGCGCCCGCGTCGTCCATTCTAATAATATCATCCAGGGATGTTTCAACAATGGAAAGACGCACGCGCCAAGCAGATAAGGTCTTGCAAATTATATAAATGCGATTAAATAGTACATATTCATTTGGTCAAGAAGAACAAAAAAATGTTACTTATCTAAACATCTGCTAAATGTCCTCAGGAATGTAAGGAATGGAAGGAACGAACCATATCTTTTTGACCTCCTAGCCAACTGGGCGAATTGAGGGGAGTCTCCGTATGCTGGCAACTGCATTCACGAAGCAGTTGCAACATCGAAATGCGGCGCATTACACACAAACTGCATTTGGACATTTCATATGGCTGCACGTGAAACCCATCGTACTTCATTGACAGCTGTGATTCACGTGTTCACGCGAAACTGTATGATCTTTCAAATATTCAAGCGAACGTCATTGAGTCACCCCAAAGCACTCACAAAAGGATAATGTTAAACCGTATGGATTAAAATTGTTTACAAAAATTGCTTAAAATGATTGAAGACAAATAAAAATGTAACGTAAACGCCAACTTCTCTATTAATGGCGCACAAGACAAGTCCCAATTGCTCACTGATCGTTGTAAAGGCGCGGGCAACGCCATCCGGCGAGTGTTTACCAGAGCACGGACATTGTAACGTAAATAATCACACCGATTCAACATCGACAAGGAATTTGTTTGTTTTGAGTGAAAGCACGAATAAACAATCGCATGTAATAAGAATGCTTCCATTCAGAATCGAATCCAATTAGTATTGAACGGGCAGTTGACCGCACGACATTGAGTACAGATGCCCGAATAGGTTCCTGCCAAATTTATTGTAATACATAACATAATATAAAACTAAATAACACTTACATCGCATTTTCCCTCGGCATCCAATTTGGCTTTAACTTTTCTCTTAATGCTTAATCTTTTTCTTAGAACATCGAAAAACATCTTTTTTGTACATTTACTATAAGATAAACATTCGTATTTCTAATAAAACTCAGCATTTGATTTGTTAGAATAAGTGAAAAAGATTAATTAACGCACTGATATTACTGAGGAATTAATAACAAATATAAAACCAACGGTTACAGGCGAGTCTTTTACGAAAGGAGCCTGTGCTTATGAACCGACGCAACCTTCGCGCCTAACGTCTATTCAACAGAGTAAAATTCTACATTAACGGCTATTGTTATAGTTCGTACAATGTAGTCATGTCTCAAAACATACACTGACTAATTAAAAGCCACGTAAACGAGTAATACTCATAAATCCTTAACTCGACGATATTTGTTTAGTATATGGTGCGATGTGTAAAAGAGGAAAATTGTTGTTTTTATAATAACAAACCGATTTATTATGCGTCTGCTATAATAATATTCGGTGTGGATTTATTTTAAAATCATTGAACAGCCGGAGATTATTTACATAACCCGATCAATATTTATGTATTAAAAATTATATTAAAAAATGTACGAGCCGACTTGCACTTTACTGTTACAATTTGTAAGAGTCATTAGACGCGGCAGTAGTAATTACCGATTGGGTTCGATGATCGTGTCGTATTGTCGCACGACTCGTGATTTTGTTACGATATTATTCTACCACGGCAATTCGTATAATTAACCTCGGCAAGAATTCTGAATCACCTTGATATTTAGCTCAGAAACAGATATTAGCCGAGGTAGCGGAGATTACGAGTATTATAGGTGTAGTCATTAAAAGTCTAGCTCCAACTGCGACTAATGAAACAAAAGCGGCTGTCTTGATTCCTAAGAATAAAAAGCAGAAATGTCGGCAGCTCAGCGATGCTGCGGTTCCCTCTTAGTTGATAAAAAATACCGCCCTGAGGCACTCCGGGTATAATTGCAATCCTTTGCCGTCGGCGCCACCGCGAGGAGACGCAACGCAATCGTCGTCGCGCTACCGCGATGACTACACACCCTCTGACTCACTATCGTCGCTCTGAATCAGCTTATCATAATGAGCCTAAGAGTTATCTATAAGCCTCATTTACTGCAATCAGTCATCATTACTTACCGTAAAGTTAACTTTGCTACACTAAAGATAGAAGTCTGTCTTTGCAGTATATTAACTATTTTATTTATCACAAAACATAATGCAAAAGTTCGTCAATGTACATTACATAATATATTATATTATATACTTGAAAGAAATAAACATGCCGTATGTAATTAAAGGGAATACGAAATAGTACAGAAAAGAAAGAGACGTCCAATAGTTAAGTGACTCTCTGTCAAATAAAATGCTTTAGCAAGCTATCATTTCGTAGACTCCTGCAACACTCAGAGACGTCATTTGACATAACACACTTATGCATTACCCATAATAAAATTAAGATACATTTTATTATGGGTAGTCCTTATATGTCTTAAAATAAGTGTAAATTTTTTTTCTTAAGTGATAATTAAAGTTAATGAACGACTCAGAGTGCGGCAGTCAGACACTTGTTGTACTTTGTACAGTATAATGTTAATAACGAGCGTTCTCGTTTCTACTTATCTGAAATATGTGCTTGGGTTTAAAGTGACTTTTTATAAATGTCATACAATGGACCGGTTTATTCGCACCGATTTCGTTGCAGATCCAAGATGGCAGTGCGATAATTTGGGTCGAGTCGGTTCATTTAACTTTACTTTCTCTATACGATTCGCGCACACGACTATGTTTTCTTCACAATTCCCAGACATTGTTCAATTCAAACGCAATCAACACTTCTTGTTTTAGCTTTTTATTATAACGCCATTGTTGTCTGTTTATTTTCCTTTATTCGTTTGAGATGCCTGTCGCGACCACTAGATATGATATGATATTTCTGTCACAAGTTTTTGAGGTTTTATTTTAAATCATTTGTAACTAACCATTTTAAAATAATTATTCTATAGAAGAGATTTTTAGATACTCAGTGCAATTGAGTATTGAGTGTATCAAAAGTGATTGCTGAAGCAATGCTGCAACTGCTTCGTTGAAATGTATTATGATAATGACATCTTTCCATCAGCACGATTTGCGGCTAGATTTACGAATGACCAACCTAATGCAGCTAAAACATCAAAGACTTTCCCAAAATGTATTTAAGGCAATATAAATATAACTATGTATATTTATTTGTTTAGTTATTAATAACCTACATGTCCAATATCCAGAAATATAATTATTCATACGCGATAATTTTATCGTGATAAACTATTTAGCTAGCAGTAAAAATGTATAAAAAGTGAAGGTCATTATTATACCGTTATTAATTATTATTCCTCTTATCAGTTACAAATGTATGAAAATTCAACTGTATGAATATGTAGGTAATCATTATTTTAATTTAACTAATATAAAACCGGGTACGCTGAGGTAGTTCAGACTATTGAGATGAACCAACGCTATACATACAGGAATTACGGCTTTATTAATCATCTGATGTACAAGATATGGTGGGCGTCGGAGCCCATCCAGAGCGTAGGCAAAACCGGAGTCGAGGCAAATAGTTTCATCTACCGAGCTCATTCAGACAGTTCTCTGGAAGCGATATGCGTGGAGCAAATTGAAATGTGCCTAACAAGACTATATACCAGTTATTAAAAATCTTATCAGAACTAGTTTTTATGCCGAGCAAACCTGACCTTCTTCTACCATCTATCTGTCTATCTGTATGTCAATATTTAATTTCACTATTTTACAGAATTTAATCCCGATCCCCAACAAAAATACCTTTAACAAAATCAAAATTAAGCCAATGTCACCCAAACTCTATTAGTATTTTATACTCAGTTTCAAATTTGACAAAATAATTATTTTAGTTTTAGGTGAAAAATGAATGTTACAACAAAACAATAGCCAAAGAAATGTATGAGAATGAGCTCAATACATGTATTGTGCGTGGACAATAAGTAGAACATCCGTGTCTCACTCTCAGAAGGAAAATTACACGGGCCGTAAGAAATCAATACCACTTTTTATGGCCGTGTACTCGTATTGAAGTAAGTAGAAACCAGCGTAACTACATGAAGAGACATTTGTTCGATAATTTGACTCGGAGATACTGTACTGTAGAGTCTCGAAAGTATTGTTTATATTTGTGCCAACGCTGATCAATATAATTATTTATGTTGCCCTATGTAAGGTTTTTTATTTATGACAGTTTTCGCGATTATGAATTT
The DNA here is from genome assembly GCA_014851415.1 of Cnaphalocrocis medinalis. Lineage (NCBI taxonomy): Eukaryota > Metazoa > Arthropoda > Insecta > Lepidoptera > Crambidae > Cnaphalocrocis > Cnaphalocrocis medinalis. The sequence goes on along the minus strand of CM026275.1, from coordinate 10,409,771 downwards.
TGTTTCTGCTATAACAAGACACTCTCAGACTCAGTTTGGTAATTAAATATAAAGAAGATTTACAAAAAAAAAACTAATTTGTGCATCGACTAAAAGGTTTTAATGCATCTCCAACAGAACGATTTAAGTTGTAAAGATAATACAACTCATATTAAAACCCTCAACCACAGGATACGCGATGTTATATTGCATTATTCATAGTATCGACTACTGCGCGATGCGATGCACTCGGAACAAGTTTGGTGCCTTGGACTACCAGTCCAAAGATAACTATAAAATAGGGTGTTTATCGTATTTACTTACTAATTCCATATAAAGACTTTCCAAGTCAAAGTTACGAAGTCTAAGACGCAGTTTTGCAATGATGCACAAAACAACATGTGTAGGGCGTTCATTATGTCTGAATAACATGGTAATTAAGGTCTCATTAGATGCGAGCGACCATGAATTATTTAATTGAGGTTAAATCAATTGTCGCGTAAATTAACACAGTTTATCTGCAGGTACTGACCATATTTAATAAATAAAGATTCAAAAAGATACAAATAACTGGTCCAATTTGAAAGTTGCTACTCACGAAGGTAACAGCCAAGAATTAGTTACCTAAATAGTAAAAGAAACAAATTCCTCAACGAATCTGTGAAAACATTAAAGTTAAATAAGGCCAGCCAGTCGACATGCCCCGATATATTTTGGAAGAAGGTTATTTTAAAAACTCTCATAGCTTTATAGGAGAGATTCACACGTGCTCCAAGTTCCGCGTTGATATAAATATCACACCACATGTTTAATTAGTGCCCTTTAAAGCTACAGCACATAATAACAATGTCGACACTATTAAGAAACCAAAGACATCCCATGATTGTTTTCCATTGGGTCGAAATAATTTAACTATAACGCGATTATGTGAGTGGGTTCACTCCACCACATGTATGATCAAAGGAAGAGGGACGTAGGTAATGCAGTGGATACTGAACAGGGTACCCAGCCAACCTAGTAACTACTGCAAACCTTAAAATTTTATTTGCAGATTAGCTTCTCGGTCGCAGTGGACTAATTGATATCTTCCTGAAGTAATGAAAAGCTTTCTCGTATAATGTAACCTGCCTAGAATAAATCATCAATCAGTATCCACTGTATCATAAAGATTTTTTAAATAGGTTCAATAGATTTTGAAATTATTCGTTACAGACGGTACGACTAATACCTGACCGACTTTGTAAATTTATGATAATATATTTCTTGTTATAACAACAATAATAATAATATAAATAGTTAATATAATAATTGTTGTTGTAACAACAACAATTAGTTCCCGTTTATAATTCATATTAGTAGGGATAAAAATCGCACTTTTGATAAATATAATAAAGATTTTCTATAAATTATTAAAACGGGAATTAACGGGTTTTAATAATTTATAGTTATAATGTAACGCGAAAATCTAAAAAAATATTATAAAGATGCGAATAAAAAAACTTAATGTGGATATTACTATCGAAGTACTGACTACTACTACCATTAACGAGTAGAACAAAGAACGTCGGCATTCCCACATCAGTGGTACCAAGTTACGCAAATGTATATTTTGTATGCAACCTAATGCAACAGATAGAAGAGCTACGTGTGATACATATAATCGACAAATGGTGCAACATGCAAAGACGCTGATACGGAGAGGTGGCAAGAACGTGATTGTGTGACTTATTTATTCAATAGAAAAGTCGTCGACCTGACCACCAACGAAGATTACGAAATATTCTTACGCAGTTATTCTGCGACAGGTAACACCAAAAATAAATGCACCGATTGTTATTTGAAAGTGGCTTTATTTAGACGCCAATAGCATTCACGGCAGTGACAGCACGCTATCTGCAGGCGCCAAGCAGAGTTATGTAGTCGCGCTGATAGCTCCGATGCTAAATCAATAAACAGCCTGTCGCCCATCACTAAATAACTGAACTCGTTCACTAACCTCATATCTATTTTATAACATGCCTATAAATAGTATTAATCACCTCAGCTTTTCTGCGCAACGATAAGTTTCTCCAGATGTCGCGAGGACTGGTCCAACCAACTTTAGTTTTATCAGTTCCGCTGTCGCCGACGCTGCTAGCACATCTTGTTATCTTTGTTTGATGTGCAATGCCGTTACTCAAAGCTCGATTTGCCATTCTATACACATCCAAGTAAACGACAGCACAAAAAACGACCCAGCGGAGCCAAAACTTAAAAGCTTTAAACACTTCTCACACACTCGAACAGTTTGAAGGACATGTGGATAAAAATATCACTTCACACAAGAACAGTTCACATGCATACGGCGTAACTTAACGACCTTTTACTTTTCTTGATGCGCTATCGATTCAACAGTTACAACAACGAACCATTTATTTCAAGCTTCAAAAGGAACAACAGGCGATTCACAATTTACTGTATGAACTATGACATATCGGAACGGCTGCAAGTCGAACATAGCACTAAAACAGTGTTTTAAAACAAATAAGCTGTTGTAATATGAAGCACCATTCACGACTGTGTCAGTTTGAGGTTAAGTTACTGGCGATACCGGCTGATGCCGGCTGGCGCGATGGCGCGCGGGGCAACAAGCGCGGCGTGCCGCTGCCACACGGGGCGGAAACTGACAAGCCTTATAAAACTTAATCGACCAAACTATCAGATACTAATAAATATCCGTTCCTAGATTCCTAGAGAGTGAAAAAAAGAAACTAAAAAAATCAGACACTACGAAAATTTATGGGACGGCTGAACCACCCTTTAAGAACATCTTCAATGATTATAAAATTGATGTCATAAAATGCAACCTCAATAAATAATAAACAATATTCAATACATGAATGCCGCCAAAGCAACGATAGTGCGAAGATAATTTTCTTATTTCCAACAGAAATCTCAGTAAGAATATTTTCTATACCATATATTATGTCAGATACATTATTAATTAAAAAATATCATCAGTTCTAAATTAATATCTTTAGGGTATAAATTAAAAATAAGATGTTATATTTCTTTTAAACCCAGACGGTTACAAAAAATATACATAACCCCTCATGATAAAACGTGGTCTAAAGTTAATTTTAGTTTAAAACTGATGCGGTCACTTGTGACTTTTATAAAAAAAGTAACAGTATCATTTTATACCATCATGACTAACTCTTAAGTTTTGTAATAAAGGGGGTATAATCTTGTAACCATTTTCGTTCAACGGTAAAACTACAGAGTCAATACGTGTGAAACGTGCCGCGTTAACTCAGGTACGGCTCGAGTTAATTATGACTATAACTACGTATAGCAAAAGGATCCAGCCCGTCACACTCATGCCCACCAGACACACAACAGCAAGGGCCAATCGCTTCAAAGAACGTAAACTTAAGAACGATAACTCTCGATTTAAGTCTTATCTACTGGTGCAAAGGTTGGAAATGAAACGTTCTCCACATGCGGTTAGCTTTTTGTGCATCGCTCGGAACAATGCAAGACGAGAACGTGCCCTAACCGCTTTTGCCGGTGGGATGAAAAAAATTATACCAAATCCGTTTTTGAAGAAATGCGTTTTGTAATCATAACAAAATTAAGGAACAATGTTGATAAGTTCAACGATCATTGAACAGTTAAATACATAGCGTTATCAACGCAGCTTTCTCGACGAGCCCATTTACCGATAACGTAAAATTGATAAGGAGAATTCCTAGGAAACGTTTGTCTGTAAACAAAACGATAAACCTTCACAAAATGTCTCAATGATATGAAGGATTCCTTTATCTGTCAGTAACAATTCTCTTTTTGAATGAAGTGAATAAAAGTGGTTCATTGAGGGGTTATGAATGAGATTATTGTAGATCTAATGTTCTCAATAGTTATTTGTGAAGATGATACAAATTCTGTATTTTCAATGAGTTCTTCATTGAATAAGTAAGTAAGGCATCCAAGGAAAAACAAGAGATAGTTTAAGCAGACTGGTGTGGTGGTGTGGTATGAATTAATAAATAGTTCCTACCTGCAGTGAGCAATCTAAATATAAGCAGTATTTCAAGGAGTTTAGCACGTATCTACAAATACCTTCACACAATTTGCAATTTAAAAAATAAAAAGGTATTTTTCTGCACACAGACGTATTTTTTATGCATTTAAGTGTCATGATAACTGTAAAGTTACGTCAGTTTGGGATTATCTTTTTAATCTTTGTTTGGAATGAGAGTTCGGAAACAAAAGATGGGAGCTCACAGAAGTCTCAACTTAAATTGTGTTCCGAGAATTTTCAGGTCAGGGTGCGACCGTGAAACAGTTAATGTCTGTTTAGTGAATTCGACACATGTGAGCAGAATGGCCGCCGATGCAGGAGGTTATTTTTAACCCTGTAGACATGGGGTCAGTCACCCGCCCAACCCCTCCCGCACCCCGAACCAGTCCTATCACATGAGGAACTGCGTGGGAATATGGTGGGATGCCAGCCATATCCTTACAAAGGAGAGGATAAGACAAAACAGCAAAAACAAACCAAATGTATCCAGATGCTGGTCACGACACCGAGTTGTCGTGGATAAATCGTGATCGTGATTCCTTTTGATAATGTGAAATTCACATTACTAGGTATAACAAAAAACGTTTATGGATTCCAATCTAAGTATGCAATTCAAATGGAAATAGTAAATAAAATAAAAGTGTTATGTAAATGTTTGAAACTTATATCCAACGCGTGTTCTACTAAATATCTACTCAGTGATAATATTGAACATAAGGAAAACAGTTTTTATTTCTTAAAAAAATCTTGTGTAATTAGGTAACAGTTTCGTGTATTAAAACTTTTATTACTCAATTAAACTGGTTGTATAAATAAAATACACTGCATTCCTGTGTATTGTAAGAAACGTAATTCATTTCATTAAAACTGCGGTTTTAATCATTTCTAATTATTGAACAGGTTGCTTCCTGGGGTTACGCATGGCTCATAACTTCCAGTGAGTTAATAAAATAAGTAACTCTAGTAATAAAGTTATAATAACTTCCGAGTTATCAATAACACGTCATCATAATGCTCTGAAGACTCAATGTTGCTTTACAATTTCCGTTTTACTGCCGTAGTTAATTACTTTCTTTCACTCAAAGTTAACTAAAACGTCACACAAACATAACGTAGTAATTGTCTATTATTAAATCAATACTCATAAAATCAATCAACAACCAGAATAACGGAGCATTTTTCCATTCCTTTTGATAAGTACTCTAGTATCAATATCAATAACAGCCGAGTTAAAAGTAAAAAAACAACAAACTGGTACTAGAGCTAGCGTAACAGGCTTTAAGAACAACTGCAATAAGTACTAACTACCTGAGCCGTGCCGTGATGTAATACAACACCTGACACGGTTATGGCATCAATGTGCCTGAATGTAAACAAAACCATACATAGCTGTGAACAAGCGCAATATAATCATTACCCATCACGTTACAGAAGCATTATAAGATGTTAATTGAGTAAGTTATAAAGAGTCACTTATAAAAAAGTCAACCAAAATGTCTCGAGAGGTAGGTACGTCGTAAGACGAATAAGAAAACATTGCACTTGTGTATAAAAGAGGGTTGACCGTTCTAAAATAACGAAACCTCCCTATTTCGGGGTGCGCTAACTACGATTAGGGGAATATTTTAAGGGTGAAGGATGTGTCGCAAGGGGACTCACCGTAGCTGTGTCGGTGAGGGTGACGGTAGCAGAGGTGAGCCCGCCATTCGGACCAGCGGTGATCTGAGCGGTACCGCTCGTCACCTGATTATTAGAACTTTGTTCGATTATTCGCTGGCGTAAGGCTAATCTTTCAAGGCTAGCCAAACGGTGCGAACCACCAGTTCCTTCGCGGTCGCGGTCGCGCAGACCTGTTGAACTTCCAGCACTAAAGGAGCCACTGTATTTAGGAAGTGTCGGCGGAGGCACTGGCCTTGCTGAACCACCACGACCTAGCAGAGAACCAGTGGACGTATACGCGTAGCTGCTAGGAGTCCCGAGAGTTGCAGTACGCGGAGCAGCACCGATTCCGTTTAGGGGTCCATTGGTACCGTTGACGGCGCCCCCATTCACCGTCGTCGTACTGCCGTTCATCTCCTTGGATGATTTTCCGTCATGCGAACAATATCACACACTGAGTCACCGAGTGCGCACTACGATACGATCGCGAGTTGAAGCGATTGAGGTAGGAGCGTTCAAGCCGGGTGCCCGTCGGAGGCGGTTTGACAGCTCGAGCGGTGCCGAGGCGCGCGGGCGGAGTCGCGACACCCCGCACTCGACGCCGCCGTCGCCTCTCGCCACCGCCACCGGACCCCACTGGATCTCTGGATTTTTGCTACACGACAGCCAGACTAGAGGGTTGAAAATGCATTGTTACATTTCTCTGTCAAGGTCAGCAGTTAGACATGTAAATAGATACGAATATGGGTACATCTAGTAGATATGTAAGCAGGGGTTTCGCAACATAGCCCTACAATACTACGCAAGCTACTTATTTTATTCGTAGAGACGTAGATATACAGTTACAGTCTCTCGATATTGTTAGAACCTATACGAATTGTGTCGGACAAGCCGACTAGTTTGTCTAGTTCATCTAGTTCACATCATTTGCATATTACGAAATATCAAGTGATTATTAATTAGTAAGAAATCTATGAAAAATATTTTAATACTTTAATACTTAGTGACATAGGCACGTAAACATGAAATATACTACAGGACGTATGCCAAATGGTTCAATGAATCCAGTGAGAGTATAATTTCACTGTCGTCCTCTACATGTCGAAGCAGGGATTATAAATCCCCTCACTATGTCATCAGTTCATCAATGCATTCAATAGCTAAAGGAAGTGACAGTTAGTTCATCGACCTGACTGACCCGAAGACGTACCTAGTAGAGGCGGCTAGTGACTATTAGCGGAAGTGCTTTTTAAGGTATAGTGAACACTTGGCGTTGGTGGGGACATTGCACGGCAGTCGCGAGTGCTATTATCACGAACCTACCAGCCGCTGGAAGAGTCGGCATGTTTCTGTTCGGGTTGGCGGAGCGTGAATTGTTTTTCAATAGTGGAAAGCACGTGTTCGCTGCATGTGGCCGTGATGTCCAGCGATCGACCGCCGCAGCGCGCAGGCGCGCCCGCACCCTCGATCCTACGTGTCTGCACAACCCTCCGGTGCATCGCGCATCGCCCGAGGCACATGCTAGTTCAATGCCAAACCCCATTGAGAATGATTTTATGGGACAAGGCGAAATTCAGCGTGCTACTTTCTGTAGTACATTCAACCAGTCACTGTGTAGAAAGTATGCTGCCAAAACTTGCGTTTCAGGTCGTATCGTGGAAAGTGTAATTACCTACATTATTTTACTCGAGTTTTGTTTACAAAGCAATCACTAATGTGTTTGTGCGAAAAAAGGTAAATATGAGAAAGGATGTTTGCACAAAGATAAGTTTCTCATTATTCGATGAGTTATCTTCTATCTTATGCATTGGCGTAGGTACATTTTACATTTATACATGTAAGACAAATATACAAAAACAGCAAGAGAAACGTTAATTAAAATATTACGATCGAAGCCAAAAATCTAATTCCCTTATAAATGCAATTCATAAATGCATGGTTTAGTGTCCTCCAAATTAATAATAGAAAAGATGAGAATGATGATGAGTATAACATATATAATGCAGATGAATGAAAGAAAAAACCGAACATGTTTTTTATTTGTGGGAAAGCCACGCCTCGGCATTAATGTGCCGGCCCAACCGGAGTGATACCACAGCCTCACCGGCGTGAAGCAGAGTGCCTGAGCTGTGCACAATGAGGCACAATGGTGGGAAAAGGGGGTCAAAAGGTTGGTAGCGCCCTTGTGACTCTACTGGTGTTACGGGTGTCTATGGGCGACGGCAATCGCTTACCATCCGGTGATCCGTCTGCTCGTCTGCACTATAACTTAAAATAATGTTTGGCTAAAAAGTGAGTTTTAGGTTTCCTTACAAGCAACAAGTATCTTAAAGCAACGCGACTCGACTTTTATGACTCAAATTAGACAATTTCACCAGCATAAACGCTAATATAGCGCCATCTAACGCAGGAACTGCATAATAGCAAATGCATTTATCGGCTGCAGCCCACACTTGTGTTCACGACTTGATATACGCTCGTACACATTAGCATTGCTATGCACTAGATGGCGTGGATCTGATATGAGGCGAATGAAATTTTATACACTTCTCTATGTGCATAAAATGACTTTATCATATAAGTACATCCAGATAATAGAGAATTAGACGATTGCGGCATTTTTGGATGAATTGGTGAACTTCCGAATTAGTAATTAAACATAATTAAATCAACCAAATATGGCCATAGTATTTAGTAACAGTGGATGACGTATGACGACAATGGAAGTACCTACCTACAGGGTGTATTTGTGAACATTTACATCCCTTTAACCACGTCTTCTAAGAACCACTATGAACAAGATTTGTTTTAAGCCTTTTGGATATTTGTCTAAATATTCTTCCTTGATGCGAACGAATTCATACGAAGACGGTCGACCGTCTTCGTATGAAAGTTAAATTGTTTTATACGAATTTCCAAAAATCATAGAACAGTTCAATGTTGATTACAATGTTGGTACGTAATTTATAAATTGTAAAGTCTAGCAACAAAAAACAATCGCTTTCATATAATTTTGGTGACTTTTTTTTCAGCTGTTGTGTTAATTATTGTAGATGAGTATGACGAACTTGCCATAAAAATACAGATAGAACATGAACTAAATAGACAACCTTGAATTTTTACTTACTTTTTAATTTTAGTAATGGTATTGCAGTTTTTTGGACATTGCGGTGTCCTCTGCTTTTCACCAGTTTTGATCTGATCTGTTTTCCATAGTCACATAAGTCGTCTTTTACAAAAATCTAAGAAAACATGGATGCCAATGAATAATGCAAGTGAAAGTTCTGCTATCGATTCTATCTAACGCATCTTAATATTGTGATAGAAACAGCTAGCGTATAATTTACGATAGAATGAAAGCGAATTATCGGCAGCGAGCACACGCTATGATCCTCAGTAGGATGTGGAGTAAGAAGTGTGTTGAACCGTAAACATGTTGAAAGATATAATAAAGATGTAGATCTGCATGGACCTAGCGAGCCACGGAAACCATAAACAAAAGGCAACAGAAGGTAATCAAAGCTATATTTAGAAACTATTTTCCAAATAATTACAACGCAACTTTCTTCCATCAAACAGATGGCTTCTTTATCTTTACGAAAATTAAGGTACTGTTCCCGCTTCTAATTAAGATTATGTTAAACTATTTGACAGATCGTTAGTTAGTATGTCTGTCAAGCTGTCAAGACGGTATCCCCTGTGTCACTTGTACCACAACTTGTACATTCTTATAAAAGAATAGAATCGCATTTTATTTTTACTAAAGCAACTCTCTGCAATAGGTCATGAATGCGGTTCCCACCCGAACGGGCGAACAATTAAATGAATTTTAAGTGCGATTCTCAAATTAAATAAATCAACAATGATCGTATTATGTTTATTACATAATTTTAGGCTTTCATTTACAATGGTTTGAAATGAGTTATCTGATGAAAGAAGTGGGAGACGACTTCAAGGCGAATAGAATAGTACAGAGGTAGTTGAATGCAGTGGGATGTGTACTCAATGTCGGCAAACATCGCTAAATCGAAACATATGATGATTGAGTCGGCATGCAGTTGGCACGCTTCATTAAGTAATTTATGTTGCAGTTCACTGATGGCACACATCGCTTTGTTCAAATACACTTTCGAGACACTCTATTAACATAAGTTAATACCCATCATTGTCTCAAACACAAGATGATATTATTCTAATATAGTGATCATCACGTTGTTATTTTCCGACAAATGACAAACAATCATTTCGAATAAAGTACAGTTTTAGTTATCTGTTAACACAACATACCTTCGCAGATAACGTTTAACTTGTTAATATGTGTACACATTAACAGCGATAAAATATTTAGGTTGGCTATTACTGACGAACAAGTGCGATTGACCATAGCTTCTCATAGTTCTTGAAATGTGTGCACCGTGCGTCAACACTTGGTAAAAGGAAAACATAGCACTGCATGCACATTATATGCCTAACATGTAGTTAACATTCAATGTTTAAACATAGGCGAGGCAAATTGACAATAGTAATGCAAATGGCTGCGACCAAGAGCACTTCAGTGTTTATCTCTAGGATTACTTGGCTTGTCCTAGTATTAATTGAGCATTCGCCAGTGTGTTTCCTATTACAGCTTCGTGGTTTATCAGTAGTATGTGTGTTATACTATACATTGATGGTAATAGCCGAACTGAACGTGCCGTTTGGCTAAACAGGCACGTGCGATAGCACCAACAGGCAATGTTTCTAAAACAAACCCCAATACACAAAGCGCCAAACGTTTACAACTCAACGGTTCGTCGAAATTAAACTGGATCAAAATAGACTTACACGTCATAGAAGAAAATTGTTTAAACTTCAGTTCTTTGCACTTTTATTAGACTTATAGGTAACTAACAAGTAGTTCTAGAGACAACAGAAAATAAGCCTGGGTTTGGGTGCAGTAGGTACTATTTCACACAGGTATGATGGATGATACTCTTCGTCTAGCGATTAAACCCGTTTATAGGTATGCAAAGTATCTATATTAGGTAGTATACCAAGATCCTAGGATTTGGCTCGTCTAGTAATTACATTGAAGCTATTGTCTTTTGACCTTCGTAGCCCTTAAACAGGGAAACTAGTGGACTGAAATTATACAGAGCTTGATCGATGACTTTACTAAAACCTTAAGTAAGTAGGTAATAATTACCCACATGATTACGACAGCAATAACTAAGTTATTGTTAGTCAAACTAACGTACGATGCATCCAACGCATTACAACACCGACAGGGCATCCCACAGGTGAGCGATAACATCTTTTCTATGAACGCCGCAGCATAAGGCTTCAAAGGAAATCCTACGCAAGCTTGATGGATGATTCGAGCAACGTCACGCCCACAAAACAAATGCGCAAAAATTACATAAATGAACATTTTATACTTAACAAATTACCCATAAGAACATTTCAATGCCAGATTTCATTGTGTCAGGATTAGTCATACCTACATAATATGCTAGTACCAAGTTATGAGGAAAACCTACAGAATCGATGTAATGTCATCTCTATAACGGGACTTGAAATCTATTTATAAATAACCTTATTATATTTAATAAAAAAAACTATCGATAGCGTGTCAAATGGAATGAGCATTAAGACGCCTTGATGGGATCCACCGTACACAAAATAACTGTTTTCTGAGAGTGTTCCTAATAGCATATAATCGCCTTATACCGTCAAAAGATAATAACAAAATGAAGCTATTGGATCCTTTAACAACTGCAATTTACGCAGGACAGTCAGACATTACACTTGTAGGCAACAATAGATTATTATTTATTAGTAATAGGACAACAAACACGATTATTTCAAAGACAATTTACATACAATGTAGGTAGTAAGAACAAAAGCATCACCACAAAATATCCAATATGATTATATCGCTACAGGTACTTAGCGTGGCCGTTGACTATAGTAAAAAACTATAAAAGAATCCTAGAATAGGTTATCTTAATTAACTAATTAATTAAGAAGATGGTGGTTAAGCACTTGTTAACTCGGCTAGATTTATCACTAAAACTGTCTGAATAAAATTTAAGTGGTTAATACGTAAAGTATAATAGTTATAAAATAAAGGAATTATGTTTTCATCTCACCTGTTCCTTGCTACCATTATTTGGCTTATATCGAGCCAGAACCGGTCTGTTCCTCGATCTATTGAGCGGAGAATCTGACACAGAAGTCATCGCTTATCACTGGGGTGACGTCCTCACAACACACTTTCACTGACGTCCATAAAGTTATTTAAAGCTGTTATTACAATAATATACCGCCGGTCGCTGTTCAAGAAGGAAACATACTGTTACAGTTACAGTACCATTGCCACTAGCAAACGCGATAGCACATTTTTCCGTCGACAAATCACATCCGGAGGAGTGGAGTGCTCGGCCGGCTGAATCAACCGATTACAACAACCACCGATTCGCTAAAAGCTAAAACTGATAAAAGTTTATGGTCCACATAAACAAACGCTGATCTTGACTCATATGATTACTAAGAACTTTAAAAAAGCTTATCGTAAACGCGAAATCCAATCTTAGGAATCTAAGCAAATTCTAATTATACCTATTTAATAATGCATTGCATGTGCATTACTAGTTAGAGACCGGTGAAGCAAAAATAGTCACATCGGTTCATTGGAATGAAAAGGGATACGAACACAAATATAGTGCAACTGAGGGAACGCGCGCGACAAATAGCTGGCAGGATACCGAGAAAAATCGAAGAATAAAGTTACAATAACAAAAACAATAAATTCACAATGCAACGACCGCTCTTCGATTACAAATTCGCTTACTGAAACAACGATAGCAAATTGCTCGTGGAGGATAACAAACGCGTTCGTCACTGCAATCGGCGGCGATGTGCAAGTGTCGCGCGGCGCGGGCCATAGGGACGCCGTATCGGTGTCACGGTGCTGCTGGACGCCCAGCGCCAGGGCCAAATAGCGGTCGCGAATTCCTACTCGTAATTCAAACGACGCACGCAACACATACGTGCTCACTGGACAAACGGTCCTTGTGACCTAATAACTCAGCACCGATATCGCTCATTGGAAATTATATCAACTAATAATTCTATAGCTTTATTATAATGTGAAAGCCCTACAGCTTGTATCTTGCTCGACTTATACTCAAGTGAAACTACGTACCGACTTCCACTGTCAAAGTAAAACTTAAACAATTTTACTTACCGCTGATTATTTCATCGTTCGCGAATCAGCACATGAAACAATAAGAATACACAATTACCATTGTATTACTTAACAACACATACCTACATTAATTTTAACAACTCTAATTCACTAAATAAAAATATAATCAATTTAAATTCCAAAAACATACCTAAGCAAGGAAGACAACATGTACCTACGTCCTCAAGACTGTCTGTGCTCATGTAGTCTACTTCCATTAACTTTTTTGATCAAAACCGTGTTACGGTTTATGAAACAGTTAAAATATAAATTTAAGTCACCAAATTGCACGCACGTACGTGCGATATAGTAAGACATACTGCAGTAAATTATTGATCGATTGAGTGAATCACTGGTCCTGTATGCTAGCATTGTTTTTAAATCCCGATTGTTTTCAATGTCGATCACGCCGTATACATTGATGAAAGAAATTAAACAAATGACAATACCAATCAAACATCAATAACAAATAAATTGATCTGCATTTTATATTAGCGTTCGTAGCTTCGTGATAATCACTACCTCAATGGAATGGAGCATCGATTGAATTTCTATGAGGAATTGCAATAAAATTCATTTTAAGCCTTTTGTTTTCTTTAAAATCGTTTGAAAGTGGAACAAATTTATGACAGCACAAACAAAATCACATACTATTTCAACCGGGCATAATAAGATTTTTGGTAATAAACATGCAACTAGAACCTCTTTAGCACCAAAGGTAGTTTACAAAATTTCTTACATGATGAGAGATATGTACTTTCCATCGCATCCATTGTTGTTATTTCCCTTACTGAATGGAGTTTCCAACTGAATACAACAAACTTTCATATTCTTTAAAACCGACTATTACGATCGTCCACCCATCACACATTGAGTTCTTCAAAACTAGTTAAAGTATCGATGAATTAATCATCGACCTGATTACCGGCAAATATTTACAGCGTGACAAAGTTTAACTTAGTAGAGAGATACGACACAGACGCATGACTAGATGTTTACGTGTGAGACGAGTGTGCGTAGCGGTGACGGAGAGCAGCCGGTGTGCGCGAGCGCGGGAACTGAGCTGCATCGCGAGTGCGGACGCAGCGCAATTGCACCACAAGCTATTTCAATACATACAGGGAATTCGCAAGTCGGCAGATTCCGCTGCGTCGAGGTGGCCATGCGCCCTCTGAGGTCAAACATCTCGCAGCCACTTACACCGATCTACCACACAGGCACACATACTACACAGGCAGCCCTGTTCTCAATCAGACATTTTAACTATACAGCAAGACCAGTAATTTAGAAGTATTTTGAATAAATCCAATAGTAGGTACCATCTTTATGACAAAGATAGACTTAACCCAACCACAGCTTTATGTCAAGCATCTTGTCAATGACTACATACATACATAAATACCTATATATTGTCGACCAGGTACAATAAATAGATTTTAGTAAAATTTATTGTCGTGATATACACGACGACTACTCCCATAAAACCGTATTGCCCCTTATTATTGTACGCGAAATATAGAGACGAGCAAGACTCACAATAACATCATTCGTGAAGAATTATTCTGACAGTAGGTATAGATAGGTACCTATTAAGGTGAGCTTCTTTGTACATTGTCCATTTAATTGCTATGCAATAAAAGGAAGGTCAAATTCATGAGTGTATACTACGATATTGCATTGCAATGATCAATTAGTTCAGTTACAGCTGTCCAAAACATGTAGCAATTATTTAAGTTCTAAAATTTTTGCGCTATCGTCCTTTATCTGACAGCCGCGTTCTATCTATCTACCTGATTGTTCATTACGTAATGTATTATCTATCTATAGCTAAATAAATGATATTATGTACGTACGATTTAATTCCTTTACCATAGATTTATCCGTCAGATTGGATACGAAAGACGAAGGTTCGGAAGTAACAATCTGAATTAAATCTAGAGATATAGAGCTAACTGTACCGGAGAAAGAATATGATAATATAAAAAAAAACATGTTATTCAATTGTTTCTATTCTATGGATCGAACTCTGTCGCGATGGGTAGTAGATACTTTTCCACCTTTACGACCATCTCTATTGGTCACGCATTTTCAATTCGCAACTTGATTACATTGCCTTTGTGTTCTTAAACACTTGGTTAGACGCAGTGACTAGGTTTTGTTTTGTTTTTGTAACTATGTTTTTATAGTTAGGTAATTATCACTTTACGAGTTGCGATGTTTCTGTTGCAGAACATGTAATTTTTGTTCAAAACTAAATAATATCTACTATTACAGAGTCAATATTAGTTGAATTGCTTTGCTTGAATTTCAACTAGATTGACTTAACTCAGGTTTTTTTTGTAATAAACACATTTGTAATAAGTACATTTGGATCACGATATTAAAAGTAGGTACTACATTATATTGAAGCAATAATGTTTACTTTTTTAAAAGTAATTTCTACAAACAATGGCAAAGCTTATAGATAAACCAAAAGATGAACACTAGCGCGATGTAATCTACTCCCAGCGCTATCTGTTGGTGCAGATTGGAGCTAAATAAATTCAGCCGAAATGAACAGGCTTAAAATGAAGTCCCGAAACGAAGTAAGGACGGGTCGAAAGCAATGGGTAGCAACGTTTGTTATGATACCATTATCATAAACGCGCTATTTAATATAGCTGTAGTGTAAAGTTTTCTCGCGACTATACTACCTACCGCTAAAAGAACTGGCGAAAAGTATGACGCCACGGTTTATCCATTCCATTTTGCCGATCTCCTTTTAAAAATCCTCGAAAACAAGTCGACTAACACACCAATCGAACGAAAAGTCATTCCCGCTAATACGTTAATGTATAAGAGTCATGCAGACATAAACAAAAGTTCTGTGTGTCCATCAATTTTGTTTAGAAAAAATATTTAATCTCGCCTGTTCAACAAGGAAGCGCAAACACGCTGCTTTTAAAAAAAAAAATAGTGTGCAGTGGCATGTTTGATGGTGAGTTTTATATTGTTTTATGTGAATTTTTGGATAGATAGCTATTTCTACAGTTTAATGATGAAAAAAGGTATAATGTTTATTATGAATTCAGTAATGTTTTTTATATTTAACGAATAAAATAAGGTGGACGCGAATTACTACATCGAATTTTACAAAACTTCCACTTTGCGTCCACAATGGACGCAAACTATCTTATCCTCTAATAATAAATAAACCAAATTGCGTCCACTGTTTTCGTTAAATACTTGCTAATATAAAAAAATAAAAACATACTGTAATATTAAATGTTTTTTTTTATTAAATTACCAAATGATATGAGTAATTTCATTAATTTTTTGTTCATTTATGATGAGTTCTTCGGATACAAGAAAGAAGAAGGAAAAGAGAGCATACACAGAAGAAGATTTAAAGAAAGCGTTAAATGAAATTCGAGAAAGAATAAATTAGATTATTATAATAGATAAAGATAAGATTAGACAAAATTGTCTATTGTTTTGTTCATTTATATGGCCGAAAACTTATTATAATTAAGGCGGATCTTAAGCATTCCTTGTGATTTTGGGGTAAAATTAACAGAACTGGTTGTCTGGAAGAAATCGCTACAAGCGATAAGACCGCCTTATTGTACTGTCTATAGCTGTTGTTTCACTCATGTATTATATTTCTGTGCAATAAAGAATATCTATCTATCTGATTACTGTTTATTCTTCAAGTTGCAATATAGGTATGCCTAATTTTAAGTCACATAAACCAATGTTGAGAAGAATTATTTTTCTTTTTTAAAGTGAATTTTAAATGATGATAATGTTGATTTTCAATAATTAAGTTTATTGTTAAATAAAAAAAATTGTTCAAATACAATCTTTCTTTATTCTTTTAAAATAAAACCCCTATATTCCTTTTCTAAGCTGCTGGACGCTAAATGGTCTACAGGTGGACGCAATTTGGATTTTGTGGACGCGAAATGGGTAAAACACCTAATTCTGACGTTTATCTATTTAATAAGAAAACGCAAGATGTTTCTATTACAACTGAGAGTTAATCGTAAAATAGAATATATACTGAATACATTACACAAATTTGTCATAGAAATGAGTGCTGGGGCATTTTTATTATCGCCGACAAACTTGCCAACTGCACTAAATGGACGCGAACAGGCGAAATGACCCTATGCTGGAACGACCGTAATATAAGCTCGAAGAAATACGCTTAATATATAAAACCAATCTTAATGCTAGCTATGTTTTCAACCTTACAATATTTATTTTCTTTGGTCTATCCTAACTAATATTATAAATGCGAAAGTAACTCTGTCTGTCTGTCTGTCTGTTACTCTTTCACGCCAAAACTACTGAACAGATTTGAATGAAATTTGGTATACAGATGGTCTAGACCCTGAGAAAGAACATAGGCTACTTTTTATTGCAAAAAGGGGATTGTAAGAGGGGTTAAAAGAAGGAAGAAAATGATTAAATAAATAATTAAAAATGCTACCTAATGATACTATTCTACGCGAAAGAAATCGCGAGTAACAGCTAGTTGATTACTAATTTAAAAAAAATATAACATCATGACTATTTCATGTTGTTAAGTCATTTAGAAAATGCCGTTACGACCTAAATAAAATGGGTAACAGATATTGATGATTAATAGAGTCTATACGACTACATTAAAATAGACACTGGTCTACCTAATGTTGGTGTAACGCACCGCAACGGTAAGACGGTTTCGATTACATAGAGAGTCGCGACGTCATGGCGGTCAGGTTCCGCGCCGGGATGAGGTCACACGCTCCGTGAGCACGAGACAATGAGGTCCACACCAAGAAACCACATATGCGAACAGACCACTACCACACAAACACTGAGCCACATCCATGCTAATCCTGTTTAATATACACTTTTACAACTTACTGATTGGATATTATAACCATACTATCCCTACAAATTAAACCTTCCAAATGTCAAAAAAGAAACATAGAACAATTTTATAACCGATTTTGATACTAACTAGTTATATAATTAAATAAAAAACCTTAAATTATTTCCTTAGTATGCAAATACTAAGCTAAGTGACAAGCAGTTACATAACATGAAAAGATCCGTAACTTGTCTTTTTATCCCTGCAATGAGCAGCTGGTTATTTCAAATTTTTATCTGATATTAAGTTCAGTAATTTTTTTATTACTTCCACCATTATCACTGTTTTATGCCATACAGTGCTGCCATGTTATATCTAACAAGCTGTTAAGCCGAATTGGTGAATTTTGTATTTTCAATCTTCTAGGTAAATAATCACAAATTGAAAACTCAAAATGCAACCAACTGCAGTAACACATCTTTTAGATATAACATGGCAGAGTAGATTAATAACATAAATTACCCAAAGTTTTTATTAAAGATATGAAATTGTTGTAAAATTATTAGGTAACATTATTTTAAACTACCACCTTAAATTTACAAAACTGGTTTTAGTCATAAGTACAATCACCAACATCATAACTTGATAATGTTTGTAGTGGTTCCATAATTTTATTTATCATGTCACATAAGCAACATTCCTGCAATAAATTTACTGTCAACCAAAGGCACTAGCTGTTAACTATCAAGTCCATAAAACAAAATTTAAGAAGTTGAATTTCACTATTTTCGTCATATCAAAACTTGGGAATCCTAAATGGAAATCTGAATAAATGCTGAAATGCTGAAAATGAAATGAAGCTAAAAAAGAGTCCAAGGTCAAGTTATTTTGGTTACTTACTTAAAAATAAAAGTTATAACACTGCCGGACAAAAATTTAAGGTTACTAATTTTCTCTGTTCACAAATTTAAATATCAACAAAAATCATTTTTAGAACTTCTACCTCAAAAAAGATGTTTAATACTTGCACAAAGGTTCCAGAAAAAAGTTCTAGGAACAGTGATTTCCCTATATAACAGATGTTTAAAGTGTGTGATGTAATCTCCACTAGGAGTAATATTGTTCTGTGGATGTAATCTTTCAATCCGACAGTTACACCTGGTCACATTATTTGGGTATGGATGGAAAACTGTGATTAATTGCCTGAAAGCTAAATAGATTATAAACCAAAGTAACATTTAGATAATTGATTACAAAACCTATTTATAGTTATCCATAACTTTTTGAGCACTCATCAAGGTACAGCCTCTGAAATGCGGCACTATCTACATTTATATCAAAGGTTAAATTAAAAGTACATAGAGAAATTGTAACAGCCTTCAGTCAGATCAAATTATTAGAAGGAAAACTAATTCGCAAAAAAAAAAACAAATGAACAACCCTTTAAATCTTGCTTCTTTAGTACAAATTTAGTTATTGACAACCAAACACATTAAATTTGGCATATGAAAACATTTTATTTTAACTTAAAATCATAAAGCAGATGCTTGCATAGCCAATAAGTGCTAAATTACCAATATTATAAATTAAAAATCTCCTATCGTAAACGTTACATAAAGAAAAATTTTGTATACAAAGACAATAATAAAATAATATTTTTGATGTAACTTCTGGTACCATCCTCCTACATGATTTTTAAGCTGTTTCTTTAATCAGGGTCATGAGAACATGGGCACAATGTACTCATTGAAAAACACTTAAAGAAAATAAGCTTATCAAAGACGTTTATATCTAAGATTAATAAAGCCACCACTACGGAGTTTTTAAATAAAAATCTACACTCAACGATGCTTAAGATTATCTTAACGTATTGGCGCGAATATATACAACAGTACAAAATTTTTAAGTAAACTGAAACCAGAATAATCTCCCACAAATATTACCTGATCTCTGCATAGTGATAATGCTATTATATTTTTGTTCAAACCAAAAACATGTCTTGAAACACAATTTTCATACACTTCACCAAACTGTCAACAGACTCGCCCGCCCTGCCGGGTAGAAATTGATTTTTTGAAAATTATTGCCAGCAGCAAAAAATATATGACAGTTAGTCAATTTAAGAAACGCGACAAGGCTTCATTCAAAACGAAACACTTTTTAACTCAATGCCTATATACACAAACCGAAAAAAATATATAGACGACCCGTTTGGCATGGAGCGATGGTTGAGACGCAAGGGTCGCGGGTTCAATTCCCAGACAAATGTTTTTTAATTGAATTAACAGATTTATACTGTCAATAAAGTCGTGTTTATTCTTAAGGGAACTATTACGGAGTTCCACAGTATTATTATAACCAATGGGGCTGCCATCATTTACCTACTATATTTTATAGGGTGACCTTGCTCTATGACGTAAGCGGCAATGACGCTATCAATGAATTTCATGACTTTCTTGAAAGCTTTCTTGATGCATTATATTTTTTTCTTGGGCCTGGGTGTTTGTGGTTCCTTCCTTCGTGTTTTCTGGTTTCCATAGCAAAAGGTTGTAGGTAAGATGATGTAGAAGGGTGTTGGATGTTGTCTCTATTTATTTTATTACCAATGGCCCACCCTCACTTTGTTTCCGGACAGTAATTCCACTGTCCAACATGGCGCTTCTGGACGTTGATAGCATCACGCTAGTAATTCGCTTTTTCGGTTCGTTCGTATACTTACTTAAAAGGTTTCTATAGCTATAGAATTTATCTCTTTATAAAAAGTATAGATTTATGTTTACAGAGTCCTGTGAACATTATACATCCCTTTAACCCAGTGTTCTATCAACTATTCTGAACAAAAACATTTGTACATGATGGCTTTAGTTACTGCCGCTGACATTATAGAGTATGTTAATTCCAATGGTTATAAAACATTGCATGATCTATAAATTACCTTTATTACAATACGGTTACTTGGGTCCCGGCAAAAGTTGGAAAGTGTCAGTGTTTTCACATTTTCCCTCAGAAAAAATGATGTTGCCCAATGTGTCACTGAGAGGCCTCTGATTTTTTTTTGATCGTAATCAAAAATCAGGCTAGAAAGCATCACATCGTCACATGATGACTCACACACATCACACATGCAAAAAAATAATTGATGGCGCCACTGCCGCATATGTCTCCATTAAAAATCCGTTGTCATGACTTTCTTGACGTACTATATAACAAGAGAAAAATGACATTTCTGACAGTTGACAATAAATGTTGCCAGTTTTTATTTTACATAGTTTAGTTCCTTGTCCTTCTGCTCAATGTTTGTTCTTCTACTTCCCTCAAAAATAAATAATTCATAAGCCCAGACTGCTAGTTTTATAAGGTAATCGTTTCCTAAAAGATCGTTTCTTTATTTTTAGTGTTATTTTTTCGTTGTGAAATTAAGAGAGACTAAAAAGTGCATAAAATAATTGCATTTATAACTTACACATAGCGAATTTTAGTAATGATACACTGTTATGTTTATAATGATTGTCAATAAATATATCCCAGCTGCATTGAAATTCCTTCAACTAGTTGCCAATTATAGAATAATAAATGCCGTAAGAAATCGGAAACCACACCAAGTAAGTTCAATGATTAGAATATTAATCTCAACTAAGGTATTAAATGATAATTGAAATCATACTAAGCCTATGTGCTGTATGTATGTAAGTACTAAAGACAAGACATAATAATATAGGTTGACTGGCCAGATGGCGCATTAGGTACCCTGCCTCATTATGCCAATGATCGTAAGTTCGCAGTTGAACCTCACCCTAGACAAATAGTGGGTGTAGTATAATATGTATGTACCTATTTGAGTACTATATTTGTTTCCTCTGTTGTCTTATATCTATATCACCAGTGCTTAAGCTAAGGACTCGGGTCAATGTATGTTGTGAGGATTTATTATTAATATAAAAGGTAAAATAGGTAGGCATAATAGTTTATTTCTTTGCCCTTTGCTAGCTAGTAGAACCTCTACTAACATGTCATAACAGCTCCAACACACCTTTTCCCCAATCAATTTGGACAAGTTTGTTTTTTCTAATCACCCAATTGGGAATCAAACCCTGGACCTTTAAAAAATAAAATATATTTAGAATACATATTCTTAATAACAGATTGTTCATTCATGCACATTAGGTAGTAGTAGTAATAACAGCATGGGAACTCAATTTTACCATCACAAGTAGTGAAAACTCTCGTTGGAAAGTTTGCAAAATAACTGACGAGATAGGTATTATTTATTATTATTTGTATTTTTGGTTTGCTTGTTTCTTTAGGTCAGACAATGAGCAGAGTGTGTCATTCATCACAGATGAGCCTCTTCGCACGGCACCCTTTTGAATCCAGAGGAGGAGAGAACAAACCTCATTGTAATGATTTATTATGCTAATCATAAGGTTTTATATTTTCAGATCAATCACTCTAAACTGTTCCTGACATCCATTGGACTAGCCTTTATTTGGCCTGCCAAAAAGTTGAACAAAGAGCCACTCACAAGTAATATTGAACCTGTTGCATCTATTTTAGAAAACGCTGACAATTTATTTGACAATGGCCACTATGAGGAATGTTACAATGTACTTTCCAATTACCCGGTAAGATATAAATAATATTTCTTTATTTTGAGAACAGGATTTTGTGAATTTTAGATACCTTACATTAATATTAAAAAACAAATATTTTACAGGATGAAAATGTTGAGATTAATTGGCGCAAATGTCGCGTTTTATACAACATGTCGAAAGAATCAAAATATGACAAAACTTACAAGAAGGAGCTAGTGTTACAAGCTTATGCAATAATATCTGATGAGCTGGTGAGGAATAAGGATCATTTTGCTGTACAGAAGTGGTATGCTGTGGTTCTAGATGCTAAGTGCACTTATGATGGTATTAAAGAGAGGATAAAACAAATAGAAACTATCAAGAAACATATGGATGTCAGTATAGTTTTATCTTGAACTTAATCTACATTAATTTAGGTTCATCAATTTTAGAATATTCATTTCTTTACAGCTTGCTGTAACTCTAAACCCAACTGATGCAACTACTCTACATATGTTGGGAGAATGGTGTTATCAAGTTAGTGAGCTTCCTTGGTACCAGAGAAAAATTGCAACAGCCCTTTTTGCATCTCCCCCGCAGTCAACTTATGAAGATGCTCTTGAATATTTTTTGAGAGCTGAAGCAGCTCAACCTCGTTTTTACAGTTTAAATTTATTAAGAATTGGTAACTGTTATATGAAACTTCAGAAAGAAGATCAAGCAAAGTACTACCTTAAGTTAGCCGCAAGTTACCCAGCGAAATCAAATGACGACCATCGTGCGAATAGAGAAGCAGCAGATTTACTAAATAAGCTTAAATGACAAGTACCTAGTACCTTTATTTCATATTTTACTGTTTTGAATAAATGTAATAATATGTAAAGGGAATAATACAGATTATATTATTGTACTATCAAGGTATATCAATTATTAACATATAACCTTTAAATACCTATGTAGGTAGGTATACCTAAAGATTGAAATCAGTAGAGTCGGCCACATATCAGATGACCTATTACTATACTTGATATTTATCTTTATCAAAGATTTTAAATCTTTGCTTAATGAATATAAAGTTCGTTTACATATTTAAATCACCCGGCCGGGAATCGAACCCTGGACCTTAACTTAGGCATTAGGTGGTAAGTAGTGTAGTGACTATACTTTTTAAATAAAGTCGTGAAATTCGTTCTTGAGGAACTATGTTTAACATACAGAGTACACATAATAATATTATAACCAATGGGGCTACCATACTCCATGACGTAACCTGCAGTGGCGCCATCAATAAATTTCATGACTTTCTTGATTAATAGTCAGAGTGTAGTAAATAGGGTGTACCAATAGGATTAGTAGTGTGTCTTTACAAAAAAAAAAACAAGCCTGCCACATTCTATCATCATCATTTCAGCCAATAAACGTCCACTGCTGGACATAGGCCTCCACGCATGCCCCATTGGTTATAAAAGATAATTTATGAGTAAGTCCGTTTGTCACGATTTTCTTGACGCATTAAGGCATTATGAAACTAACTTATCTATTGTTCATGCAAATAAAAACCAAACCTGGCCACATTATTTCTGTCATGATGACGTGACAGACAGACGTTAATAAAACGACGAGTTGGCCGCCAAACATTTTCCAGCCAGGCGGAAACAATAAACGGTTTGCTTTGATTTCGAAATATACTTCTGTTTGAAAAAGTAACACGAAGGACAGATTTCTAATTACTATTCACATAGTTAGTGCAATTTTAGGTTAGGTTTGTGATATTGTGACTAGATAATTTTACCCTTACGCTAAAATTATAATCCATAAAACTGTCCCCATGTCCTTGAAGGAAGAGCAATTAGTGACGACGAGTTTATATTGGTAAACTGTCATTGAAAGAGATAAAGAAACATATTTTATGGAATAATCATCAGCAACACACGAAGTAGGTGATAGTTTAATGATGTACAGACAACTCCAAATATGTATACATTTTAGGACCTTGTCACAATACATAGGTATTATGTATAAGAACGACTTCTACTTTCTTATACATTTGCATTGTGACAAGGTCCTAAAGTGTATACATATTTTTGGAGTTGACTAGTACGTACATACTGTTAGTGGGCCGTAAATAAATAATGTTTGTTTGTACATACCTACTAAGACTGTCCGATAAAGTGAATTTGGTAGGTAAGTAGACCCTTGCCCTCAAATACCTAATGGTTGTGAGGTTCGATCCCCACCCTGGACAAACATGTGATGGTATTAACTTCGTTTGTTGCAGTGTCTGGGTGTCATAATACATAATACATATTTTAAGTGTTATATTTGTGATCCTCTGTTGTCTGATATCTGTAACACAAGTGCTTTTACATATTTAAATCACCCGGCCGGGAATCGAACCCTGGACCTTAACTTAGGCATTAGGTGGTAAGTAGTGTAGTGACTATACTTTTTAAATAAAGTCGTGAAATTCGTTCTTGAGGAACTATGTTTAACATACAGAGTACACATAATAATATTATAACCAATGGGGCTACCATACTCCATGACGTAACCTGCAGTGGCGCCATCAATAAATTTCATGACTTTCTTGATTAATAGTCAGAGTGTAGTAAATAGGTGTACCAAAAGGATTGTAGTGTGTCTTTACAAAAAAAAACAAGCCTGCCACATTCTATCATCATAATTTCAGCCAATAAACGTCCACTGCTGGACATAGGCCTCCACGCATGCCCCATTGGTTATAAAAGATAATTTATGAGTAAGTCCGTTTGTCACGATTTTCTTGACGCATTAATGCATTATGAACTTAATCTATTGTCATGCAAAATTAAAACCAAAACTGGCCACATTATTCTGTCATGATGACGTTGACAGACGTTAATAAAACGCGAGTGGCGCCAAACATTTTTCAAGCCAGGCGGAAACAAACGGTTTGCTTTGATTTCGAATAATAACTTCTGTTTGGAAAAGTAACAAGAAGGAAGAATTTCTAATTACTATTCACATAGTTAATGAAATTTTAGTTTAGTTGTGATATTGTGACTTAGATAATTTACCCTTCGCTAAAATTATAAATCCATAAAATGTCCCATGTCTTGAAGGAAGAGCAATTAAGTGACGACGAAGTTTATATTGGTAAACTGTCATTGAAAGAGATAAAGAAACATATTTTATGGAATAATCATCATCAACACACGAAGTAGGTGATAGTTTAATGATGTACAGACAACTCCAAAAATATGTATACATTTTAGGACCTTGTCACAATACATAGGTATTATGTATAAGAACGACTTCTACTTTCTTATACATTATGCATTGTGACAAGGTCCTAAAGTGTATACATATTTTTGGAGTTGACTGTACGTACATACTGTTAGTGGGCCTAAATAAATAATGTTTGTTTGTACATACCTACTAAGACTGGCCGGATAGTGAATTTGGTAGGTAGTAACCCTGCCTCATACACTAATGGTTGTGGGTTCGATCCCCACCCTGGACAAACATGTGATGTATTACTTTCGTTTGTTCAGTGTCTGGGTGTCATATACATAATACATATTGTATTTAAGTGTTATATTTGTGATCCTCTGTTGTCTGATATCTGTAACACAAGTGCTTTTATGCTACTTAGTACAGAGGCAGGTCAATGTATGAGATGTGAGAATTTATTATACTAGAATCATGGTTTTTGTGCATCTTATATTTTATTGTGACAATTATTTAGCTAGATTACTAGCACAGATATTAATCTGTATGTAAATGTACCTACTGGGTATATTTTAACGTTATTCTATTTTTAGATACACATGTGCTACATCAAAAGAAGATTATGAAAATGACATTAAAATAATTGAAACACATTCTGCACCAGATCTTAATCATAAAGAAGTCCCAGCCAGTGATAATAAAGTAGTTTTGAGTACGAGTTTGTCTCCACCTGGGCCCGAGGTGTATGCAAATTGGGAAGTCAAACCTGTAGATGATAGTTTTTTGAAAGTTGAGCAAATGGTATCTGACTTTTGCATGTCTCCCAAAAAAATTGTTAAAAAAGATGAATTAAACAATACTCTGGATATTATTGACTACATATTGAACAATGGTGCACCTAACACTATTGAAACTGTCTCACATGAGAATCAAAGGATAGATGAATTGAAGACAAGTGAGATTGATGAAATTTCCAAGAATGAATTGAATATACCTGGTATTGAACCGGGAAAGACCAAAACTCCATCCAAAACTTGTAATCAGTTGGTGAGTGAGGTGACTGAGTCAATCCTTCTTCCAAGTTCACCTGCATATTTCACTCCAGCTAAACATGAAATAAAATCTGAAAAGACTGAAAAGTTTCAGACTCCATCTACAAATTTAAAAGTAAAAACACCAATATTCAAGACTCCATCAAATACATTATCAATCAAGAAACCCTCAGCTACATCTTTGAAGAGAACTCCTATCAAAAGTAATGCTTATCAGCACATTGCCAGCCCAGTGGCATCTTATATTAAAAATTGTCCAATTGCACCATTGGTGAAAGAAGTTCGTCCTACCAAACCACTACCTGGTACATCATCTATACCTAAATTTGTAAAGACACCAGCACTCAATAAACCAAGCAATAAAGAAAATGTGAATTTACCATCAGTGGCTTACAAAAGCGCAAAGAAGACTCAAGTGGTAATTATAAAATGTTTTTATTATAAAAAGATAGAACTCAGTATTTTAGATGTATGTCACTTCTAATAAATTTAAAAACTACAGAACTTTCTGCATGACCCAAAGGTTAACTGGTAGAGAATGCCTCTGGGCATTAAGTTCGCCTATTTTTAATGTGCAATAAAGTTTAAATAATTAAAAACTGATTTAATACTCCTATAATTATATGCTACACCACTAATATTTTTTTTGCCTTTAATGGTATTTAACTTTATTTATTAGTGATGTTAGAATTTGACGACCCGTTTACCGCAATGGTTTGAGCGCCGGTTGAGATGTAAGGGTTCGATTCCCGCACCGACACAAATGTTTGTTGATGAAACAGATATTTGTGTTGGGTCTGGGTATTTGTGGTACCTTCGTTGTTTCTGGTTTCCATAGCACAAGGGAAAACCTTAGTTTGGGACCAGGACAATGTATGTGATGTTGTCTCAATTTATTTATTTATTTATAATAATTTTACTTTTTTTTTACAGATTGATGTGCCTGATGAAGAAAAGTTGCCGCAGACTCAGATAATGAAGAAAATCACATCTGCATTGCCAAAACCTCTTATAATGAAGCATAATCACAGAGAAATTAATTTAGCTAAGAGGGCACTTGGCTCGAGACAAGAGGACAGTTTTGCTGATCTTTCGCTCCGACAAGCTGATGTTTCTGTTTGCACTCAGAAGTCTGCTTTCAATAAACCTAAAAGGCTTCTGTAACTTATCTGATTAACAAAAATAATAAATTATTTTTGGGTGACTATATTCTTGTTTTCTTGTACGTATTTGTTATAAGGATTTATATAGAATATATTATAGAATGCATGCTCAGGCTATTTGAGTAGGGCGATAGCCCTTATTTCAGTTTAGGTGACTACACAAACTTAGAAAATCAACCAAATACACTGTCCAGCCAGAATGAAAAATCATTTTGCTGGCCTCAATCTGGGTATGCACTAACAGAGTTCCTATGTTTTATAACCAATGGGGTTACCATACCCCCATGGTACCATAAATAAATAGCATGTTAACGAAAGTGATTTTGTGACGACCTATTGTACCTATATCAACATATCAACGAGGCGTCATAAAAATTTCGGATAATAATCTCAAATGGAAAGGAGTTAAGAAATTTTACGACCCGTTTGGCGTAGTGGTTTGAGCGCCGGTTGAGACGTAAAGGTTGCGGGTTCGATTCTCGCACCATTACCTACATTTGTTTCCATTGCACAAGGGAATACCTAATTTTGGGACAAAGACAATTTGTGTGATGTTGTGTCAATTCAATTTAAATAAAACTCAAATCTTTAGTGATAGCATTATAATCCATAATATAGTATGTACTACTCATGCACAATAAAATAAAACAGGTAGGTACTCCAGCTCCACTGGATTGAAACCTTATTATATTGCGCATGTGTAGTAAATGGAGCTTAAATTACATTCAAATATTATTTTGGAGCATTACATAAATTGTATAATTATGTATAAAAGAGTGTAAGCTCCAAAGTTTACAAGTTTAATAAAATACATTATTACAAAGCTAATAAAAATCACAAATTTTATATAGTAAAGAGTAGCCTTTTATATAATGTTTAGCACCTATGAATTACTTACATTTTGTGTATTGATAAAATAATTAGTGATTAGCAACATGGTAAATGATCATTGTGAGATTCGTAAATGCTTTCAGCTAAAATAATTCACAAAACAATCTTAATAAAGTAGGTTCCGTTAATAAACCGCTCAATATGACGTAATTACACGGTGTTTACATACGGATTGGTTTACATAGAACAGTCTGTTATGATGACTTGTTTATAGCACAGGGGGGCAATTCTCGTGCACTCGTAATTTAAGATATTTGTGTGAACGAATATGTGAAATCTTTAAATTCGACTTCAATATGCGTATAGTGACATTTTACTTATGATAAAATAATGCGGTTTTAGTGACAAATATGTTAGGAAACACCTCTAATAGAGTTTTGGAGGGTTGAGACTTGTAAGATGAAAAGAAGACTTACATATTACGCCTTGTTGTGTCTTTAAAAAATCATGGCATTGTTAATTTTCTACTAAATGCTTTGTGTGACGTATTTGTCATTTCCCTTTGATGTCATTTATTAAAAACGGGTTACACTGTAGGTATACAGGGTGGTCTAACAAGAGACGCCAATATTTTTTTTTAGATTCCTCACACCTAATATTCAAAAATACCCCATGTATGTTAAAGATTTTTTGTAGTTTTCGAGTTATAATTTTTTAAAGGTTTTTTTAAAGTATTCTGCAAATGTCGTCGTGCACCGGTCAGTCCGCCGGTGAGGCCACCGCACCGGTGAGGATAAATAAACATTGAATAATATGTTTAAAAGATCTTGTTGACGGCTGTCCGGCTTTCGGGCTCTAATACCTGGAGTTTTCGCGCGTCTTACACACATTAGGGTATTAATACAAATACAATTGTGAGTTCACGTGTCTCCCTTTATCTTCTTTTAAAATATAAAAAATATCGAAACAAGCTGCAACTGAGGTGAAATTACTAGGGTTTTATTATATAAAACAATGATACCTAATCTAAGACTGCGTGAGGTTTGATGACATAATGTACCTACCCAAATATCTAACATTCCTTTCCTTAAGCTAATTAGGTTTTATGTAGAACTTTCTTATACTTAGACTGACCTGTATCGTTTACATGGAAAGGTCAATACAATATGAGCATTACAATGGTTAGGACGGCGAATAAGGCAGTTAATGCAAGCAAAATTCATCAAATCTTATACATAACTGGGTTTTAGGAAGACCGACCGACTGAACACCAGACGTTTTCACAGTGAGCAGTAGGTGCAGTAGGTTATACAATCAGCGCCATCTATACGAGTTATCGTTTTATGTTAAACTGTTAGCTTGAGCAATATGTTGGGTATAAGTATTTAAACAAAAGCTATTGGCAAACCAAATTTCATGTTAGATTAAGATCTTTTATGTGAAAAGGAAAGAAAAATACCCATTTGTATAATATTGTATAGCGGCACAATAAGCGCACACACATACGTGCAGGCTTATGCGTGTACGAACATCGCAAAACGTGTGTTGATCACAGGCTTCCATAAAGAAATACAATAAGGTTTTAAGGTCGGGCCACGCCCCATAAGGCTGTGTTTCTACTGTAGCGGAGCAGGGTGAAATTTCTGCAGTAAATCTTCAACATTTTCAAAATGAAGCTTACACGTTGACAAGCGCAGTTTTTATGCAATTCTATTTGCGGATTTCACTTCGATCCGCCCCACTCCGCTTCAGTGGAAACGCAGTTTTATGCAGTTTTACCTACATATTTGGCTAGTCAAATGGGTACTTACTCTTTTTTTTCGAATGATTATAAACTTAGATACAAGTCAGTTTTGGACTTAACGTAGGAATAGTAATATGCAGTGTGCGGGTTGTTTTGAAAGTATAAACATTCATATTTTTTTAATTCAATGAGTATCATAATAATTTGTAAGTATAGATTACCTAAATTTTTTTGTCTTTGCCTCCCTATATAAAAAGGCCATTACAGAAACGCTTATCACCAGTTCTGTGATTTTGTTAAATAACTAATTTTGAAGCATACTATACTGTAAAGTTATGATTACACATATGGCAGGGAGTTTAACACGAATACAAACAGCTGGCCTATAATTTATATCACCAAAATCTTTAACTAAGTATCAAAATGCTTTTGTGAGTAGTTACATAATAAAATATGTAGGTAACTAGATTCTAAAATATATCATATTTAGTTTTTATACACAATATTCGAGTAAAACAATTTTAATTCTAATAGATGCTTTAAAAAAATGCATGTTCTGATTTTATGTAGTAACTAACACTTCATGGATTATCAAATCCGAATTTTGGCTTTAGCTTAGACTAGCTATAAACGTAACTATAATATTTTCATTCGAGGACCATAAAATAATAATACTATTTTTCATTAGGTATTACAAAAAAAAATTACATTATATCAAACCGAGAACCGGCATCGGTAGGTAAATAGTACATAAGATATTATACGGTATTTATTTCCTTACTTGTCAGGGTGTCTGTCTTCAAAACGAAGCCGCCGGCCAAGCTGCACAGCCCTGGGGGTTTTTCAAAATAAGGCTGCCGGTACAGATTTAGTTCATTTCTATGGCTGCCGGCCTAGCCCGCTGGGGTGCCGGCGGCTTCAGTGTGTAGACACCCTTACAAAAATAATGTATTAGCGATATTGTAGAAAAAAAACAAATAAATGCAAATTAACTGACTGTGATAGTTATCAAATAACTTAAAGTGTTTTAGTTAACATTATTCATAGTTGTGGTAATAATACCGAGATCGTGTTTTAGCCACGTCATATACTAAGTTGCGCATTTACACTATTGCACCTTCAATAAAATCATCTTCGCTTCATAAGAACTAGGCGGTGCGTTATCATTTTCAATATTAAAAAATAATATTAAGACAATTTATGAAGACAACAGTAAATTATCACACTAGAACATTATTATCTGATCTAATAAGGTATTCGACGATACTAAAGTTATAAAAAAAGACCATTCCGAATAAGAACCTCATTAGGAGGTAAAGAAGTAGAAAATAAATAATGTATTTATAAAGAGACAAACTTCATAGACATCGACAACGCTTATATACAAACTGAAAAGACGAAACACTAGCGCGTTGCAATCGATGCCCAGCGCCATCTATTGGTAGACAGTAGAATTACTATCTCGAAACGAAGTGAGTGAGTCGATCTATAAAATTGTACCTACTGTCGTACTACTTTGTGCAATGAACATAATCTACATATTTCCACTTAAAAGTTATTTATTGTATGGACTTTTTTGTACGGATAGTGCGCTTTTAGGTTTTTTTTTTACATAAGAGATGTGTACAGTTTATTGTCAAATACCTCATTATTACTTAAACAAACTATTCATTTGTAATATAGACAATAATTTGTGCTTACTATAACTAATACATGAGTAAGTATAAAAATATTAAATTCAACATTAACAAAAACAGTAAATAGTCAGTAATAAAATAGAAAACCCTTTTTTCCTTGAATGGAAATTAAAACCAAAATTTCCGAAAAACCTACAACATGCCTGGGCGGTCAGATTCTTTGTTTCCAGCTTTTTCGAAGAACATGAAATCCTGAAATGGAAATAAAATATTTTTAATTTAGTGTGGTATCCTGGTTAGACAGTTAAATAATCTAGCGGTTAAACCATGGTCTTTGTTAAGCCGGGGATCCACTGTTTTTTTTTGCGCGAACGCATAGAGGAGCTCAGTCTGTCCGTGGACTAAAGCATGTACCGTCTCCGTTAAAGATGTATCTACATAAATCATGTAGCTACACATGCGCGGATCAGTCATATCACAAAAATAGTGGATATCTCCAGCGTTATAAATATCATTATCAAAAAGTGGGCGTTAAAACGGCTGTGACACATTCACCGGACTACTGCGGTTATTACCGTTTATCTTTTATTAAATCTGCATTCATTACCTACATTTTAATGCTGCCGAATATTGAATTTGTTTGCGAAAGAGCTGCAAAATATCAATTTATAATGCATCAAAAAAGTCATGAAATTAATTGGTGGCGCATTAGGTAGCCCCATTGGTTATTATAATACTACGGAACTCCGTACTTAGTAGTTCCTCAAGAATAAATACGACTTTATTGATAGAGTACCTATCCATTACCATTAGGTGATTCGATTGCTCAACTGCTACCAATCATATCAAAAAGAACTAGATGTGCACATAACTTACAATTAAAAAGCATGCCCCCAGCAACACAGCTTTTATCTTTACATCCAAGTCCATCGGGAAATTAATTCCAAAATAGTCGGAATCAGTAAATGCTTCGCGCGCCAGACCAGACCATTGTTTGGTTATTTTTCCAACCTTCGTTTCACCGTCTTTAGAATACACCTGTAAAATTATAAAATTACTTATATTTACTTAACCGGCATTCAATGTTGGGTACATTCTACTAATCTCAGAGTCAGATCAATGTATGTGATGTAGTGAAAATATTATTATATTAGATATTATTATATTATTCTTTATCTTTGATTTGCACTGTCAAAAGATATAGATAATGGGTTATTTTACGCATATAGCGTAAATGGGATAACTATACAGGGTATTTCTGTGAACATTTACATCCTTTTAACCACGTCTCCTACCAACAAGACAATATCCAACAGTTATAGAACTAATATGGTTCAGAATGGTTGGTAAAACATGTTGTTAAAGGGATGTAAATGTTCACAGACACACCCAGTATGGTGGAAGGAATCTACTTATAGAATATTATAAGCTAAGAGGTACTAACTCGTTACTTATTAAATCATATCGTAACTTACACTACTATTAAACTTACATTAAATTCGACGTCTCCACAAATAGAATAAGTGCAAAATGGTCCCTTGATTTTGAGCACTACGTCGCCGGCAGCATTCTTGATGTCGTAGCAAGGCTTGCAAATGGACCACTGCTGCTCTATAGAGCCGATGACGGTACCGGGCGGCGCGGACACCTCCATGCTTTGCAGCCAGCAGGGACACCAGCAGGAATCACATGCGAGGGGGCGGTGAAGGTGGATCACCTGCATCAAATCAACCACGCACCATTAAACGATGGAACTCGTTGCCATGCCATCCCATGTGTTTCCTCTGTTCTACAATATGGACTCCTTCATACGAAGCGTGAAGAAGCATCTCGCGGGCCAGTATTTTTTTTATATGTAATGGGTTTGCACTTGACCTCATCTCACCTGATGGAGTGACAATGAGGTCTAAGATGTAGCGTGCTTTCCCAGAAGAAGCTTATTCACTCTTGACTAAAAGACACCCAAATTGTAGCTCTCTGGCGATACAGAAGCCGGCAAGTTCAGTATGGCAATGACCTGTAATTGCAACGTGGGCTCTCCTCTTGCTTATCATCAGGCTGAGGTGAGCCAATATACTGAACCAATATAAAAAAAGACAACATTGCAAGCCTGGTCGGATGGCGCATTTGGTAGTGACCCTGTCTCATACGCCAAAGGTCGTGGGTTCGATCCCCACCCTGGATAAACATTCGTGTGATGAACACTTGTGTTTGTTCAGTGTCTGGGTGTTATTCACCATTTTTTTCCAAAAAAGCTTTTTAAGAAAAATCAATTCTAAGTTAATGATGGAATACCACATTATATAAATATTGTTAGGTAATTACCACATATAATTATATAACAACATACAAACACTAGATTGTAGTATTAATGCACTTTAGATAACACTAAGTCATGTTCATTTACTCCACAGTATAAGTAAACAAGGGTTTATCCATTATACAAGGGCCTCTCATATTTATTATAATCTATTTGGTATTGAGAAGTCAGTAACTGATACAGTACAAAGTAGTTATTATTTATTTAGCTATTTAGGTTTAAAACAAGTAACTAGTAACTCACCTCATTTTGAAAATTGTCCATTATTTTCATGTCGAATGGACGCATAGGTCCACAGCAGTTTCTTGTGCAGCAGTCATTGTCTTCAACAGCAAAATACACTTTTTGTCCAACGCTGTTTTTTATTGTATATTTATTATTTGTTTCAAATCCAACAAAGGCTTCTAGTAGCTCCACTTTTTGATGTACCAAGAGATGGTTAATCAAGGATAGATACTCTAAACCTGGAGGGCAGTTGCTGACTCCTTGTGGAATACTCATCCAACCACCTGGAAAGGGGATTTAAAATAGGTAGGTATTACTTTTTCGAATGTATTTATGTGACAGTACACAACTAACTCCTTATTGGTACTTATTTCAAGAGTCATATGGGTCCACAGTGGGCAGTAACTGAAGAAAACGTTCCCTGATATAATATAATACTTACCTATATAAATATTGATATTGCATGTAAAATGTTATTGTTATCATCAACATATAAGTATAAACAATAAGTATACTTACAGTGATTGTATGGAATACATAAATACATATTTTTTGGAAATAAATAATAAATTGTTAATAGTCTTCAAAATAAATTACTTAGATAGTCTTATACATATAATATTAGCGACAGAAATCCTCCACCATACTGCAATGATTTACTGGCAAAATAAACCTTTTCTCTTCATCTGATAGAAACTTTTGGTATCCACTATTTTTTGATTTAAAAACACGATTGCAAAATCTATTTATTGTGTGTTTCACAGTCACCACATTAATAGATTCAACATAACTTTTTCTATCTTTAATTTCTGTAATTATGACACACTTTTTGGAAATAAATCGCTTAAACTTTGACCACTTAGAATAATTTATTATCTTTGGTTCAAAATATAAAGATTCTTCATGTAAAAGGTCCATATTATTTAGAGAATTTTCTTGTTCCAAATATGAATACATATATACGTTAGTCACTATTTAATATAATTTATATTTCACATTGAGGCCTCCTGGCACGATATAGACACAATAAAATGATTGTGGAGAGTTATGGCACCTAGCTAGTGCAATTATCATTACTACCTATACTGTTGAACGTAACTATGTACTGAGTAAACATCCTTATCTGAGTAAGAAGTTATTCACTTGCTTGTAG
This sequence comes from Cnaphalocrocis medinalis, assembly GCA_014851415.1. Taxonomy (NCBI): domain Eukaryota; kingdom Metazoa; phylum Arthropoda; class Insecta; order Lepidoptera; family Crambidae; genus Cnaphalocrocis; species Cnaphalocrocis medinalis. Next base: position 10,374,096 of record CM026275.1, on the reverse strand, counting down.
CCAATGATATAAATTTAGACAAGGACATATTATAAATTAAAATACATCATTTCGTTTTGTGTTGGTTTTCCAATTACCTTGATAACAACTTATTATTTCCTTTATTAAACAAAAAATAAGTAGGTACAACCTTTATAATAATGTGCTCTGACTGAGGCCCACACTACAATTAAGGGATTCCCCTGTGTTGTGGGATCTATATCCTACTACACAGGGGAATACCTATCTGTATCAGTCTTTAACTGTCCCACTGCAGGGCAAAGGTCTCCATCATAGAAATGACGTACCTTACGACCATACATAGATTCTATTATTTATTAATAAATAATAGATATTATTTTATATTATAAAACAATAAATTAAAACAAATAAATAATTTTCCTGTAAGTGGAGTAGATGTCATCTTAGAAGTAAAATAAGTTGATAATGTGTTAGCAAATTAATTTAGAATATAAATAGTTGTAAATGTAAAAAATTGTTAAATAATAATGAAAAATAAATAAATAAAGTATGTAGTGTGATTGTAATCTAATAACTAAAAAAATCTAAAAGTTATGATAACTTTAAGATTTTGTGTATGATTTAATTTAGAAAGGATTAGGTAATAACTTATTACCTAATCCTTTCTAAATATAATTTCTTAAAATGATTAAAAAGTCTTCGATAAGAGATAGAATATGTATAGCAATATAGGAAATAAATGTTATAGTAATAAAATTACCTGGTACAACTTGAGCACCAGGTTGTTGCATGATAGGCTGGGGATAACCTGGCTGGTAACCAACTTGTGGTTGAGGATAACCTGGCTGTGGTTGAGGGTAGCCTGGTTGTGGTTGAGGGTAGCCAGGGGAGAACCCGGGCTGAAATCCAGGTTGGAATCCTGGCTGAAATCCTGGTTGGAAGCCAGGCTGCATCCCTGGTAGTGGTTGGGCCCCAGGCGGTAGTTGAGGGCCAGGTGGGGGCATAGGACCTGAGGGAGGATGTGGGTATCCGGTGGGGGGGCTCATGGGGTAGCTTTCTTGCTTATTTTCTTCAGACGGTGGACCATATCCTTGGTTGACTGGAAAATTTGGTGAATATGGTGTTGGTTTGTGTGACATGTTTTATTCCTGAAATCAAAAAGTTATTTCTATAAGCTCTCCACTTGCTGTGTTTTTCATAGACTATATTAGGTTTTGCCCTAAGACTGAAGACATTTTCCCATAGTTAAATGTAACCTAAAGGCAAATTTTCAGATATATTTTTATTTCATTGCTAGTACCAATTAAATTTTTTTTTTAAAACCATAAAGGACCAACCACCATTATATTAGTAACTATGTATAATACAATTTGTGTTATGTCGTAAAATTAATAGTACAGACCTACTTGTGATAACATCATGGTCTTGTTGTGGGCAGTGCCTTTTAAGTGGGAGTATTTGAAATATTAGTTAGATTAGTAGTCATTAGTGGGATTCTGTGTTGGGTAAGTGGAACAAATTGGGTCTGCTTAAGCTGTTATGTAGAGTGATAGTGATTTTTACTGATTTTTAATTGATGACTACTTCATCAAACCACTTAAAATTTAAAATACCCTTTGATTGATGAAGAATAATAACAAGCCGCGCCCAATAGGCGGCGGTCAGCCACGGATATGGGATATAAAAAGGTATATTAAAAATGGCATCCATAGACCATATTTCGGGATCTGTCTCCAGAATTCTCATAGTAGTATTACTTAGGTACTAGAGATGGTAAAAAAATGTTCAAGATCAAACATCGGACAGTCGTGGCGGTATAAATAGAACAGAAAAACTGGGTACCTAGTACGTGAGATGCGGCAAACTGGTTTTAAACTTAATATTGAATACAATAGATTCACCATAGTACTTACCAAGTATTTCTTAGCACACGTTTATTCGATAATCTTGATAAACAATAAATACACTGAGTTCAGAGCTGTATTTGTATTTCTTTTCAATTTTACTTGGTAGAGTCAGTGCTTGCTTTCTGGATTTTCTGTCACTTCAGTCTTGAAAACGGGTTTTGAGGAATTTTAACGGAATTCCCTTGTTTTAGAACCAATTGGCTATGGCTACCCTACCACAGATTATATAATTGCCCATACCCTACAGCTTAAATGGCAGTGGCGAAGTTAACAAAGTTAAAAACCTTGATTTGATTAACAAAAATTACAAATTTTGTGATACGACGACATCCTTGATTTGAATGAGCGAAATGTTTAAAGTTGACAAAATGGAATTTGCTATTTGACATCTGTCAGTTTAGTTCGCATTGAAAATGAATGATGGCGCTACTGCCGCCTATATCATGAAGCAAGCCCATTGGTTAAAAAACATTATTGTGAAATCGTATGGTCATATTTTGGTCAAGAATATTTTTGTTTGAAACATATATACCAACATACCTTTTATTATAATTTTAAATATTTACACGCTTTAAGTTTTTGTAATTTAGTGACAAGATGTTATTATGTTTTACTCCAGATTTTGGGTAACTTTCACATACTAGTGGCAACACTAACATCCGGTTAGTACAATTCTCCATTCACCAATCAGACCATTGCAATAAAGTGCATTGACCAACCTGCTGCTGCTGTCGACGACTTTCGGCAGGGAGCAAGTCAGTCAGTTGAATAGATGTTCGCTTCCGCGTTTGTGCTTCGAAGTGACTAGCACCGCGATGCTATCGGAGTTGTTTTGCCATTCATTCAACTAAAATGGCGTCGCTGTTTATCAATTAGATTTCTTTATGTGGACGTTCCTCAGTAATTGTATCCGAGTGAGTCATAAACCAACATAGCAATGACATTTTTATAGCACACAGTGAGGATACGTTTCTAAAACGTTGTGTGGCAGACTAGCAAGTGTGAAAACAGAGCATAATAATGCGCGAATTCAAAGTGGTCGTGTTGGGCTCGGGTGGGGTCGGAAAGAGTGCGTTGACTGTTCAGTTTGTGTCAGGATGTTTCATGGAGAAATACGACCCCACAATAGAGGACTTCTATAGGAAAGAGATAGAGGTAGACAATTCGCCATGTGTTTTAGAAATATTGGACACTGCCGGCACGGAGCAATTCGCTTCGATGAGAGACCTGTATATAAAAAATGGCCAAGGATTCGTCGTAGTATATTCATTAACTAATCACCAAACGTTTCAAGATATCAAGCCAATGAAGGAATTGATAACGCGCGTGAAAGGTTCAGATCGCGTGCCGATCCTGCTGGTGGGGAACAAAGCCGACCTGGAGCACCAGCGTGAGGTGTCGCAGGGCGAGGGCGCGGCGCTCGCGCAGATGTGGGGCTGCCCCTTCGTGGAGGCCTCCGCCAAGAGCCGCACCAACGTCAACGAGATGTTCGCCGAAATAGTTCGCGAAATGAACGTTAGTCCCGAAAAGAAAAAGGAGAATTATTGTTGTTGTACAGTGCTTTAATATTTAGAGTGTAATGTGGCATTTATTTCTCGTAAGACTGCAAGGGCCGAGGCCGGTCCCCGGCGGGAGCGCGGCGGCGTCCCGGACCGCTGGACGCTCGGCGGCCGCGGCGCGCGTCATATCACGTTGTTAATATCTTTGATACATACCATTGTCCAATCGAGGTGCTTTATCTTATATTTTCATACTTTAGTACTGGTAGATACTCCCGCAGTAACCATTATCATGTGAATTGAACAAACATCCTTATTGGGGAGCATGCAAACAAGAGTAAATCGTTGTCTTGGTTTTGTACATCATCAACAGGGATGCATGCGCGAGCTGTGTCACATAAACAAACAAAAATATGTAATGTAAATTAATATTAGTCAACTTTGTATATAATTTCATGAGATTATCGATGTCGAAGGACAAGGACGGTTTAGAGAATTAAAAAGCCATCCAAATATGCAATAAACTTATTTGTGTAGAGTGAAGTGCGATCGATGAGTAAGAGTTTACACCTAAGTCATGTCGCAGATTGTGTTTTGTTGTGTAAATTATGTTTATATGAGGAAAAATCAGTAATCAAGGAAATACATTAAGTTTTATCAGTTGCGTGATTGTGTTTTAAAAGTCTACCAGGATTTGTGATAATACATATAACAAAGTATCTATAATAAAAGTTTTAAGTGGGAGATTACAAGTGAAGTTTTATTCCTGGACACCAAGGTAACCAATATGCTTACTATTACACTTATTAGCTAAGGATTGAAGAGTATAGATAGAGTCCTGTTACATTACCATTGTTTTGATGTTATCAATTACCACTATCTAAATAAGGTGGGTAATGCAACATGACATTTCTATATGAAATCTTTTGTCTTACTGAGTAGATCTTTAGTCACAATACACTAAGTTTTTTGACAACATACATTTTTCTCCAACTAATATACATACCAGGAGTTATATCTCAAAATAAGATTTACCTTTTCATACAATAGTTGAAACAATATCGCACGAGGTGAAATTAAGGCACATTATCTTATGAAAAATGTTTGTTGTCAGGATTATAGCAAGTACTTAACTGACTTGAAAAGTATGTAAGACCTATAAAAAGCATAGTGCATTGTGTCTACACACTAGTCTTTTACATATGAACACATACAATGCATTATATTGATACTGAGAATATAATGAATATGAAAACATGAAGGGTATTATATAGTTGCTTCTATAACTATTATTTAGGATATTTAAATGTTACAGGAATTATTGTTTTTATTTACAATAGAAATCTGATATTGTCTTTATACAAATCTGATCCGTCTATGTCATATGAAAGAGACTGGAGATCCTATGAAGATAAATAAAATAAACACTATAAGTACCTTTCATCAGCTGAGACAGTATGCAGTAATCTTGTTGTATAATTTTTGTATGCTTCCATAATAAGAATCATTTTTAGAGTTCAATATTTTCAGTATCAATAGAAATTTCTTTTAATATCTGTTCAGGTTAGACACTAAAAATAACACTCTTTATGTAAACATACTGTCTATAAAAGTGCTTGTTTCCAAAATCGAAGATACAATTCCAATATTATTTTAATGCTGTATATTTCTCATTGTGTGGACTATTTGCCAAAGCACATGGTAGTTGCGAACTGTTAGTAGTTTTGAAATTATTGCTTTAACAAAATTGAAAAAGGAAGTTATAAGTATCTCAGTATTTGGGTAGGTAATATCCAATTGGTCCAATTACAGACTAGCCTTGCTTTATGATAGATGAGCCAGTTATTTTCAAAACATAGGTATTTAATTTATAAAAGCTTTAATACAGTGAGACTTTGGATCAACTAAGTATGATGGCAAAATGTAGCCATTATGAAAAATATAATTTGTAAAATATTTTATTATTTTAATTGGATTGGAGGAACAATATATTTATTGCATATACATACACACCCTGCTAGTGATAAATGTTGCGGTAATCTTATTCTAAACAATAATTGAAAATGTTAATTTTGATTGTCTAGGCTAGAGATCAAACCGACACTGTACTTAGTGTGATGTGAAGTAGTGTCACTTCCCATCCCAATGTATTATGGGCCAGTCTGTTTCTTACACCAGCCTATCTTTTTTGTCTTAATTCGTTGACATAATATTGCCCAATCCATTAATGTTAAAAAAATCTGGTGGGTTTTTCTAATATATCCTATCCTATATTATTTTGAATGCATCAACCAATTTTCGATTATGGAAACAAGTCTTGTCAAAAACCTAATTAACACAAAATATTTAGGAAGATTGTATTTGTTAATACAATTGTTAACTGAATACAAGGTAGGTATTCAGTTGATGATTGTGAATTTAGTTTTATCAGGTAGACATGGTTTCATAAATGAGTAATAGGTATGAAAGTCCCAGAGGAAGGATGTACCTGTGTAAATAATGTACCTAATTGACTATTTGTATGTATATGTATGAATTTTCAGTCAGTAAATATTGAAAATTTACATGTATTTATCTATCTGACCATGCACTGCTAAAAATTATGTTAACATTAAAAATAAGAATTTGGATATTACAAACACATAGTGTTAAAATAAACCATCTCTTGGCCTATGTGGTAGTAGCCAAAGGCTATGAATGATTTACCAGATAAAGTTACTAGAAATATTATGTGAAAGAAAATCTATCCCGATGAAAAAGGTTGTAGACTGGGGGTCCATTCACGCGCCTTCGACATAAAGTGGAATGAGACATTGACAAAAATCAAATCAAATAATCAAGTTGAAAATGTAGAGCAATATCAACACAAATCAAGTTACGCATTATTTCTATTTCCACACCAATTTAAGAACATCTAGATTCGTTGCCATTTACGCTTCGTTGGTCGTTTTTTGAGCGATGTATGTCGGATGCGCGAGAATCGCTCCCCTGTAGTGTAACGGGATTGTCTCCTTGAAGCGATCGCCGAGTAGCACGGGCAAGCTGGGCGCGTGCTGGTAAACGGCAGCAGCTGTTGGAGCGTGACGCACGGTGTGCGCAACCATCCTCGGTTTCTACAACACCCATCTAGTACTTTATTGCGATAATCTTCTCATGCAGAACTCGATTTCTCTGACCCACGCACGTTAGTTGTAAGTTCGAAGCGAAGAAATCACGTCATTTATGTTACCAAGCAATGTTTAATATTAATTGCATAATAAAAGACGATCTTTGGTAATATTAATTGCGTAAAGACGGTTAAACCAATAACACACAGTAAAATAGTCCGAATCAGAGTTTATAGGAAAATTCTGTGCAGGTCAGGTACCTAATCGGCTATGAGGAAAGCCGTAATATCATTATAAACTTCGCAGGCCGCAATAATGTACGACTTTTGACCTGCTAAATAATGAAATTCCTACCTACTTGCCTCTGTTGTAACGTTATTTTTGCCACAAACATAGCTGTTTGTGTCGGCGGAATTGTATTGCCCTCGCGAGATTTACAGAAGCCAAGAAACTGCTAGTGACAAAACGAAATTACTTCATTGGCTTTTAGTACAATGGAGCAGTTTCTGTTTGGAGCTGTATTCGCAGGAGCTGTGGTGTATCTGTGGTTAACTGGCACGTTCGTTCGTGGAGTAAGGCCGTGCTTCGATTGCTCAGTCATTTCGTGCGCTACTACTGTTTAGGTGCCGTTACTGGCCCAAATAGAGCTAATTCGCCCGGACATTGACGATAGGGTGTTGTAATGACATGTTTACTTCCATGTGCGTTACACCTGGTTACCTTTGGTTACTTACTAAGCGCAATCACGCGGTTGTTTGCTGGATAATCGATTTTGGAGGCTATTATAGGTAGACTAAATACAATGAGCAATATCTTGTGTGCAGGTAGCACTGCATAGCATTTTATGGTTAAGCCTGCGTGTTCAATCCGGTAGCTATTTAAATTTAATTGACTGTTATTAATTTTATAGATAATTATTTCAGAAGAGTTTTCTGCACTCAAGGACTTGATAAAATCTTTATATTACTGGAGGAGTATTTCTACTGCTCCAGTTGTGATTATTGAAATTGGAATTGTACCTATTATTTATAGTAATGTGTACAAAATAGTCGTGTCCAAATATAACAAACGAAGACCTTTCTCCGGTACGTAACCTACCTAGCTAAGCAATTTTTCATTGTTCATCCAGACTTCCCAAATCCCGAGTAATTGTCTAAGCGTGGACTCCAAAGCGATAGCTTTGGACCCAACTGAGAATTACACGCTAAAGATGAGTGAGAATTGGAGTAGGTACCTCCTACCTATTTCAATTTACGCCTTTGCCGCCTAATCTCCTTTCACACATACGACATAGGTAATTAAGTTTATCTAACCTTTGTTCGACTGTTTACCCGTACTTAGCTGCCAATCTTCGAATTGTGTAAGAGCATTTTTTTACTCTGAAGGTGATAAGGGGTCGCGTGGGCGGTGACTGGCATAACACTAATACAACCACACATTATGCATTCATCAGACCTAAGAAAGTGCCTGTGTTTCATTATGAGAGCAAAGTAACATATTTTTAGGATTAACTTGAATGTGTTTAAGTCTAAATAAAGCGGTCATAGCAGCTGCAAGGTACAGTTCATCGTCATGCGGCGCACACGCACGCCTAATTGATGCCCCGAGAAAACACGTAGGTGCCGTTGACTCTAGGTTTTATTACCATTTAATGACTGGCTCCTTGTTACTGCTGCGTGTCCGGGGATAGTTCAGGAGATTATCATAATAACTCATGAGCCCGCCGAACTCCGGGTAGCAACTATCATACAGGCCCTCATGAAGTTATAAAGAACTTATACCTGCTTAAATATTTTAGTCCTCCTTAGAAAATGTTGTTATCGACATATTATGTAATTTACTGCTTGCTGCACAGCACTCAGAGACGTCATTTAACCTTTCATTATCTTAATTATAGATAGTCTTTATGTGTATTCAAATAAAAGTCAATATTTTTTTCTTAAGTAACAATTTAAGTTAATTGATGTCTTTGAGTGCGGACTAACTTAACCTGCTAGGGAGTAATCAAATTAAAACATCAGAGAATTTCAAGTCAGACTTGCGCATGAAGGGTTTCCATACCAACTTAGATTTAATGTAAGGTAATTTAATTTTTTTGAGAAACTAATATTGTTAAAAAAATTAAGATTGGCTTTAAAGAGCTGGTACGTAGAGGCGTAATGGTTTAGTTGTATTCAAAATAATGTGGAAGCACGTAAGTATTGATTGCCTACACTAAACCAAGGGTCGGCTTGTCTAAGCCTTTATTTGGTCGTACGCCTGAATATTCCAAATCTAGGAAAATCCTTTTCAATAAAAATGCAATGCAAGAAAGGTCTTTAATATTAGGTGCACTTGATATGTATGTGAACTAACTAAACAATTCCCGCTGAAATAAATGGAATTATTTGAATAGGAACAAAAAGAAAGAAACAGGGCGTGTCAGAAACACAAAAGATCTGCTGACGAATTTATGTTGAATTCCTGGCACAATGGTGAGAGACGATGACAAGTTTGAGCCTTTTGTACCTGTATCAGTGTCGTAAGGCTGTAGCCACTTTTATTTGCCTCTGTCTGTTCTACTTTATGATGTCGGTTTTCAAAGTAAGGAACTAAACAGATCGAGCTTATTGACTCTCGTTGCTAAAAGGTAATTATTTAAAAGCTAGCTGTGATCCGTGGTGTTACCGCAGTAAATGCGTGCTAATATCTAGCTCGTAGGTAAGCTAAGTCTAAAATAGTAAGTAGATTCGGAATTTTCTTCAATCGATTCATTATGTCAAACTGGTTTATAATATCAGTTTGAGGAAATTCGACGCCTATTTGTGTAGGTACAGTCAGCCACACATCAGGTTACCACAACCTGTCAAATTTCCTCAATTGATATTCAACCTTATTTGTATGACAGTAAGATGAGAGTCGATTGAAGAAATTTGACAGTTTTGTATACTTTGATGTGTGGCTGTAACATACGTACTGATGTGTTGTCTTGTTACATAAGACTTACCTAACTTAGGCTAGCAAATCATTGATAGTACATAATAAGTATCTGTGGATGCTGATATTGAAGTAAGTAGGAATTAGGTTATTACAAACTATCTCTCCATTGATGTCTTGAAAATCAGTAAAAGAAATTTCAAAGACCTAACGTGTTTCTTCATTTTAAGCTTTAATCTTAATTTTTTGTAAGAATAAATAAACACAGCGCCAAAAACATTACTTCGAGATAAGAATAGTTTTATTGTAGGTAGGTAAATATTCTATTTTTGCGTTGCGTAAAGTAGGTAAGTAGTAAAAACATCGGCAAAGGTTCTGGAAATAGTTCCAGGTACAAAATACCATTTCAATGGATATGTTTCGGCCGCAGCCACTAGCCCATTGGAGAACGGCTGAACAGACAGCAACTCTAATATACATAATAATAGAGTGCACTTGAGCCCGTGACTTGTTTATTCATTCAGATGGAATCAGTCGCATTGTACCCCCACATTTGTATGCGGTCGTTCATTCGTCCTTTCAATTCGATGACCAAACCAATATTTTAAGGGCGGTTGCCACAAATCTTCAAACGAAAAGATTTGGTTTTAAAGATTTTTATGTAGGTAAGTAGGTAACTCTCCTTCATTGGTAACTTACCTATTTAAGGACTATCATTTGCACGTGGATTTTCAGAGAAGTAGCTAATACATGTAACTAAGGCAATAAATGATTTGATTGATTGAAGTCAAATTAAAATTATGTCAGTCCTTTACAAGTTACATACAGAAAATAGATTAAAAAAGGCAGAACGTTGTGAATTGATATACTCACAAAAATTTAGGTCAGCGCAATGTTTTGCAGATGCATTTTGCTATCGATCAGGTTACTCAGAGCTTCATAGCATCTCTTGCCAAAAATGTTCGATGTCAAGGCTAGGTCACGAAACCCAGTTTTCGACATGGTTTTAGTACCTACCTATGTACCTACATTGGCACAAAGGTTTTATTTTGGTACAAATGTGATGTATTTTCTCATAATAAAAAAAAAACCTTGTAGGTACTTCGGTACTTCTTAATTAATCTCAGAAATATTACAGGTTTATCTCAGAATCTTGAGGAATGCTAGATTAGTTCATGAGCTTTCATTACACCTATAAGCGACTAAAATACCCATAAGATAAAGGCAGTATTTATTTCAAATGGGTAATGAATGATGATATTCGTAGTAGATTCATAGCATTGCAAACAATAACAATAACTTTTTAGAGGTAGGAGGAAGAGTAGGTACCTACATAGGTTAATTAATTTTGTACGATAATTTTGTGTTATTGAATGTAGGTACATAATCTTTTATTGATATTCTATAGCCGTTGGGTATGCAAGGTCTCGCTTGGAATAGAAGCGCCGAGAGGCGATCGTCTCCCGCGCACCTCATGCGCTACTACTGCGTGTGGGGCGGCTATAAATACTCTTAACATACGCTGCACGTCCGTTCTATATTATGTTGGGCAATAATTGAAAAAGGTTTCCAAAACAATAAATATCAATTTGAAGCAGTCTATCGAACGAGACTAGTCGAGAGGCAAACAATTTCAATGTAACGGTCACTCATCCTCCATAGGTACCTCTTGTGTGCACTAAAATTGTGCATACAATACAGAAAAATCGTTACAATTAAATAACAGGGCTGTTCGTATGAAAGCAAGCAACAATTGTATTAGTGTGGTTGTTTGCTCAGAGTAGGTACGTCGACATCAATGGCCGGGTGCTCTGCCCCGTTCCCATGACTCGAGCGTTCTCATGGAAACAATCAATGCGGGTGCAGCGACGTTATTAAATCCAATGGGTCTAAATTAGCATTAAATAACTGCTTATAAAAGTTGCTATATATGATTTTAACGATTGCCCCGTTTAGCTGGATTTATAATGTTGTATTAAATTGATTGTGTAGGGTAGTTGGATAAATTCAGCTAAATAGGGCAATCGCTAAAATCATATAATATACTCGGGAAATAATTATGTAAATGGAGAATTTGTAATGTCTAATGGAATACTGTTGTTATGTCTAATGGGATACCTACTGTAAAGCCACGCAGGCTTTTAATGAAACTAATTAGCTACATATGAGCTAAGTCTACAATCGCACTGTTTTAAGCTTGTCTTGGTATGTAAGGAAAACGTAGGTGTAGTAGTTGTATTCACTAAGGTAAATTGCATATCCAGTTGCGCTGCAACTTGCAAATCTCGCCTGTGATTGTCTCTCAGTGGAGATGAAATATAAACTGACGTGACGTCACCGTGATTTCAGGTGAACCTGCGCTGGCGTAGGTTGCGGTAGCCTTGTTAATACCCAAGTTGGCTCCAAAGCGTCATTTATTACAGACTACTAGCAGGATTTGGGGTAGATTACACAATTGTCATGTGGATAATTTAACAAATCCAGTCAGTTAATAACTTGCATATGGGCAAGGAAACCATATTACTTCGAAGCGTTAGGTACTTGGTGATATTTGTTATAAATTAGTTTTTCCATTAAGCCGTCAAATTTGCATATTGCTGATTGTCCTTTAATAAAGATTAGTGTAGTTTCAGAAAAAAACTAGTTACGTAAGTTTAAAGGGTTTCTTAGTATTGAATTAATCATCAGTTCAAGCCGTGCGTTCTTGGCTAGTTTGCGCAAGCTTACCTTGACTTGCATTCCTGCACTAAAACTGCGTAAGATGCACCACTTGGCTTACATTACACCTTATATATTTGTTAATTTTAGTAATTTGTTGTACCTAGTTCTTTTTCCAATACAGTTACCGTTCCATATACATATTATATGTAGGTACGACGACATAAGCTGAATGGGTCGAGCTATATAGGGGTTATAACTAAATGTTAAGAGGAATAACCCCTATAATTCAAATGATCCAGTGTGCACAATGAATGTAGCTTTTAAATAGAGGTTTTTGCTCTTTTAGCAGTTCCCGGTAGCGAGCGTCTTCTTCCACAATGAGTGTACATTTTTCTCGCCGACTGCTCGGGTAAAGAGAGCTTTCTGGTGCAACGGTTAAGCTTGCAATTTCTACTGGCGACTTATTTGAGGCAGCGGGATTCATGGATACAATAGTGATTTTTATAATTAGGAGCATAAGAGATAATTTCGTACCACGTGAATTTTAGTTGGCGGGTGGGATAAGTAACACGTGCTCGGTTTCCGAGCGGTCGACATAATAACAAAATGAGAGACGTGCATTGTTTGGCGGCCCTCGGCTTGGCCACGTGTTGAACAGGTTTCAATTTAAGATAACTTCCGTTTAGCCAGGCCGAGGAAAATGCTCAGTAATTCATTACAACATGTCAAGTCATTGTCTCGGGAGCTAGTTGCGGGTCGCTGCATTCACGTCTTTTTGTCTTCACATTCCAATTTTGTGTCTGTAACTGTACTTCGGAGTCTTCGAAAACTGCTTTAGTGAGTTGAGAAAAGGCAAGTAAATAAGTAGTAAGTACATAGGTTATGTACCTATCCACTGTAGGTACTTATCCATAGTTCTAGAGATTTCTCGGTGTTGTTGATATTTAATTCAACATAATATTAATACCTATAATTATTCAAACCAGACAAAAGTGAATATTATTGAGTTAGTAGGTAAATAAAGTACGTAAGTACACTTCATGAAACGGTAAAACGCTATTGGATTTGAATAATAAACGGACAGGACAAACAACCAATCTATTTTATTTCGTTGTTTTCCTCAATAGTAGCATAAACACCTTTTTATGAAGGTAAATGAACAAAGGAATTTCCCTAAGGGAATATTCTGCCTAATGTTTTACTTGGTTCGAGTAGAAATGCGTGTAGCCACGCATATCTTCAATATCTAAGTAACCCCGACCCTTGATGCTCGTACTGGCTGCTATATGTAAATGTAGGCACAGTGGTACCTACATAAATTACGTGTTTACGTTTATGGAGACCGTCACATTCATCGACAGTCTGCTTCCGTCGCGGAAGGTCGACGCGCTTTGGCCGCGCCCGATTTTATAACCACAGGACTATCGGCTCGACAACTTTGCCTCAATGAAGTCATTGAATTATCTACCTACTGTAATTTTTCGAATTGTAACATTCAAGCTATGTAGGTAGGTAGATCGTGCAATATACAAGTCTATCGGAGAGCTTCTTAATATTCATGAAGGAAACATTACCTACATAGGTACCCTTGGCTTGGCATATCTTATAGGTAGGCAATGGTAGGTACTTACTTACCTCTGACAAGTTGTTTGAGTAGGATATTTTTGTTTTCGAATTACTATATCAGTCTTACATGTTCTCAAGTTGTACGACGCTTCGCAAAAGCAATGTAATGATTGATTTAAAAAATGTTGATAGGACTAGGGTTTCATACAATCCGAGATGATATTCTGTAACTAAGTACTAGAGTATTCGGAGCGGAATGAAGAGTCGTGGTAATTATTTACGTAACTATAATACTTATAAATTGGTTTTCAGAAATCTCAACAAAATCGTCCCGTCATCCTTACGGCATATCCAGTTTGGCGTCAGTTGATCGAGTTCGTAATGACCAAAACCGATTTCACAGTCGCTGGGCTGTGTAATAATGGTGTAATCAATCCATAATATTTTCATCGCAGAGCGAGATCTTTCAGCTTAACAATTTTGCAAATTCTTATAAAAGGGAGTATAAAACTACGTAAGTGATTGGAGGCTTATTCTAAGCCGATAGTGTAGTATTTAATAAATAATAATTGAACCTGAATTGGCTGGTAGGTATTTCAGTTATGTAAGGTAGGTACCTTGACATAATTCAAGGAACTGTGAATCTTGAGACACAATTTACATTTACAGTCAATAACTACGTCTTCGCTGCTTATAAAACGTCCTGCTATAAAAGTTGATACGTAAGTGATTCTCCAGGAAGACAGCCGTCGCAGGACAATGCCCTAATCATTGATCAACATTACGCAAGAGGTTGGGTAAAAGTCGATCTGTTGCTTTGCTGTGCCTACCCACAACAAAACTACTCATCAGAAGTGAAACCATATCGAATTATTTATCACGAACAGCTCGTTTTATACGTATTATAAAAGACTTTTTGTTCGCGTGCGATACTATTTGTAACATGCGATTTTGTAGAGCAGTAGGTACCTAACTATGCAAACGCAAAAGTGAAATCATATTTAAATAAATTTATTAGTGCGTACTTAATGTATGAAATGAAGTAAAAGTGAAACTTAAATGTTTTCCTAATTCCAATTGTAATGAAATGGAATCAACTTACAAGTGGCATTAGGTAAGTAATTGAACTTTTATCTCGAGCTTATTAAACAGGTAAGGTTACCTAGGTATCTACACAAACCTAGATCCTAGCGGTAATCGCTTACCATCAGGTGACCCATGGGCTCGTCTGCCACCTAAGTCAGTAGGTATACCTATCATAAAAAAAACTGGCTTGTTATATTTTTAGACTCTGATCAATTAAATCATTAGAATACACTTTTCAGCTCGATTGATTTGGGTTTCTATTTAACTTTTACTAAGGTTAAGTTAAACTCAAGTTTTCAAAATAAATAATATGTATTTTCAATCAAAGTTTTTAGAGTAGATCCTAATATTTATGATAATATAAAATCGCAGAACCAGACAAATGACAGTCAAAGCCGCAGATTAAAACAAAAAGCAATAAGGCGAAGCTCATCGATATTCTGTAGGCATAATTTCTATAATAATTTTGTTTTGGTCCTGAAATAATGAAGGGATGAGATATTGCTGAACTCATTCATAAAACATGCAGCGAGACGCACGTGGCGGGGGAGGCCGGTATTGTCGGAGTTCCTTTGGCAACTGGCAAGTTACTTTGTGTTCTGTAATAAGACGCTGTTGCCCTTAGGGCTGTTCAAATCGAACTTTGTATCGATATTCTGGATCGCATTGGATCGTAATACACTATCGATCCAATAAGATGCGATTTTTTGGATCGATGCAGTATCGCATCAAGTATTTAAAATTATGTGCTGATCGCCGAAATTGAAGGTAGGTAGGTATATTAAAATAAGACACTTAACAAAACCTCCAGTTAAATACACGGTGTTCTATTAACCATTATGAACAAAATTTATTCAACGACTTTTTGAAATACATTGCTTCGAATATTTTTTCGTCTCCTCATACAAAATGACCAAACCACGCCACGTGACCGAATTTGTATAGAAAGATGTTTTTTTTATGTGAATTTTCAAAAGTTGTCGAACAAATGTTGTTCAGAATGGTTGATAGAACATGTGGTTAGAGGGATGTAAATGTTCACAGATACACACTGTATGTATGTTAGTCTAATATTAATCAGTTCGTATTTACACCATACCTACTTGTAGTATAGGAATACGGCTGCGGTCAGTATTCATGATGTTACAAATAAATTATGCTTTGAGTTTGTTTATCTTTATTTAGACTTCATCTGAATATGCGATTCGATCCGATCCTCATTTTACTTGTATCGATCCACTAACGGATCGAAAGAGATTGTATCGATCCACACGAGTAGGTATCGAATCGGATCGAGCATCCCTATTGCCCTGTCGGAAATCATATTACAGTGCTCCCAGTTAATGGCTTCAGGTAAAAGATAAAAACTGTCTCGTCTGTCGGCATGGCGTTTGCACTTGGTGCTGTGCCAATTTCTCCGCGTACTACCGCAAAGTTCAATGTCGTAGTGAGCCTTTGTTTTTGCCGTTTGTTTTGATTCAATCATGTCTCCGCAAAGAAGACGATGTTTGTAAATAATAATGCATTTTACTATTCTTAAATAATCTACCTACAACTCGCATCATGTCAGCTACGTAATTATTACTTAATTTACCTACCTACTTAGACAGCTCCAATGCTTAGATAAAATCGTGTTTACCCTTGTGAAATCTATTTATTTACGAGAATTCAATTGTTCGGTATTTGGTAAGTAAGAAGTTTAGGTATACCTACTATGTATAACTTACGTAATTTCGACTGAGTGTTTATTGTATAACTTACGTACATCGTGCCCAAAAACCCATTTTGGTTGTAAGTATAGGTCGTAGGTATGAAATTAGTAAGAAAATTTATTCATACCTATTATGTTCAGGTAGGTATCACTTTCATGGATTTGATTTCCTAGTAACCTAGGTAAGACTGTCGTGAAAACATATGATTTTTCTCTTGGTTCACCGTCAATAGTGTTTTCTAATAGTAACAAAGGTCATTGGGAAGTGGCACAACGGTTTTTACTGTTCTTTATCTTTCGTCGAATCAAGCGAAAGGTATCATCATACCGCCGCGTTTCTCGGTGAAATCGCATGTTCTCACACGCGGCTGGCAAAAAATTGCCAGTATGGTTGCTACGAGTATCTAATTGTATTGAAATATGCGGTGACGGCTCACAAGCTATCGCGGAGCGTGCGTGTGTGATGCGCGTGTTGTGAGTCACGGGTAGGCAGGCACAGCAATGGCACCGGGCCAACGTTTCCGATCCTGACCAGCACGCGCGATCAATGGAAATAGCCGATGTCAACAATCTGGCGCGATTTGTAGGTCTGCTGCGGTGGGACGCCGTGCCGAAAATCTCAGTCCGGTCCGATCATTCGGCACCTGTAATGAAATCCAGGAATTAGTTTAGCTTCTGTAGTGATTGCCAGACACCAGATTAGCGTGAATTTATGTTAATGTTCTGTGTTTATTCGCTGTTTTTAACCCTCGACGTACGACGACGGGGTGTTTTAAGTTTGACATAATCTGTGTATCTGTCTGGGGCATCGTAGCTCCCAAACGGATGAACCGTTTTGAATTTTGTTTTTTTTTTGTTTATTCTATGCTCTCGTTATGCATAAGAAATCTGAGGATACTAAGGTCCAAGTCAATGATTCATATTTAAAGCAATTTAAAGGACTTTCTTGTCTCTTTAGATTGTCCACTGTCCAATAAAACGTTTTGTCGTTAATATTAGCGATCATAAATTCTCCCGGGGACACCAACTAAGCGTATTTATGACCGTGGTTCAAAGGACTTGCTCCGACACAATCGTGTGATCCTACGAGTGTCTTTCAGTCATTTATGCAAGTTAGCGAGGGTGACTTAGTATTTGTTATCAAAATAAGCGATGTGGGAAATTAAGCGTAATTTTTGAAAGTTAAAAATTTATTCGTAGGTATTTATTAACCCACCTAGTTGGGTTACCTATGGGTAAAGATTCGTTGACCGTCAACAGAATGATGGTGGTTGGAGGAAGCAATAAAATGCAGGGGGCGATATTGGCACATGATTGGGATATCCCGGTGCGGATATGCGGGCGGACACGTCGTTACCTAATGTAACAATAACACAGTTCTACACTACATGACCACGACTTAAGTGCCTAGTTAATTTTTATCTATGTTTTCTGAAGTTTATCTGTATAGAACAGGTATCTGTGAAGAACAGGTAGGTACCTATTTAACAATCGCTTTTCACTTAGGTGTAAGGTAAAAATTAAAATGATGATGGCGACGGAGTTGGTATGAGAGTAAAAAGAATCCAAAACAATTATGAATTTGTTGAAACCTTAAACGCAAAGGAAGGATCGATTGTCATATGACCGAAGGAGGAGGTCTATCGGTTGTCCTATGACTTGTAAGAAGGGATTAAGTCCATAAAAAAGACTTGTAAGGTAAGTCTTCTACCTACTTATACTTATAAGTAGTGTTTTCAAGACTTACAATTCTTATTTAATTACTTTTGCACACGTACTAGGTATGTCAAAAGAAGTCTCCATAATCTACCGGCCTACCTGTAGACTGGCATACGTACCTACCTACCTACATTGGGTAATATAATAACAAAATGGTAAGTAGGTGCAGCAGAACAGGTATTGCTAAATGCATAAAGTTAAGCGATTCATTGTATAGTCCAGTTGAATCATAAAGATTATTAGGTAGGTAGTAGACATCTTATGCACATTGTAGAAGCCTACATACAAAAGTCAGCTGCACCTACAATTTAGGTAAGCAAGGTTGCCGACGATCTTAAAGTAGCAATTTGGTACGACAAGTTGCAATGCACTGAAAAGATAGCCTAATAGAAAGTGAACGTGGGAGCAATGTTGGCTGCGCTGGCGCTGAGCCACAGTGTAGCGACTACTAGTCAAACAACGTGTATACTTAAATGTAATTCTGGTAAGTGTTTGCTTCGCCGTGAGCCGACGACTTTTTATTGTAGGTATCTGCCACTTCAAAGATCGTTGATGAATTTTTAAGTGTATTATTCACTACCTGGTCCTCTTGTTTCAAATTCAGTTCAGAGCAAATTCTCTCTGTCGTTTCCTCTGCTGTGGCGGCGCGGGCGCATGTATGTAGCTGTCGCGCTGACGTCAGCGCGGCGTTGCCCTGCCCCGCGCTCGTCCTCTATCTGAAACAACCACTAACTGAGATATAACCTTGATTGATGAATCATGCTGTACGTGCGATCGTCACTGTTTTGTATGAGATTACGGAAGACTACGCACAGCTGTACTATTTACGTATAATGTCATGTTGTAATGTAGAAAAATGATGAATAGTCATTATTCTGGATATTAACGTTGATCGAAACTAATTTACCTAATTGTTGTTAAAACAAATGCTTTATTACATCGTTGGTTAAGCACTTAACTATTAATAGATACTACAGCAAAACTCTCAAACAACTGACTTAAATCCATCAAGAAACCTTCAATAGCTAGGTATGTTACTTACATTATATTAAGTATGGCTATGCCTATTGATCTAAGCTTCTATGAATAGTGGAGCAACAGTGCCAACAGTAGACAAGACAATGCTGTCTGTGAAGTATGTATATTGTCTCGTACAGAAGCTTGGTAACAAAACGTTTCAAACGTAAGTAGGTAGGTACCTAACTGTTTGCTCTAAAAAGGTTAAAAGTACCCACGAGTAGGCTTATTGATTATTGTTATCGAATCAACAAAAAACAATGTGGCTGGAGAATGATGAGGTATAGTAGCGTGGCGTTCTATGTGCAACTTTTTAAGGAAGGCAGAAAGTCTGTTTCAACCTCGAGTCAAGGAAGAAAAGAAGAAGGCTTCAAAATAGTAACCACTATCACTTTTTATGTTATATGTTCTGATCTAAGGCTATGTTTTATTTTTTACTTGTATCCTTTGTATAACCACTATCAACACTTTTTAAGTTTAGCGGGCGGCATAGTCTAGGATTCATCTTGGAAGAGGGGGATCCAGAAGGAAAAGAGTGCGGCACAACAGTCTTCTATCTTCATGGGAGGAGCAGAGGAATCTCGGCAACCAGGTGGAGTTAGTGAATCGGTCACGCTTTTACATCGTCTTAGTTAGAATGCCCTATTCCACTGACCTTAAAATACAGGTCGGGCACTACGCTTCCCATACGACGCATGGTATCTAATGCAGCAACCTACCCTGGTGAAATAGCAGAACATTAACTTAAGTTTGATTTAAATTTGCGAGTAATCGAACAGTTATATTCTAACGCAAAGCAACGTCGCATTGACTATGCCCTACTTACTTAATGCATCCAAACCAAATAGTAACGAGCCTCTTCTAATGAGTAGAATAATGCGACTGTTGCAAACAATGAAGACACAATTGGAGTGCATTTGGGTAAGGTCGCGCATTGCTAACAAAGAGGAAGATTAACAAAATGTGTTCTAATTACAGTCAATTTGGTAGCTGCGGTGACGAAGCCCGGCTAGTCCCACGGTCAGCGCGTATTTTTAACTCTGCGTTCCTCTCGATTCGATTAGTCTATTTCCCTTTTCATGGTCACCCCTTACTGCCCTCAGTGATAAATGTTGGTATTCAAGTATTCGTCTGTCAAATTAAAATAGTTGAGGCCAGATGAAAAAATATTGTTCCAAAATTAAATATAACGTGGGTTACGACACGACTAGCTAGGCCCTTTGCTCTATTGTGTTGGTATCTACTCAAAAGTAGCAGGCACGTTATGGAAATCGGTGCTTGTATCATATAATGTAGTAAGTAGTAGTTAGTAGTATGTAGGTACTTACTCTGCATGAACCATAGTTGAGTCAATTATACCATTTAAGACCTAAACAACTTCTGCTGTGCTTGCTCCAAATAGCAGAATAAATATCTATGTAAAAATCAAGATAAACTAACATAAAATGTTCAATAAATCGAAGGGAGGAAACGAATCCACGACCCTTCCCTTATTGATGCAATAAGGCAAATGCAGTGGACCAGATCTTAAAATATATATGTTTCTAGTTAAAAGACAAAAGAGACGCATAATATAGGTAGGTATCTTTATCAAACCAAATTCGCTAAAAGGCATGGTTCCAAGGTAAAAACAACTACTAATAGTGATTACCTATTCAAATGAGCTCGGTCTAAATGAGAGCAGATAACATGCAGCGGTTATCGTCATACGTTTAATTTGCAGCCGTTCTGATTAGCAAAAGCATCCTGTTACAACTGTAACTGAACATTGAACCAATTAAAGTTTGAATGTGACGACTGACGAGTTCGTAGAAGCAGTAAATTATAGTTGCAAATGGGCGCATGGTGTCACTCCGTGCATTTCGTGTAATTCACTGTCAGAAAAATACTAAATACCTACGGCCAAAGTAATACTAAATATCAGTGTGATGATGAGATACAGGTCTATTCTCCGCACAAGTCTGCATTTGAAATTAAGTGATGTCGGTCACTGCAGTAAGATTCGAATTTAATTAATAAGCAGAGGTCGGTATTATTATTTATGTAGGTAGCTACAGGCACAACAGACATCGTAAAATTATTATTATTAAATACGGGTCTTCCTGGCATTTGTAAATGGACATCACCAAAAATAATTTCTGCTTAATTACTGCAAATACATCAATTATAATCCTTTAGGGAATCATCCTAAAACAAACCTTCAAGTCTACTCAATTCTGACATCTTTCTGTAGATATACGATACCTAGGTCTGTAAGTGCATGCAACTGTACCAATTATGTTATGTTCCTAAGAGCACAATGGAACTAAAGAGAAATACTGAAGCTCAGGAGAAAATATCCCACATGAATATACCATAGAAATGCTCATGAGCCGTTATCACAGCCAGACGTAGCAAGTGATGATTCTCAGGTCAATCTTTTTCCTTTCGCATTTATATTCACCTAACGAAATAGAGCGTAATATAAGAGCTGTAAAATAACATATAAAACGACCCAAAGGTGCGTAATATGCTAGCCAAGTTGGCCTGTAATAAAACTTCAACGGTGACGTGGATCGTAGGTGGCAAGGTAGTTTTATGCATTACATCTGGCGATTTACGTAAGATAAGGTTGGCTTATCACTACGGCGACGTGACGCGACGTAGAAAGCGATTTCAAGACCGATTTGCGCAACATCTCTACGAGAAGTCGGTTCCATTTCATTAACAATGAAAGAAACTTTGTATCGTTTGATCGTCGTGCAAACATCTCGTTTGTTTGAACAAAAAGTTAATCGTTTGCCCCATGTGGCAATGCAATAGGCAGGCAGGTAGTTCTAGTAGGGAGATATTTCTACTTACAATTGTATTGCAAGTAAGTACCTATACTATGAAAACGATTTCAATTTACAAACACAGTCTTATTAAATGACTTCATTTACCAGCAATAATTTGGCTCGAGCAACTTTGTAATACATTGTGAAAATCTGTGGCAACCTAATCCTAACATTTTGTAACTGAAATATGCATAATCCACTTTAGTTACAAAAGTGGTAGGTTTTGGATAACCAAAGCCGTGGAGTGAGGAGTGGAGATCGCATCTCTGGCAGGAGTTGGGTGCAAGTATAAAAAGATCGATTTGAGTGGATATGGACAGCCGCATACTGTAGCAGTGGGCTGGAACAGGCTGATTATGATGAAGTTCGAATAGGCAATGACCGAGCCCAGGTGGAGTACGTAATCAAATGTTAGTAAAAGGCTTGTTAGATAACGTTTCAGCACTCCAGGAATCACGGATGGAACAAATGGTTCGGCAGTCGAGTTCAGTGCCGATTAATGATCTTGTTGGTTGCATAAGTTGTTAAGTAGTATCAAAGTAACCATAATAATATTACAAATTGTTGGTATTTAGTACTTTCAGGGCGCAAGCGTGAGTTAATGGTAATTGGTTTTCAGCCAATTAAATATTGTGTAACCTTTTGGCGCTTCAGAGCAGGCCCTGAAAATTTCAATTAATAATTTCCCTTTTAAGTCATTATTTGTATTGTGAATACAGACTGTTTTAATCAGTTGATTTAAATCGGACTTTCAGGACTGGAATGGGATTACCCATTGTTGTTTTTAATCATTTTCCAGGTATCATGATGAATGAAACCGATTCATTATTAATTTATTATCGCTTAAATCAATCTCTTCACTGTCACTAAAATGATATTGTACGGACAAAAGATTTTATATACCAAAGTGTTTGAATACGGACACGTTGGATTATTATGTGGATAAAATAAAAATGTATCTTAAATTGATTTTCGAATCAAATGCGAACTCGAATTTGAAATTAGAATCTAAGAAAGGCATATTTGGATAGCATTCTATTGCATACAAATTCCATTCGTTATCTAAACCCGTGTCTAGAAAGTTGCATTAAAATCAAATCCGAGATTAGTGCAGCGTGCGGCGCAGTGGCATCGCGTCATAACATTTGCCACGTAGTAAGACAAGATACGATACGGTCCACTCATCGCTAGCGTAATAATGTTGATCCTTGTGTCTGTGCCTGTCGTTAAGAAGACACACAAGTGCGAGAGAGATGGTGCACTGTGAGAGCAGTCACTTGCACCACTTGCACTGCCTATAAGGGCTATAGCCCGGGAGCCCGTTTGCTCGTGTGACTCATAGTTCTGCTTATTGGCTCATCCGGCCCTCGGTAGATATCTTAACTCTTTAACTAAGTCTTTATATTTTTTGTGGGCTGTTGCTACAGTGTTACAGATGGTCCGTCGTATGTGACGCGTGGGTAGTGGGTGGCTATCTCGAAAGGCAACATTAATTAAAGAAACTAATAGTTGTAACTTTCGATTGTAGCGGGAATAGCCCATTAGTACTACAATGGAAACGCAATTCAGAGAGACCGATTCATTGAGTGTATAGAGTTTGTTTACTATTGAGTTTTCATCATCAATTCTCGGCGATGGGTGCGTCTAGTGAGGTAGATAGGTCATATTACTGTACCCCTCCACTTTTTGATGTGAATGATGATACCCAAACTACCTATAAATACTTGTACTCTAGGTAGTTGTTGTAGGCTAGGTTAATAGTAAGTAGGTACTATTTATTCAACCACATCCGAAAACAAAAATATAACAGATGTTACCTGACAGTTGGCCGCCTTGTTGGTTTAATGGTTTAGTACCGGGCCGGGTCAAATTAAAGTTTGAAACATATCTACTTAGGTAGATTTTTTGAACGTGCGTAGCTAAGGTAGCTCGGGGTTTGTGATCACTAATACGCATTAAGCAAGTATCCCATCGTAATAGCGATGACTTGATTTGTATGGAGGCATTTGCTCTGCAAATTGTTGACAGTATTTAGGTTGATATTTTACTTTACTTTAATAGAAATAATGTAAAGACATAAAAGCTAAAGCAGCAAAAGCCCCGACTTTCTTATTCCCGTTCAGTTGCCCTTCTTCCCGGGCAGGCCAATAAAAACTCATTAAGGCTTTAATGGAAAGCTTCATTGGTGGGCTAGCTAAAGAAGAGCGATTAAGTAGTATCGTTGGATCAAGTGTGTTGAGGCAGATCTCCTAGCTTGGGATTGGAAACTATAGCCGATGTTTGCTCAATCCAGAAGTCCAGAAACTTTGAATCGCCAAAACAGAAACAAACAAGTACCTAGGAAAGTAAGTATAGATTTGTAGCAATGCTAGTTTCATTGCAATTTATTATTACCAGCTGCCACTCTAGACGTTTCGTAGGCCGCAGGGCGTGCGCCCGCGCAGCCCGCGGTGCACTAACTGCTTCACTTATTTATTTTTATGCTTTTTGCTCTCGCATCCCTGCTAAGTGCAAATGCAAACGCGCTCATCTCGTTTACAAAGATGTTTTTATACTTGCGCTCCACGAGCTATTTATTGAAGTGGTTGCCATTATTTTGCGATTCTGAGAACATTGAAATTTTAAACAAGTCAAGCACGGCATGTTTTGTCGGTATCGGATACTGTGTTTGATTCTTTAAAATGTTTTCATTAGTGTATGGCCATACAAGTCTTTATCGCTTTGGACGCAAAATAAAATAAAGGCGGTGGGATAATCTGTTATTCATGTTATGTAATAATAAGTAATTAAGGTCGTTAGTGGGCTAAATCTAATCAAGGTAGCAGACAGACACACTTTGCTTAGTACTTATTATTAGACTTCACACAACAAAAGTGTACTATTTTTTGCTGATCAAGATTGATTAGATCATCATTGATCTATAAATCAATACTTACAGTTCATATACTTATAAAAATGAGTAGGTAACATAAGTAGGTAAAAATTTGGTCTAAACCAGTTAAGTACCAATTGTAATCAAAACTTTGCAAGAGGTGAGCAGAAATATTTGTCTCCATTTCAAAGATCAGTCATAATGCTCATAATCGTAAACAGTGCGCGTGTTTCACAACATTTATTCGATACATAACTCCGCTACAACGGAGCTAGTTGTTTTAATTTATAGCGCTAAGGGCTTGTAAAGTGGAGCGCTACCTGTATTGGATCGCCTTTCTCGATGCTAATCTGAAGGTGATACGCGTAGGAGGCGCATTTTCGCGGATCAGCCTACGTGTTTGGATCAGTAAGGTGAGTTGTTGACCCGCTCTGCACCCTCCAGTCAAACCAGTTCTTTGCAGGAGCAGGCGCGCACTCGGGACCGGAGTGCCGAGTGGGCGCCTCCTCTTGCTTTGTAGCTGCATTGCTGCTTTCTCGGAATTGGTCGCAATAAAGCAAGACATAGAATTAGGTAGTATTAGTAGGTGATGACGAAATGATAAACCATTAGGTATTTTAGCAGTTTAGTAACGGGACACGTTATTAAGGGATTGGTTGATAATTAGGTAACGTTTATGTTGTTCTTACGTGTACGTGACACGTGTACGTGGGATGACGACATTCGAAGGCTGGCTGGAGTGAGCTGGATGAGAGTGGCCGAAAATCGGGAGCGGTGGCGTGCATTGGGGGAGACCTATGTCCAGCAGTGGACGAGCGTGGGTTGCTGATGATGATGATGATGTTGTTCTTGCTACGTCGAAGTTATCTCTCTGCTTCCGTGCAATTTTGCAGGAATTATACTTACATATTTGATTGATCGTATTTATAGCCTACGTAAATATGAACTTTTTTAGGTACGAGTGTTTTCACGTGGTGGAGGATAGTGATGCCAGTTCTTCTGCAATTTCACGCTTGAAACCTTTGACTTTGAACGTATCGTCGTCAAATCCGTACCTGGCCGAAGTCCAGTACGCAGGCAGTGTGCCTGCCTCGTTTGTTCGTTTCATACTCGCTCCCAATAAAACAATAGCCTGGCTTACCAGTTATCTCTCTTATTTTAATGTTGGTATCTGGCTGTCACTTTATAAGGCGTTCTCTCAATTATTAATCTGCAAGAACGTGCTATGTAGTTACATATTATTATTGTTACTAAGTTGGATAACCATGATATTCGATTTCGTTTTTAGTAAAAAATAATTTGATTGTCAACGAGCCTTCCTTCTGAAAATATAGTCATCATTACAATCAGGTCCAAATTGACCTCATTAGGTAAGTAGGTGCTTATATATTTCCGATTAACAGAAAACGGCTTATTGTTTTGCGGTCATTTGTACACTTAATATACCTACATAAATTATGGCTTTAAAGTTTATGAAGCAATCTCTTGAAGATAGTCATCATCAAAGCCTAGCTGCAAAATACTTAGCTTCGTGATTTTTAATTCAATATTGTAATTCATTGTTTTCTTTTTCCTCATATCAATTTGTAATAATAAACAAAATATGTAGGTACAGTAGATATTAATGAGAACATTAAATGAATCAGATGTCGGCTATTCTTTCAACGTGGCCGCCGGCCGCTCGTATAAAAGCGCAATAAAATTGCAGTTTAATGTGCATTGTACACTTTCGTTAGGTATTTATAAAGGGTCGAGCTCTCTTTAGGAATCTGGTTGAACGGGACCTTATTTCCGCTGTTGCATTTCAATTTGGGCTGGTACATTCACCGTTTAGTAAACATGTTCCCATATGAGACCCGTTCCGTGCTTAGGTATATCCAAGATGTCCTACGCGTGTTATTTATTGAATTATCAATCTTATCTATCTATACGTGGATTTATTGATAAACGCGTATCAACGATAAGTAGTGTTCCCTAAGATAAGGAGAGTAAATAAGCATCAAGATTTTTTAAGAACGGTGCTTTTAAAGGTGATGTCCCAAATTGTATGAAAGTTGGTCCAAAAAACGCATCAGCGACGTCTCTGATCTCGCAGATGTGCATGGGCGGCGGTGAATACTTACTTACCAGCAGGTGATCCGCTTGCTCGTTTACCGCCTCTAGTTTATAAAAAAGGCGTTCGATAAAGGTGTTCAGATTTATACCTTTATACATTTATACGTTGAATGGTTTTTTTGTATTTTTCCCCAAATGCATAGCTGTTTCTTGATTTCTTGGAATACCGTTCAATATACTGGCCGGTTATGGGGCGTCTCCTTTTTTAAACGATTATGAATAACCATGTCCAGTTACACGCCGAGTTCAAGTCGGCCTTATCAGCTGCAAGTAGTCGGCAGCGGATGATGGAACCAGCTCGTTAGACGGCATTAGGACCCTACTTTACTCAGACTCCAGTTACGGAAGGCGTGCAAAGCATCCCATAAAACTTGGGCCATTAAAACCTTGCTCCACCTCTTTGTCACAGCCTTCGTATTTCTCATATAAGACTGGAGCAGTTTATCTTTCTGTTTATGCCTTTGCGGTACACGTAATATCTACCTAATATAGTAGATACAAGAACCGTTTTCAGTAATTTATAGCATAATAATTATTAAGTTATCATCGCAAGGTAAAATTAAGACTATCATTAAGTACCATTAATTTATATATCGTTACTTGCATAGATCCGGTACCTTATACCTAGATACACAAGGAAGGTACCTCCTATTATAGAAATTGTATGTACTAGAAATCGCTTAATGTTTTGCCTTCCTTGGCTTGCGCGGAATTTGGTTTAGTCATTGTTACAGAAACAAGAAATCCTTATTGAATTATGTTGAACTGATATAGTATTCCTGTTCTATCTACAGATGTTCTATTTTACTTAAAAACAGGAAAATCGTGTAAAGCGTGTTTTGTGTAGCTATTTTTTACTGATGATGATAACTACCAAGTTACAATAACAAATGAAGAAAAGGTGAAGAAGCTGAGTGAAGCGAAGGTTTCAGGGCACTTAAGTGTTGTCAACTATGAGTTTCTCTGTTAATTAGAGATTATTATCAACATGTCCCGTTAGTGTCGTAGATATCTGGACAGGCGCGTAGCTATCCTGCGCGTACGCCGCCGCGCCGACCACGACACGAATAATAAACCAAGCCACTTCCTGCCGAGCGATAAGCGCCTCGCACACATCACATCACACAATACGCTCGTAACGTAACACATACGCACTCGTGTACACACATCATAAAGTTATAGTACAAGTGGTGACGAGAAAATAATGGCATTGCTTGAATTAAGCTGATTGGTAGGTACTTAGAATTAGGAGGATCCAGGATATGAACATTGAGTGATCAATAAATTCATCATCATCATCATTATCAGCAACCCACACTCGTCCACTGCTGGACATAGGTCTCCCCTAATGCACGCCACCGCTCCCGATTTTCGGCCACTCTCATCCAGTCCACACTAGCCAGCCTTCGAATGTCATATACATCATCCCATCTTATCAATAAATTATCTGTTGCAAAAAAATATCTATATCTACGTGTAGTGTAGCACACAATACCTAGGTACCCTAATTAGTTAACTTAAGTATGATTATTTCTAAATGATTGTGTGAAAGAAATGACCGAGAGGTTTACCTACCTATACTATCAGCTTGTTAAACAGGAGTATATTTAACTGCCTTACAAAATTAACGTACCTACACATAACCCATGAAACAACGCAGTTCAATTCATAATTGTCTGTAGTAAAAGCACGTAAAAGGGTAAAGGTGTGCGTTACTCTTCGATCTGACTTATCTTACCACCTACTTAATTTGTAGAAAGCGATGTGAATTTGTAATACCTATTTAGAACTGCCGCTTCTGGTTTTCGTTTCCTACCTATCTATGTAATATTGTAACGGTTACTAATTTTGTCGGTGGCCTCCTGAACTAGTAGGTACTACACGCACAACATGAGACACTCGGGGACGTATTGTTATGAATCTTCCTTGTATCATATTGAACGTTTCTGTCATGACTACTGATTCATAACATGAAAAATATCCAATATGAAGTTGATAGTATAGAAAAATTGCAGAGCAGAGGAAACGGACAGATTAGATAAACACAGACATGACTCAGTTTAGTTGGAAATATCGTTACGTGCTGTGTATTTCAAAACTGTTTGAATTTTAGGTGATGATTATTCTGTGGTTTGAATGTTGAATCGTCTAGGACTTTCTTTCTTTATTTATATCCTCCTAATATCCCTATTAGTAAGTAGATACTTACCCCTTGGCGAATTAGATAGTTTTACCTATTCCTTAGGTAAGACTGTCTAATTCGCCCTAAAAACTAACGACTACCTTTTACAATCTGAATTTGAGGTTTATTCACATCTGTGAATAACAATCGTAGTAACCCAAAGGGTGGTTAAGTTAAGTATACTTATTAAGATTGCTTGATTTAATAGCCTCCTTTGCAGAACCATATTAAATTTGTAATAGTTACATATTATTCATATATTTCCTGTTAGATAGTTTCCTTCAAAGGTAGGGTCGATAAATTTAATAGGAATTTAAAACTTGAATATTATAATATGAGGCAATGAATTTATGGTTCAACAGTAATATTTTATAGAACTAGACTTGATTCAAGAGGTGCCGTTTAAAAGATTAGTGTGTGAATGCTGAGCCTTACCAGACTCTCCGCGTATCTCCCGACATGTTCTAGGTATATGCCCAAATCTCATATAGGCCACCGGCAAAGTTGTCCATGTAATAGAATAGGTATATGGACCAGAAAATCTAAAACGATATGGACACAAGAAAAAAGAAAAGTCTAAATTTATGGACAAAATAAAGTATGATATCACTTCATCAAAAGTATAGGTACCTTGGTTACAAAAAAGTTTAAAACTTTTTTGACCGTGAAAATTAATGAAAATTAAAATAAAAAACGACGCTAGTGAGCTCAACTCACCGACTTCACCTTTAAATCGTCATTTTCTCGCACCGATAGCGGTGGTCACTAGTGTTACCTTGGAAGTCATTACGTCTCCAACGTCATTACGACTGACTCACGGTTGCTTATGCACCTAAGTGAATAACAAATGACATATTTCCCAGAAGCGTCACCGAGTAAAATACTTCGGAATTCACCCGTGTTGATGCGGAAGCTATCTTAATTATCACGACCTAGAAAGACAGATTATTGCAATCACCTTGCATTGCGATTTTATTTAAGTGTGTGTAAATGTTTACTCTTGCCTAAGTAACTTTTGATGTCTTTTATATTTACACTGTTTGTTGAATAGGTTTAAATTACATGTATGTACGCGTATATAGATAGAAAGGTTTCTGTCTCTATGCCATTATAGCCTATGGATGGTAAATATATTTTTTGTGCGACAAATAGGCTACAATCAATCTAGTATTAGGTAAATTAACTAAATTGTGAAAAAGTTGTGAAATTTATCTTTTTGTATGTGTAAGTCACTTATTATAGCAATTACCTAATTACATTTAAGCTAGGGACTAATTTTAAATTAACTGTGTAACAAGTTCAATCATAGGGCGAGGCAGCAATGACTGGTAGTGCGGTATGGTTGATGCCTACCTAGATTACCTACATATCTAATTAAATGCTCGCGATTGTATAAACTGATATAAACAAGTTACTTATCAATGCGTAATTCTACTTACAACACATAATGCCAGGCGAAGCTAATTAATGATATCATCATAAAAAATATCAGCTCATTTGGTGCGTAAATAAAATTTCGTTTCGATGAGTGGATTTGTGAATTACCTACATATCCGTTTAGAAAAAAAAGTGTGATTTATGGATTTGGTCAATGTTTCCAAGAAGGTTGCAAACTGTATAAAGTACATAGTTATGCATTATGCAGCAGAGGACGGTATAAAAGAGTTCCAACTGGTAATGAAGCTGGGATAGACAAAGAGTATAAAACAATATCAGAGGAGCGGTGGAGTCAAATATTAGTAGGACACTGACAACAATGACAAACTGAAACGCCTTTGACAGTTATTTTGTGGTTTGTGCACTAAAAATATGGCTCTGCTTGTAAAATTGCCCGCTTTTGGTCTGGTTGGTCTTTGGTTTGGTCCTTATTAATCTGAAATATGAAAGCTAGGTCAATCGGATAAGTAGCACTGGTATTCAAAGGCACGTCGCCCATTGCAAGGACTCAGGGCGTAGGACTTTGGTGCAAACGAAAATAAGGCTTGAGTTAATAGGCACAAGAGTCAAGTTTAACACTTTATTTTCGTTGAACTCTAAGGTATCAGTGTAGTCCAACCTGAATGACGTTATATTAGGGAATGTTATGCACACATAGTAATTCTACCTAAGCAGCCAAATAAACATGAGTCGCTATATTTGGTGTAACGTTGTCGTCAGACGGTAATTCAACGAAGTGACAACAAAAAATACCAAATACGTTTATAATATGTTGAGTCCGTTTGTATCTATGCCCTTGACGCGGCAATCGCTGAACGTGAGGTCTATAATCGGCCGATTTGATCTGCTAAGCATTTTGCTGCCTCAATCGAATGCTTGTTTAAATTCTATGTGGTGTTCCCCTTTGTTAACACTTTTCTTAGCTTTACCGTAAGGTTCTTCTAAGATCTTTCTGATATTATGGATTTATATATTCTTATCTCTGCCTTGTAATGCATTTGTATTTATTCTATGTGTTTTTTAAGTTATTCATATAATGTAAAAGTTAAGAGCGAGTAGAGATGGACCGCCTACGTTATAGTTGACTATCTTTTGTAACAACCAGAATATACCGAACATAGGTCATGGAGGTGAGGTGACAGGCTCTATAACATATGGTGATATTTTGTTTAAAGAACAATGAATATTTGGCGCGGTTTCACATACACCTGCTTCATATCCGGCGTCCGAGGGTCACACATCTGTCCCATCACCAACTATAATTTAATAAACTTGAAAGTGCAGATGATTCGGGTCAAAATAATTTTACGTTTTACGACAAAAGTCTGTAAATTATACCCTTAGGTGAGTAATTGACTTAACGGATGTCGCTACTTAACTTGTACCTAATCCTGGTACTTGCGGTAATAGCTCTCTCAATTCCTCTGGCTCGTGTGTAGTTACGAGTGTAATGGCATGTTTTACCCTTCGTTCTGCGGCAAAATAACTGCTTACAAAATAAATGTTTAAACTAAACACTGTTACTTACATTATGTTAAGGTATCTACTGTTTTGTTAAAGTCTCTTTCCCAAGGATATTATTGGTAATGGATACCAAACCGCTACATATATGACTAAGCTGCTTTCTTTTTAATGTGCAGTACTTTTACTTATATGTAGCAACACAAAATGAAACACTATAACAAACGGCCAATTCGCAAAAATGTGGTCATGCTTATGGGCATCAGTTTATTTTTATTGCTGTTAAAATTATAAAATTACCTAACCATATTCGAAAACGTTATGTAGGTAGATGATCTGATCTGGAGTCCGTTGCGTCCGTGTCACATCACATAGCATTATTGCTGCCAAAATGCGATGGGCTGACGGCATCTGATTCCAATACGAACGGTGAAATACTGCATGATATGTCGCAAAGTGTTGCAATTTTGGTAAAATGGTACCAGCAGAGCTGAATAAAGGTAACCTCAAGAACAGGTTTCGTGGAGCGCGCTAGCGGTAACGAGGACGCGATGACACATGTCTAACGGTAATTCGATTTTTACACTGACGGTGCTCGTGCGCAGTGTGTGTATGATACGTACTTAATCTACACAAAAGGAAAACCACATGCGCCCCGTTTAGAAGGTCACGCTTAATCACAACACCTCTTGGAAGTAAGAGATGAGAGCAAGAGTAAAACCAAGCTATGTTTTGGATTGAATCACCAAGAAAACACCCAACGTCTCTGAGAAAACTTATGAATGGCCATACGCGCGTGTTGTGAAATAGCACATTCGAATTAATTAGCATGCAACATCGTAACATTCGTAACACATTTAATTTTTCTAAGATTATACAATACTAATCCACTAACTGGTTTGTTATGCAAATTACCCAATAGATCGAAAAAACCTGTGTTACCTGTTCCCGTTATAAAGGAAGCGATAGTCGTAAAATCACGAAAGTAACTACCGACATGTCGATACTTTCTCAGATAACTGGAAACTTAAGTGGGCTTTTTAAGCGTCAATACTGCAATCGATGACACGAGGGCAGATTGACGTAATCTCGGTCTCCTAAGCCGAATGACCTATTTGGAGAGGAGGAGGTGGCGTCTGGCGGGCCTGGTGCCGCAGACAGATAATCCGTCATGTAACAGGTTCCTCGGCTGATGTTGTAAGAGCGCTCAGCCGCATTATAATATTAAACATGCGCTCTGCAATGGCGAGTGCTTTCAATTGATATATTTTCGAAACCGGTTGTCGTTTTCATAACATGTTCCGTATGATTCGAACGCGAAACTGTGACTGAACAAATGGTAAGCGATCGGCTTCTCATGCATTTACGACCTTTGTGATAAGGTTAAAAGTGCAGCGCTTGGCGACTTCAGGATTTGGGGATAACCTGTTGATATGGACTGTGTGTATTTGTGGTGACCGTATGTTTGGTGCTGATGGATGTAATAAAAGGTGATTCTCGCAACGGTTGTCCCACTTCAACGGAGCGAAGGCCAGAAGTCAATTTGGGGCTCGTGTGAGATGCGGAGGCTGCGCGCGATTCGCTCCCCGGCCGTAAATGTCACGCGCACTGTCCCCACACAATCGTCTTACATAATGGAGCGCAACAATGAGGCAATATATTACTGTTTACTGCTGTTAATAGGAATATCTCGTGTAGGTACTGCATTTGGCATTGTTCAAAATTGATATGGGACTAACAGGAAACCCAAATAACTGTCTAGATTATCTAATTACCAAGAAAGAGCTAGTCCGTTCAGATGTTATTATTATAATTAATGTCTAACATTATCGGCGATTAACCTGCAATACCCGTCATTATAAAAAATACTGTTAAGCCTGTATAGTACATCGGCGTCCACGCGCTCGCGCTGGTATTATATCTAGTGGCATTACTGTGGGCTTATTGAAATTGATTGACATGCTTTTTAAGCGCTAGAGCCCGCGCGCGGGTATTTTGGGAGTAATGGGCGCACTGACGTAAACCCATTCCGCGGACGTGGGAAGCTCGCCGAAATCCTTGCCGTCGTCGGTGAATAGCTTCATGGGTGTATTAAGCATTTCTTGCGACATCATTCTAAATGAATAACATCGTTTTGTAACCGACAAATTGCTAATACACCTTGAAGTTACCGAAGTACGCGCGGAACAAACGAACGCGTCTGTTGCAAAATAAATGATAAAAAATCTCACGCTACATGATTTTTTTTCATTAAAGTCGCGATATTGTTTATTATCAACAAAGGTCGTCTGAATGAAAACAAAAAGAACGTAGAGAGTCATTGTATTCGAACAAAGCGTGTGAACCCCAAGTTGAAAGTGTGCTTCTGACAGCAGACTAAACTCGGTACCGGCGATAATGAACGGGATCTGCAAATGATAGTTCGTAACACGCGAAAACTGTCACGTTGCACAACAAACAGGGCGCCGGCCGCTGGGGATATTGATTGCCAGTAGCACGCGCCCCACATACTGGCCAGGCTGTAAGTGGTGGAACTGTAACAAATGAGTTCGGAAGGTGTTGCTCACGGCTCATTGTACGGCCAGGGCTGGTCGTCGCTCACTCCCCGCCTGCCAACTGACCTGCAACTCATTGCCGACGGTGTGATATCTAGGTAACTATAGGTAATTCTATGGACATCGACAAATCTTTTACAGGGTGTGTCTGTGAACATTTACATCCCTTTAACCACGTCTTCTACCAATAATTTTGAACAACATTGTTCTATAATATTTGAAATAAAAAAAAAACAACTTTTCATGCAACGGTGGTCACGTGACTTGTTTATTTACCAAAAGTCCTAGAGCAAATGTTGTTCAAAATGGTTGTTACTTAAAAGACGTGGATAAAGGAATGTAAATGTTCACAGATACACACCGATATTGCGAAACACTAGCGCGATGCAATCAACGCTCAGCGACATCTTTTGGTATAGAGTGCAACTATTTTTTTGAAATGAAGTGAGGGCGGGCCACTTGTCTATTATAATTTGATCTTAGTGGGTGTCTGTACTTTGCAAGCGACTTTTAAATACACCTCATTTAACTGCTGTTTTATAAATAATTAATCACTGGAAATCAGCCATTAAAAATGCCGTTAACACAGTAGGTAGCCTGCGAGCTATTTATACAATGTACCAAAGATCAACGACTCGAATATAGCGGGTTTTCGTTGCACCCACTACTAATTCAAGTCATTAGTAAACACTTCAAAAGTTACTTAGCGAGAGCATTACAAATGAAGAAAATCGAAATGACAATGACTTTTTAAGTTCATGAAAAATGTATAAAATTTGGGGGCAACATAAATATGCATTATCCTTTTTAACGATACCGCACGCCAGGAGTGCCGGTCACCAGCACGGCCAGGGCATTACCATAATCCGACATTATGGCATAGCATATCGCAGGCGACAGTAAAGACACGGCCAATGAAAAGCTGTGCAGCCCACAATTTCATACTTAGAAATAAAATTATCTAGTATTTTGTACAGAAATTCTCGGATGTTCCTACGATACTATCTACGCTTATTGATTAAGTTGCTTAATATAAGTCATTGTTGAGAAAAGCCTAACTATGGATGAAAAACATTGTTAGTTAGTGTAGCTTGTTAGTGTAGCTTCACCC
Source organism: Cnaphalocrocis medinalis (assembly GCA_014851415.1). Taxonomy (NCBI): domain Eukaryota; kingdom Metazoa; phylum Arthropoda; class Insecta; order Lepidoptera; family Crambidae; genus Cnaphalocrocis; species Cnaphalocrocis medinalis. Next base: position 10,338,397 of record CM026275.1, on the reverse strand, counting down.
GAATATGATTTCTGATAAAATACTTTAAGGTAATGAAAATTTCCCCCTGGATAAAATGGAAAGCCCCTTTAGCATGTTAGCTTTATTCATGATACTCATTAAAGGGAGCAGCGCACTTGTGACACCACTGGTGTTGCAGTTGCAGGTGTCCATGAGCGGCGGTAATCGCTTACCAACAGGTGATCCGTCGACTCGTGTGCCACCTATATCATAAAAAAATAATAATAAGGGGTTTGGGATTAAAACTACTAACATTTAACGGTGTATAATTTTGTAAACATCCCTTCCAAAAACTTTATTTTATAAATTTATTAGAGATGCCTCACTGTTATAATTTGCTTGTGATTTTGCTGCTTCTTATTTATTAAGCTGAAAGGGATTGCATGAGCTAGATACGAGTATGCTTCATTACGCGCGTTCCTTCCTACATACCTAGGTACCGTAATGAGCGCCAAATGAAAGAATATGTATCTGAGAGAGCTCTGGCTGCGTTCCACCAGGATTTATGGTGGTGAAATATACGAGAAAACTTTCAAGTGTTCCAAATATAAAAGTAGGTTGGATGTGCTGTTTGTTTGCGTAGTCCATGAGTAGATATTTATTTTCATTTGGCAGCCGTTACGATTTCACATCTGTTGGACAGGGACCGCATTGGAATAATATTGAACGTCTTAACCACACAATCTATCTATCCATATCCATATTGGAATGTCAAATTAGTGGACAAATAAAATTAAACCTGAATTCTCAGTTGGTAAGATGAATAATCCTCTCTAATTGTTATAACTTTTTCTTTTACACGTAGTATATTTATATTTTGTAGTTGCAATCAATCGAAATCTATCTAATTGTTTTCTCACTTCTCTTGGGCTGATCAGAGTAAAGTCCATCACTTCTCGACTTATTAGCATAATGTTGGCTTGTCCTTCTTTCCTATATAATAAAAAGTTGTCTCCAGTAACGTAAAATTATATAAGTAGGTATTTATACATTATACTATCAACTATGTATAAAAAACGCTGGTCATTATGTTATAAGTACAGTGATATGTAAACACAAAGCAATTTTAATCGGCCTAATGATTTTATTGTACCTATACTACTATTTATATTACTTTTTGAAGATGAAGAAGAAACATTGTAAATCGGGCCTTAGCCCGATAAGTAACTGTGCAAATGGACCTTAATTCTGCATACCTACTTATTTACCCAGAATGTTCCAAGAACTTAATTGTGATTTCATCTTGATTTGTTTCTTTGTGCTTCGCGGTAGGTAGAGCTTATGCAAATGCGCTGTAAGAATAATATAAAATTAACAATAATTCTTTGATATCCTGCTATTACGCCGTTATAGACTTTCTCTCAGGATCTACGTGCTTCTCTTGTTTCACTCGATGTTCACAGATATACCTAGTACAAATAGCAAAACTTACACATGATACTAACATATAGAAACATAAGTTTTAGATACCTTATATGAGTAGCTGAGATTAGATGAATAGTATACTACTTATGTTCATATGTTGGTAAGTAAATACGTACATTTGTGTTTTTGTTGGAAGCCAAGTCGCACAAGCAACAGTTTATGCCAAAAATAATAAGGGGAATTATTGGCGTAATGTCCCATTTCGTAGGCATCCACTTCTACTGATCAGTCATATAGGTATATTATAAGACGTAAGTACTGTATAGATGCCATGTATATCAATACCTATAGGGTATTCAATTCATCAACATTTTATGACCGTAGATGGAGATATTATATCTACTACCTCTTTCAAGGAACAGATAAGGGTTATGATGCGAGTAGGTTGTCTTTTTGCATTATACAGACAACCTATCATACCCCTAATCTGTTTCCGTAATATTTTGTGCAATGAAGTAAAAAGTAGGTATCTATCTATCTATCTAACCGTATGCTCGTATGCCCCGTATGACATAAAAAATGAAGCTAGGTAAAGTCTAAACCTAGTTTCGAAACCTCAAGGGCTAAAAAGGGCATTCAAGACAAAAAAAAACTTCAAAACTTCTGTCTTGTATACCACACATAATGAAAGTCACGATTGAACATACGGATGGAACTAGTTGAATCAATGTTCTCCGGATTGTGCCCTAATTCCGTGGTCGCGCATGCCCAGGCGCAGGCGTTTGTGCGTCACGTGCGCTATTAGGTCGTGCGAAAGAATACAATGTAGCACAATTTTTATTTAGGTCTGGTAAATGAATTAAATTCGAGTACCTATTTTTAAACAAGTAGGTCTTAATCATTTGCCCTTGCAACGACTATGTTGACAAGGGGCAAATAGGTCACCAATAATGTGTTATGTAGGGACCAAGCTACTTAAAACCTCTTAATCTGTGGGTCATTCCATCATTGTTGGGTGTAATATTCATAGTTGATGTGAGATAATATCAAATAACAATCATATTGCTTTGGCCATACCTACTTTAACTTTAGTAATTTTTAGAGTAACAACTGTTCTCCTAATTCATTACCGTTCCACCGAACATCGCAAACTTGTTAACCACATCGCCGCTAAGTATATTGTGACAGATGAATGCTAACTTTTTTAAGCGCTAATGTCGGTGTTAACATTTAGGACAGATCAGTAGTAAAAAGATTAGGTGCAACCAATTTGTAGAAATTATCTAGGGCGGCAAGTAGGTATTTTTTACTCCAACACTTTTCATATAAACTATTCAGCTATCATTACCGGCATAATAAAATTTAAAACATTGTCACACAAAACGTATTTAGAATTTTATCTGGTTGATTAACCAGCTTACCTAAATACGTTTCCATTTTATGACATACTCGTGTCACAGATGCTCGTGTGTCGCCAACCAATCGTTAGTTTTAAAACGTCTTAGAAAATGCAGCCACGTCTTCAATTAAATAAGTATTCATAGACCATCAGAGAAATAAGCGAGTTGTTTGGCTTCAGGGCTGAACTGGAGTAGTGGGACGGATTAGGATAAACCAAGTCAACGGCCGGGTCACTCGGCTATTTGCGTCCCTGCCTCCCCCCCTGCGCCCCCCCACTCCTTCCGCCCCTTGTTTAAACTACCCGCGACTGACTAATTTTGGTAACAAATCTGTTGGCGTTTGTTGAAAAATACTGACGGCTCTAAGCTGTTGTGCTGTCTTCATAAACAAATGATTTATTTACGCATCAAACAGACTTTTAGATTAGGTATATAATTTAGTAATGGAGCGCTAATAATATCTAATTGGGACTGCTACGTGTTGCGATAAACTAAATATCTAAGTCTAGAAGAATTTTACTGATATGAAAGTATTCAAATAAGTTTATGAGTGTTATCATTGTGTACGCACACTCGGAATAACGATTCAAAACAAACGAACAATAACTACTTAGTTAGAATGTTATCTTTCATAAACTATTACACTGTATGTACCTATACTGTCACTGGTGGCAGCCTTACGACTTAGCTACTTAGATTTATTAATATCTGCAGTCTTTAAAGAATATCCATGCTGATGCATGTCCGCATCTAACAAGTTCAACATCTTTATAGTAGTTTAATTTGTCAGACCTGTAGTAAATATGTAGTAGAAAGGTAGGTACTGATAAGCGCTTGATATTTCTTTTCTTTTGAGAACATAAATTTTGACATTCTCATAATTGACTTAATGCTGGTAGAGGTAGATTCATCCCCTATTACGTAGATTGCGTACGAGCTACTTCTTCTGCAAGATACTAAAAAGGTAATTAATAATTCAGGTATTGAGTCATCATAAGTCATATTATCTATTAGCGTTACGATTTTCAGTAGATTTTCTCATTTATCGTAAGAAATGTAAAGGTAGAGTGAGTCGTAGACACCTGTAATAATCAATGTCATCAGAGCGAGTACGAATGTCGGGCGGGTGATGCTGTGACTGAGTTAGGCGATGTTTAACTATGATTAATGAACTCATTACGAAGCGCTGGTTATTAGCAGTCGCGGCCGACGCGCCTAGGGTTCACCAAAAGCTAAATATAACTTTCGATGTTAATTTGGCGTGCTATTAAGGTTGAATCAATTTAAAAGCAACGGTAACGTGATTTTAACTGGCTCGTTCTACTCAAGTACTGCTTCTATTTTTGTAAAAGCAAACAATCGACTCTTACGAATTTTATTTTGCATGTTTAATTACTGAAAGTAACCACCAAAATTCAAACCAATATGTTTTTTGAAAATAGGCTTGCTCTTGGCATTATACTGAACCCTAGAATTGAGAAGAAGCCTACAATCGAGCAAACTGAACTAAAAGTAGCCTAACTCTAGCTTAAATATGTAAGTAGGATAATTATACACTTTTGATCTTATTTATTTATTTAAACTTTATTTGCAGCTTGCATTTTGACAGCATTGACAGTTTTTTCTATCTAGGTAAATAGTTGTCTCGCAGAGTATGACAATTTGTCATCTATGCAAAGTTCATCCCTAAATACCTAAAAGTTGTCGAAGCCTTGAAATACTACATTAAACATTTTATATTATAAAGATGCCTTACTACCTATGTAAAACTTTATTGATTCGAAAAGCTGACCACCAGACAAGAGATTATGTGAACCCTAGATCCGCCGCCGACGCGCCGCCCCGCCCGGCTCCGCCCGCCCAAACAAACATTGTAGCATTGTACCTACCTCGCGCATGCCACGGTGGCATGCTACATGCCACAGCATGCATGCGACGTTATCGTCACGTACGCTAGATTATTTATTAGTCGACATTACTTTGTCGCGACGTTAGTTTTTAAATTAAAGGTCGGGGCATTCATTACAAGGTTGGCTGAGTTGATAATTACTTTTTGGCTAAAATTAGAGTCATAGTTATTTTATGGCTACCGTGTTAATGTATGAAGTTGACAGAAAATGGAAATAAAAGAAACGTAGGTTTTTTTAATATAATATCTAGTTTTTAAAAGCTAGTTGAACTATTATAATTGGTGAATTAAATAGATAAACAACATAAAATTCATTTTACTAGTACACATGCCGATGCTTTCTTATTTCGTGGAAAATAACGAACCTTGACTTCTAATCCCCAGAGAACTGCTCACGAGTCTAAATCATTCCTTCACCTATATTTATAAGCTCCTACAAAAGGCAATGATTCTATATAAGTACTTACATGCCGGATAGTTCGTAAATTTTCAAATATAGAGTAACTTTAAGATGCGTTTGGCTAAGGCGCGCGCTCTTGAAATATTACCTCTTCGGAGAGATTGAAATACAAACAAAAATAATAATAATAAATATTGACAGAATTCTCATACAAACCTACATTCCCTTATCGGTGAAATAAACCGTCTTAAAAGCTTATGATACCGTTGATATTTTTAAAAATGGGCTGCGTCGACAAGTAGACTAATAGAGCACCCGCAGATAACGAGGTCATCGACCTCCCAAACAAAGAACTCTTTAAAATATCAGGTAGACGATGATACGGCGATACGCACTCTAATAAATGGATAAGCCCCTTTAGAAAGGATCGACAGAAGTACTCTAGTGATGGGATCGTTTGTTAGAGTTACGTGTATAAGTAGTACTATAGTTACGTAGCTAGGTACTTATATTCATACGCGGAGGTGAATTACAAGTACATAAGTAGTTGGGTAATTATAGTATACGCAGGGTCGAGCAAGAGATACCTAACATACTTATTGATTCAAACGCAGCACGTGAACCTCAGATTCAATTATAATTATTAGAATCGAATTACCAGTCGTATCCATTCATCCATTCGGTCCGCAAGTTTAGCTGATGATGCTGGTGAATACTAATTCACCGGTTAACTAAGTAACATAGTGCTGCATGACGGTACTTACTAAATTACATTATAAATCATCCCTATGCATCCAGCATTTATTTTCTCAATCTAGCGAAAAAATATTGTATTTCAGTGGAACAGAACGCGCCTTCCTGGATTTTTCCAATCTACTTATGTGCATATTTCTACCGTCAGCTCGGCGGTGAGGGAAAACATCGTGAGGATGCCTACTCGTTTCGGATAGTTTCTGAAAACGTGTAACCCTGACTCATTCCGTCTGGTTCTAAATGGTTGCGAAGGTCAGACATCAAGTGGTTTCATTATAATAATTACCAGACTCTCCAAATCCTGAATCATGGTCTTAGCGTAATGGACTACAAAGGAGATACACGCTAAGATGAGAGATAAAATTCTCATCTTATATAGACAGAAAAATCCGTTGTGCCAGAATACACAATCACGGAACTGGAATCGCAATTTTATCGGGATCGCAGCGCACTCTGTACCGGATTTTCCGACATTCGGTTTCGAAGTTAGAGTACGGAACGCAAACATCACTCATCGACAGACGTACTCTACCGAGTGCGACGCTTTGTTGGCTCTAGGTAGAGTGAATGCCACTTGTGTTGTCGCTACGTGGGATACGTAATTACGACTCAGAGTTGTTTTAAACTAATCTAACTTTAATTGGAATTATAGTTTATGCGATTGCAGCATTCACACTGCACTGCAGCTGGAGTGGAGTTATTGTTTTTAACTAGTTGGTAGGAATTAGTACGGACCACTCTGATAATTCAGACGAAGATAATGCAAACAAACCTGCAACATACTTATTAGCAGAAAGTTGTTGGCTAAACTCAACGAAATGCTTTGACAAACTTTAACTGCTAGTTGCTGTAAATATGCTAAGCAATAAAACTGTCAAAGTTTACAACGTTTATTTTAATGTGTTTTAGGAATGTAGAGTACTTTAATCATATAAAATTAGTTTCACGACAAAAATATCTGCTAGTCCTTCGAAGTTTCCGCAAAAACACAGACTCTTATTTAAATGAATATACGAGCAAGTAGATTTCTAGTTGCAGTTAATATAAGTTAAGTAATTAATTTGCAAAACATTTTTATCATTAAAAGATTAATAATTTAATCTGTTCCCAGCCACTAAAAGAGCGAAAGTCATACAAATATTATTGTACCTATGTGTAAATTGGTAACATTCGTTTTGTACAATTAACTCAAAGCTTTTTCTCTCTCGGGACTTTTATTATTCCTTTTCTAAGCAATAAAGAGTAAGGTCTTAATTTTCAATGAAATGAGCTAAATCTTGTTCGTAGTCGAGAGAAAGCTCCAGGAAAACTCATTAAGGCGATCAAATGTTCCTTTGCACCTTTAAGCTAAGGCCGGGCTTTTTGTGCAAGCCACTCTGCGAAGCCTTTACTTAGTTGCTTATAGTTAACTAAGGTTTCCTTTAAAAATAGGTCAACTTTGGAAAAATATGCTGGAATAAAACGGAGCCACCGAGGCGCGAAGTAAATATATACAGTGTATTGCAAGTTTTGGTAAAAGAAAATCAGATGGTCTTTGGAGAAAAATAAAATACCTTTTTTGCAGATTGCCGAGATATTGAAGTAACCCAATAGAAAATGATGTTGAGTAGCTTCCGGGCAGTGTAACTTATTATTCTTGTTCGTAGGGGTTATATTATACTCTGAGCTCATAGTATGCGCATAATGATAATTAACCATTTGATACTTATTGTATTAAGGGATACTTATATGTTTTTCTTAATGTGTTAACAATATGTATTACTATGGTGTGCTAAATCCTCCTCTTCATCATCACCACATCCATCATATTCACGCCACCCTCGGTCCTTTCATTCCCTTCAGCTCTGCTAATCGAAGATTTGTCAAGTCTAGTCTTTGCATTGAGCCCATTGCTGACCTTCAACATTCATAGACAGGGGAATCACACTTAAGCAATGGTATTATGGTAATGTGGGAAACTAAGTAATATTTTGTGTACCTATTATAACCACATTTACCGCAATAAACTATTTCTATTTATATAGTAAAGAGTTATACGTGCCCAACTATTGTCGTATCTAATAATTGTGGGTTTCCACAAGTATGGGATATATAGAGATAATAAATAGAGGCATCTTCTTTGTTACAAGGTCTACAAATCGACTATCCATACCAACACTATCAAAAGTAAAAATTCGCGTTGTTTGTATTTTGAAGACATAACGACGCATTGTTCGCCACGATCACGCCTCTAATGACTTCGGAGATAGGTCCTGTTTCGCTGAACACACTATCGAAGCTGGTGTTGTCAACTTGTACGCAGGGAAATTGAAACATTTGACAAATGTTTGCTTTAGAACCAGAGCGAGTAACATGTACTTCCTAGAGAACGTTGGTTGTAGTATGTACATCCACACATCAAAGTATATAATACTGTCAAATTTCTTCAATCAACTCTCATGTTACTGTCAAACACATCAGGAATATCAATTGAGGAAATTTGACAGATTGTGGAAACTTGATGTGTGGTTGACTGTACAAGCTGCGGGAATTTTCTAATGATCATTGGTTTATGTATAATGTAATTAGTATTGATTTCTGCTGTACAATTGAACAGAGGAAAAAATCTTTAATCGTGGTAGATTGGTCTGAAAAAAACCTGACAGATGCCGTATAAATTAATATTGCAATCTTGATTATACAAACCTTGGACTCGCTGAAAAGTAAAAATTCGCGTTGTTTGTTATTTTAATACCCAATAATAAGTAGGTATATCTCCGTTGTAAGAAACTGAAAGACGATTCTGTGGGTATAAATAACAGACGGATTATTTTTGCCTAAATAGGAATGCTAAAATAGCTATGTACCTATATAACAATTTGAAAAGAACCCTTTTAGAGAGTGTACGTAGGGACAGCCAAAATGTGAGTACATTTGTGAGGTTTGATGTTCTATCTTTCATTTTTGCGAACTGACACCCGCTGCTCACATAATATGATTATGTAAATAAAAACAAAAAAGGTACGAGGAAAATCTGAGATATCGCAAGGAAACAGCCCCTAGTCGGCGCTGCGGGGGCGACCAGCATTAATTTTGCCGAATATCTGCAGTCTGTACGTATGTAGCCATTTATAAATACCGACGCTTCCGCTCTGATGGGGAAGCCCTGTTGGATTTGATATTAAATGGCGGGTGACATGATGAGGAAATGAGGATAGCTATACCTATATTTTTTTAATCAGAGCAATTTTTTAATTAACTTAATAAAAATCGTGCAATAGGCATCACGGAGATTAAATATGTTTTGTTTAACTGTATCTATAGGTACTATGTGATAATAAAAATACTAATGATTTATTTTAATAGACGACTATACATAATTAAGATAATGAGCATTAAGGTTTGACGTCTCTGAGTGCGATAGTAAGAAACTTGTTGAGGATGAGGTGTCCAGCCACTTTTATATTGTTTATGTTTTATATTTATTTTACACCTTTGATAGATTTGTGCGTTGTTTTGATTTAAATAGTTTGTTATTCTAGCGTACAAGTTTGTATGAGACTAAGAGTACTCACCACTGATAGAGCAACAAAACAAATTTGTTTGCAAACACTTTACGGCGTCTATTAATTAATGTACTTACTACTATGCGTATTACGTAATGATTTATTTACCAACATGGGTTTTTAGAAGTTAAAATAAGAACTTAAGAGCTTGATTCTTCCTTCCTTGTACAATCTAGGATAGATAATTCGTGTAAATGTATAAACCAGGATAAAGCTTGGCTGTTTGTGAAGACGTTTAGTTAATTTAAAAGCGCGACTGCTAAGTTTACTGTCGACAAGGGAGCTTTCACTGAGCGTCGCGTAATTACTCATGTAGCGTCAGCCGCGGGAGTTTATACAGGGTGAAGACATAACGACGCATTGTTCGCCACGATCACGCCTCTAATGACTTCGGAGATAGGTCCTGTTTCGCTGAACACACTATCGAAGCTGGTGTTGTCAACTTGTACGCAGGGAAATTGAAACATTTGACAAATGTTTGCTTTAGAACCAGAGCGAGTAACATGTAGGTACTTCCTAAAGAACATTGGTTGTAGTTACGTACAGCCAGACATCAAAGTATATAATATTGTCAAATTTCTTCAATCGACTCTCATCTTACTGTCAAACATATTAGGTTGAATATCAATTGAGGAAATTTGACAGATTGTGGAAACCTGATGTGTGGTTGACTGTACAAGCTGCAGGAATTTTCTAATGATCATTGGTTTATGCATAATATAATTAGTATTGATTTGTGCTGTTCAATTCAATAGAGGAAAAAGATCTTTAATCGTGGTAGAATGGTCTGAAAAAAACCTGACTCAAGATGCCGTATAAATTAATATTGCAATCTTGATATACAAACCTTGGACTCGCTGGACCGTTAATAGTTTTAAATAGGTTTTTTAATAGATCCAGTAAACAGTGGCGGATCAGGCAACACTGATCGATAGCCCAGGTGTTGTGGATACACTCCACTGTCTCCCTGCACAAGTACAGGACAGGTTGTCAGACACTCAAGTCGGAATGTTGATAAACTAGTTAGGGCTAGAACAATGCGTTGGCTTCAGTGTTAGTAGTTGCTAAAGAAAAACTATCTTGTCAGGCGAGTGTGGTTAAGTACAAAGCATCATTCATCCCGCTTGCGCATGCGGCGTCAACGTTCTGCGCTTATTTCATTACTGGTTAAAAACGCAATTGCCAATACTATCGCACAGCGCATCTATATTACCTACTAAGAATAAATTACGGGAAAATCTTGAAGCCTGTATAATTTATTTTCAACTTATATTTAAGGAAGAGTATTTTGGATTTTGACCATATTGAGCAGTCGCGCTAAAATTACCACTCATTACATTTATTTTGATTAACTCGTGAATTTTATAAGTAGGTAACTTACCTACGAAATAATATTAATTTACGTAACAATTTTTCATATCATCGGAAATAAATAATGCCTGATGAAATAAACTGTCGCGATAATAGTAATTTTGAACACATCACATATTTATTTTATGTATAAGTATCTACTTATGGCATTTTTTGAAAATTGCAATGTAGGTGTTCCAGAAAGTTTTAAGCAACGAGCTATTAAAAACGAGAGTTACTTGTGCAATAAATTTCATTTTAATTGAATCGAATGTAATTTTTATCCAGTTTGCTTGAACATAAAATAATTAAAATATTATGCCCTCAGCGCCACAATAGGCTTGGTGACTCTCGGCTGCAACACGGAAAGTGAATAAAATAACATATTTATAAAATGTGCCTCTTGATCAGCATCGGTAATTGTTTCCCAATTAGCATATTGCTTCATTTGAGTGTATAAAAATATGAATATTATAGTAGTGTGACTGTATACTGTATATGGAGTTAACTGGAGTCGCCGAGTGGGCGGCGGGCGGCCATGAGCAGTCGAGGAGCGATTAGCCAGCCTCGCCCGCTCGTTGCGACACCGTGCCTACCTAAATAATTACCTATTATCATTTAAATATTGAACATAATTATCATGTAACACGTCGATCCATTTTTACGCTTATGAGTACACGGTTCTGCGGTATAAATATTTTCTTCATGTGATAGTAGTACCACTATCACATGAAGAGAGACTAACAGAAATGCAGATGGATCACCTGATGGTAAGTGATTGCCGCTGCCCATAGACACCTGCAACACCAGTAGAGTCACAAGTGCGCTGCCAACCTTTAACGCCCTTTCCCCCAATTGGGCCTCTGGTACCTCACTCACTCGATAAACACAGCGCAGGCGCAGCTTCACGCCAGTCTTCTGTAAGTTTTTGCTCGGATTCGAAACTACGACCTCTCGTTAAAAAGGCACGCTCTTAATCACTGAGATACCATCGCTCTCTGTAGAAAAATTCCTTCCCTAAAAATTCCCAAAAAAATTGTTCCTATTCTTGATACAGAATATCTCGATTCTACCTTTAAACAGTTTACTACTTATTCTACCTCTTTACAAATAGTGTGGATAATGCAACGATAAACGCAGCATTATGAAACGAGATATTTCTACGTCGTACGTTGAATGGCGTTTGCAAACCAGCAGAATCGCGTTAACATTATTGCTATAACCAAACCGATTCAAGTAGGTTACTGAAACCAGAAACTCTCCGGTTTCATTGCGTGTTCATACATTGGAACTGTCAAATTAGGGAACGTTAAATTACCGTTAAGTGAACATAAACAGTTACACTCGTACAATGGCAAGTGACAGAAGCGTTAATTTATTAACCGGCCGGAGCACTTTTCAATATAATGAAAAGTAAGATTTTAGCTTCGTCTCATTGTGTTGATTCCGAACTCGCAATATTACTGCCGGCTAATAATAAACAGTAACTATTAATATCCATTATCTAAGAACGACAATGATTTACAATGAAGAGTAATCGCAGTATCTATACTTGTTTATATCATTTTAATTAATGACTGAGACTGATTTATTATTATGTATAGAAAAGTCTTTTTTAACAAAAAATAATTAAAATAAAGATACAACAGACATTGAAGTATTTCTCATATTAAATTATGTAGTCTTGATTTTAAACTATCCCTAAATACAGCGTGATTGCGTTAAAAGTGTCGCGCCAATAATGAAGGCTACATTAATTTGCAAAAGATCGCTATTGGCATTTACGGAATTTCAAACCGTATGATGGGATTAGGGACGGATTAGGACTTTTTCGAACTCTTTCAGTATAGTGTTGTGGATAATCGATGTTAAAATCTTATGGAAGCGTTAAATCTGTGATTGTAGGTACGTATTTTTCCTCGTAATTTAACATTTGGGCGTGTATTAATGTCGGTTACGCCTCCGCAGGTAGGATCGCGATTGACATGGAAACCCAGTAAAGGATCAGTTAAACCGAGCCGGCCAGATGCGCGATAGCAGCTCGCTCCTCCCGACCCTCGGGGTGAACGCTCTGCCGGGAGTCGTCGACTCCACGCGATAATTACTGCCGCTCCGAGTGCCCTACGAACCCAGGGGACGCACGCAGAACGATTTCGAAATATTCCGAATGGTATGACGAGAAAATCGTTTAATCTTAGAAATGTGCTTGTATTTTTATGAACAGACTTTTACCTTCTATTCATATATAAATATATCTACAAATAACGTCGTAAGGCCCAGACAGCAGACACAATTAGATAATCAATTGTTTTATGCCTTTTGAAATGCTTTTGGGACTTACGACAAGATACTTTCTTCACTTTAACGATACATTGCATTGCTGCAAGTGACTTCAAAGTAGAATTTCAATATCGATTGTCAGAGGTCAAATGGCTAAAAGTCAAATATCGTTCGTAAATTCATCTCAACGATGTGTCGAAATGTTACTAAGGCCTGGGAGTCCGAATTATTGTCACGATACTTCGTTTATAGTTCTGCAGAGTAGACCCCCAGGCATTCTCGATGGTTGGAAGTGTTGAGGACATGGGGCTCCGTCACGACGCGCGGTAAACAAGCCACGTACGGGATGCTAGCTGGATTTGTCACATAGTGCACGCTCTGGAATATTGAATGCAACAAGCCTATTGGTTTCAACTTCAACCTATACAGGGTGTATCTGTGAATATTTACATCCCTTTACCCACGTGTTCTACCAACCATTCTGAACAACATTTGTTTTATGACAAAATTTTCATCTTTCCATACGAAGTCGGCCCCGTGACTTGGTTATTTTGTATGGGGAGTCGAATAAATTTTCGAAGAATTTGGAAAAAGTTGTTGAACAAATGTTGTTCAGAATGGTGAATAGAACACGTGGTTAAAGGGATGTAAATGTTCACAGATTACACCCTGTTTAAAGCATTGTTGTTAGGACAACTTTCGTAAAACGATAAAATTAAAACTTAAAACCATGATACAACGATGCTTATATATGGTGACTTAAAGAGTTACCTATTCTTAGGATGAAATTAAGTTTTATACTATAAATAATAGATACGAAGTGAATTCTAGGTAAGTAATTCTATCTAAGATCGTAACTGGAATAATCTGTTGACAAATAAATCAGCGAGGGTTACATAAACATGGGGCGCTTCTGACAAAACGTGTATATCTTCAGAGTCCAGAATCACAGCATGAATAGAAAGCAATGTAACTTTTTAATAAAGTCCACCGTTTGAGATCCTAAATTCCAATCCTCGGCAATACGAAAGTGTTGTGGCCTGCACATGACTTATTGTCACGACCACAGCCGAGGTAAACAAAACACGTACGGCCACAGATAGAATTGGTGGCGACTGGGTCTGCGGAGTACAGTCAACATCAAACGTTGCTGCCCTTGTTTGACAATTTCTAGATCTTATGCACATGATTATAAGAGTCAATATGGAAAGTGACTTTATACCGACTTCACTGTACGCAGACAATGCTCGGCATTCAATGTAGAGTTGCACTATAGCTGCAAGTATGATTTACGACGCGGATCTGGCCAAACGGATTTGATAACATTATTTCGACGAATTGTTCCCATAGTTTTTGTGATGAAACCAATCAACCTCTGTCAAAACAGATTTGATAAAGTGAAACTATTACTGAACAATATTGTCATTTTTTCTGTGAAGTAGATAGTAGAGACAAAACATGACGATTTATAGCTTACTGTCTCATTATTTGATAACCCAATGTATCCCCTTTCTTTGTGGTAACATTGCTTATGACATCTATTATTGTCTGTCATCCTTCATACATGATTGATGAAGTTGAGTTTATCCAAAATCATATCAATTATTATGTAGCTACTTAATCAAATTAATTGTATGTAGATTAGAATTGTGATCGTGAAATATTACTCAGTCATTTGTAGATGTTAAAGAATAGAATACATATATGCTCTTAATTGTACAACAAACCAATCTTATTAAAGGGAGGTAGGTATGTACAAATATTCAGTGTACAAATCTAGTAGATCAGAAACCTTCATAAACAGACAAACTTTTGTTAATATTGCTTTTCTAAATATATAAAAAACGAAACCTATTAGGTACCCATTTTTCAATTAACTTACTTTCATAGATATTATCTTACATCTAGAAATAGTCTCTGGTGAGGAATCTTATTCATTTATAACTTAGCAGGACACCTAAAAAATATAGGTGCAACGCCTTTACCCTGCCCTCCGAGTATTTTCTTAGGAATTTCTTTAATGCACACACAGCTGCTCTACAGTCTTAAAAAGTATGTAGGTACATAGTATAAGGCAGTGCGCAAGGTAATCAAGATAGAGTACTTGCTATAGGAAGCAACGGAACTTAATGACCGCTACAGATAACCAAATTGTACCGGATACCTTCCCATACTTTATGTATTACGAGTATATCGCCGTCCACTAAGGGGAAAAGTAGTTTTCCTGCTAATGTCGATCGATGCCGATGGTAGCCCAAAGGTTAACGACGTATTAATATTACGTGAGCTGGCCTATACCCAGTATACAAGGTGAGTGGTTAAATATTCAACGGGTGATCCCCTGGCGGCGCTTGCGACAGGACTAGTATAAGATGCTTCTTAGGGCGAGTTTGCCGGGCTTTGTAGAACCAACTTGGGTCATAGAATAAGACCTCTTGATATCGAGAGCAAATTTTTCTGGGTGGTATACCTACTCCTCTCATCGTAATTATTCCTGAGAGGAGTGATTCCTCAAGTTGTCTGTGATGGATGATAGGTCTCCTATGACTATGACTATACGAGTATCTTCGTCCATGCTAAGTATCGTGAAAGATCATCATGCAGTTTGGTGTCCAGAGTCACACGTAAGTATTTGGTTTGGCTACGTGCCTAAATCTAATTGTCGAGCCATTGGGCTCGATCAGACCTTGAAATCGAAGAGAACAAACTTGGGTCATAGAATAAGATCTCTTGATATCGAAAGCAATATTTTTCGGGTGCTTATACCTACTCCTCTCGTCGTACTTATTCCTGAGAGGAGTGATTCCTCAAGTTGTGTGTGATGGATGATAGGTCTCCATGACTATGACTATATGAGTATCTTCGACCATGCTAAGTATCGTGAAAACATGCAACTTGGTATCCAGAGTCACACGTAAAGTAAATATTTGATTTGGCTACGAATTTAGGCACAAAATAATGACACACAGAAATCCCTCTGTGTGTCATTATTTTGTGCCTAAATCTAATTGTCGAGCCGTCCGGCTTGACCGGACCGTGAAATCGAAGAATTCGTCATAGTTATAGCAGTATTATCGTATCATGTGTCTCCCAAACCTTTCCTTCCGTGTATTGAAGGTATATTGTGATGTAGCTGGTTGTGATCTCCATAATTAAATTCCTACACACTATCCTAGAGTGCTGATTATTAGCTCAGAAAAAAATACGTCATGTTATGATGATAGAATAATTAAAACTATTATTTTTAAAGTAGATAATCATGTAAAGTCGCATGCTCTTACTCTCACCGCCCTTCTAATGAAAATAATTTAAGATAAGCACATAATATTAAAACTGTTTTCGTTGACTTATTACAGAAACTTAGTGAGGGACAAGGTTAAATTAACATCAGACGACAGACAATTTATCAGCCTCGCATAGGTACATCGACCTGACTCCAAAGTGAGCAGCTTAAGCCGAACGAAGACGTGTCGAGGACTTTTTAATAGTATGTTTTATGAACAAAGCAAATATTTTTCGTTTCTATTCCTTTAAAAGGTACTTTTTACTTTATTCAAAGAAATTTGTTTTCCTTGCTGACGACTGCAGGATATCTCAAGCAAGCACTTATAGATAACGTCTGAAAACAAATAGAAGGAATGATTAAGACAAGCAACTCAATCAGTGGTAAAAGCTTCTAATCTGCGTAGAGTGTTGTGACATTATCCTTTCTACGGATGCTTGCTCACGGCGAGTCACGCACTCGGGCGCAGGCAACAGTGCAGGGGTTATCAGTGAACTTATGGCCTACATACCGCGCCTCATCGCCGTCAAGTACCAACTTTACTCGAAGTCGAATCGAGCATAGGTAAGTAATACCTACTTAACAGTCACGTTTACTTCGGATCGCTAAAGTGAACCCCCGAAAGAGAATCTGCTATTCTGTTCTGGGAGACCAGATCATTTCAATAAGCTCAGTGATATCTTGGCTTGAGCGTTTCATCGGTCTCAACAGTACTAAATTAATACAACGGAGGCACCCGTTGCTATCCTAAATTTTTTGATGGTCATGATGGTATCCAAACGAGTTTTTTTCGTACCACATAATAAAATGCGGGGTAGAGTCTAATTTTAAGTTCTACTTAATATTTATTTGCTTATGTAGAATTTGTTGAAACTGCTGTGTAAAAAAAAATTCATACTTCTACAGTGTCGGTACAATGGCAGTGAATCACAGACGACTGTAAAACTTGTTCTTGTTTAGACATAGCTAGACTACCAGTAGCAATAAGTAGGTAATGATCGTAACCTTATCGTTGTTTGTCATCACATTATTTTTTCCAGTGACAGAGTTATAATATCAGGGTGTAGATTCCTTACTTAGGGCTGTTTCACTGGGGCTATGGTGATTGATGCGCGGGCGAGACATTCTTGTATTAAACGTGCAGGTGTTGTCAGTAATTTGTTGTTCCATGCCTTATTTTTAGCTACACAATACTATATTTTGAGCCTCCTAGTAGCTAGTAGTGAAGATAAATAATCTTGTCCATATAAACGTCCCGTATTCGCGAAAATCTTGTTCAGAAAATTTATGTGCTGTTGTAGCTATCTTATGTTTCATTCATACCTACATAAAGCTTATGATAAAGATGTGGAGAGACAAAAGACGAAGTATGTAATGTATTAAGAAATGGAGAGGGAAATACAGTGTTTTTGGTTCCGTCCTATAGTCCGCGTATCTAATTATAGGCTGGAGTCGCTGCTGCATTAGCAAAATTGATAAAGCGGCGCAAATATGTATGTACGAGTAACACCTGCTTATTTGATCCGTTTGGAGTTAGTCATGTAAACATACTCGTAGTGCTCACTATGTTTATCATGAACAAGTGGCACGCTCTCAATTTGTTTCGTGACATTAGATTCAAATAGTATACCAATAGATGGCGCTGCGAGTCGATTACATCACGCAAGTGTGTATTTTTTGGTTTACCTTATATCATTGGATCATTGTCCATAGAAAATTACCTCTTTATAAATAGTACCGATAGAAGATCAACCAGGGTCTGGTTGACTTACAGGTGACGAGAGAGCTGGCGTATTTCTGAGAAAACACAATACTCCTAAGTTTGGCCGTTCAGGGAGGAAACGTGTAGCTTTCTTACATACTATTAATCTTATTTCAAAATAATTTTCTATGTCTCTATCTATTGCAAATAAGTCTTAGATCAATGAATTGACGAAAAGTGCATGACAATGTACGAGTATAACATTACTCACTTACGAATTTCGTGTTTCTCACGTCATGATGTTAACTCATTCATGGTTCCTACTCGGAATTTGGCGTGACACCAATAAACCGTCCAAGTCTTCATTGCGGCTTTGATTCATTGTTATGACATGTTTACGCGGGTCTTTGTTCCGTGGTGCCTTATACTTTATAGTTCTTATTTATTGTGTTGTCACAGGATTTTATTTATTTTAATTGTTATCAAAGTTATGGTTATTAAATTTATATCATCATAAAGGAAGTGTTTTTATTTTATTAGTTGAATTATGACAGAATTCTGTATAATAGGTATGCATGAAAAAATGGAGTACTGAATGCCTGCTGCTTACATTGCGAGCTAAAAGCACTCATCTCAAGTTCCGTGACGTCGGCGTGTTTCGGCGTGAATGTGGAGAGACATTATACTGTAAAAAAAGGAAATATACTACCATAACTATATCAAATACGTCGATATCAATTTTCGTCTGTAATGGTAACAAACGCTTGTGAAATAAAGTTTAAATTAATAAATAAATAAACCCTAGCTAGAGCCGAGCTTATGTGTCTACTTACTTTTGTGCTTTAGGTAGGTAAGTAGTAAGTAAAACTTCCACTTTTGTCAGTGTTAACACAAATTGTGTGAATAATTCGAGTCGTCCGCGTCCCATTCTGTCAGATGCCCCGTGATTCCCGGGAGGAAGTTGTAAATAAAGCGACAGGCCTGCCCTTCCGTGAACTGATTAATTATTATTGCTCCATCAAACAAAAACCCAACAAAGTGAACGACAAAGCGGCCAAAATTGATTCTCAAACCTTCCCAAACGGTCCCGTTGCCGAAATTTAGTACAATAAATTTATTTTAATTAAGCATTCTGCAATCGAAGTTTCGCTATGGCTTTAATAAATCCAGCATCGGTCTGTCAATTTGCTAATGGCAATTAAATTGATTGAGTTGTAGGTATTGCTCTGTGATGAAAACATAACTGCGATCAGTTGCAGAACGTTCCGCATATTTTTCGTCTTTGATTGTAAAGTTACTACTGCTTATTGCAATGAAGAAATAAGAATATTAGACGCAAAGTATCTACCTACTCGTATTTTCAAAGAGCTCAAGAATGCATTGCGTTAGGCTCAAAAGGAACGTTCGTACAAGTTTAATGCGTAGCGTGAAGGGCCAAGTGGCTATTTCGAGGTGGAGTGGCTATTTCTTTGTTGATCGACGTTATATTCGCCAGGTCTCCCGTGTCCACTCGCGCGTCCGCGGGGATAATGGAACTCACGTCCAAGGGGATTTAAATAATGGCGAGGACCGACCGCACCGCCATCACCCCTAAGTAGGTGTTTATGTTATAAACATCGTGATTCAACGCATTCTAAATATAAATATGAAGGCTTCGTTCTGAATGAAGTACTCAAAAACACTGCGTCTAGATCTACATAATTAGGTTAGAAAGTAAAACCAAATTTTCGGCAACAACATCAAAAGTCTAGGTTTAAGCAATATTAAACTTAGGTACCTTACTATTTTTCAGTAATCTAAATTAACAATTTGTAAGCAGTAGATTTCCAAATGACTCTTAAAATACAAGAAATTTAAATTTACATGCAAATAATTTAGTTAGTCAAATAAAACAGTCTTATTTCTATTTAGGTGATCTTAGTAGGTATGTTAAATTTTACATAATAAACTATGGCAGTGAAAAACAATCCATACATACCAACTTATTCTACCAATTTAGCCATATTGCGATAAAATACTACCTACCTAGTGCTATGTATACCTACCATTTATTTATTCACTTTGAGGTTATGCTATTTCCTTGAAAATACTGTACTGATATTTGTTCTAGTCACTCGACAAAGCTCGTCATCCGTCCACAAACGGTAATGCGTTTCGTCCTCTCCCCAAATTCGCCAAATGAACGAAATATTTAGAGACATGTCATTTCACATTCCCGCTAGTGAAAACGTAATTAAACCGATGCGCCTGCGAGCATGTTAGTTTCGGAATCAATTATTGGAAAATCTGTTTGTGTACAGAATGGCATTACCCGTAACGGCATCTGTCTGAGGTGATGTGTGCAGAGCTGCATCAGATTCCAAATGGACACAGACAGTTTTCGGACAATAGCAACGTTCCAAATAAATTAAATTGAATATGTCCTTTTACAACGCAAAAAGTATTTTGTTCAGCTTGCTTCAGACATACTTTGTAGCTATTTAGATGACAATAACGATTTGCGAGTACAAAGTGAAAAACTTTGTACAGTCACGTGCACTTTAACTCACAAACTCATTCAAATATGAACTTTATAGTCCTGGCATAAGAGTCGAGGTGTTTACATTTTATTGCAGGCGAACTGAACTATCAAGAAAGTAATGAAGTTCCATTATAACGTTTATTGTATCAGTTGAAGTTACTGTATCACTGACCTCGCAAAATAATCGTCCTAAAATATTACGTCAGACGCAAGAACCAACGTCAATCAAACTCGAATGATGAACGTCTACATGTTGGTATCATAAATTGCGTGTGCATTGCTGCCTGTCCGTAATAAACCATTAAAATTCATAAAGTGGTAGGTACAATGACTTTTACTGCTTTAGTAACTATTGTTACAGTTGAGAGTATTGGTTACGAGGGAAACTACGTATGAAGTCTACGTGTAATTAAACACGTTTTCCTTTCATGTTATTTCAGAATGACGTCAAGACGCATGTCAAGTCACCTCAAGTCGAACATTCGTAAATAATTATCGAGTGACTGGCAGGAGTTAAATATCTACTTTACTTGTTTTTTAATCGCACCTACCGTCACGGGTACTCACCTTGTTAAGGCAACTCAATGGTAGATAATTTGTTATGTATTGTAACTTCGTAAGTGAATAAATGATCTTTGTTTTCTGAAGCATTGCTATTTACAAAATGGTTAATATTCTTTCTTATAGTCAGTTGTAAAATTTCAATAAACACGTGAATAAGAGACAGTTTATTAGGTATAGGTAAAAGGAAAGAGCTATGTTTTCTTAATGAGTATTAAACTTACTAAGTGAATCCATTAGAAGGTAGGTACTTATTTATATAGGTGTGTGTATAAGTAATTGTGTTAGGGGAAGTAAAAAACATGTTATAATAAAATTATCTACGTAAGCATGGAGAAAATATGAAGGTAAATTATAAACAGAATTCTGCTTAACCTCACGTATTAATCGCGCAGAAATAACGTGCATCGATCGTCTTAACTCAGCATAACCTTATTTGGCGTGTGTTTGTGTACGGGGTCCCCTTTAATTTACTTTGGGAAAGTTTCACCGGCTCGGTATATTTATGCAGAACTTAACCAAAAATTCATCAATAAAGAACCAAAACATTGATTCTCTTCAGAAGTTTCTCGTGAGGGGTTTGCTTTAGGGAATTTTGCGGCAATGAAGTTTGGCGTGGAACTGTTTTTTGTTTGTTTTTAGTTTAGTAAGCTTTATTCATTCATTGGGTGAGTACTACTTTAGACGAGTAGGAAATTGTGTATAAACGCAAATCAAGAAAGATATGGCGCGTCTTGGAAACTATATAAGTCCACTACCTACTTACATCAGTTCGCTTGAATTTTTGCAAAAAGCGATTAACCTATTTCACATTTTAAGAAGGTCTTGTGCTTGATTTTTGGCCTGATGCCGTCGCCCAAGCGAGCCGTCTTACTCACTATTAGTTAGTTTTTTTGTCTTTGATAGCTATGTGTGGATAACCTTACTCATAATTTTTTTTTTGAAATCTTTATAATTAGATGAAAAAAAACAAAATTGTTCCACGAACCAGAAAATGCACCTTTGTAGGTTAAATAAAGTAACCTCCTAGGGTTAGTGCTTGTAGAGACGATATTAAAGAATAAGGTTTCGCAGGCTCTTTATTTTTTCATCAAAAAGTCGATTGATCCACCTGTAAAACTGGTCTCGTGTGGCAGCAGTGGGGCGAGGGCAGTGGAGCACCGAGCTGCGCCGGCGCGGCGTGATGCAACGCGCGTGACCATGACATCGGCGGGCGCCGGCGACACCTATGATGAATTGCCGCCTGCCGCCAACTTTCCATTTCAACTAACCAGAAAACTGCGTACGCGTTGATGGATCGTGACTCATGTGCGAAGGGTGACGTTTCGATGGATTTAGCGAAACGCTGAAATTGCTTGTCGGTATTGGTAATTCGGGGGCTTACGCAGCTGCATTGTCAGCAAATTAACGATATATTCTAATAAATAGGTATATACTTGACAGATATTCAAAGATCTTATAATAACCTACCCTACAGTAGGAAAGATACTAAGGTATTATTATTTTTTTTATCTGATGATATCAGACAAGCAAACGGATCATCTGATGGTAAGCATGCCGCCGCCCATGATCACCCGCAACACCAGTGGTATCACATGTAGGTACTCTAGTTTTATCTTCTCTACTATCCCCTGAATTGGGCTACCCCACTCACTCGGCTCACTTAAGGGGTAGAATAATAAAACAAAGCGAGGTTACGAAATTCTACTTAAAATAAGGTAATTAAGGTACTGATATTGTTTTGAAACTTTACGGTCATGGTCAAGACAGTAGACACCAAAGAACATGATGACCTACACGGAAATGTTAAAAAACAAACATATTAAACAAATGTGCGAAAATTGGTAAATAATACAGTACTTAAACGTTTTTAAATTCTAATGACGCATTCAACACGCAAGTTGACGGATCAGACGAATCACCGAAGCAATTTTGTAGTTTACGTCCGTGAGCTGAGTGTTTTATTTTGTGACTAAGCCTTTTTAAACATTCAAACAAGCTTCTTTATAAGGAAGACATTTCTCAAAATTAAGAAACCGATTGTGTCTCAAGAGACAAAAGTTATACTCGAACCGCTTATATATTTATCTAATAAACTTGTTCCAGTATACTTCATAAAAGTTTGATAGGTCCTCATCAGAATATATTGTTATTACTCAATCAAAGTTGATAGTTCTTTTACCTGTGTTTATAAACCACGATATTTTTGGGCCATTTAATTGAAAAAAAGTTTACCTATTAAAGATGGTTCGTGAAAGGATTTTAATTGTTCAAGCAATGCTAATAATGCTCCATATAGATACCTACAGTAACTTATTGCGAGGGCACAATGAACCTAAATGAGTCTTTTATTACAATAAAATAATATTTTTTCCTTCGTTCATAAACACCACTCATAAGACAATAGGTGTCACGTGATTGGAAAGCCACAAGACAAATCATGATTGCAACTTACCCGAACTTGCCGATCATTAGTTACTTGTTGATCTTGTCTTTATTGAGAGTCACTTGATTTATTTGGATCAATCATCAATCAACTTACATTTCGCTGTCGAGAAGGTTGCACCAACCGGTTCAGTTAGGGTTGCTCCCCGAGGAATGTTTCGGTTATAGTTACACCGTGCTTTTTTAACCGTCTGACTCACTTCTTAAGGGCATTATAATGATGACAACAGACATTTTTCCACAAAGAACATAGGGTCTCATCTAGAAAAAAAATGTCGCCTTCCTATACAAAAGTGATCAGCTGATTGATGAAATTTCTATGGGAAGACATTTTTAACGTCTTACACACTTCTAGAAGGGCATTATACGGTAAAAGCACGGTGTAGTACACTGAGTACGGCTTTTAATGATTAGAGAAATGTTTACTTTTATGTCTTCATGGTAAATTTGTATTTTTGCCATCTACTACGTAGTACTTACACATGTTTATGGGACACTTTCTTATCCATTATGTATTTTGAGCTATGGCGTTCAAACGAACACGACATTATAGAATTCTAGTACCTGCTATCTACCTGACGTAAAGTTAACTTTAAAAAGTTTAATTCACTACTGGCACAACTAGGTACCCTAAAAAGAACCTCTAGTGCTTCAACTTTATACGGTTCGGTTAGCACTTAGAGTCTTAATAAGATTGCTAATGCATGCTTTAAGGGTTAGCAACAGTTGTTAGGACTGCGGAGCTGCATTGCTTCTCTGATTCTGACCGATTGTAGACAAAAACAATGGAGCAAGAAGCTATCAACACCCTCGTCGAGATGCAGGTAGAAACCGGTTGCGCACATATCTAATATCAATCGGTCCGTGCCTTCAAGCAGGAAGCTCCGGGCAAAAAATGAATTTGTGGCTAAGGTTCATGGTCTAGTGGCTGTAATGTATCCGTTATAACGAACCAATGAAATATTGATGCTGCACTACGCAAAGGGTACTTAATCGTATAGTTTGTTGAATCAATCTGTGAAGAAAAATAAGTACCAACTCAGTATGACTTTGCCATTATTAACAAAACAATAAACTTCGCTTTGTAAATTTTAATTGAGGCTGGTTAATTTGTGACCTTTATGCATGAAAAAGACTTAACCGTATTTTGATTGTATACGATTTAGAGATTGATTACGTAACTAACTTGTCTATCTTAATGATAGAAATGACCTGTGTGTTTGACACGCGGACGCTACACGAATAGATAACGTTCATTACTTTGATGAATGAGCATAGAAAAAGTTAACAAAGACCCGTTGGAATCTCGCCAAAGTGTACCAATGCAAACATAAGTTATCGTAGGACGAGTAAATCAACCTCTATCTAAAATAATGAATCTGCAGGCTGATATGGTTAATATATTTGCAGATACTGCAGTTTGTAATTTACGATAAGAACCGCAAATAGCGTCCTATCTGCAGTAAATTAGTTAATAGTCGCGACAATGTTTACACGGAATACCTAGAACTACAATTTAGTTTATGTTTTCTAAAATGGTGCCACTGGAAGCGATAACTTATGTAATCATTAATTTCATTGTGTTTATTTAGACATCGACAGTAGCGACCGTTTAAATAGTGTTATCAAAGACTAACCCAACATGCCGAGCAAGGCAATTGACCCTAATATCTGTTGACACCGAATTATCGCCGGTCGACATTACACTGGCCTAGTTGCCGGAGGATCGCTGACTGGATGGCCGTTATCATTACCTAATAGACGGAGAGCGTTCCCATAGTCCGAAACAATGGCTGCTGCCGTTAATGTTTGCTAATGGCTGTCAGCGATGTGAAATGCCCCGAGCGGAATAAACTGCTAGCCCTCGTCACATGCAAGCATTGTTCGTTTTACGAGTATACCATAATATGAATACAACCTATATCCGATCGAATTCATAAAAGACGCAAATCAAAACGTATAATGAAGATGTCGTGAAAATCGTACCCTCTTTAGCAACGGTATATTTATCGAATGGCCCGTTAATTTCCAAAGGGCAATAGCCTGGTTCAGTACCAACATTTATTACGCATTCAACGTTAGGTACTGGCGATCATTTCAAAGTATCAGTTGCATCGGCGGAATGGTATCATGGCCATTTGTATTCGTGACGTCGTAGTTTTCAACTGTAGTTTCGTGAAATGGAGCGAGAGAACGTGAGTGCATATGTGTCTGCAAATCGGTCTAACACGAGCTCTGCGCCCCAAAACACTCCCGGTATTTGTTAATAATTTCTGGAAAATGTTTCAAACTACTCTCCTCTGTTTCGCTGGGAATTCAGTAAACACGGAGATTTTAATATGTTCCTACGGGGAATCATGGGCAATATAAATGCTTTCTTACATTTCAAAACTTATGATTACGAAATATGACTTTGACATTTTTGCCAATGTTTTATTGTTTTTAAAGTACTGTTGAACTTCGTAACGCCTAACTTAATTTTTACGATTTTTCCTTCAAACCAAATATAAGTAAACAAAGTGATGACGAATCAATGACCTGGATTTATTCATGTTTCTTTCCTTAAACTTCGATTGGACCTGGTTTCAAAAGATAGCGCGCGTCCAAGAATCGTAATTTCGTCATAAATTGTACACGGAGTAATTCTTACAAGGGTGGTACAAATTAGGCCAGTCTTCCCGCGTTGTGCGTGCGAGGCCCACGCGGCTGAATGGAGCCGTCACATATTAATCATCGATTTCGATCTCAATTATGTCGTCGTAATGGCGTGAATACTTACAAGTGTACGTCTTTGTTTGTCGGGGGTGGGAGCTGCCGGGGTCTGGCCGTGATTGTAGGGCCATTCAATTTTAAGACCAATATGGACTAAATTGTTGAATGTGAACTGTTTCGGATTGACAGCATAATTAACGTTCGAAACTTGTTCTTATTGTTTCTTAAGAAGTCTTTGTCTCAGTCAATTTCTCTTCTTTACCTACTTTATAATAGGTATTGATTATAATACTAAATAAATTAATGTTACTTTCATATAGTTAGTATTGTTGGCTGTTACAAATGGTCTGTGATATCTTTTCGAATATCTTGCTAGTAGAAGAATCTATTAGAATAGCTCCCTTGCTAGAGCTACCTCTTTGCTTCTTGCGTACAATTAGGCTGTAAATCTTTCTAAATTACAGCCGCTATGTCTCACCCATGTCTTGCCTACCAGCCGGGAAGTCTAGAATAGAAGTAGGTGGGGTACCCAGTCCTGGGCTGAGGGCGGAAGCGCCGGTTATCGGTCCCCAGCGGCCGCAGCACTATCGCCAGGAAGCCCTGGTCATCGCCTGACACCGCTCTAGAGATGTGACTTAAGTCACTTGAGTTTTAATCAATAGGTATCAATTCACTCGAATAGTTACACCGGATCTCGAAAAAATTCAAACATATTTTTTTGGCTCGACCTTGGAATCGAATCCAGATATCGCGGCCCCAGTACTGAAACAACTAGACCAGCGGGGCGTCAGAACGACATTTCTTGGACAAGGAGGAAATTGGGATTCCACCCAACTTGGAAACTTTTTGACGACTAAAGGTGGTCGACCGAGCTGAGATGGAATAGAGTCGATCTTCTGTTGACTTTTCCGATGTCACTCAAGTCAACCGATTAAAAGTCGAGTCAAGTCGCATCGCTACACCGCTGTAAATCGTGACGAATGTCCACGGCGCGCTTTGTTCGCGAGAATTGCTGCCAAACGATAACACTGCCGCCGTAATTGTTTGTGATAAACGCTAATTGTTACACACTGGCTGCCACGACGTATGGCGTGGTTAACAAGTGCGAGCAGGCGGTGTGAAGGTTACTCCAATTTTGTTCAGAAGACGAAATAGGTTATGTTATGAGCATTGATTATGTAGAACAGTTCATGTCTTTACCTTCTACAATATTCAGCCGCCACATACTAATACATTATTGAATATGAGAATGCGAGATTGTATCGCAATGACCTTCTGGACAAACATTCGTTGATGAATTCTACTGCGTGTAGTTAAGTAAGTACCTACCTACGTATTAATTTGTAATTCTTCTGCTGTCTAATATTCTTTAGCTTATCACATTAAAATTCTGAACCTAAACTCTTATGTTTTATTGTAAGTACAAACCTCCTATTATTCTTGTAATACTTCCTTACTACTAGTTGTACAGTTCCGTTATTTCTGATTATAATTACAATAGGACGTAAAAGATTTTTAATAGTCTTCCTCGCGCATGGTTGCGTAGAAAATACGCGTTCTATATTTTAAGTCGTAAGAGAACACCTACGTAAAGTTAATATATTTTGCAAATTATGAGGCATTTAACTTGGGTTACACAACGAGTGGTAATAGTGCTATCGTTATGGGTATTAAAATATTAACAGAGGTCCGTGATTCGCAAGTTAAATGACGTGTTATGCTATACTTGTCTAGTCCACGAGAACGATAAATGATAGTAAATAATGCGCGTTACGAGTATTTACTATGCGTACCTTAACAAATCCACTTCAGTCATTAAAATGCTAATTCGATTTTAAGTTACCCCACAGCTATAAAATGTCAATAATTTGCATCAATAACTACTAAATAAACTTTGTATACTCTCATTTCTGGGTGGCTTTAAAATTAGTTAGACACATAAAAATGCTAACGAATTTCAATTTGTACGTTCCCATGTGCCATTGAGATTATTTCCAATTAAAGTGTGTCTGTTTATTAGATAATGTGGTATAATGGATGTTTTCACGGGTCCGTGATCCACTGACCTGATTGGGCAGTGAGTTGAGCGGCCTTAGGATTGGTCGGCACTCGGCAGACGGAGCCGCAGAGGCTGAAAGTTTATAATCAATTTGCGGTGCATTATCTAGCCGCCTAATCTACACAGGCCGCTGATTTCATTTTAATAACTTGCATCGTTTCGACACAGCGTTCACTTGGCTATACGATAACTGGATCTAATCAAACATTGGAGTTCGACAAAAATCTCTACCTTTACAAAGCCATTCTGTAATGACTGAACCACGAATCAATCTTCTGTCTGGTCGATTTAATCTCATTTTCAAAATAAGATCAATGGATATTTTTATATCTTTTGTAAATGTGTTATGTATCTGAGCAGGGTATATAAACTTTTGTATTAAAATTAATAGAATTTCCCAAAGATTCTTTGGTTAAGTGTATTTGTATATAACCATCTAGTACCTTCTTGTATCATTTTAGAATTCAAATAATCTTTACGGGTTATTAATTTAACAGAAACAAGGAAATAATGAATACGATCTACGGTCGCCGTTTAAGGGTTGGTACATTAAATTAATAACTTGCTGGTATTAGGTATGTACCTATGTAATCCGCAAAACTTTTAATATTATGGAAATGGAGTGCTCGCCGTATTACATAATCAATAATCATACAAATTAAATTTTGGTTACCCTAGCCATTTTTACATTACCTATGCATTTAATTTCACTTAGCTACCTATATTCATCAATGATAGGTATACTTAGGTAATTTAGGTAACAAAAGTATCGGGAATTATGACCACAATTCCTAAAACTAAACGAGGCAGAAAAAAAAACTTAGTTACACAGATTTTAATTATCATTGTTTTATCTGTAAAACCATGTATTCCTACTTAATGTTACCTTTACCGTCACGAGTTGGTTCCGCTTACCACAAATAAATGCCTTAGTCCATAATGGATAAAGATGAATTTGGCTGTGCACGATGCACGTGCCTATTAGGAAGCGCAGTGAAGAGCCGTCCATGCATCTATGTAGGTAGGTACTCATTATGAAAACACTCCCTCGCGTACTGGCCCATAAGTACAATCGAGTTAAAAAGTGAAGTGGCGGGCCGGATCACTTAGTCATCAATTTGGAGCAGCTGCCGCAGTATCAAATACTAACAAGGGTCAGAGGACGCGCCGCCATGATTTACTGCGCGGCGTAAACATGGCCGCTTATCAGCTGTTTGTAGGTGCTTCACCCGCTCTGCTTTACACGTGCATAGGGGTTCCATTATGGAGAGGAAAGCAGCGGATTTGGAGACACACGTCGAGCCATTTTATGGGGTAGGTGATAGATGAGCAGACGGTTCACAGCAGCTCAGGTAAGAGATGACCATCGCTCATGGACACCCGCATCGCCAGTGCAGCAGTGGAGTCACATGTGCGCAGTAAAGCATTGCGTCACCATATTAGATTAACTATAAGCAATTGGAATATTTCTTCAGATTGATTATTTCATTAGATGGGTGATTAACAGGTCTAGTTATTTAATTTGGCAATTTAAATGGATAAACAAAATAATAGTTACATAACATCTATAGCAATATTATAAGCAATATATTATAAAACTTGAAGTGATATACAAATACTATGTAACTGCAGAATATGTATAGTTAATTTACGTCTATAGAGTTTGGTACCAAAATCTATGTAAACTAGTTCAGTGACAAAAAATGTTTTATCACTAAATTACTTAGTTGAGATTCTGGTTTGATACTTATGTCGGTAATAGAAAAAGTGCACAATCTAAATTTGATCTAAGGTTTCAATCGAACTGTGGTAGATTTACCTATATGTCTAGGTTGAGTTCCAATTAAGTTTCCTCTATTGTGCTGTTTATCTTATGCCAAATAAAGTTTTCATGCATTCATTCAAATCAGCTTCGAAACTTGAATTTTAAACATACCATAGATAATAATATATTATGATTTTTAAGATACCGGGCACATCCATCAAAAGACGTATTTTTGGCTACCCTCCACGTGCAGCGGCCGTGGCCTTAATGATGCTTCATCTATGCGATGTGATTAATTAGTTGATCTGGTTTTCTAATCAGATTGATGGCCACTAACACTTCTTCTTTTAAAATCATTTGAGATGAACATAATTTAAATGTGGTGATCACGATAGGTCAAAGGTCAGTTATTAATTCTGGGAAACAGTTCCACGTTAGGAATGTCTCAATGCCTATTAAAAGTGGTCATGGTCTTTGTCCATACTTCTTTGTAAATATTCTGAAACGATGTTTTCGCCTATTGTTTAACATTGTACTTTTTTATATTTTTTTTAATCCGAGTAAAAACCCCGTAAGTATTATAGTGATGCTCGGAAATTACCTTAAAGCCTTAAACCTTGCGCCTGATCCGTCTTCTGTCGTGTCTCTTTAATGTCCCATTGGAATATGAGAGCAAGAGTAAGAAGTACTTGTGTTTTCACACATGAGCACTAAAATATATTTTGTGTACGTATATAAGTAAATATTGTTATTGTATATTAGGTATTTCTAGAACAGGAAACGCGAATCATAAATCCTACGTATTAAATGGGATGTCATAGAGTGCATCCGTTGATAAACTCATGATAACAAAAGGATACACGTTCAATACAATATTTGTTTTACGATGTTTCGAAAAGGGAAAAATGACAATGTTTGTTTGGTAAAATGCACTTTTTCATCGAGTATTTTTTTAGTTGTTGTTTGTTTAAGGGAACCCTCT
The DNA here is from genome assembly GCA_014851415.1 of Cnaphalocrocis medinalis. Classification (NCBI taxonomy): domain Eukaryota; kingdom Metazoa; phylum Arthropoda; class Insecta; order Lepidoptera; family Crambidae; genus Cnaphalocrocis; species Cnaphalocrocis medinalis. The sequence goes on along the minus strand of CM026275.1, from coordinate 10,307,365 downwards.
CTGCCTAAAACTTACCCCTCGTTATCGTTATTGATTTGTTTATCCACATTGATACACATAAATGTGTCTGTATGTTTGTAAACCATATTATTTTTTTATTTATAAACAATATTTAGTGTTTAATGCTGGAGATTTTGCTAGACAACAGAACAGGTACTCTATACTACATTTACCTATATCTGATGATAAACCTATAAGGGAATGCATACTGGAGCTCGATACCATGTTATTAGTATAAAGTTAGGAGTCAGCCTATAGACTTTCCCACTGCGGGCCGAAGGCCTCCATCATAGAAATAAAGTCATCGCTACTATGATGGAATTAGGTAGGTAATAGGTTTAATCACTAACTATCCTAATGCGTTTCGTAGATTACAAGCTTTGGTCGAAAAATTCGAAACATTTTCGCTTGAGGCGAGAATAGAACCCAGGACCCCGAAATCACGGCCCGGTATTTAAACCATTAGACCGTTTAAGGCGGTTGGTATTATTAGTATGTATGAGTATTATTTGGTGTGTTTGGTGCACGTAAGGACTAAGGTTACCTTATTGTTATGCATGGTGTGACGCTATTTTTAACGGTTCTCATCTGACTCTACCAGGCCACGTGAATAAATATGCCTTTGCACTCAAGTGACTGCCACAGGAAATTGAAAACGGCAGTAAAGTAAAATGACCTGTGTGGGTACTTGTACATTTATCATGCAAGGTAGTAGTTGAGACCTTCGATTTTATATAAAGACTTAATGCCTAACTTTTGAAGAAATTGTCCCTGGCACGAGAATGATATTAAGTAAACAATGGACTAAAAATTCATCGACGGGTTTGAGGTGTGTACTCGAACCCACCAAACTTCACAGTCCGAGGTGGCCTGTACTCCCAAATTATACTTAGCGACCCCTTACTAAGCCGATCGCCTTACAGCCACCCGGACTGTGGTCAAGGTTGTGGGTTCCGGTTCCACCCTGGAACAAACAGTCGAGGATTTTAAGTGCATATTGTACTTAAGAATAAATTGCAAATAATTGGTATAACGTCAAAAATAAAACTAAGAGTATGAAAATAGTCATACGGGTTTGTTGCTGTACGGTCTATGTATACGAGTACTTTTCCTATTTTATGTTGTGCACTGTTAAGCCCTTAAGAGTTTCACACTGCATTATTAAGGGCATGACGTGGTGAGATCATGGCCCAGGAAAAGATGTTGTGACGATTTCTTTATGTCCGAGAAATTGGCAATCAAAGGCGTTGGATAGGGATCAATGGAGTAACTTGGGGGAAGCCTTAGCCCACAGTGGGACTCTATAGGCTAACTAAAAAAAAGTCTCACTCATGTTGATCACACTGTGCCCTCGTCCTCTCGAGCACTCGCGCCCGCGTGTATCCGCTTTTATCACCTTTGTCTCATAAATCACAATTTTCTAGAAAACAATGTTTATCTTTGCTAGCGCGCTGATACAACATATTTCTTTGCATACATATTATTACCGTACATTATTTCAAGTAGGTGAATGTACAGACAGCCGCGGTGGGTATACATTCTTTCAATTTCTTCATTCGATTCTCACCTTAACTCTTGCGAGTACGGGGTACGCTACTCCAAGAAAACGCCAAAGTTACAAAAAGACATTTATTTTTATTGACGAAAAACCCCTATTAAACTGGCGCGGTCCATAAGCGGGAGCTCTCGCGATAGATCGAGCCCATTCCATCCGTGTCTCTTCTGGAATCCCGCACATATCGTGGCATCTGGAGATTTTCTTCCACAGAATCATAGATCTTTTTCGAACCTTATATAGCTACCTATTTCGTGTCTTTTCTCAGGCGATTAACGTATGCAACGCAGTGCAACGGAATATAGATCTTATCTAAAGTCATAAGCTCTAATCCCAGTTGCGGGGGGTACAACACCAAATTTATTTGGTTCAATATAAATTTCGCCAAATTCGCCAAACTGTAATAGGTAATCCAGATTGATGATCACCAGATTGTAATCCTACTACTATTATAAAGGCGAAAGTTTGTTTGGATGTAGGTATGGATGTTTGTTACTCTTTCACGTAAAAACTACTGAATGGATTTGAATGAAACTTTACCACAATATAGCTTATACATCAGAATAACACATAGGCTACAATTTATAAAAATATATTGTGTGGATTGTCCAAAATATGACGGTAAGTGTCAATAATTAACATCCACGCGTACGAAGTCGCGGGCGGCCGCTAGTTTGTGCATAATTCCGTTCTTATTTTACAAAAACATGCCTTCAAACTGTATAGGTACCTTATGAGGTCTAGTTTGCTGCTAAAATGCCCAAGTAGTTTTGTGTATGATGCGTTATATTTCATACGTAGCGTTTTCCATCTGATTAAAAAGATAGGCAATCTTCCCACTCCAATTAGTTATCTTAATTATGACGCGTTCTTCAGTATTTAACGTCCGTGCACCATATATATTACCTACTTAGATATTTTTAGGTAGATAATCAACTTGTTACTAATCGTTGATTAGATAGGCTGTCTTCTACGATTGGTGCATAAATTAATATCGTTATCTTTTAATCTTAGCAAATGGGTACCTATTTTAAACAGGCTTAAATGTCTTAAGATTGTAGTGCTTTATTTTTCCCATTTTTTAAACTAAAAATATATTCCGCCTAAAACTAGCTGTTTAAAACTTTGAACTTTTCACATAAAACCTCGTTATTTACAACCTACCTACCTACAATTATTTTTTCTAAACTTATTAGGTACATACGTTTTATCTAACTACGAGTACGTGTACAACTAAGGTAAGTTCTCGTAGGTACCTCTAAAATAAAAATACATATTAGGTAGGTACTACATTCGTCTTACTAAGAGAATCTGCCTTTTGTGGTAATATGATTAAGTGTACAAGATAACTTATTGCTCGTACCTAAAATATCTTCTGTATTTTCTATCCAACCCCAAAGCGCTTGAACAAACGCAATTCGTGTTCCAATATTTAGCTAAGTACTTACCTACCCTTATGAAAGGCTCACGATCTTTTGCATTTGTTCTTTTTCCGATTTCGCTTGATTTATTATTAGATATCATCGTACATATAATAGATTGAAAGATTTTTTTTTATTGTAATACATCACGGTTGCCAAATGAAAAAATCTTGAGAAAATAATTAAAAGTTATTGTTATGTTACATTTCGTATCTCGGAAGCAGGGTTACCAGTTACGCCTAATTTAAGGTATCCTTATCATCAAGTGACATGCTTGCTCCACCTCTCTCTCCAGACTCTTTTAACGGCCCCGTCTGTCGCAGTGGCTATAAATATAATGTAGTTAGTGAGCATAGGTTGAATGAGTGTAAAAAAAAACAATTTTATGGGGATGTAAACACAAAGGCGCGGCTACTTACACTTGGAAAGTTGATTTACACATTAGCAACTACAACAGCAGAAGAATGATTTATCGCAGTCACAGAGCACGCAGCTCTTATCAGCCAATGATTAATGCGCCTCTGGCATGTGCCTCGATATGCCACTAATGAACAGGATGGAGATGTAGTATTTAATTTATGTTGCAATTTAATTATACCGCAGTTCCATAGTTTGTTGAACTTTTATATTCGTGAGTCATAATCTTTACAATAGAAGGATCGGGTGAGTATACTGTTTACTAAACAATGATAGTTTGGATTGCCGCTGCGGTCCAAAGTCGTATAAGTGTATGACCTACCCTACATAAATAGCAGCAAGTGCATGCATTATAAGGTCCAGAAATGTTAATTTTACTATCAAAATGTCGAATAATTTAAAGAGGTCTCACGTAAAGAATGAGTCCTTGAGCATAGCCAGCGGGGCAGGATGGGCCGGGCCTACTCTGGAAAGCTAGGAGCCCACCTTAGGAAAACATTAAGTATCAGTTTACCGAAACCGAAAATAGTCTTCCAGGCTGAATCGTGGCCAGCCACCATGGCATGGCCCCCTTTGGAAAAAAATCTCTAGCTACGTCAACGATGAATTAATAGTGCCGTCGCGTTGTTTGATTTGGATGCACTTATTTGGTTTAAAGATGAGTCATAATTACTTTTAGTGATCTAGAGTGGTCGCGTCGTGCTCATAATATTATTACAGGTTTTGGTGGCAAACTCACGACACGCCGCCACTCCTCTCTGCTGCCTGTCTGACTTTTTGTGACATCTGTAGATACAATAAACGTTGTGTTTATTGTTAATGTAGTAGTAATGTATATCAACGTTTTGTTAGACAGCAATTTTAGGATTTAGTCATATTACCATTGCTGTTATCTAATAATGAGTCAGTTAATCAGGAACATGTTTAAAATAGATACATTGGTGTATCTATAGTTGATGACTCATCATCATTGCCGTCAATACACTGTCGAGCACATGCCTGTCCCAATCTGCTTCTACAAAGGTCATCCATGGTTCTCCACAAATGCAATCTCGTTTGTCATTCATTAACAGTGATGTTCGTCAGGGTCGGATCTACCTATGGGTCTAGGGCCCCGTTATTACAACCCCAAGATCCCGCTAAAAACGTAAACTAAAGATCCTGTCACACAGCAAATGTAATATAATGTAGAGATGAGTAACAGGAATGAATATCTTAAGCTAGTTTTATACAGAGTGCTTACATAATTTGTGCAAAAACATCGGAATAAATAAGAAAGTAGGTGTGAATAACAACCTAATCAGTCAATGCTCAGTGCGATCCATATTTCAACTTTATCATAAAAAGAATGTTCATGATATGATATCGTAAACTCGTGTAAGTATTCCAAAATTAGATCTAGATTCTTCGATAGAAGTCCTAATCACTTTGGGTAACACTTTACAGTATCGTTGGAGTTTTTATAATGTTTAAACTAAATGTGAAATAGTGCTTGCACACGGCCAAAATATTTACGCCCCTAATAAGTGCTACGCTACTACGTCCGTGGAGATTTTCCGTAAACCTTAAAAGTTCAATAATTTATATACTTCGATTAATTTTTAGTGAACAGCTGTGCTGTGCAAATTATACTTTTTTTTTAATCTCATTCGAAGTAAACTGTATGTGTAAGTTCTTATGGGAAATAAATGTCTTTAAACCTATTTATGGATAGGTGCTTACCATTTGTGTGTCAAAGGTAATTGTAGTGACCAATTAACTTTCTAAGTGGTTTTTCTTTCTATTAATCCGTGACTGGTCGTTAAGTATCGTCATCTTGGGAGCCGTACGCCTACCTACAGGGGACAATAAGACATTTTTTATAAGGCTACGGCACCGAGTACAGGAATTTCAAAACGTTTACGGTTTTTTGTTCACAAAGATGGCAGGTGAGGGTTAGAGATATCTCGACGCAGAAAAGAAAAAAGAAATAAGTTGTAGTTGACCTGCTTTCATTGAAGACTTTTGTTATACAATCTATTAGATCAAAATAATAATTGACACTATCAGGAAGTCTACGAAATCCGTCTCAGTCTACGTTTTCATCTGATTTTTATTGGACATTGATCATGATAAGGTGTCTTTCTGCCAAATGTTTATTCTTTCTAGTTCGGCGCACTACCAGGGCTAATTAGATATCCCCTAACTGTCGTATCCACTGACCTCAGTTAATGAAGGGACGACCAGAGAAATAAAGGGGAACTACAAAGCATTTGTTACATAGGCGCTTATTAGCAAAATAAAGTATAAGATAATTTCGTAGCCTCCTAGTTAGGCATATTAATAATCAAATAAGGATAAGTAGTAAGAAGTCAATGTATTTTTTGTTGTTTTTTTTAAGTTACCATTCATTTCATGATATGATATTGATTTATACCTACTAATGAACCACTTGTGTGGTGCCTATGGAAATGCCTCACTATACTGATTCAATCGTCATCATCTTGTCGTAGTCCTTTGTTGGATAGAGGCCTCTCCAAATATTCGCCACTGATCTTTCCTTGGCATCACATCCAACTCAAGCCCGTTGTCTTGTCAAAATGTCATTCTAAGTATTTAGCTTGAGAGCGTTCCTTCACTTAAACCGAGACGCGAACTCTAATTCAGAACTCGTTTATTCCAACGGTTTTCGCTTCTATGCCTAATATGCCTGCCTACTGCCACTTCGGGCTTGCTTAGACTCAATCAATACAGGGTGTACTGTGAACATTTACATCCCTTTAACCACGTGTTCTATTCAACCATTCTGAACAACATTTGCATGGTCACCCGCAACACCAGAGGAGTCGCAAATGCGCTGCCGACCTTTTAAGAAGGAATACGCTCGCTTTTTGAAGGTTTGTAGGCCTACTGCCACTTTGGGCTTGCTTAGACTCAATCAATATTATGTGACCAGTTTTTACCTACAAAATTGAAGAGTTTTTTCTAGCGTGAAGCAGCGCCTGCGCTTTGTTTCGTCGTTAGATGAGGCTCAATTGTGGAGAGGGGGTCAAAGGTTGACAGTGCACTTGTGACCCTACTGTTACTGGCGGCAGCAATCGCTTACCATCAGGTGATCCATCACCTCGTCTACCACCTAGCACATAACACTAAAAAATAGGTATATCTAAATCCCTAGTAACTAAAGCATATTTTTACTTTGATTTCTAAGAAATAGAGAAGGTGCTACAGCATATATAGTATGACAGAATACGAATGTAAATATTGTATGCGTTACGCAGTTATGTTTGATTGAAGGGCTCGGACAGGTCGCGCCCGCGCCGGATGGCCGCGCGCCTCGGCGGACGTGCGCGGGGTCCAAACGAGACAGATCACAGTTAAACATGGTACCAGTAAACATAAGATCTTTAAGAAACGGAGTGGTACCACGGCCTCACAGAAGACCTGCGTGAAGCAGCGCCAATGCTGTGTTTCGTCGAGTGAGTGAGGGGTACCGGAAGCCCAATCGGGGGAACAGGGGGTAAAAACGTGGCTGGGCACTTGTGGCTCCACTGGTGTTGCAGGTGTCTATGGGCGGTGTTGATCGCTTAACATCAGGTGATCCGTTTGTTTGTCTGCCACCTATCACATGAAAAAAAGAGCCTATACATTTCTAAATGGCCGGCTACGGATCCGCACTCTTTATGGTGGCTGATGTCCATGGGCGGCGGTATTCGTATACCTACCATCAGGTGACCCGCTTTGCACTTATCTGTATCATAAAAAAAATTACATCGATGGGCGCTGTAATTTAAGCGGAAGATCATAGATTCGATTTTCGATCAGGTCAGTTTAGGAATCGAACTTTTCTAAACTGACTCGGGCCTAGGTGAACGGATCGCGGCTGCCGCCAGATTCATCATCATCATTATCATGATCATGATGATGATGATGATTATGCCAGATTAGATTAATTAACATTAGGGGAACGAATGTTGTTGTTATGCCAAGAAAGTATTTTCCTTTTTGTTTGCCTATTATTTAGCTCGCAGCAAATGCGTAGTAGCGCTACGGCCTCCGTCAGTGCTACGTACGAGATGTACTTGTGCTACAAAAGAGTACGCTTCGAAAAGTATGTAGTCAAAGACTCGTAATGAGATTCCATTCTGTTGTTATTTTTATTGTGGCATTTCTGTAGACGGAGTGCCACCTATTGTTGTTACTCACGGGTTGGTCACATGTTGCTACTTAGCGGCTGAAGGTGCCTATTCTTTAAGGTTTTTAATGTTCGTTATCTTGTTAGATAAGTTTAAAACAATGTAGGTATGTATATGTGTGATATTTCACATTAACAAAACGAAAGTAAATGTTTTGAAGGTAGTACATACTTTCGCTTGGCTTTATCAAATTTGAAACAACTGTTAGTTGTATGTGGTTTTTGGGCTTAAATATTAATGACTGTACTTAGATGCTTAAAGAATAGGAAAGTAATTTTTAGATTTGTTTAAATATTTGTATATGAATTTAACACAATACAATTTTTATTATCACTGGTAATAAGAACCAGCGAAAATTGCCTACACATGGACTGAAATCACACAGAAGTAAAAAAAAAAATTAAAGTACCTAGATCTAAATTTTAAAATACATTACAGCCAGTCCTAGTTTCCCGATAGTTTCACCCAACCTAATAGCCTAAATATCCCAAGATTTTTTATAGGCAACCTACCGCTCATCTATTTACCTATACTTACATACTTCCTCAACATGCATTTAAGATTTATTTCACCGAAAACACAGATACATGCAGAAACGAGCTGCGAGATCGTATAGTGGGGACTATACCTAAGTGTTAGTGATTAATAAGATCTGCACTAAAAGCCCCCGAGCCGAGCCGAGCCCGTCAGCCGCATTGAATGAACATCAGGCAACGCTGACTTGCGCCGGAGTGACGTAGATCCAATGTTACTCAGTCCATGCTAAGAGTGTTTAAGAGGAAATACATATTTTTTTGTTAGGAAACGTCTTTTGCTGTTAGTGAAGTGTTAACGAGCCGTTCTTGCACTATTATTAGTATGAATAAATTTTGAAAAACATGTGCTTTTCCATATATGGGCAAGAGTCATAGAAATGTACGGAATAGCTGTTTCTCCGCTGCTGTTTTGCTCCTCTTTCACGCAAAACCTACGAATTGATTTTAAAGAAACTGTACAACAATATAAGCTTATACATCAGAATAACATAATAACACATAGGCACATAATTAATAAAAAATGTATTGTGTAGTAATAACTAACTCCACGCGTACGAAGTCGCGGGCGGCCGTTAGTATCAAATAGGTAAATGTGAATAGCTCCAACTGCATCCGTTATTATCAAGATATCAATACTGATTCTTAACGGTATTTATGTAATTTGCGTGTAATTAGAAACGTTTAAAACACACGCAAAAAACTATACGCCTGTTAGTCGAGTACCCGCCTTTTACGTCAGCTGGCAACACTACGGAAAAAGAAGAAATCAATGAACTTAAGTCATGAAATATTCAGTAGCAAAAAACCATGGAAACAAATCGACGTTTACGTAAAGAAATTGGCATGAAATATGATAAAAACGTTTCCGATTTTATAGGATTTTTTTATTAGCAAAATCAATTTAAGAAATAGGTGATGTAATGCCATAATACTAATTGTAAAACAAAATAAAGACAGGTTTATTAATGCCACAGTGTTCTATTGTAAATAACGAAGGTTTATGGGATAAACAAGAATCACATAAATCCATGTTCTAATGTTAATTAAATAAGCAGATAGAGACATAAACAATATGAATTGCGAAAGGATGGCACCGTGGCACGATATAAAGTAGAACCTGCCCATACTGCGTTAAGTAATTAAATATCGTCTTATGTTTAGTTGGCGGCTCCATTATTCATGGCGCGAACGGTTATGGCAGACGAGGATGCAGCCGATCGCTATAGAATGCGTAAGCGCAGGCGGCCGGCCGTTCGTGCCGACCTAATACAAAACACAAAAAAGTATACTGAATTCCACAAATTCCGTGATATAAGAGCCCGAGATCACTGCAAAGGGAAAAAAAGCCTCTACCATGTACGTACATACAGCCACACATTCAAAGTATACAAAACTGTTAAATTTCTTCAATCAACTCTCATCTTACTGTCATACACATTAGGTTGAATATCAACTGTGGAAATTTGACAGGTTGTGGTAACCTGACGTGTGGCGACTGTACATTAATTAACTTAACTAATACGATATTGGAAATCTGTAAGTGGCGGACACCTTTTACTTATTGAGGCTAAAAAAAGTTTACATGAATTAAGTGATCTTTTAAACAAATTTACTTAGAACTTAATATCAACTAGGTAGAAACCTGCACGCTTTTTAATAGGCCTATCGATAAATTTGTTGGAGGCTCTATTATTATTAGTCACAGTGTAAAAGTAATGTAAAATGTAAAAAAAAGTTAGAAAGTAGGACTCTTTGTACTGTTTCTAACATAAAGTTGAGCAATCGGAAGCATCTAGAGAGTAAAGTGTCTAGTATTTGTCACTATCTGTACAGAGCAATGTTAAATTGAGAAAGTTCTTAAGGAACAGAGGTAATTAAGTTAAAGGAAAAAAGAAGACATTTAGAAACCTTTACAAATGGCCATTATTACTTCTAAGAACTAAAGTAAAGTACCAACTTTTAAAAGTTAATGTATGTTATAAGTATACATAAGATGTATGTACATATCTTACCTACCCTTTTTAAGAAGAGAATGGAGCAATTTCAAAATTTTTAGGATAAATTCATATAAGTACTAACATCAGTTTTCAACTGAACTATGGCTCAATTCTACGAAGTGATTCTCTGAAAGTTTGAACAATATTTGGACTCGGTCCAATTGAAATGAAAATCTTACTAAGCTATAAAATTGTTAAATGATGTCATATGACTACTCCAAAGTTTTATCTCTCAATGATTTTAAAACTATCACTGCTTTATCATAGATACACTTGCCTATCTTTCCAACTAGACACACACAAACACAATTTATCGCGGTTTCCTGGTTTTTAAATTCAGCTTAAATATTGAAAACTGTATTGTGTATTATTTTATTAGGATAAAAGCGATACTGTTGGTATCTTTGTGTACTGTGTTGGTGCCGTATGCGTCGCGGGCGCTGCGAGTGATTCAGACTGCGTGACGTCATCGAGAAGGCGCGTCCTCCTCATCCTTCTATAATGTTCCATCAAATCGTTACTAAGCATGCGTAACGTACCTATTGAATAATCTAAAATGGATACAAAACGGTTCAAGCGACTCCAATCTCGCTTGAACGTTTTTTCTAATAATAATCTTCCAAAATAATATAATTATGAATTTCTTTTTACTTACCTTCGTTTATATTTAAATAGCAGAGTGATAACAAATGCTCAAAAAGATCAGTGTCCGCCAGAAATGGGCCGACTACCTTAAATGCATGTACCTAGACAATCAGGGGTCAGTTGGGTCACGTGGGGCTTTCCATCTGGGATTCTTCACAGCTACCCAAGGGCATGCTCACTTAATACCTCATCGCCAAACGGGGGTTATGAACTGGTGCAGAGAAGACTGGATGCCTAAAGCAATCGAGAATGGTACCTAGTCTGGGATAAACCTAACTCTTGGATTCGTCTATGATAGATCGAGCTGACTAATAGATATAATTACTGTCTAGCCATACAACCTTGATATTAATTAGTCATTGGCAAGTTCGTCATTCTGTTTTCAACTCTAAGACTGCAACAATAAGGGTTTTGCTTTATTTTATGGTTTTCGACTTAAAACGCTAATCGTGTTTAATTGTTTGTGCAGCGCTATTTCCTAAAACCTCGCCGATAAATCATAGAATGATAACTGAGCGGTAATGGAGATGACCTTTCCACGTCCGACCTAGATTGTCGTTGTGATGTTCTCAATACTTACTCAGCTATTTACTCAGGAAGGTCTGTTTAATAGACGAATCGGATTCTACAATAGTTACTAGTAAAATGTTTAGGTTATAGCGACACATATTATGTAAATAAATTTCTTGCTAGTATTATTTTCATCTTTTGGTCAGTAGGTAGGCGCTCTGGTTTTCTTAGCAAAAGTAACTTCAACTCAAAAATAAATATCTGAGTATTTTAAATAATGAAGTAAAAAAGATTTTAATTTTCTAATATTGCAAATTTTAAAATGAAAACTAAAAACATTTCCAATGGAAAGTTTTATGATTATTGTTTTTTTTATTCACAGGTAAATTAATGACTACCAGCCACAGTTAATTTATAATTTTTTTTAATCGTCCCTATTTTTAATTTCGAGAAATAAAACGGATAAGTAACAATACCATTTATTTCAGAAATTGCTTAGTAAACCTATCTAAAATTCTCTATCGTTGCGTTGCATCTATAGATTGAGTTGACCCTGCGTTGGGCCTTGAACCCACTATTGAATGCAGTTTCTTACAACGCGGGGTCACGGGTGATTGGACGTAGCAAAAGAATTCATTGGCGCATTCATAAAAACCATTGTAACCAACTCAATGTTCTGACGGACAAAGTCGGATTAACTGTAATAATCATAATAGGTAGGCTAATACGTAGGGCATTATTATCAATGCCCTACTATTGTATGCCTGCATACCTAGTCGTCCTTTTAATTAGGCCTGAGTAAGGATAAATATGTTTCATTTAAATGTCTAATGGTCTTCGCTTACATTAGACTACAATTATAAAATAAACTTTATTTTTTTATTAAATAAAGTATGAATCAAGTTTATTTAGTTCAGAATTTTTCAAGTCGAACTTGCTTTAAAAGTGTTGCTATTTCTTCAATTCGCCTGTATGTCTACTACTACGTTAATAAAGTCTATATTTGTGTGAAACTCGGTTTCTGTATATTTTCGATTAGGTCGCTTTCGTTCTTAGCTCGCAATAAGTATACCCAATAAATGATGACCTTCAACATCGTTTTCCAGTATGTATCTAGATAGATATATACGTTTCATTTATAGATATATACGTCGAGTGTCTATATACACACGACATCACGTAGTCTTCACCCTTTTTGAATTTTGGAGACACAAATGCTTTTTTTGAACTGCACTCTTTGAATCGTGTGGTGATGTCCAATATAATAAATATTTTTATTTGTATATTTCTACTCCAATGCTTCCGAGACTCCGAGCTAACAAGCTTAAGTAGGTATTGTGCATTAAAAATAAACCAGGGGCATAGGGGTTATTTGCATGCTTTAAACCGCCGAATGAAATTTTAATGAGACACAGTTGTTCGTCTTCCGTTCAATACAAACTTTGGTCGTTATAAGATTAGTTCACTGTCTGAACGAGTAGGTATTTAGATGCTGGTACGATACGAGACTTATTTGCATCTTGTTTGTGTAGGTACAGACTCGATGTCAGTTTGTTTTTTTAGGAAATATAATATGCTTTGAATTGAGACAGCAGTTGTGAAAGTACTTTCTCGCTAATGAGGGCACGTTGATTGATAGACGGTAACGCGTAGTCTAAGAGCGTCAATGGTGTTAAATTAAATTATTATACCTACACGCCACGAGCTGGTTCTTGTTTCATTTACTCAGGTATATACCGAGTTTAATTTATCCAGCTAATATATAAATGTAGGGCTGGCACAACTTTGCGTCAATTTATACTATTTATAAAGAAAACCACAAGGCTTATATGCAACCTGACAAGACGAAACACTTGCGCGATGTAATCGACACCTAGCTCTATCTATTGGATGAAAAAGATTTGAACTATTGCGATAGTAACCTAACTATTGTGACTATATTATATCCCGAAACAAAGTGAGGACGGGCCACTAGTACTAGTAGTCCTATAAGTTTGTAACATGTGCTTTCAGGTATACATTAATTTCATGTCTTTGAAGAAGCTAAAGAAAAAAGAATGTAGACTAGTTGAGGGACGTGAAACTAATGATTCACTAAGAGTCAGCATCGATCCTGCCGCCAGAGTTTAAAAAATAAGTAGGTAAGTAGTGGTAATAACTGTATCCAACTCTAAATTATTCAATCTATCTCGTAGAGCTCTATCTTCGTAGAAAAGACATTTCATTTGGTATGTAAAGGCAAATAGGTGTACTCCATAAACAAGTCTGTGACGTGACAGGTCACGCTCGGCCCTGACGAATAGCAGCCCTAGGCGAGCAGTGTTGCCAACCACTGTCCACAAAATTTGATTGGAAAACGTACTCACTTACCACATTATTGAAAGGATTGACGATTTCTGAGAAACCGTAGACTGACAATCTTTTAAATAGAGGCGACCACCGAGCAAGCGGTCACCCGATAAAGTAAGCAATCATTACCACCTGCCACCTGGGTCATTTTCATGAAGATGTCATTACCGTGGCTTTCTATAAATCCAAATTCCTCCGAAATTTACATCAGGACCTTTAACTATTACATGTTAAATACGAGTAGAAGAGGCTTAAGCTTCTATAAATGAGTAGGTAAATAATCAGTAAAATTTAAGATTCTGATGTCAATTTCAGAAATACTTACATGACTTTAAAGACTGCCACGGTAACTCGCTTACTCATCACCTATTACTATTTTATCTATTTCGTATTCCTTAAAGGTTAACATTTTAAAATTACATGAATGACTCCAGGAGGCGCAGACAGGACCAACCCTGATGAAGGTTCTTGTTATGCATCGGGAGCCAAGACATTTTTTGGGTCGCTGTGCCAACCTAGTTAACTCCACATGATTTAAAATCAGAGTTTAGTCAGTTACCGTACCGTGCGCGTTAAAATGCACCCGACTTAGTACCAAAAGTATTAAGGTGGCAACATGGCGCACTCATTGTTCGGGGCACACGGCCGCTGGCACGGCCACCGGGCACCTCGCCAAATCCGCCAGACGAGGGTCCACACACCCCTGTTTTGTTGCAGATTTTTACCAACCCTATCTTCTTTCACGCCCACGCCAACTAACCAGTGCGAAAGAGACGGCTGCTGTATCGACGACACATCGAGTGATCGCTTCGAAAACAACCCCAATGGATCGCCGAGTGAGAGTAAAAGTTTCGCTTTCCATTCCATTTAAAGTCTTGTACAACACTACAAACAATGAATAACTACATATTTTCTAATGTAAGTTACCTACATTAACTAACTGTTTGCGACACACATTTCATTTCTAAATCTTGTAGGTGCTTACCTCAGCCTTGTATGAATATGTTAAAAAAAAATTAAAAACAATGTGTTTTAGCTTTTACTTCGTACCTACTGATCTTTTACGCGAAAGGATTTTTTTTGTAATCATTTGACAGACATTTGTATGAAGTAACTTTTATACTCGAATCGAACAGTGAATCGTCGTGGTAGTCGGTGTTAGGCTTCATTTCTACTGAAGCAAAGCAGAGTGAAACCTACCAATAGAATTGAATAAAAACTCCGCTTCCCAACGAGCTAGCTTCTTGTATTGGTGGACTTCATTCCGCTCCGCTCCGCTTCAGTGGAAAGGCAGCCATATTACTTTATGAATGAAATAATATATGATACTGACTGCCACGAGTCTTTGTGTTTAGTATGGTTACCCACTTTGCTCGGTTACGAAATTTACTTAAGCAGTAGTGAGTTTCACTTAGCGTTCGATTCATCTTAGTCATGTGGTCACTGGCTGTCACATTAGCGCGGCAATTAGCACGACCCGTAAACCGAAACGAAAACAAAAACTAAAACGGTTTCGCCTTAAATACTGCCGAAAAATGATTCATTTCGTTACTTACCTACATTTGTACAGAACATTACATGAATGAGAAAGAACAACGGCGGGAAAAGACTTAACAATTACCCTTGATGAAAAAAATATGACAATATAGCTGATTAAAAGGACATTTACATAAACATATTTTTATAATATGATAAAGCGGGAGTATCTCATAAAATCAGTTCAAACCACGCTTTAATCTTACTGTTTGTTGGCGACTGGCTGTCAACCTGTGCAACCATGGTGCAACCTTATTTTTTATCTATGCTTCTTCGAGGTGGTCAAATGGTTGTCGTCTGATTATTATCAAATTGTTTCTATTTACCTATTTTCACGTAATTCGTTTTTGTGGTTTTTGTTCTCGTTTACAGGTGTAGTCTCTCATATTAATCGCCATTTACCACGTCATTCATTACACTTAGAACATTTAGTTTTTGTGAAATGAACTACTTTTTTCAACTTAATTCGTAGAATTTGAAATATAGTTTTTTGGTGAATCAAAATACTTTTTTGATGAAACGAAACGTAGCGCGTTTGACGCTAGATAAAGACAGTGACAGCTAATCAAATAACGATTTAAGTAATTTCTTAGTGACGTAGATAGGTATTTATTCTATTCTAACCTGTTTGGTTTGGCCTTTAATAAAAGTACTAATTGTGCTTGAGTCTATTTATTTTAACACCAAGTAACTGTATTTATAATAATACTGAGTAACAAAATAATTATCTCCAATCTAAGCCGCTAGTCTGCCTACTTCAGCATTAATAAAAAAAAAGCTTCTTAAGGAATACGATACGGATGAAACCAGCGCCGCCAACCTATAAAAGTGGCCGATTTTAGCAATAATTAACATTATTGTTACTTGTCGCGTGTTAGAAATATTGTATTGCATCTTGTAAAATCCAATTTACTTGGATCTAAGTCTGTAATGTTTTATTTTCTTCAAAAATATCATATTTTCGCCACAATCAGTGTAAACAGGTTGGAGGCGCTAGTTTCATTTGTATAGCCCCTTAAACTTCTTACATGGGCTTCTTTCAACCACAGACTATCCTAGACCTACTGTCAAAGGATGGTATTCTCGTTATTTACATTTTATTAAATTAAGGAATGGTATTCTTGTAAATATACAACATAACCTCTAAACAAAACATCGGTAATATAAGAAATTCCCGCTTTTACAAGAAAACAGTGATGCTGTTTTAGATTATTTACTTAATGAGCAATCTAATGATACCTAAGTCGTTAAGGGTAGCGGAACTTTTAGTTCAAGTCACCATTCTATGAAAACCGCCGATGTTCTTTCATTTTCATTTTTGGTTCGTGAATTTTTTTTGTTCATCGCTATTTTATTACCAATGAAAAAAAATACGCCTTTTCGGTTACCATTTTGCGCTTGACAACCGGTAGTTTATCAATTGTTATTAACATTAAACTGTTATTAATATATATATTATTTACCCGTATTATTTAGCGATTACGTTTAGGTACTAAGGCGTGTAAATTAGCAAAGGCATCGAGTGCAATAGTGAGCTATAGCTATTTCATTCTTAACGAACTACTTGCTCACTTACATTGTTTACGTTCCAAATAAACCATCGCGCCGTTGCTTAGAAATGGCTAAGAATTTATTAACGTTTCCGAGCTCTGCAGTAAACACCATGATTTGCAACAGGGTTACCCGGCGAACCTTGGCCTTGCTCACGCGCATATCGTCCTCAATGTCGTGAAAATGGCTGCCGACTAAAGTAACCTTCAGCCGGTTTTTCTATTAACTCGATAACTACCGGTGAACAGGGAAACTAAAGTTGAATCATGCAACGCTTTAAAGCAGCTGTTTATCACGCAATACCTGTAAATTAATATTTATTAGCAAAATAAAAGTAAGATAATGCACGTATTCTTATTAAATGACTCACAATTACCTAGGTCCTAATACCTAGTTGGGTCCAATAGAGAAGTCAACTCCCTTTATTGGGACAGTCTAAAACTTAAACAGATTCGTCCGCCGACGATCGCCTGTTGTCGAAAGTTTGTTATTTATGTCTTTCAGCTTATGAACATCGGACATACTCGTACCTACATTTGTTGAAGGATTTCTTTACCATCATGCGCCGTTGTCAGATATTAAAATAAAATAAATTATTTATCAATATTCTTAAACGATAAGATTTTCCTCTTGATACCTAGTCCATCAAACAAAGTTTAACATTAACATTGCAATAAAAAGATGATGGATGAAGTAGGTTAGGTTATACATAAGGAAGTTTGATTGTTAGTGTGCTTAACTACTGCTATGGCTCGAACGAATTGATCAATTCTATATTTCCCAAGTCAATGAACGCTTAAATGCAATTTACCTCTTTATTGTATTTCATTACAAGTACGTTTTTTCGATAAATCTTCCAATTCACTCGGAGTCACGGTTGTTCCCTAATGAACTATTATAGCGTAAACTGTGAATAGTCGGAGGCCTTCACACCGAATATACCGCAGTGTGACGTCCCACTATTGTTACGATATAATGCCCTGTTGCCTAATTTAATACATACATATCATTACGCATTTCCTCTGGGGTCTAGTGAAAGCTATTCCGAACTGTTATTGTGTTGTAGAATTCCAAGACAATGCGACTATTCTACATCAAGTTCATGACAAATGGTTACAAATGTGCGACTCATGTTATTTGGAGTGAGTGGGTTATTTATTGACTTCCATGAAATGTTCTATTTTTAACGCCATGTAGTTGTAATTGACAACACAGAAGTGTGGGCTTACTCAATTTTAAATTATCTTAGGTATGAAAAAATCCCTACTATATTCCTTTATAACACGAAGTTTCATTCTACAATGATCGGGTACCCTGACCCCGTACAGCTGCTAACTATGGGTTGAGTGTGCTGCGCTCAAAGTATTATACGAGTAGTGTGGTAAAGTTCAGTTGTAGCATTTTGATTTACAGGCGAGTTGTCAAAGCCGTCGTTGCGGGCCGCAAATTATTTCGACTAGGCATTCGACGGCTTACCCAGGGGTTACGTGGAATACCTATTTGGAATATTACTACCATCGCATTAATATTTTGAACGAATCCCAACTCTGATGTTGATGCCGTAAGACTTTTTATCCTTCAGCATCGTATTAATTCTACGGTCTACGGTGCGTGAGTGCGTTAACGTAGGTATACTGAATACCATATAATATGACCATTGCCTAGACTATATTATGCATTTGCTTTCGGCTTAAAGCGTATATTTCCAATAATATACCTAAGTTGTGGTGCGAATTGAGAATGTCGATTACAATCGTATTATTCCTTCGTATTTTTGGAATTTTAGTTTTTTTTATTAGTGGTTTATGTAGAGTAGCGAGTTTAAGTTTATTTGAATTTACACCTCAAGTAAGTTTTTTTTTCACAATTAAATGTGCTCTAGGTACCAAAGGTATGCCTGGTCAAACATATATTCCAATAATTACATACTAAGTTTAAAACAACCTTTTGTTTACATTTGATTTCGAGAGTCGAATTCAATTCAATACTTCATAGTAGGTATTTACGATAATGGCAGGAATTAGGTTTCATTTGATGTATTGGGATACGATTATGTAGATACTAGCGATTAAACAACATCGTTATGAGATAATGGTATGTAACGGAACACCTACAGATTCCATATAGTGACTCACAGTTCCTAACATTAATACAATTTTAAAAGAGTCGGTGTGGATTTAAAATTATGGCTCAAGCACTGGGGATTTCGAATATGGTACCATCCGATATCGCAGTTTGGCATTGTGATTTATACTTTCGATATAGCAGATCTGACCGGGTACTAAGTTTATTCAGCCACGATATTCGGTATTTTTATTCAGCATGTAGAATTGACGGTGTGATTAGAAAAAGGATGATTAGAGAAAGGAAATATTGCAGTGGTTTCTATTGGACATTACATTACCTATCCTGTAACATAACACGTTTAATTAAAGTAAATATACACAATCTTGAAAATTATATTCGACTTAATAATCGTGATTCGTGAGTAAATTGTTGTTGCTGATCCTAAACACAGAGCTCCCAAACTTGCTCTATATTAGGAAATACTACATACTATTATGGCTGTATGATAAGAGCTTAAATATGTGATAATTTGCATCTAGAGGAGCACGGCTCTGTCGAAACTTCGGAGGCGGCTCGAACTTTGTTACAACTATACTCGGTACGGTCTCAATTCACTTGCTGGTGTGGGAAATAGATAGGAAACTACGTTCCTGAGAGGAAGTAACTTGGGTTATACCTTGTTATGATAGAGGCTCACGAGATTAATTTATTTTGGAATTTACGTGCACCTACTTAATTCTCGATTAGAAGAATTCAATTGCTACTTTAAATCCGTAAGAGGTAATAGTTAAGGGTAGAGGATAGTTGAATATGTAATGTGATTGAATTAACAATACCTATTTGTTGATATTTAGGTGTAAATACCTACCTAATTTTAATTGCACACGTTGGTATAATTAGCCTGAATTAACGAAGTATTTTTCCCTTTACAGCAAATAGGTACGTGAGTAGAATAGTCTGCTTACAAACATAAATTCTGTATTTCTATAGCATAACAATTACTACGTGGTCTACTACAAAAAGAATAATCACCAGGCAATAATGTATGGAGCAGCTGATTTTTATGATGCTTATTTCTATTCTAATTAGAATGTTAGATCATCAAATTAAGCAAAATAAAAATCAGCTGTGCTTCGGGATTAAAACGACTAAAATTTAACAGTGTTAGATAACTATATATATTGTTTTTGCAAAGAACTTAATGCTATTGTCATCGTAACCGAATACAATCTTTACTATTACTAAGTTATTATGATGATACATTTGCAAATTAACATGTTTTGGATATTTCTTTTGATGAAGTTTAAGATAGCCTTGGGTACCAAAACCACTGCCTTTTAATAATAACTTCGTATTACAACCGTGTGAAGTACTTGCCTACTACTAACATTGGAGTGGTATGCCAGGGGCACAATTGTCTATTGCAAATGGGTATCTTATGCTAGTTAAAAGGAAAATGAGTTATCATAATCCACAGCAAGTTGTCGATTTCGCACGTTTGTCACGTCGCCAGCTGAACATCGGTATTACTTATATCTGCAATTTCGATTTCTCTTATAGCTCCGGACTAGATCACGAGTATCAATTAAGTGGCGCATCGGAAGCACGTAGGCCATTGTTGTGTAACGAGATTTACTCGAATACACGTGTTTCTTGGTGTACCTACTTATTATGATTGCATAGATATGGTTATACTTCATTGCACAAAACAGAAATTTGCGAGTTAGACAAAGCACTACGAGTATTAAATAGGTAAAATACCTAATAGCACAATCAACAGCAAAAGTAGATAATCAAAAACTCTATACTCACTATTTATACGGAGTTTGCTTTAGAATAGTATGAATTTGACACCATAAAGTTCAGTGAGTATAGAGTTTTTTATTCTGATCATCTACTTTTGCTGTTGACTGTACCTACAAGTTAAATGGTTAGATAAATCAATGTTATATTGATTGATTTCTTCTTTAAACACATTCCCTAGTATTACAAAACTGAGACTAAATTTAGTCACTTTTATAAACGCGAGAAACAAAAGTGATAGCATCAGTTTTAAACCTAGACTAACTTTAGATCACGTTTTGAAATAAGGTGTATGCTGTTTCCTTTACAAGTGTCAGTGTTGATTAACACATAGAATGAAATGATTTTCCCATAGAAACAATGTTGTGCAACCTCACCCTGTCACTCACTGAGAGGCCTTCTGATTTTAGGCCACGATCACGATATCAGTGAGAGCACACGTTTTAAACCCGGACTAACTTTAGTCCACGTTTTGTAAAAAGGGGGATGAAGTGAAATAGGTTTAAGAAGCAATCCTCATTATTACAAAACGGAGACTAAAGATAACCGTGGTTTAAAAATGCTGTCACTTTCTTAAAAGTCACAAATGAAAGACACAGCGTCAGTTTTAAACCAAAACTATCTTTAGACCACGTTTTGTAATAAGGGGGAATTGGTTTAACTTAAGAAGCTTTCAATGATAAAAAGTTTTTTTATTTTATCCTAGTTACTAGCGGCCGCCCGCGAATCCGTCCGCGTGGAAAAGTAACTTTTTACCCCACTTTCAACCCCTTACAACCCCCTTTTCGCAATAAAAGTAGCCCATGTCCTTTCTAGATAAAAATAGTCAGTTTTCAGAACACAATAAGTATCACCTGTCTGTGTTTAGGATGAGAAAAAATATTATTTACTTACTGCAAACAGACGATGGAACTAGACATTATTGCAAGTAATAAAAAAACTAATATGTTCTGTACAAAATTATTGCGAACTAATATCTAGGTAAGTACACGGTTTTCTAAGGGGTTATTATTTGTAAAAGTATCATTAAGGTTTCTAGAGAGAGTCAGGTCAAACTACAGTTTCTTGAGTTTATAACTACGGTTTTACACAACTACTTACATAGATACTTTATAGTCGATTAGAACTCATTCGATTTCTTTATTGAAACAATCATTACTTGGACGTAGACTCAACAATAATGTTTTTGGAAAGATTTTTATTTTCAGTATTTTACTAGTAATTTTAGCTATTAGGGATTGGATGTTCTAGATAACTGTACCTACATGGGCGTACAGTGGCGGACACATCAAGCTTTACAAAACTGTCAAATTTCTTCATTCGATTATAAACCTTATTTTGTTACATATTGAGTTCGAAATCGATTGAGGAAATTTGATAGTTTTGTAAAGCTTGATGTGTCCGCCACTGTACATGGCGAAACCCCTATTTCTTGACCCTAACCTGGAACCACTTGAACACAAACAAAAGTAACAATTCGTGACATTAATATTTTTGAGGGAAAAGTTTCTGTAGTGACCATTTTATGAGCACTTGCATTTTGCACTTAAGTAAATGGTAACAATAAAGTTACACTTGTAGTTATATAAATTTTCCCATCAATTATTTAAGTAATCAAGGTCTTAATTAAATCTCTACTACAAGACAATATCTATTAGCGTTGTAATTTAAAATGCCAAGCTTAACTTATCTTTGCGTAAAGCTAACAGGTAGTCCAATGAGCACTTAAACTATTGACATCTGTAACTACACTACAATACCGTCTGGATCCGAATTAATTGGACCTCAGGGTACAGTACAGCGGTGTTTGAGCAATGTTCCGAGTATTAATTAGTTTTATCCCCCCGGGTCGTGGGACCTGACTCGGAATTCACAAGTGAAAGTAAACACTTCCTTTGGTTAATGCATTTTTAGTAGCCTTGATTGACAAAGGCACTTCGTGATTGCATATTCAGGAAACCGGGACTGGAAAATGAGAATTAACTAAAAGCTATGTGTGTTTTATAAAAACTCAGTGACAAATATACCTACATTGAATTGACTCGTGTGATTGCTAAACTTTTTGTGAAATGTAGAGCAATACAAAGTTATATTTTGTACTGTGTACCGACTGTTTTATCGGAACAGGTTTTAAATATAAAACTTTATGGACAACGACTACAATATGCTCTTAGTCATGAGAATCGAATATTCCAGATGTTTGTTCCGTGATTCATCAATGCATAATAGCAACTGCATACCGACCGGCGACCTCTCACTTGCACCAGAATGTTGACTGCTTGACACTATCGAAAAATTCAACAGGAACTGCGAAACATAACTTTGCACCATTTCAATCAAGTACTTAGTTTGAATAATTTGGTACTTAGTTACGTGAAATCTAGGTTGGAGGAATGGTTTGTGTTAGGTAGGTATTTCGAACATAGCTCGGGTTTATGATCATCAATCCGCACTAGGCAAGCGTGGTGATTAAGCCAAATCCCATCATGTAGCGATGACTTGATATCTATGATTGCGGTCTTTTGCCTTGCAGAAGGACAGTATAAAGGCTGATACCGAAACCGATAGGTAGGTATTTTGGTACTACATTCATTTCAATCGTAGGTAGTCATAGAATTCCCGAATTGAGAAAATTAAATTCGCAGCAATTACGGATTCATTTATTTTTTATCTGTATGTCCGCAAAAAACCAAGTAATTGTTAAATTGGTTACTTCCTGGCTTTCGGTTGACCTAGAATCTTTGAAAATTGGGCAACTGATGGACTCTTAAGATGGATATGTCTAGCCTAAGCTACCTTGGCTTACAGCTAGTTTAACAAAATAGAAATACCTAAGTCTTATATTAATAAACTTTAACTAGGGAACTAAATTGAACAGTTAGCGAGTAAACGCCTACAATGTTTGTTTTAACAATGTCTCTGAACAACAGCACGATCGTTTTATATGAAACCACTAGGAACTTTAAGTGGATGTTTACAGTCTAATAAATTATAATAAGTAGGTAATAAGATTTTAAAATCCGTTTGGTAGTTCCCACTAGTGAATTTTTAAACATTGACTTAAAATACATATAAGTACAAGGTGGAAAAAAAACATTGGGCTCTGGAGGGCAAATACCTTAAATTCGGAAGTTAGCGCTTTTGATTTAAAGAAAACTTCACTCCAGGGTAAAATTTTTCCCCAACTTTTAAAGGTACCTAACCAAATATATTTACGTAGTCTTAGTTATAGAGTTGGTAAGAGTTGCGACATTTGTGAAACGATTTTCATGGAAGCATTATCTAATTTTAAGTAGATACTCGTTTGTTTGTTGCTTTAAGAACTTTTGTACATCTACCTAATTACAACTTTGTACCTTTGTCAAATGCCATATAATTACTATCTTATCATTATGAATAGAAAACTAGCTTAGACTGTGAATCACCTTTTTAGGCTTCCGAGTCCCATGCAGTTAGGTATTTTGGTCGTAGAAGGTTGACATCTCATAAGAGGGAACAAAGACGACCAGTATAAAAAAAATCTAAAATCTGGCTAAGCCTATCTTCTAGTCATAGTTAAAGGTCGGCTTGGCAAACAATGTAAGATACAGCAACTAATATTTCAGTCGTGTACACGGCCACGGATGACTTATGCCGTATTAACATACGGGCAAGCAGGCCCGGCGCTCACCGGCCAGATACTCATACAATGTGTCGCCGGGCCTAATGCTCATGCAAATTCAATTCCTATTGTTAATGTCGCGTAATTACGAGGTCGGAAGCGCGTGACGCGGCGATATCATTCGGAACAATAACTGCTGGTCGGCGCTGGCCAGTCGGCAAAAGTCCCCGCAGGATTGTGGGAAAGTGTTCGCGAGAAATCCTTGACCTTTTGTTCATGTCCCAGAATTGTTGTTGGAAAAATTCCTTAATCATTGCTTCACTATGCGACTGCTTCTCTCCTGAACGGGGAAGAATTAGGAAGGAATCTTTCATTTGAGTTCACCTACATGAATGATAATATACAGGCCTTCGATCATTCGCAAAAGAACACACTATTATGCATTTCTGGATTTAAAATTACTATGATCCTATTAGACTCGGAAATAAAATACCTTAGTACTTACTAAATCTTATTTCCGAGCTCGTCGGCATGTTTGAAATTAAAAAAATACCTAGCTGTAAAACTACTTATGTACAGTTGGGATCACTTTTTATGGACGCTTTCAGTATATAATTGTGTACCTAGGAATTTTATGATCGAAGCGCCATAAAAAACCATAACTATTCCCGGTAGAAGTAGAAATTGAAACATTACGAGCCTAGTGACATTAGTAGCTGTTATCGGCCAAACTAAATATGTTGCAGGTTGCCTTAAATATTTTAAGGAGAATCACTTAATTAAGCTACTAGCTCGTAAGTAGTAACTAGAAGCTGAAAATGTTTTATCTCCTAAAAGAGGTTTTCAAAAGAAATGCAGTCAGTCAGGCAGGCTATAAAATCCTTTTCCTCTTCCCCACTTCGCCGTGAGAAGCAAAACCTCTAAGGATGTTTTGTAGCACACTCCGATGCGGTTTTCGTGTCGCAAGATGGTTCCTGCCTAACGTTGCCTCGCTCGTTGCAAAACGTTGGACTTTCTTCGTGTAAAGAAAGAGTCTTGTTGCATTTGCCTTCACTATATTTGAAGGCGTTACAGTTTACACATTTTAAATGTAAGTAAAAAGGACTTTTCTTATCGATTAATTTTATCAGGTTAAAATTTATTGTTGCAGCGTGCAACGAAGCAGCCTTGCACGGTAGGTACCGTTAGGGAGGTCCGTAAGGGAACGTAGAGGTACGGAAAGAGCAGAATATACCAAACCAAAAAGTCTTTGTACTGAAGGAATCAGTACGTTTAAGTTGCAGTAGGATGGTCTCGTCTGCAGGTCAAACCGATGACCATAAGACCATTAAAACAGACATATTTGGAGTTGGAATTTGGATACCACGCAGTGGGCGTAGCGTGGATGTCGGCCAGCTATATTGCCGTCCTTAGTTTAACAGACACAGGTAGTAGATATTTTCAATCAGACTATACTTAGTCTAGTAGTGCCTATGTGTGGTCCATACCTACATTATTTTTATTTTTTACTAAAGGGCGGGCCGTCACTTCATCACCCATCTTAGGGCGTTGATTACGTCGCACATATGTTTCATTTTTTGGTTTAGCTATAAGCCTTGGCGTTTCCAATAGAATTTGCCTCTTTATAAATATGAAATAGTTGTTTATTTTTATAGAGTGAAATTTTGTCATCTAAAATGTCCTGAACAGTTATTTTCAGGAGCGCCTAAAATATACAAGTACCTACGTCTTTTGTTGAACTTGAACTGAAGAACTAATTTGTCATTGAATGAAATAAAGTGTAGTTAATTTGGAATATTTGGCATTGTTCTATAAAATTGAACTTTTATTCGATTATTCCGTATTTAAATATATTCATCAAAATAAATAATACTGGACAAAGATCTTCTTTTAGTTATCTTCTTGACTGGTAGCAAGCGGGTGGAGTGGGCTGCAGCATCCGACACACGGTACTGGTCAGGTCCCTGGTGGCTTCATCCTGCTTCTCCGCGGCGCCATCTATGAGGATGTACGGGATGTACCGGAGGCCCTGCGCACGCGTCTCCTCTCCGTACGACTTGAGGAGGAAGGACGCCCTTTCGCCGTCCACGCAACCCCAAAATCCTTGAGTTTGGATTTTCAGTTTGTAGTTGCACTGAAAGAAAATAGACGTTGCCTTTTAATATTATTTAAGTTGTTTGTAAGATATGGTGTGACATAACATTATTTTATGCATGGATTGGCCAATTGCTCGAATATACCGGTGGCGAGGTTACCATTTGCCATTCGACGCTCCGTAACCGTATGCTCGTCTGCCTTTTTTTGGCAAGAAA
This sequence comes from Cnaphalocrocis medinalis, assembly GCA_014851415.1. Taxonomy (NCBI): domain Eukaryota; kingdom Metazoa; phylum Arthropoda; class Insecta; order Lepidoptera; family Crambidae; genus Cnaphalocrocis; species Cnaphalocrocis medinalis. The sequence goes on along the minus strand of CM026275.1, from coordinate 10,280,890 downwards.
TAAGAAAAAAAAGTCTAATTGTTTCATGGCGGCAGTGCCTATGATATATTGCAAAAATTACCTGCTTGTAAAATAAAATCATGTCTCTTTCATTTCAAAATGAGAGCATCCCGGGGTTTTTTATTCCGAACCCTAGGTTATTCACGTAAAATATCCAATGGTCAATAAAGTAAAAAAAAAACTTTTATTTGCATATTGGTCGCATGCTCGTCTCTCTGTCTGTGTGTACGAACAAATATCATGTGAAAACTACGTACCTAATTGGTTTTGATTCCGTTTTCACTATTTACAAACCTATACCTACTTGAAAATGAACTGTAGAGAGCTTCACCCTTCACTTTGACGCGCAAACACAGTTCGAGTTTGTGAGAGAGCTTTATCGATTCCATGAAAGTTGCAGATTCATATGAAAACGAGTTCTGAATTATAACTACCTACGTGGGAACCAAATGCTAAGAAAATAATTTGAAGATTTAAAATTTCCAAGAATTCCGTATTTTATCCCAAATTTCGAGTCCCGGGTCGAGAAATGTATGTTTTCGAATATAGCTGAAGCGTGAAGCAGCCCCTGTGCTGTGTTTCGCCGAGTGAGTGAGGGTACCGGAGGCCCACACGGGGAGGGAAAGGGATAAAAGGTTGGCAGCGCACTTGTAACTATGTATACTGGTGTTGCAGGTGTCCATGAGCGACGGCAATTGCTTACCATCAGGTGATCCGCCTACTCGTCTGCTACCTATCACATAAAAAAAAATAGCTCGGGGTTGTGCCTAATCCTATAATACTTAGTAACGATGACTTGATTTTTATGATGGAGGCTTTTGCCCTGCAGTGGGACAACATAGGTAGGCAGATCCTAGGTACTAACTAGGTGTTAGTTTGTTTGCTCTTACTTACCCAGTTAACTACAACAGTGTAGTCAAAGTTGGGGTCCTTCCTGTACCTAGTGTAGTCCATGAGGCAGGCGTTGAAGAGGGCAGCTAGAGTGCTGTTCTGCAGCACGTCCACCGCGCATGCGTGCATCTTGTTGCCGAAGCACTCCTCGGGCCCGTGCTGGCACTCGAACTCGTATTGCCCATAATCACCATAAGTCTAGAAAAAGCACAATGTTTTAAAAGTAGAAGATATACGCTGCAGAGTGTCCAGTCACAATTCAAAGAACAAAAAAAGGCGGGCACGCGGACAAGTGTAAATATTGCAATGATAGGATTGGCGGAGTGTTTGATGGCGAGGTGCGCTACACACTACACCCTTAGGTTAGGCTAGTATATAGTGTATTATCTAGTAATTAAAGACTAGTCTTAACGCATTACTTGTTTGATTCAAACACTCTGCCAATCCTACCATTGCAATATTACACGATAACACGAAACATTTAGAGCGACTTTTAACCCCATCATTTTCCATTTTAATTGGAGTGCAGTACTGCACATTTGAAGCAAAATCTGTTCCCGGAACGATATCTAGTAATAACACTAGTCGCTACACGCATTCCTAGTAGGCATCTGTTACTTTTATCTGCTTTTAGATTCATGCGCACTGATTTTATTAATTAGTTCTAAGTAAACCTAAGGACAGTAAGACGTACACCTAAAATGCAAGGTCCATATTTTATACTTAAACTTTCTTCCCCAAGTTGATCTAACCTCACTCATTGTTTTAAAAAACATAGAGTCACCTGTTGCTCGAGGAAGTTAATGATTCCAGGCCATTAAGAATCGTAGAATACTTGATGATAAATTTGTTGGTGATAATCTCAGACATCTCCAAAACTCAATATGAATCAGTTACGATACCTTGGCGTGCCCATAAGAAACTAAATGTATGTCCAAGTACGGGGCGAGTTTCTCAACGGCCATCCGCCTGCTTGGCGAGGAATTTGATGCTCCCCGTCACAGACTCTTTGATGCTAATGTTATTGGTGAATGGTGATACTTTCAGGCTGATTCAACAACTCAATATGAATCACATAGTTACGATACCTTGGCGTGCCCATAAGGAACTAAATGTATGTCCAAGTATGGGGCGAGTTTCTCGGCAGCCGGCCGCAGCTGATTAGTGAGGAAGTTGATGCTGCCCGGACACAGAGACTCGTAGAACACCTTGATGCTCACTTTGTTGGTGGTATTTTGAGGCTCGTTCTGCAATAAGAAAGACAGAAATACTATTTATTTGACACAGATATAAGTATTGCAGGATTTACACTAAGAAGTAAAATGCTAAATGTGTGCCAAATAGGCTTCCATTCAGCATGTCCCGTGGCGATGGGATGGGCATAAGCACTGGTTGTTATTTTTGATGATGATTCGTAGAAAGTATAGAAAAGTAATATTTGCTCAATGATCTATACTGTACGTTACGCTTCAAATAAATTAACATATTTATTTAAATCTGCGTTCATAGTATTTTGGGGGTAATATTAATGGACATGATATTAAAATTAGTTTTTTCTTAAAATGTTAAAATCTGCAGGGTTTTATTTTAAATTCTATTGTGACCTATGGTTGTTAGAGTTCCCATTAAGCAAGTAAAATATTCCAATATTAATAATAATGCAGGAGGATATAATAAAGCTCTTATCGTACCTAATTAAATGAACATTAGGTATGAGTATACAGTAACTAGTGAACATTTTCTAGGAGTTAAGGTCAACACTTATCAACAGTCACGTTAATTACGCTCCATTTGTATTTAACTATAAAAGCAATACTTGCAGTAGCTAATATGTAAAATATATTCAAATAAATAACTGGAAAAGAAAGATGATGAACATGGGAAGGTACTAAAGATAGATGTATAAGTATACAATTTTACTCACCTGAAAGAATACCTCTACCCATTGGCCATCTATAACAAAAACTTTTTTTAATATGTCATGCATGGTACTGCAAACATTTTGTATTTGTGCGGGATGTTATGAATACTAATAAATATAGACGGAATAGGGAGAGTTCGGGAGGGTGGAACAGTTTTTTATTTAAAATATGTTTTATCTTTTAAATAGTGTGTAAGACCAACAATCTCCTTATGTTTGAAATGTATATTACCTCAATAAACACGTTAGGTATTTAATCTCAAGACTAGCTATTTAATAAAATATACATCGTAGTGACGTTATCACCTTTTTTAACCTGACAGTTAAATTAATCAGCCATCGGACAAAATGACAGCATGCTTGTTATTGGCATTTTATGCTCCTTCACTGACTGTGATGACGTTTCTTTGCAATTCGTTAAATGTTCGTTAAAAATTCGTTAATTTTAAGTTGATTTTTGAAAGGTTCAACTCTCCTGGGCCTGGGCAAATCTCCCGGACTCCCCCTACTACTACGGATATTGGAATAGTACCTATACTGGTTTCTGTCATGATAAAGAGTAGGATAAATAAACCAATAGAGGGTAGTAGTAAAACTATACAAAGAACGTTTATTTTAATTGTTTTTTTTTTGCTTCAATTGTATAGACTAAAATTCTATGTTACCGGGCCTTTTTCAAAACAATTACTCTTTAAAAAATATGCGAATACAGAAATTGTTAAATTACTTACCAATCAATTGAAAGTGTTTATTCCCGACCATAAATTCGTCAGTAAAGCAGTTATTTATACAAATACACCACAATATAACTTGTAAAAGGGCGACTCTAAAATGCTCCATCGCGACACGTTCTACAATCTTTGCTGTCAAAACTGAAACTAACTTGATTTAATTTTTTAACGACTACTTAGGAAGACTTTGCAACAATATTGTTTCGCTCTCGGCTATTGACCATTTGATAAAAGACTCGTAAAAAAGATAATTGATTGGGTAACGACAGTATTTAGTGGAGGAAAAATAAATAGAGATTTGACTCAGAGCAAACAAATTAGTGCAACTTTTTCGAATTCCTTTAAAGAAAGTTTTTGACTGTTGACTGTGCAGTTTGGGAATTCCGTAGATGTGATTATGGTACAAAGTTCCCATGCTAATTGTGATAGTAGGTAATTAGTTGGTAGTTCGTAATTTTGTACGTAGTTGGTATATTTAATTTGTTTGTAGGTAAATAATATATTATAGTATTCGTAACAATCATATCACGCCAATACTTAACAAAAAAAAACAATCTGTAATTTAAATTTTGCTTCTTGAATTGGGATTTTCTATAAGTAAATTTAGTTCTAAATTCTCGATAAAATCTTCGAGTTTTGTGTACATAATTATATAATAATTAATAAAAAACGTCTTTGAAACTTTGGCCATAATATATTCATTTACGAGGTGTCCTGGACGCTAGACTCAGTCCAGTATAGTGTTTTACCTTTTTTCTGTTAATTCCCAACTTTAATTAATTAACAAATTAGTCCTCCAATTTATGATATATGAATACAATATGAAGATACAATGTGTCCAAAAATTAAGATACAAAGTGTCCAAAAATTAAGATACAAAGCGTCTAAAAATTAAAATACAAAGTGTCCAAAAATTAAGATACAATATGTGAAATGCAAAATCTAAACGTAACTACGGGTGATATTTAACTAAATCGGGCGCAAGGTTCGGGTGGGTTGTGAAACTTGGCGCACACATCCTTCTCGAAGTCTTCCTTCTCCCCGTTCCACTCGGCGCCGTCCACCAGCACGTACGGCACGTACTGGAAGCCCACACGCTCGCTCTCCTCCCCGTAGTGGACCAGCAGCTCGAGCCCTTTGGGACCCTTGGCGCATTCCTTTATAGCGTCTACCACAGGAGCGTCTATCTCCAATTGTTTTCCACACTGGAATTTAATTAACAGAAGGTAATTAAATATGTTTGCCCAAAATTCTATAATTATATCTACAGGGTGTATCTCTAAACACGTGTTCTACCAACCATTCTGAACAACATTTGTTCTATGACTTTTCAGAATTCGCATAAAAATTTTTCATCTTTCCATACAAAGTCGGTCACGTGACTTGGTCATTTTGTATGGGTAGTCGAAAAATTTTTCGAAGAATTTCGAAAAGTTGTTGAACAAATGTTGTTCAGAATGGTTGATAGAACACGTGGTTAAAGGGATATAAATGTTCACAGATACACCCGAGTTTCCTGGGTTGAGGCCAGAAACTATGATTGAAATAAGCAACCATTTTTCACTTGTGAGAATGACCTTGTCTCTGTGAGGAACAAAATGGTGTGTGGAGATCATAACGTAAAGATCTGGGGTGCCCAAATAAGCGTAATCTGATAGTTGCGGATACCCAATTGCCGGGCTGTGCTGTTGCTCGTCACGCGCCCGCACGTCTTGGTAACATGTCACCGCACCAGGTGTACCACTTACATAATTAGACCTAACTGAAGTTCTAAGGTGGAGGACTAATCGAGGGTAAAGGCAGACTACTCTGCCTTTACCCTCGATTAGTCCGATTGGCATTCTACAATGCCAATCGGTAAGGTAGAGAAAAATGGATTTGGTTTCTAATTTTGCCGCTTTAGAGCTCTATTGCCTGCCTCTGGGTAAGTCCGCTTCGCCGTAAGCTTCTTCTCAACTTTTCAGCAATAAAAAATGAAAATGTAAATGTTACCTTCTCTGCAGCGGTATCGTTTGAACTCAGTCTTATCATGCAACTGTTGTACTCCAAGTACTGAGAGACATTGTCGAGAATGTCAGTAGCGCATGCGTGGAGCATGTTGCCGTAACACTCTTTTACTCCATGCTGACAAGCCACCTTTACACTGCCGTCGGCTTTTTTGGTCATCTAAAAATCAAAGGTCTCTGGGTTTAGAAAATTAGATATGACATGGTGTATCTACAATATATGAACCTACCATACTTAAGTAAAGTCACTTTTGTATGAAGTGGCACACATGTAATGTACTTCACACAGAAACCTAAAATCCTGATTCTCTTTCTCTCTTTCAACGTAGAGTAAGTAATATTTCTCGCCTAACATCCTGACTATTTTAATAAGTAATACGACACGTCTACAATTGAATCAATAATGTTTGCCACCTCACTCATTGTGACCACAAGACAGGTCAATGAACTTGAGAAAATCTGCTACTCATAATACAACATTTTTATTATCAGTATCAAAATATTTCACTTCTTACCTATTATTGTTAATTAGGTATGCTAAGATGTCATCTTTACTTAACAACAAAGGCTGAGCTTATCACTTATTCACAATAATGCTATTATTACCAATTACCGTATAAACAAGTTGTATGTACAGACAGCCGCACATCAGGTTACTACAATCTGTCAAATTTCTTCAAACCGAACCTCACCTTTATGTCAAACGCGTTTGGTTCAATATCAACTGAGGAAATTTGACAGATTGTAGTAACCTAATGTGCGGCTGTCCGTACATAGTAGCTAGGAATTTTAAGATAAATATAATTTATGAACATTACCTACACTGTTGGCTTTTACTGCTGTTTTTGAATTTGAATCATTCCTTATCAATGTGATGTTACAAATAAGTGTGCAAATGCCATTGAATTAGATCAAAAAGTACAAACTCTATTACTTAATAAAGCAGCGAATGTAAGCTGTTTATTCCACTGCCCAAAAAAGGCGTAAAAGTAATTTGGCGTTGATTTTTTAAATACCTATTTCATAGATTTTTCTCAATGAGTAAGTAACATAGGTAATGTAGTAAGTAAACTTACGCGTGCATTTCCATACGGGTAAGTGTGGACAGTAACATATTGGTGCAACTCCTGGGCGACTCTTGCAAACTCTGGGTCAAAGTCTATGCAATCAGGGCATAAGCTTTCGTAATATATTTTTAAGTCCACTTTTTGCGATACTCTGCTTTGCTGAAATCAACAAATGACAATATGCTTTACCTATGTAACTTAATTCATTCGAGAATTGGATTAAAAAAGACCTATATAACGCCGAGTAACGTACCTCTGGCTCCAATAATAAAACATCTGCTTCAATCACTCTGGTTGCTGTATTAACACTATCCAACACATTTGATAAGATTTCTGCGAAGGAAAAACTTCTTAAAAAAAGTTTTTTTTTATTATTGGTATACTTAAATAAGACCGAGAATCCGAGAACTTACCAATTTCTTGAGATGTTACTAATACTAAAATTACACACGATATTAAATAGTGGCAGAACATACTTCTTATCACCCGTCTTATAATGCGTATAACCTTGTCTGTGGACTGCTGTACTAACAATAAGTCAATTGATATGTTACTATTTTATAGAAACACGAGGAATATGGTGATAATACCTACTTGATGATATTATTAAAATGCTGCTGGCTTCTGTAGTAGGTTTTAAATAATTCCTTTTTCTATGAAATTTTTCCTTCTCATACTTACCTACCTAACTAAGTAACGTAGGTAAGCCTGTGCTACCCAGTATCTTTTAAAATCTGCAGCCAATATTATACTTATAAAATAATCAAAGTGTGTTCGTTTATATAAATTTCTCCTAATTTTACTCTGCATCAATGAAGGATCTATAGTTAGGTACATTTTGAAATTTCAGATCGAAAAATGTCAGATTTGGTGTAGGTAACTTATCTATTTAAAGTGTAGCTTAGATAGGAGTAGATTTAAAAAAAACCTCTAAAAATATATTTTCATTTTATCATTTGTAAAATTTGATGATGATATAAGTAGTAGACAGAAAGCATTAGGTATTTTATAATATTGTGTAACAGCTTTTATTTCCGTGAAAGAAAGGAGTTCATTTACCTTTTCTTACAATAATGGACGCGAAAATGTGTGCGTGATTCCACAAAGTATATAGACCCAACATTAACACAAACATACCTCTTGAAGTGCCGATAATCTTAGTCACGAGGCATTAAATTTAAACCCAGCGACGATGTTAATTTTTTGCAATGTCATTATTCGGCAACATACTTAAATAAATAATATAATAGATTTGACAACGAGCTGATGTCCTTTTGGAGTCTTGGCAATCTCCTATAAAATAAGCGTTAGTTACTTTTTTTTTAGGAAGGGAAATGAGCAAGCGGGTCTACTGATGGTAAGCGATTATCGCCGCCAATGGACATCAGCTACCGAGTGCTTGCGCGGTGTTTTGCTGTGTTAGCGTACTGTAGGCCCACAACACCACAACGTCATCTCACTTAAAAATAAAGCATACATAAATGTAAAGTAATAGAAGTAAATAAAAGTCGGCTCTACAATGTAATAATTTCAGGAGAGATTCCATTCCATACTATTTATAAAGATACTCTCTATAGACCACTTTGCGTACCCATACACCTACCTACTTGCCTTTAGGGAATCCGAAAAGACAAAATATTTGCGTGATGTAATCGGCCGAGCGCCATCTATTGGCATAGAACGAATAGAAAACTAACAATGTTTAAAATCAATAAACAGACAACATCATTTATTTCCTTCTTAACAGCAACAACATAAACATGATTACATAATTACAATATTGACAAATATTATGCTATCTTGAGAGAACGGAACCTTTACCCACTAGGATACCCTGTGTTACTGACTTCCGTCCCCCCACTCACACTTCATATTTCTTTTGACTTCTGTGAAGCAGACTTAAAATAATTTAAATTAATTGCTTGCAAGGTTCTGGCGGCTCCTGGAACTTGGCGCACACATCCTTCTTGAACTCATCCGTTTCTGTTCCCTTCCACTCGGCGTTGTCGATCAGAACATATGGCACGTACTGGTAGCCAACCTTCTTGCTCTCTATCCCGTACTGAATCAGTAGCTCGTGACCTTTGGGACCCTTGGCGCATTTCTTTATAGCCTCTACCTGTTGGTCTTTTATTCCTAATTGCTTTCCACACTGAAATTGGAAAAAAATAAGATAAAGACTAAGTACGGTGGCCAGCACATCAAGTTATGTTAAACGTGTTTGGTTCAATATCACCTGAGGAAATTTGACAGATTGTAGTAACTTGATGTGCTGGCCACTGTACATATACTTCGTCCCAGATAAACTTGCAATAAAAGTCATTCACCCCACTTGTACCAAAAAGTCTTCAAAATTCGCGATAAACTGTCGATAAAATAATATAAAACAACTATTAAAGTTGACTCTGAGTTCGGCAGTGAGTTTTTTGACTAAAGTTTTTTCAGCTGTGATAGGTAAGTATCAGAAAAGGTTGACGGCCTCGATGGCGCAGTGGCTAAGGTGTTCGCCTCGAAGCGCGGAAGGTTCCGGGATCGATTCCCGGTCAAGTCAAATTAGGAAACTACATTTTCTAAGTTGTCTTGGGTCTGGGTGTTCTGGGTTGACGCCCCCAGTTAATAATCGTCACCTGATACTCATAGTACAGGGGTTGCCCTAGTTTGAGACCAGGTTGATTGGTGTGATTGTCTGGCGCATTTATTTATTTAGGTTGCACCTCATACAACTCCTCATCATACTCGTATTAAGGCCCGTTTCCGATCCGACCAATTTGTCGAGGATATAAAATCAAATATTGTTACCTGCTCGGCAGCAGCATCGTTCGAATTCTTCCCCATCATGCAACTGTTGTACTCCAAGTATTGTGAGACATTGCCGAGGATGTCGATGGCGCATGCGTGAAGCATGTTGCCGTAACACTCGTCGACTCCGTGCTGACATTCCACTTCTATACTTCCGTCGGATTTTTTGATCATCTGAAAAACACATAGGTCTCCAGGTAGATGAATACGTAAGTGATGTTACTTACCTACCTACTACCATCTTAGTGCCTATCATCTGGTGCAGTTCGCTGTTGGACAGAGACCTTGATCAAGATCCATCAAAATAACGAACATTTGATAGATAGATAAAGCAGCTAAAGACACATTTGCACATACAAATAACAATTTCAGAATAAACGGATTACTTTCAAACTTAACCATTATATAGCTTTGGACAGTTTTTTATACCTAACTACGAAAATATTTCACTTCGCGGCAATCGCTTACCATAAGGTGATCTGTCTGCTCGTCTGCTACCTATTACATAAAAAACTTAAAGAAACATTTAAAAAACTTTATTTTTTAGGTTACTTGCAAGAGATGTAAGTAGTACTTGTAACCTTTAACTTAACAGTAACAAATGTGAAGTCTATTTATTATCTATTACAAACGGTTATCTTTGACATTGAAAAGAAACGTTTCAAATAGGTAATGCGACAATACTGTTTACTAATAAAAACAAATAACTGTGGAGTTAAAACAAGTAAATAACTTCAAAAAATGCTGACTGTATAAATAAATACCTACCTCAGCACAGAAGATTAGCTATGGTGATTATTTTTTAGTAAGGGTAAGTACCTCTGCATTTCCATACGGGTACGTGTGAACAGTTACGTATTGATGCAACTCCTGGGCGACTCTTGCAAAAACTGGGTCGAATTCTTTGCAACCAGGGCATAAACTTTCGTAAAATAACTTTAGGTCCACTTTTTGCAATGTACTGATACGCTGGAATATAATTATGATGATTTTATTTACCTACTTGCATATTAAATTGGAATATAAAACATTTTTCGTGGACGTACCTTTTGATCCATTAAGAAAATATCTGCTTCAATCACTTTTATGGGTGTATCAACATTGTATAACACATTAGATAAGAGTTCTGCGAAAGAAAAGCGTATTTTAGGTACATATATTAAAAAATACTACTATGCTTAGGTACACCAAAATTTGAGAACATACCATTCTCTTGAGATTTTACTAATACTGAAACAATAGCACATGATATTAAAAAGTGGCAGAGCATTCTACTTCTTATCACCAGTCTTTTAATGCGTACAACCTTACCGGTGGATTGCTGTATAACAATACTCAATCTATGTGTTATTAGTATTTTATAGGAATACAAGATTCCTCGTATATTATGTAGGTACACCATGCTTTTTTAACCTTATTACTCACTCCTCGAGGGCATTATACTGATGAAAACAAGACTTGCAGATTATTTATAGGGCCAAAATTCAAAGAAAAAAAGTTTTTCCCGTACAAATTGCGTCCCTCAACTCATCACTTGTAGGAATATTGTATGGGAGTGGTGTCTAATATATTATGCACTAGCGGCCGCCTGCGACTTCGTCCGCGTGGAAAAGTAACTTTTTACTCCCCTTTTAACCCCTTACAACCCCCTTTTCGCAATAAAAAGTAGCCTATGTTCTTTCTCAGGGTCTAGATCATCTGTATACCAAATTTCATTTAAATTAATCCGTTCAGTAGTTTTGGCGTGAAAGAGTAACAGACAGACAGAGTTACCTTCGCATTTATAATATTAGTTAGGAAGTTAGGATTTCACATTGCGCAAAATAGCTTGAAATAACACATGACTGTACATGAAATGGAGAGTACATAGGCTACTATTTGCCCCTGTCTAACCCCTTATTTTAGGGAAGTGGGAGTGCGAGCGAAGCCGCAGGCAATAGCTAGTGTGTAATATATGTACCTACGTATGTATACATAGATTTAGTATCTTAAAAGTCTGAAGCCATTACCTGTGTAAAGGTAATTCGAAGGTGTGTTAGTTAAAATTTCTCCTTCTTACAGTTACAGCAATGAAACAAAGGATCTACTGGTAAAATCTTAAAAATCATATAAAACAGTAAGAATCTAACTAATTTAGGTATTACTTGTAATATTAACCTTAGTAATATTAACCTGGGAGTAGATTTTAAATTATAGGCATAAATAATTAAATCTTTTTAATTGTCAAAATCCGATTACATTTTGTTAAAACTTAACAAGCCGCAGGGGGATCTTTATAATATGCGCATACGGAGTCGAAGAACTTTTCGTAGTTATCGTCTTTCCAGATATCGCCGTTGATGACTACAAAGGGGACACGTTGAAAGTTGGCGGTCTCACTTTTTACCCCGTAGTCTACCAGGAGTTTATGGCCCATGGGCCCTTTGGCGCATTTTTTCACTTCATCTATTTTTTGGGCGTCAATGTTCATAACTTTTCCACACTGAAATCATAAGACAGAAAAGATCAAGCATGGATGAGATGCCCACCTCGTCAATGTTTCGCACCCTTTATAGTAAAGCATATAAATACCTTGACAATAACTCAATAATAAAGATAATGATCTTTACGCAAGCAAGGTATAGCTGTGTCATAGTTTTGGGACCAGGTTGATTAAGGGTGAGGCGCCATTAATGTGATGCTGCATCATTTTTCACATTTTTTCATGCAAAAACCCTAACCTTGGGTCCATTGCTGCTGATTATTTAGTGCATTTTGCTGCTTAATGTAGGTAAAATGACTCTTCGTTAAGGGTGCTCTAAATACACATTTTATCTCTGATGAGTAATGTGATTGGTAAATTTTTATAAAGTTTCCGCTCAAACGACGGCCTTGATGGCGCAGTGGCTCAGGTGTTCACTCGAAGCGCGAAAGGTACCGGGTTCGATTGCCGGTCAAGTCAATTTAGGAAACTACATTTTCTGGGTTGACGACCCCAGTTAATTATCGTCATCTAGTACTCATAATACAGGCGTTACCCTAGTTTGAGACCAGGTTGATTGGGGTGATTGTCTGGCGCATTTATTTATTTATTTAACTCCCACGTAGCTCTGCTTTTGTGGAATCGCACCCTCAAGCTGCGGCGACGCAACGCACTAATGTGGTCTCACTCTAAGCAAGGACAGAATAAGCTTTTAAGTCAAGGGTGGGAAATAGTGAAGATGATTAAACACTGAAAATGGAGTATTTATTACATGATCAAAAGCAGGGTCGTCGGAGCCCTTGTCGAATTGGTCGCTCATAGTACACCCATTGAGGAGGACCGCCTCTGTGTTGTTTTTGAAGAGGTTCAGAGCACAGGCATGGAGTTTGTTCCCGTAACACTCTGCAGGCCCGTGATGGCACTTCACGGTAATGCTGCCGTTATCGTGTTTGATCAACTAAAAAAAAATATTGCTGTTCAATATTGTTCGGCCATTAGACAGCTACTGCTAGACTTAGTCTTTTTTTATGTGGCAGACGAACAGACGGATCCCCTGATGGTAAACGATTTCCGACGCCCATAGACACCTGCAACGCCAGTAGAGTCACAAGTGCAAGATTTTTCAATCAGTCTCGGGCTGTCTGTTCGCATGCCATCCGCGACTCTCTTATTTCATGTAATAGCTGGCAGACTCGCAGACTCACAACATTAGTGGAGAAGAGCGCTGTCAACCTTTTGGCCGCCTTTACCCCAGTTGGGCCTCCCGTACCCTACCCAACATATTTTAATTGAAAGATTAACAACAAGCTTAAATTAGTACGAAGTGAGATCATGCACTTACGTAGCCATTTCCGAAGGGGTATGTAGCGACCTCTACACGAGGGTACAACTTTTTAATCATTTGCGATAAATAAATTGAATCAAATTTTCTACAATAAGGACACAAGGTCTCGTAATACAAAGACACTATAGCTATGTCTTTATTTTCCTGAAACGGAAGTTTATATAAGTTTTGATCTCATCAAGATCGAAAACAAAAAATATGGATGAACGGATTGCAATATTAAGTTTTGCAATATTTTTTGTAATACCAAGAGCTAATCAATTAATATTTTAATTAAACTGAAGGAAATATAACGCTTAAGGAAAAACATGTTCGAGCACTTACTTTCTTCTCCTTCTGTAATTGTAAACGTCCTCTAGTTTGATAGTTTAGTTTAGAAAAAATTGGATACTCATCTTTCCGAGACAATCCAATTGACCAATCACGAAAAAGTCCCTCTAGAGAATCCATATCATCATCTTTGTTATTAATAGACGAGTAAAGACCTGTAGTATCTTTTTCACTGGACGAAGGTTTTGGCTGCATTGTAAACCCGAACGGTTTTAATTTAAGTTCAAATTCTGTAAAGAAACGTCCAGGTAGTCCTATCAAACCCACTGTGCAATATTATGCCCAAGCAATTTTTTGGCATAAAACCACAATAAAACACAGACTTTAATTATGCCTATTACAACTTCGGGTGTAAGTAATTATTTTAGTGACATTTTTGATTACCTTACGTCGTTTTATATTTTTACGAAATGTTAATACTTACCTACGTATTTTTTTTTTACAAAACTAGGACTAAAATGTTATTCTGACCATAATTTTGTCGTACAAGGGTCTTAAAAGGCTGTAGATTAATTTTAGAGACCTACCTAATTAACAAAGAACGCTGCCTTCAGCGTCCGCAAAATCCACTTTGCTAAAACAAAGCACAGAGAACAGACAGGCAACGAACATAAGACAGAAGAACGTCTAATCTTCTAGGAGTATGATTATCGGCCTAATAAACGCCTGGCTGCATCAATGTTGTACGTAAAGTGTGACTTACCGCGTGAACTTGCGACTACTAAAACAGTAGTAAATATTACAAAGTTCAGAAACATTATGTGAGCTTCGACGTTGTTTTCGGTAATAATTAGTTGTAACACTAATGAAGTAATAACAGCAATATTATATTTATACTAATACCTTCCGTATCTATCTACACAAAATGCAATAATATTGAAATATTTGACGAATGAATATTAAAATGTTGAAGTGATTATGGTTTGAATTCCATAGATAATATTAAGCAGGCAACACACCTGTCAAGTACAAAACTTAATTGATTTATTTATGATTATTTTAATAATAATGCCAGTCATTGTACCTATTTCGATAACATAGCTTTGTCATTTTCATAAGAACTTAATATGCATAAGTAAGTAGCTAAGTACCTATTGACAGTAGGAATGCATGACTGGGCCTGTTTCGTCGGTGTGATACCACGCGGTCACACAAAAACCGGAGCAAATTAGTGCATGACCTGTGTTTGCTCATTCATAATAATATTAGAAGGTCAGCTATCGCCCTAAAAATGATTGTCGCCCCCCTAGTCATTAAATAGGTAAGTTATTTGCTGCACCTAGTTCCATAGTATTACAAAAGGTCCGGTAGTAACTTTACTGTAACTTATTTAAAGGATATAAGTAGGTATATACTTATATCAAACTTACTTAACTTAGATAAACATAACGTCCGCCGAACAAAAACTTATAGTTTTTGCATAGTTTGAGATATTGGTGTGCTTATATTTTACGTTAAGCAACATGACTTTACCGCTGCATACTAAACTTAAATTACAACATAATATTTACGCAATATTTACGTAACATTTTCGTGTTTTCTGACATAGTTGATTAAATTTTATGTTTTAAAGTTACGAGGGTATGTTCGCGGCCTGAGCGCCATTGACGTCCATAAACATAATAATGTAGACATTATAGCAACAAGGTGGTTTATTTATATTTACCTATACAGGGTGTATCTGTGAACATTTACATCTCTTTAACCACGTGTTCAACCATTCAACAACATTTGTTCTATAACTTTTGAAAATTCGTATAAAAAAATCTTCTCCCATAAAAATCAGTCACGTGACTTGGTTCTTTTGAATAGGGAGTCGAAAAATTTTGCGATGAATTTGGAAAAGTTGTTGTACAAATGTTGTTCAGAATGGTTGATAGAACACGTGGTTAAAAGGATGAAATGTTCACAGATACACCCTGTATATAAAAATAAAAGTTATCTACGAGGTAGGACTACGTGTTCGTTCATGCTTTGATCGGTTTGGCATTTTTGCAATCCTCTGGTGGATTTTTGAAGGCGGCGCAGACGTCCTTGATCAGGTCCTCGATGAGCACCAGTCCAGAGCCTCCCGTTGATGAGCAGGTGAGGGAGGCTGGTGTAATGAGCCTTCACGCTTTCCTCTCCAACTTGTTGAAGAAGTTGTACTCCTTTGTCTCCTTTTGCGCAGTCTTTGATAGCCTCTACGTCGATGGACATTTTTTTCTCCGCACTGTAAATTTACAAGAGTGTCTTTGTAATTATTGGCATCATTATTGCTTTTAACTTTAAATTACTTGACACTTGTAGGATAAGTGTGCCGTCAACAGTTACCTGGAATAGTGTTTTTTTTTATTTGTATAAAGTGTTTTATTGCGTGGATATTAATAAGACATAGATAATTTTATTGCTTCAAAATCCTTATACACATACTCAAATTTAGTCAAGCATGTGTTCAAACAAAAGTTAATTGATGATTCAGTAATTTAAACAATTTTAGCATTTTTATAAAAGAATGACGCAGATATCTTTTTTCTTTTCGTTAAAACAATTAGGGATTTAACTGTACCTATCCAATGTTACAAGGTCGTGCTGTTGCCTAGGCAACCACAAGTTTGCTACAGTGTCAACATACAAAGGGTTTAGTTGCTAGGTGTAGTTAGTGCAAGGTTTATAACGCTGTTCTGCAGTTTTCTCAATGCTGCAGGTGCTATTTTTAACAATTTTATTGACTTTAAGCAGATCCACGAGGATAATCCTATTAACTTTTTGAATAATTCAACCAAGCATGCGTACCTACCTAACTTACGTTGCGTTTTTTGACTTTAAATAATTTTTCAGACCAGGACCTCTACAGGATGTATCAGTAAACACGTTTACTAACGGCCATTAAATAAACATTTGTTGCACGAATTTTGGAAATTTCATGATTTTCCATTTCAATTGAACAGCCAGACCTGTGTAAAAGACAGAAAACTGACTGTTTTCTGTCTATTACTTTAGTACCTACAATATGTAACACCCTATTTAATGGCGAATATAGGATTTTGTATTTGTATAGTAGGACTACAATCAGAAGGCCTCTTAAGGATATTAACAGGGGGACCGTTTTACATTTTTTTTTCTATGGGAAAACATCTAACACACTGACACCCGTAAGGAAAATTGAATCAGTTACGTTCTTGGCGGGAGCTAAATAACCGTACATCTGGGTGGGCCTCCGGTACCCTCACTCCCTCGGCGAAACACAGCACAGGTGCTGCTTCACGCCGCTTTTTTCATTCATGCCGAAGCGTCGCTCTCCCACAATGTACTATTTGTAGTTAGTGATATGAATAACCTCATCAAGGGAATTGTCGTTGGATCCGTTCTCGGAGCGCTTGAGGTCCATGAGGCAGGCGTTGAAGAGCAGCGCCTGGTCGCGGTCGCGCACGCTGGCCTGCGCGCACGCATGCAGCGCGTTCCCGTAGCACTCCGCCGGCCCGTGCTGGCATGCGAAGTCTACGGTGCCGTTGTAGTGAACCGTTGTCTGGAAGGACCGGGATAGAATATCTTTACTAACTTAATAAAGTAAAAAAGGATAAATCTGCCATACATAGGCATATTTGTAAATTACCATAATTAGTATTAAGTTCTGAAATATTTTTTGCTATAAAGAATATTTATCTATTGGTATGCATAGGCACCTACATACCTACATGTGGGTAATGAATAAACTAAAACAACTGGTCGATAATACTGTACCACACTTGAACTGAATAAGCAAATAGCAATTAATAGACGATTGGTTCTCTTTTTTTATTTCATTTGATTTGATTGCATGTCTGCAAGTAGGACTTTAATATTAGATTATGGTTTTTTAGTCTATTGAGCTAAGTGAAACTTTGACACATTCATGGTACTTACGTCATAGATTCTCTCATACCTATGTATATTTCTTTTTAAGTAAACCTTTAAACTAAAATTGACTAACATTGCAAAGGTACAGCCATACAGCGATGAACACAAGCGACATCAGTACATTAAAATTAAATTAAATAAAAAATGACAGTTTACCGAGGCTTTTCCATAAGGATACGTGTGTATATCGAGGTGAGCGCCCAGTTTGGTAACGAGCTGGGCGAAGTACGTCGAATCGAACCGTCTGCAGCCCGGGCACATGCATTCGTAGAACAGTTTCACTTCGGGCATATCACTGTTTCTCCGAGCCCTTAGCTGGAATTAACGTTACAAACAAATTAAAGCTGCCACATAAGGAATAGTACCTATGTATGTTTGACGTGGAGACTATCGGGAAGGCTAGTCATACAAAAGGATAACACAGAAGGAGCAATACAAAAGGTCATACTCTGTATTGTCTTAATAGATTGATTATGGAACGACCATAAGCATCAAAAGACAAAAATCTTAATATAGTCCGACGACTAATTGAAGCACAAAATATACTCGTAGGTACCTTCAATGTCTCATAACTTGTCTTGTGTTATGGATATTAGACAAGAAAAGAATTGCAAATATACTACTTACTCAAATACAAACGAGCATATTACATCTTACAGCCACATACTGAACGCACACAAGTACTTATTCATCACACGAATGTGTGTCCAGGATGGGTATCGAACCGACGACCTTTGGCGTATGTGGCAAGGTCACTACCAAGTGGGCCGTTGGGCTAGTTGCCATATATATATATGTAGGTTCAAGTCTGGGGTTAATATAAACAGAGATCTTGGTTCGGCACCTATAACAGCTTTCAAGCTGTCATTTGATCTATTAAATGTCTTATTTTACTAAGTAAGTACACCTAATCTAATCTATTTACCGCCTTTTGATCTCTATCATCAAAATTATTTCCGGAAACCAGATCGTGAGGAATATCAAAGTTGTACCCAGAAGCAACATCTGTAAGCATAAAAGTTGATATTACAAAGTACAATAATACTGATTAGTAAATAAATATGCACCAGATATTAATTCTTTACTGCCAGAGTAGGCATTTCTCTTTGCTATGATTACCTACTAGCCGACCAACAGTAGCCTCGAATATCTAATACTATAGAGTATAAATTTATACCTTTTGTAATGACGTCAGCAGTAGTGATTCCAATCAATATACAGTTGAATAGTGAAAAGTAGAGCATTTTTTGATCGAAGAAACTTGTGTATTTATCTATCGAAAATCTATTCACCTATGAGTTTTATCAAATACTGCAGCATCTTTTTATATTATGTAGGTACAATGACGGAAATCATAAAACAAGATTAAGTTAGTACTCATTATGAATGAGTTAATTATGTATGTAGTATGTTAGCTGTCGTCTTGGCATCGTCAAACCTGAAATTGTGATTATTTAGTTAATTTATTAGGATCCTGTCAACATAAAACAATAGCTAATAAAGAAATGTAATGAAGCAAAATTTGATTCAACTTTATTTTTACAAATAAACTACCTTACCGTGATTGTAAAGAACACATTGTCTGAGTTAGTATAGGTACCTTTCCGAGAATTTTCTTCGTCCTCAAATATGCATGAGCACAGATTAAGGAAAAGAAAATAGTATGACATGGCACATTTTCGCTGGATAGAATTTCCAGTTTGGAAGCAGGTAATCGCTTTTGCAATTAAGTGTACGTTTGCACTGGGCACGACCTGGGGTCGGTGCAGGAAGCCCGTCCGACAAACGGTCTCATTACCATTTTGTTTGATTGAACGAGTGATGCCCACGCTGTTCGTTTGCATAACAGGCGATTTTTTAGTTCTCTTCCTCCCCACATACTGTATTATATAGCAGCATAGGGACTACCCCCCCCCCCCCCCCGATGCCGAAGTTACAAAAATATGGATGTAACTTTAGTGGACCGATAGAGAAACTAGTAGATAACGCGGCGGAGACTACCTACATTGTTTCAAAAATCCACGTGTCGTAAAGTTGCCTATGTGGACTACACACCAGTATACTTTTGTAGTTAGGTACTGCCCACTCAATATTTTTACGAAATAGCATGCTATATGAATGAGTTAATTATGTATGAGTAGTAGTATGTTAGCTGTCGTCTTGGCATCGTCAAACCTGAAATTGTGATTATTTAGTTAATTTATTAGGATCCTGTCAACATAAGACAATAGCTAATAAAGAAATGTAATGAAGCAAAATTTGATTCAACTTTATTTTTACAAATAAACTACCCTACCGTGATTGTAAAGAACACATTGTCTGAGTTAGTATAGGTACCTTTCCGAGAATTTTCTTCGTCCTCAAATATGCATGAGCACAGATTAAGGAAAAGAAAATAGTATGACATGGCACATTTTCGCTGGATAGAATTTCCAGTTTGGAAGCAGGTAATCGCTTTTGCAATTAAGTGTACGTTTGCACTGCACGACTGGGGTCGGTGCAGGAGCCCGTCCGACAAACGGTTCTCTCCCATTTTGTTTGATGAACGAGTGATGCCCCGCTGTTCGTTTGCATAACAGGCGATTTTTATTTCTCTTCCCCCACATACTGTATATGTATAGCAGCATAGGACTACGATGCGAAGTTACAAAAATATGGATGTAACTTAGTGGACCGATAGAAGAATAGTAGATAACGCGGCGAGACATACATACAATACAGACCGGACTAAGCTGTCTTCTAAACTCTAAATTAAATCATTTCAGCTGTTCAAAAATCACGTTGTCGTAAAGATACCTATTTGATTAAACACTAATTTACCTTTTGTATAGGTACTGCACTAATATTTTTACGAAATAGATGCTATGATAATTTGAAAAATGATTTGGTACGTTCCTTTTAGTTAATAAATATCAAAAGTGACTACGAATTCAAAGAAAGAGTAAAGAAGGAAATCGCATTATAATATGAATGATGTTCCCCCGTTATAGAATAGCTGTATTGTGTGCCATATAGTCTGGCTGGAGGGCTGCAGTCTGCAGTTCACAATAGCTTTGTAGTTAGCGGCGCGGTGTGACCTCGCCCAGACTCACATATACTTTATGTTGCTTTGTCGTAAATTGAATTTGGTACGATTGTGTTAAGATATGAGCCGTGAGCAGGTACCGTAGGTGTATCTCGTCTGTCTGGAGCATCGCAGACTCGCAGTCTGCTTCACACAATAGCGTAACAACTTCTTACTCTCATAACAAAGGCTAGGATTTTGCTGCTTGTTCTTTGTGTTAAGCTGAAACTATGATAAAGCAAGCATAAGATAGCGGTTTTTTACATTTTGTAACTGTTATGAGTCGGGTAAGTTATAAACTTCTAGATAGATTTTAGCATAGAGGCACTGCTTTACGATTCAAATTCCAATACTCGACTAAATGTATCTAACTTATTGGTGTTTTGGAGCGGTCTCAATTAAAATTAAATGGAAATGAGGAATTCTGAAAGATTTTTTTTTGTCATATGACACTATTATTTTGGTCTTCCATGTATGCCAGTAGTGGTCTATGTCTTCAAGCAAACATCCCATATAGATCTAAGACATTAAATTGCGGGTAGAAGAGTGGTAAGTATTTGCGTTAAAAAGTTCCGCCGGGGTTTCGAAGGTAGATAACGTAGCGCCCCGGGCTCACTCGCCTAATGAGGTTTCCACCTCGGGCCGCAATGCTCGATCTCGTTAATCAGGCTCACTAATTGCTGGTTATCTTAATTTGTAATCACGTGTTTAAAATATCGAGATGTGCCGATTTTGCATTTGTATATTATGAAAATCAGACGTGTAGCTAATAAGGGGTAGGTAATAAACATCCATGATTTGCCAATTATTCCAATGAATAACTGGTTCTTACATATCTAAATTTGAAATCCTACCTTTAATAGTTCATAAAAATATATTTGTTTTATCTACTAAGTAGTCTGCATTAGGCTTTGTAGTACGTTACGATCAAGAGACCAAAGCTCTAGGTTTCATAACTTACCTGAATCCTGATATACTTAGTTCTAAAACTTGTAAAATCAAATCTAAAACTAAATTTCTGCGTTCCAACTGAACATATTTACCTGGATTTATGGGGTGACAACCTCCCTGAAATAGGTCAATAAAATTTATTGCACGCCTCGCCCGACGGAGCATCCTTTAAAACTGACGTCGGCGTATTCTCGGCCAATGTTAGTTTAATACGAATATTCCAAAGCCTTCACATATCCGCTGGAACCCTTTAACAACATTCCACCCCATTTCTTTTCCTGACACCGCGAAGTACGTCAATTTGTCATGGCAGGAAATGCTTGGCAGCCACGCATATTTTGTTAGTCGGTGTATTACTTTGAATAAGGGATTAAAAAGCAAATCAACGAATTCCGTGATTCCGGTGGTAGGTAAGTATATAACAGGGAGAAAAACCTTACGATGGCTCAGCAAAAAGAACACTTAAAAACAAACAGAACAGATGTAAATCTGAAATCCAATTCGGAACGTGATCTATCGATAGATTTTATCACAGTCCAGCTTGAAGTCTATCAGAAGCGAACGTGCGCCGACATTTTGCAAATAGTTTCAGCAGGTAGTCACTTTTCGTTGCCAATTCACTCGTTTCCTTTCAAGAGATCAGGTAAGCTCAGGTTTAAAAAAAGTTCTTTTTTAAAAGACTTTCACAGAATATACTATTATGTTTGTTGCTTCCTGAGTTTTCGTCAAAATTTCTTCATCAAAAGATTTTCTTTTGATTAAAATAATATTCCTAGGCATACGCATGGGTGAGTGTTAGTTTTGTTGTTATTCATTACGGCTTCATTAGAAATCTTCTTTTTTTTAACATGAACATTTCTGGAGTCTGTAGTTGTGTGTATACTTTTCTGTAAACTCACTGACTTCATAAAATGCAAAATTCTCCCTTGTCTGTAAAGTTTCTTAATAATGCGAAGTGAGAAACTTTTATAGACAAAGAATTTCATGATTTTTCTGTTGTCAATTTACAGTAGGATTTCTTTTTAACTAAATTAATACATATTATGTTTTCGATAAAAATAATATTTAAAATTTTCTTCAGTTAATTAAATGTCAGATTTTAATGAAAGAGAAGATACACATATTAATGACTGAATAAGAAACATATCTTTCAGATGGAATTTAATAGCTATAATCACATTTAATTGTATGAGAGCAATAAATCAAACATAATACTCTACCTAATTATAACGTTAAAAGGGTCGTTGACCGATACGCGCCCCTTACAAGTTATGATTATTTCTCGTCAAGCTCGGAGCGTTTATTCAAATATCCAAAGTTCCTCGCCCTGCATTAAATGGACCGGCAAGTTCATGATTCGTACATTTCACTTAGAAAGTCGCTTGATTTCCTGAAGCCTCGGACGGTGGCTGCAATCCAACAAGCCCAACTTAATAAAAACTTTGTCGGGCTTCAAATCCCAAGCATAGAACGGTGCCTGACGTTAACACAACTTGTAAACTTCATTAACCACACACCTACCTAGGTTTTTAATTATAAAGTTAGAGGGAAAGATGCGTAAAATAAATATTACATATTGCGCTATACTTAACTAAAGGATACAGGAAACTGTGATAGTGAACATGATTCATGTCTTTAACATTCTCGGCATGTTTAGCTACTGGTATCGTTCATTTTGGATTCCTTTAGCGTCTGACACGGCTGTAGCATTTTACGTGTAGTTTGAGCGCTCCTGAACCTGAATCCAAAGAGTGGACCTGAAACATACAGGGAGTACCGATCCATCAGCAAATATTGACTAAGCGAATTACTCCCTTGCTTTGTTAGTCTATCGCATGTAAATTGCTTCCTTTATAAATGACCAGTGGCCCGCCCTCACTTCGTTTCGGGACATTAGTTCCACACAATACCAATAGATGTTGTTGGGTGTCGATTGCATCGCGCTAGTGTTTCTTATAAGATTTGCCGATATTTGTAGAATTTACTTCTTTATAAATATAGGTCGTGAGTCCGCCTCATTTCGTTTCGTAACCAATAGATGGCGCCGGCTGTAGATTGCATTGCACTTTGTTCCCCTTTAAGCTTCGACGTTGACAATTCGATTAACCTTTTTATAAATAGTATAGAAGTGGTATCCTATCGCTATCAGCGATAAGACCGCCGATATTGTATTTGTAAAGTAAGAAGCATAAGTTCTGTAATATTTTGTGCAATAAAGAGTATCTATCTACCCTAAAGTGCATCCTCGATGGTAGTCGAAATGACTGAAATGTAGCGATCTCTGAAACATTTACCCGGCATGTTTGTACGAGCACGTTGGTAATAATAAAGTCCTTTTCCAGCGAAATGAAAGCCGACGATATGAAAATAATCCCTGAAAACAATCTCGCTACATTTGTTTTGCGGACTAAGGACATCAGCTTAGTGTGGTTTTAAAAAATACATTTCCAAGATTGCAGCCGGAAGCAAAACGGGTAAAAAGGGAGGCGTAGCACAGCTGAACAGTGAAAAGCCTGTCAGCCAGGTGGCCGGCGAGAGTCGCATTTATCTGCAGCCAGATGAAAAATTGAAGTGAATGTTTCGTTGCCCGGGACGGATGAATGCCCTACGCAAATGCAAAAATGCAGCGGCGGATAACGAGTGCATCATACCTAAACTGGCCATCGTCCCGTTTTGAACGAGACTGGCCCGCTTTTCGATATCTGTCCCGATGTTCCGAAACAAAGCATCGATACGAAAAATTGGACCGTTATAAATATATTTAAATTCACACATCTCATAGGTACGAGTACGTACAGCCACACCTCAAAGTATACAAAAATGACAGATTTCTTCAATCGACTCTCATCTTACTGTCATAGACATTAGGTTGAATATTAATTGAGGAAATTTGACAGGTTGTAACCTGATGTGTGGCTGACTGTACATTGATCTGACTCCGTATTTTGTTGCGTTGCGTTGTGTTGTGTTGCGGATATCAGACAACAGAGGAATCACAAATGTGATACTTTAAGTAAGTATATAACACTCATACCCTGAATAAACTCAAGTGTTCATCACACAAATGTTGGTCCAGGGTGGGGTTCGAACACACGACCTTTGGTGTATGAGGCAGGGTCACTACCAAATTCGCCATCAGGCCAGTTATGTTGTCCCGTTATCGAGTATCGCTGATGGACTTCTGTCATGTCTGTCATGGATAAATGAAGAGCTGCCGGGAGAATTCCCCATACAACGAGCTCAGGTCTCGTTAAGAGTCAAAAATATGGTCAGTGTAATCATTCATACCCTATAGGTATAATAACGAGATGGCGAATCCTATCACTATGATACTGCCAATGATATTGGAAAAAATCTGCTTTTCCCAAATTGGTTCAGAGGGGCTCGTTCCGTAATGCAATTGCTTGATCGGTTTGCATTTAAATTCGCATGTGAATTAAAAAATGCCTACTGAAGTAGGCAACGACCGGCTGAAAACTCTATGAAAAGTTTTTAGCCGGTCATTGCGTAGGCATTTAAAATTAGTCCAATAAAAATATATCAGCTCTAGCGTGATAAATTCGTCATATCGTATTTTACCATTCGAAAATCTGACAATATTCGAGTAGATACAGGATGAAAATTTATTATTCATGTTGACCTAGTTACATCGGCACTGGAATCGATTCGCTGTAAATAGACATTATTATTGTCTAGCTAATGTTATTTGTCAAGGTAAGCAAATAAGATTTAAGGTGCTATATTTTAGAAGATAAAGCCTAATTGTAGTTATAAGTACGAAAACTGATATCCTCGGGCTACATTGTACTTTCGCACATTTTAGTGATAAGGCTGCCGAAATTGTAACACCAAAGAAGTTCATTTATTTAGAACTTTATGGATTAAACGTTATAAAATAAGCGAACTTAACGCCCAGAGGCATTCTTTACAACTCTAACTTAGATTGGGTCACTCCAAAGGGATAAGTAGGTATCATTAGCAAATAGGGTTTAATCTCTTAGTGTAAGGTAACGCCATGAACAAATTTGATACAAATCTACCTCTTAAAATAATTATATAGGTAACTAACTTGCATTACTGTTAAAAAAACGCTAGCTGCTATGTAAGTAGGCACCTACTTTCATTTCCAACATTTTAACAAGATATAGGTAGGCAAGTAACTAGAATCTGTTATTTTAAAGTGGCTTTTTTCACAGTATAAAAAGAAGCGAGGCTCTAACACAATTTACATAACTGATACAGGTGAATGTGTATTTTTACTGCAATAATTCACGTTCCTTGTAGCAGGTGAGGGTTCACACGGCATTAAGGCTTGTTCAGGGGTTTCCCTCACCGCGTTAAATATTAATTTGATGTCGGACTGTGCAGGTAGATACTAGTGATGTGTAGGCACGTTAAATTTAGATCCCCGGATATGGGACCGGAGATTCACGGACACAGAACTCTATTCTCTCACTCATTGGTGCCGGCGCGCGTCACCTTGAACGATAGCTTACGTCCGACCCAGGGTGCATGGGTAGCCAGATAGATTGGTTATGCCTTGGTATTTCGAGCTGTATGAAAACTGCTCGAAATGCCAAGGCATCACCGATCTACCTAATTTTTTTTTATGAGAAGACGAATGTGTCTTTAAAAATTCACCTTTCTTATCTTAAAGAAAATCATAAAAGTATTATAATTTCTACCCGTACTGTTACAAAAGGAATACAATGTGTTTCATCTTATAGCTTGAAACATATGTATCCTTATACAGACCCGGTTTTTTTCCAGGAAGCTCCAGAGATACGGATATGGATATCCGGAACATCACTAGGCAAGTGCCTATCGATGCACTTATGCGTGGCGTGGTAATGGGGGTTTTGGTTGTAATAGGTATGTATGTATATGTGGCGACCAGTTATTAGTTCCTAATGTGTGTATTTTTGACGCGTAACTTCAGGGATGATTAGTGTTTATACACCGTGAATTTGTAAACCCGAAGAACAAAGGGTGAAATGAGAAAAAAATACAACATTCCATACAATTTGACTAATTACTTGATACGAAATTTGATTGATTTTGTTTTCAAGAGAAAAGTGAAGATACTGTTACTACACACTCTGCCACATCTTCATTTATCGTCAGATGTATTAGATTCTGAATTTCAATCTTTAGAATAGAACAGACGGACAGACATGACGAAACTATAAGGGTTCCTAGTTGACTACGGAACCCTAAAAAAGAAAACAATGCGGAGAGCAAAACTGTACCTAACCATAGCGAAAAGATACATTTTATTTCCTTTTTGTCCGTCGATTGTGGAGCTAAACCTAAGCGTTATTCGTACCTTTTTTAAACAATACGTTGCTCCTTGCGGAAACGATTCTGCTAACACAGTTTCGATCGGCCCCGTTCCATCATCCCGGAATATCTGAGTCAGGTCCAGGGTTACCAACTCATAGAAAAATTTAATCCTAATCCTTAGTGAGTAACTCCTAGAAATATCAGCCTATACATATACTATCCCACTGCAAGGCAAAGACATTTATCAAAATCAGGAGTACGCTACTATGATGGGATTAGGCTTAATCATTACGCTTGCCTAATGAGGATTTGTGATCGATGATCACAATCAAGAGCTATTCGAAACATACTTTTTGCTAAACCCGGAAATTCAACCAATGACCCCGCGATCACGTCCCGGTACTTAAACCACTAGACCAATGGGGTCTCACGAAATTACCCTCTCTCCTCTAATCCTCCCAAAAAAAATTTGGTTTTGTAGGTATAATTAGATATTTCTGTATTACCTTTATAAGTATATAAAACCCCCTCAAAAATCATACTTATTTTACCCCTAAATTTGGGGAAGAAACCCCTAAGTTGGGAACCCTGGTCAGGTCAAACACTCGGTCCCGCGGGCTTTGTTCAACCGTTACATCCCACTACGTCTATGATCCTTATCGTTTGCACACGATCACTTCCATTTTCAGATATGAGGGATTATTCGGAACTACAAATAGGTACATCTTTAACTACCTATTCGATTTCTTTATCGATGATTATTTTTTAAACAGGATTTGCTGATAAAGGTACCTTAATATGTTTGTTTTGGGTTATTCTTTAGTCATAATTTAGTACCTATGTAAGTAGTTTTTTTACTCATCTAGCATTAAACAAAAAACCAGCCATAAAATGTGCCAGGATAAAAACAAAACGCAATTGTTTCTCCGTAATTACACGTTGCGAATAAGTTTTTGCACTAAGCCACTGCAAATTATTACAAAAACCTTCCTCGGGTCTGCCGTGATAATCTCAACAATATTGTCAACATAAAAATAGAAGAAACGGAACGCAAATTGCGCTTCTGCCGCCTGCCTCTAATGAGATTTATTTTCAATTAGAGCGGCTGGCCGATCGCAGGCGCCTGGTGTTGCCAATTGGCCTCATTTGCTACATTTATTCACTTTTTTACATATTTTTTTTTTGATGTCCCAGGGGAAATGCTTTACGCAGGGGAAATGCTTATGTCGGACTCCCCCCCGCGGCGGCGGGGGTGTACCGACTAAAGCCCCTGGGCACCCTCTCATCGTCCTTAAGTGGGGAGAGACCGTGGTGACCGGCACGAAGCCTTCACGCTCCACGACCCTCCCCGGACAGGGCCCGCCTAGACGGCGGGCAGGACGCTGTCCTCCCCAGATGGGCTGGGGGACGATAGGGACAGCCGAGAGTGAGCGGCCGTCCCTAACAGACAGTGATGGTGGCCGGTGCAATGCCGGCGCTGGTACCTCCGTACCATGTGCCGGCTGGCCTCCTCCACAGAGAGGAAGGAGATGCGCATATTGTCGGCGAGAACAAGTTATTGCAACCGCCCATGGATATTTGCAACACCCAAGGTACCAAACACTAAATAAAATAAATTCACACAAAATCCGATACATTGCTTGCGGTGAATTGATGTGAGAAACCAATTTTACTAAACGGGTCTGATGAATCCATGGCGGAGGGCCAGTCAAAATTTTCGGCCCAACCTACGCATTGGCAAGTCAGATTTTTAGGCGTTTTATGACAATTGTAGCGTGTATTATTTACCTCCTCCTCCTTGGTACGCCCATAAATAATAGGTATCTACCTACTTTCAGGGTTTTTCTAAGCAATACCTATGGTGTGAAATAATACATAAATACCATTGGCGGATTTTTCCTAGTACACTGCGTAGTTGCCTCCGACATCTCTGGTGAAAAGGAGCATTTCAATAGCGATTTTCAGTGTAAACACTGGCAACACCGCAGGCGCCGTTAATGACATGATTTACATCTAGCCCTATTTACGCGCCCTCTAATGAATCGGAAGCGAACAAGAAATAGAAGAGTTACTGCCAATTGATTTTGCAGGTTGAAGGTTGATTGATTATGATTTTGTATTGAACGAAATAGTTTTAAATGAGTAGAAGACGCTAGAGATAATGTCATTTTCATTGTTACTAAATGCCATATCCATAATTACTTTCCTCTAGCCGCTCGCTTCATGAAACCTATTTGAAGAGGAACCAGTGGCGTATCGCCTCTTTCGGAAGACTATTTTTCCGCCCTCTTTTCTTTCTTCAAAGTGACGACTTTGCCGCGCCTACAAAAGTGCAGTGGCGTATAAGTATTGATACGAGTACCATCCTCTTTCCTTCTTCGAGTCGAGTCCTTCTCCCAGGAAGAAGCAGAAGATTTTGCCGCCCGGGGTGAACCGCATCCTCCGCACCCACCATGCTACGCTACTGTGAGGAACAAAATATTTCATAATCGATTCGAGAGTAACTAGAATTCAAACAGTAAACAACAGGCAACTAACTTCAATTACTAGCAGATTGAAAATGTTTGAGCCAGATTGTTTTGCTAGTAGAAGCACCCTCATACTTGCAATATGCAAACCAATTTTGTACCTTCCTACAAATACCGAATCTGCAGAGAATAAAAGATATATGAAGCGTAAATAATATACTAGGGAATTCCATAACAGTAGTAGTTGCGTTTCTTTTAAGTTTAGCAAATAATGCATTTAAAAGTAGTTGGTATTCCAAAAGACTAAGGGCAGAAGACACTTACCTAAATTGGTTTGTCTTTTCTATACAGCTAGTGTTATTATGCAGTCGACAGTTTTATTCCAAGCATCAGCGAATTCTCTAATCTCGCAGATGTTCATGGGCAGCGTGATACTTGGGTCATTCTTCGAGATCTAAATTTCTTGGCAGTCCTCAAATCCAGTATTTCTCCGAAATTGATGTCAGAATCAGAAATTAAAATAGTTATATTTTATGGCTTTGATGTTACAGTTTATGTTGCGCTAGACAAAAGGCGGGGTTTGTTCGCGTTATTGAGTGTGAAATTTACAGAACTGGCATCAATTCGGCGCCAATCACGTCGCCGTGGTGGTAAACTGATTTGCATAGAAATTCTGCTGTCAGTGTTCACCCGCCACTGACTGATTTAATTTGGGATGCCCCGGTGTTTCTGACTGCCTTTGACAAGAGCAAGAATGAACATTCCAGAGTACTTCACTTGTTATCTAATTTGGTATTCACTGTAGACGATACTTTAGAAGAATTTGCGATTGTTTTTCTAGTTTATAGTCATAAAGTTTTTGGTTGAAGAAGAATACCTAGAGACTTTCAAGAATGTCAATATTAGTAACACGACACTCCACAAAATTATATACGTGTGTAGTTGGTAAGTAAGTATGCCACTTTACTAGTCCTTTATCAAAACCGAATAGTCATCTTTAACATATCCTTGAGTATGTCAGGTTACATAGGATAAAGTCTATGAAATATGTATTAGTTTATTTATTCCGCGCTAGGGATCAAATACATTTTTCCATCAATTTACCGCCTCGTAGAAGATATGACGGCAATATTTCTGCGCTATCTCCGAAGGGCGCACAGATTGCACTATAACACTGGTTTTATTATCTTCAGTCTGCTAGACAAAACATACCGCGTGGTACGCAAGCTGAATCAGACTATTTTCTATTTGCATAAATAGTAAATACTCGAGAATAGAGATGTTACTATAAGAGTTAGCAAAATGGAAAATAAGAATAATCGACTTTTATCATAAACGATTTTCTTGCAATAAATGTAATTATTATTAAATAAGTGTTCTTTCCCATGTACGTCCATAGGTAGCTACCTAACTTTGCAGAGGTCATCATATCATTTGAGCTCTAAATCCCGCCTCAGCGCTTGGTGTCCGTCCACTACTATATACCTATAATACCCTGGGCTCTAAAATACTTACCTACTATTCGAGTAAAAATGTCTATTGTTATTGACTTAGATCAGGTTCATAACAAAAACATTAATTCAATTCGAGCCACAGTAAGCAACCTAAACAAATCATACTTTCCTAATATCAGAATAATAAACAAGGAGAAAGTAAGACGTAGAGAAAAAGTGTTTTCTTCATTATTTATTAGAATTTTGTTACTAAAAGTCGAATATCACGTCATATCTATTCGTCATTTTGATATAGGAAAATATCGATATTTTTACATCTCTTTTCCGGAATTACCATTTCTGTCGGGCTATGGAACTGGCTGTGTATTTGCATTGCCCACTATTTCCGCGACGTCGTTACATAAAAATTCAGTTTATTCTCGAATCTAATATGCAGCAGTAATAAAATCACTGAAACATTCATTCCGCATTTATTTATGGTTATTTATGAAGAGTTTGTGTTAATGACTGTCTCGTTCGAGATTAAGGGTCAAAGTGAATGTGTAGGGATGAATACCTAATCCCTACACATTACTAACTACTACTAATAAGTACGACGGCCATACGTGGGGTTTATTACGAACCAAATGTTTTTGCCGTTAAGTTCAGAGTCCGTAGAAGAAATTTACCTATGGATATCGTATTGAGTAGTACCTACTAAGTAGGATGGTCTTATTGCTAGTGCTTGATTGTTATTAAATAGGTACGAATATGTACCTACCCATAACATGAAGCTAAAAGGCTGACTAAATTAGAAATATAGCGCTTATTTATAAATCCATAAAATGTACCCAAGAAACCTTCTCATCCAAACCTTTTATTTGAAAATAGAATATTCAAAATGTAAAGGTGCAATGAACTTTACTTACAAATTCTGGTACCTAAATACAGTTCCGTTTCCGACGGCGTCGGTCAGTCGTTGCATTTTACTTTTTTAAACGGCTGTCTTTGCCTTTAGCGCGTAGATATTGTCGGGAGCACTTGAATTTTTCATGAGTTATCAAAGGCCTGGGGCTACCAGCTACACCTCGCAGCAGCCAGTCGTCTCGACGAGCGAAAAAATTGTCTCTGTTTTATGACTATTTCGCCCCATAAGGAGGGGAGCGCGTACTCGGAAAATGTTTACGTGTAGACGAACGCTCGCCTATACGAATGTATGGAAAACTGAGGTCATTGAACTGCGGCAGTCATACCAATCATGGCTGAAAGCGATATCGAAACCCCGAACAGGCTGTCAGAAAATATTGTGGTCAGTACCTATTAATATGAGATTTATGCTGTGGTTGGTATGTTGTTATGTGGAAGTAATACTGTTTTAATTTAGTACAATTAATTAATTTGCTCATAAAGACTTACTTGTCAAGACAACGCATTTGACAAGTAAGTAAGTACATACATAATGTTAGACTCGAATTTACGGTTTACCAATAGGCATGGTTCTTAACTTCAACCGAAAAAGCTTTGAAGAAATACTGGCATATCTAAAATGTTCCTCACTTCGATAGCGAATACACACAATATTTTATATCCGACCCGAAGCCTAAATATGATAAAAAATACGCGCGTTGTTAGGCACTCCGCGTCCCCTAGGATTGAATTTCCCTCGCGTAACACAAAACATACATTTTCCTAATTTGCCCACATCACTTCTCTGGTGGAAGGATATTGAAATTACCATGTGGGAATGAGGTATTAGCACGTGGGAACTGGATGGCACGTGGCTTCTGCGCGGATGATAATAATTTTGTTGAAAACTTTTGCTTCGTTTTGTGCTGGAAGTAGAATTCTCTATGTAAGATAGACCTAGTTGATATGTGTCTGTCAACTATATCAAAACCTAATGAAAGCAATGAATAACTGCCTTGGTAGCGTAGTGACTAGATAAAATAGCAGCCGGAGGACGTTACTTCAATGAAATGAATGACAAAGTCGACAGTTAATATGAAGGGTTTGTTAAACGGTTGACTGTGGTTTTTTTTTCAAGATCTCATACATTTACCTGAGTCCGTACTAATTAGTTTAAGCACTTGTGTTACAGATGTCAGACAACAGAAACACAAATATATACATAACTACTTAAATAACACAATTAGGTTGAATTGGTTTGAAAAAATATGATCCATGTTAAGGTTATATAATTACATGCTTATTCTGATAATACATTTCAAAATATAGGTTCTGCAATACGTACCTATGTCAGTTAAATAAAATCACCTGAGTGGCATTTAATATTGCAACATGAATATTATCTTACATTAGATTGGGCGCCAATTTATCCCCTCTGCAAATAAGATAGAATACCTATCAAACGCGCCCCCCATCTAATCTTAGATCTTTTAGCAAATAAGAAGTCATATATTTTTGAAGATGTAGTTAGGAATATCATCGGTTAGCTCCTTGCCAAGATGCAATAGTTCATTGACTCTACCCCTCCTTGAACTGTGAATGAAGAAGTAGGTATACAATCTTCAAGAATTGCAGGGAAAAATTTTTGGTTAGGGCGGCGGGGCGGTCGGCGACGGGCGACGACCTACTCGGTGTCGGTGCTCAGGGTTGCCTGATGGTCGCGCCCTCCAAGGATACACAAGACAAATCGTACAAATGACGTCCATACATTCAGACTATAAGATTAATTGCCTTTATTTAGACTAAAATCGAGGTCAGGGCACGGGTAACCTTCTTTAAGATGTCATATGCTACGGCCGACTCTACAACATTCATAGCTTTGATAGCCCGATTTAATTTCAATAATTATTTTTAATATATCGAGTTCTAACAGTATAATGATGAGACCATCGGGTTTTATAAATTAATAAAATTAAGGAATGTAGGTATTTATATGTTTGACTCGTGAGGATTTCATTTCGATAGGGTCTCTACATAAGAGAAAAAGTCCTCATCTCATATCAGCGTATATATGACTGTCACCTGTAAAATAGTCTGTAGTAACTGCAACTTCCAGAAAGTAACAAACGGTGCTAAATTAGATTTTCAAAAATATTAGAATAGATTATGCCAGCCGATGTGTGTGTGACCTAAACTAACCTATTCTCAAAAAATAAATCTAATATCGTTTAAACTTCCTACGAAATTGAACAACTTACGATTGGGACTATTTAGCGGTGAAATATAAGCATTTGCATCTAAAACTGCCGTATGGGAGTCCTTGGGTTACGCTTATATACGACCGTGTTGCAGAATTTGTACTTTGTACAGTATGTATGTACGGTTTAGAATTTTTATTAATGTCCCCAATTGTTAATACAATTAAGGACATTCTTATGTACAAAAATATATTTATAAGATTGTCCCCGAACTGAGTGATGTCAACGTTAGCAATTTTTGACTATTCTATCAGATCGGCAACCCCTGGCCGGTCGTCGTCCCGGCGGCGGGGTCGTCACACGCACCAATGTCGTAACGAGGTTATCTGGTTGTGAAGGTCCGTTACCTTTGCTCTCATCTCAGTCTCAGCATAATTACCCCATCATGGGCTATTTGTGAGGGTGAAACACCGACTAACTGAATGTATTCGATGCGGTATTTTTAGGATTCCGTAGGACCTCACTAGGACGAAACGGAAGTTATGATATGATCACCCGTTGTTGTCCGTTTGTCTATCTGCAGGTGTGCTAGGACCCTTTATAACGGCAACACTTAAAGGCATTTAAGCCACATATTTAGGATTAAAAATTTATAGTGGCCCGTCTTACCTTCGTGCGAAACGAAGCGGTTCTATTACTATATTAGTATCAATAGATGGCGCAAGTGTTTCGTCTTTTTGGTTTTACCATAAGCCAAGAATAGAATACTTCAGCAGCTAATTTTTATATTGAATTGCCCGCCCAAAAGCAAAACGCGATTGGGAAACACATTTTTCATTGAAACGGAAAGAAGTTTTCTCTTTCAGACATGGTATTGTAGCCAACCTTGACCGCGTCTCAACATATTCATGCACCGAGCGTCAAAAGGGTCGTCTGAAATCACCAGGCATTCAGAGTAGAGCAGCCTCTCAAGCAACTACGTACTGTATTAAAAGATGAGGTGGGTGAAGGGCTCTCCTTCTCTTTATTAATGCATCGCAAAATTTCCCGGAACATAAACTTGGGATGTCATTTGAAAGGAAATGTATTACTTACCTACAGTAGGTAGGATCCCGAGCGCACAGACAGGCGTGCAGTTGCTAGAGAGCTGAGCGATAAATTATTTACTGGTTTAATTCACTTCGCACAGGATATGAACCAGATGTATGCATGTATCCAGCGGATGAAATAATATTAGATTAGTCGGACCTACCGATCCAACAGATAAATATAAGCACATTTTGTGTGCGCCTGCCATTTGGCGATAAGGTGGGAAAGGAAACGACATCGGTCCTGTACCTATCGCCAAACCATCTGTCCATCTGCATCGCCATCGCCTCTTTACATGAATAATGTGACAAGTCTAAAAGAACTTGGTTCGGACTTGCCACGTTATTCAAGTAAGAGGCGATGTGTCACTGTAAAAAAGTATTGTGGCCTATGAAAATAAATAAATAAATTATCATGAAAATATATTTATGAGGAAGGCGAATTGTGGTTACCCATAAAAGTGCAATAAGTTTGGCTGTTGTTCGGTATTTACTATTAAAAAATATATGTTACTATAAAAATTAAACTAAGAACATAATAATTATGTGTAATTATAGGTGTATACAAAAATTACTTGAAACAATTTTAAATGGAAACCGAATAATTTTCAAAAACTAATTTACGACTTTATCTATAGACGTAACACTGTCTTTGTATTCAAACTCCGACATATTTTCACTTTATTCAAGTAAAACACCATAACAACATTAGAAAAGTTAAAATGGCTTGTCGCAAAGAAAATGCATTAAACAGTAGGTACGAACGCCTACCTTTCCGCGCCCATTAACGTTTAATAGGCGCAGTCATTAAAACTTATCATTATTATGTAACAAACTTTACACGATTCCCAAAAGTGATTCCTGAAAATGTAATAATAAAGTTCATAATAGATACTTTATTTAATTGTTTAGATCAATTAAATTTAATTTACAATAGTTTTAGGCGGTAGGTAACTGATTGTTTGTATTAATAAACGCTTTGTTGGGCCTAATTTTTAGCCTGGAACACAGAGCTTCCTAGTCAAATAAACCTGAACTACTTCGAGAAAGGAATGGTAGGCCGTGTCGCTTTTTTGCTCGACTTCAGATAATATTGTGTTATTTTACTTAAGTATAGGTAATCTCATAAGTTTGTTGTAGATATCTTTTAGAGTGAAATCAAGTGGACGTTTCAACGTACCTATTTGAAAACTTATAACTAGGTTATTTCACTTAGGTTATAAAGAAACGCGCTAGGATCGTTTGCTTCATATTTACGGAAATCCTTCTTTCCAGTTGTGCATCACAGAAAACAAAAGCCTGATAAATAAACTAAGCCCCTATTTCAATATTCTTCTTCCGTTCCTTGCCATGCAGTCTTTGTGTAGGACATTCAAGCTCATAATATTTCATGCATGCATCGCTCGCCGCGACAGCTAGTGAGGAAATTGGAAACGGCGAACTTACCTTACTACACTAGAAAATATATTGGAGGGCTATTACAAAATATTCAATTAATTTCATTACAGCTCTAACAATGTAGGTATCTAAGGTGTTTAAAATGGTTCAGTTGATAGTTGATAACATTTCGCATCGAATGGAGAGTTCCTGGAGCAACTTTTGTTAAAAAAAAGTATTTTTAGGCGGAGTTTTAATAGTTTAAGGTTAAAGTCCTTAACCTTAGTGCCTCCGACCGAAGTTCAGGCACCAAAGTGTAGATAGTTTTGGGTGTCTTTTATTCATTTTACCTATGAGGTAATAAGTACACTGTTCCGTAAGTAGGTACTTAACTACTAACCTAATGTAATCTACCAGTGTTAAAAAACGAATACCTACCAAACATTGTTCCTAATACTGATAAAACGCTTGGTACCCGATATAATTTATGCTGCTCCAAAATATTAAACTTAACCAAATCTTCTGTGTGGCAGCGTATAGCTTCCCTAAGTCATGAGTTATGAGCACCCCAATTTGTATTGTGCGCCCCACCCTCTGTATATTAATAAGGTATAGGTAGTAGCTGTAAACTTTGTTCTACTTGGCATAAATAACTTTCTTTTAAAAGCGCAGTTTATGTCAGTTGTAAAGTAAATAAATAATTTCATTTATAGCCCCGCTCTCAGCTACGTCCGTTTACAGTCTGTTAAAGTAGCTCCACAAAGAATTTCTCGTTACAGACTGACTTGAGCAAAGGGAGCGAAACAAAGTAGGTAGCTCAGCTTCGCACAAAGTAGGAAGGTAATTGGCGAAAGACTGCTGGATCGCGGCTGGTGGAAATAAATCCACTGGCTGAGGTCTAATTACGTCTGCTGGCGCGCCAATTAATTTAACTATGGAAAAATCCATTTTACTCCCTACAAATGTGAGCTTTGACGGTTGCAGACAGATGCATTCTGATATACTACCAGTGCCTGATAAGTTGAGACCTGGGCGAAATGACGTCACAGCAAATTCGGAGTGCTTCGTTACGGCTTAGTGACTTAGGTCAGCACGAGGCTAAAAACCAAACATAAAAAATAGCAAGTTATGTGTTTGGTACAACACGATCGCCAAAGAAGGACAGAGCAATTAGACGAAAAGACGGGTTCCATGCAGATGTCAACTTATCAGTCCAAAGAGTACATTTGTGTCAGCGACCATATTTGTGCACTATTACGAGTACCTATGTTGTGGGTTGATCGTTGAAATTGGCCGCCATAGCCAAAACATTATTTCTAGAAGTAGATAGATAGATAGATACTCTTTATTGCACAACACATTACAGAACTTAATGCTAATAGTAATTTACAAATACAATATCGGCGGCCTTATCGCACCAACCATTATTATTGTAAATCGATGCCATATTAGACGTGTGGTAGGTAACGTGTCCAGCCCTCGTTAATTTCGTCTCATTGAGAAGCCCTTAAAATGGTCTCGACATACAAACTTTACAACAATGCCCTGACTTCTCAAAGGATCCTTTTGAAAGCTTAATGTTCGTGGTCATATTTTGTCTTGGTATTCAGATTATTGACCTGATCATGTTTTAGAAAAGTTTTTTAATTTTCGTTCCCGAAGGCACTTTAATAGGTATCTACTTATAATATGTATGAAAACTAAATTACCTTAAGTATGCCTAATGTCTGTTAGCAACACAGGGATTTTAAATTACTTACATGGAATCTGGTCTATGAAGGTAATATAACTATGATTCAGCTATTATGTATGAATAGCTGAATCATGGTTACAGGTTAAACGTCCGTCACGATGTTTTCCTGATTTTATCCTATCCGAACGTTTTTGTAGCGAAAACACTATAAAGCGTCCAAAAAGTATTAAAACCGGTTATTTGGGGAACTAACGTATTTCCCATGTTTTGAAATCTAACGAAGCTACCATACACTACTGACATAAGTGGCAGTGGCGCAATCAATGAAATTCACGACTTTATTGACACATAATAGAATATACCTATTCAATACTATTCATGGCCTAGCACACATTTAGGCATTACATGAAATGCAATTGCCGCAGGCCAATACAATGCGACCGCAAACACGCGGCGACCACACATCACGCCGCGTCCGACTATAACACGAGCTAAATTCCTGCTTTCAACAATTTTGTAAATAGTAGTATATGTAAGGGAACACGGATGATTTCTATATTAATCGATCAATCCAGGGTATCAGGGAATCACTACAACGATATAAACTTATCGACTACATGACCTAAAAACAGACGTCAACTGTCGCAGCTTTTTTTGAGATTAGAGAAGTAAGTAAGACGGTTAACATACTTGCACTATACCTACTTATTTACGTCTTATACCTTCGTATAGGTATTTAGTTTGTTTAAGGAGCTTAGTTAGTTGGGGTGAAGCTTTAACTATGTCAGCCGTATCAATAATGATGTGGGCTCCCCAGGCTTCCAACATGTATAGTTAGAGGGAGGCTCCCCCGTGTGGCCAATGTTTCTTATGGCCAATGTATTCATACTTATTTAATTAATGCATTAAAAATTAGGTAACATATCGATCTATAATATTAATGTGACATCAGTGGGCACAGACCGCCGCGATACGCCGCAGCGGCGCGCGCGCCACATTCGCCGCTTCCGCCCATTCCGCAGACAATTTCCCGCGATCGCCCATTCAATGGCGCGCTGATAGCTTAGCGCCGGCTATGTCCGATGTCGATCGACTCGGAAGCGTAAAAGCTCATAAATTCCTATTTTTACAGGTTCAATTTAGTCTTCAATGGATTTCTGTTGACAAAGACATAGTACTTAAGTTATGTATTTTCGGAGAAAAGTAAAATAGTTCGTACCTATTTACTTGGTATGATACTAAATAAACAATCCTTTGATCTAATTTTAATGCGCCTAAATAAGTTGTCGAATGATCGCAAAAGGTTAGCGAGAGTACCTAAGTTACTTAAACTTTGAACTATACTTAACTTAAATATCAAGTAGGTGAGTAGGCGCCTAAAAATAAAGTAAGTACTTAGGTGTTTACTCTATTTTATTTAGGTACCTACATATTGTGTAGGTAAAATGGTAACTATATGTCCTATGGTGTGTAAAATCCGTATAAAAATATGTGAAGCAAAGTAGAAGTTAAATTGAAATTTCACTCCCCTTACCTTCTTAGGAAGTGAGGAGAAAATTTCATATCGGAAAAGTGGATAATCCCTCAGCCAGACTCCGACATTGTGGTTTGTTGTGCTTCAGAAATATTGTAAAAGCTGTCCTTCTTGATCGGAGAATAGTTTTCACATAATGGCACCAATTCGTCGCGGAGTGGATAATAAATCACTTTTAACAAAAGTCGTTCTAAGTTACCTTTGTGCGCGGAAAGCAAAAAGCGAGACTCGTGTGTGCGGTTCTAGTCAAAGGAGTTAAGATGTTAGGTGGAATATGGAGGAGTCATTGATGGTTCAGGGGCTTCGCTGAGAGGCGTGTGAGGGTCTCTTTGCGGCGAGCAGAGAGAATTCATGACACCGCCATCTAACAGATAAGTATAGTAAAAGCTTGGTGAGCATTCCTAGTATCTCCAATGTAAGTAGGTAACTAATGTGCGGCACTTTAAAAGAATGTCCGTTCGGGATGAACTAAATGTTTCGCTTCGTCTGTAGAATAGGAATATCTTTGTTGGAAATGTTCTTCTTAAACAGCTAAGGATTTACGATTAAACTTGGCTTCGCAGATAGATTCCGGGAGATATACTGAAATAAGCAAATAAGTTCGAGTCTATAAGTACTCGTACTTGGTATGTAACGATTTGTATTGAATAAAGAGTTGTGTAATAATATGAAAACATCTGAGAATGCTCCGTTATTTTATATATTGTTTTTTGATTGTAAATTATTATTACTTATTCATTTAGACATGTAGGTACTTAATGCTTAATACCGTTACCTCATAATTAAATTGAGAAAGGAATTTGTTAAATACCTACGCTAGGTACTTATTGTAAGTTTTAATTTGTATTTTTCTGATAAACATCTACTGGTCTCAAATACGAGTTTGAACAGATACCTACTTAGCAGAGATAATCATAAATACTTGTAAAATGAAACCGTAAATCGTTCGTAATAAAAGAAGGAACTCTTAATCCTGTGACATTCCCGAGTCTGAAGACCTTCCGATGTCTCTGCCAATCCGGGTATTTGCAAGTTAAGTCTTCGCATTTGTAAGTTTTCTTCGGGAAACGAGGATAATATTATACTTCCCGCCTGCTTTATTATCGAATTGCGGCTAAATCTATTTTAATGCCGTATCGTTTGACTCCGTATTACAATCCTGAATAAATAACTACGAAAATAGGCAACTATTTACCTAAGTAGATAGGTTTCATTAAATTCACTGCATCTATTAGGTGAAGAAAAAAAGAAATACCCATTACAAATTTACTTTAACGTCGTAAGACACAATGGAAAATCAATTATTGTTTTATTCTTTTTAAAGGCTTTTGGCTCTTACGACGTTAAATGACCACACAAGCACTATACATACATAAGTTTGTTAAACAATTCGATTTAGATGCCTTCGCTAGACATTTAGATAGATAAGTAGGTTCCTAAGTATCTGAAAAACAAATGTTACGACACAATACAGCCTAGACATTATTGAATATGCGGGAAGCTAAATTGATATCAATATCAATAAGTAGGTATACGGCATAAAGCCTTTATTCGCCCGAGTCACCCCGAGTTCTCCGATGAGAAGACGACTGATAGTGTTGCTATCACTGGCACTTTTAGTGCTAAATTTAGTAGATACAATTTCGATAATACGAGCATCACATGTCTCTAGATTAATGAACCTATAATTTTCTTAACAGTCTTTACATCCAATATCTGAAATTGACAGAATCTCGATTATTTATATAGAAAGGCTTTTTTCGGAATATAACTGTAACTATTATTATTTTTTGCTGAAGTTTTGTATTTTGTTGTTTAACAGAAATAATGAATTTTAAATTTGAATACCGCCACGCAAGTAAAATCTCTAAGAATAATCCATCTAAGTACCTACTACATACTTACACACAACACTATTTTTGAAATTATTTAGTTTCTTACCTACCCTTATAAATTTTTATCATATGCCGTTGGCAACACTGGATGCAATTCAGTGCAGTGCAGTGCACAAATCAATGTAATGTGCTGCGAGCAATCTGGCTGAGAAGCCGTCTAGACTGCTGGCCGCGGGTTAGATGGGCTAATTAATAAAATCAAACAAACGCAGCTTTGCGGACGTGGGGCCGTAGGTTTTTAAGGGTGGTCGTTCGGTCCACTAGCGCTCATATTTCATGTTTCACTAACAATATAGGACTACTTTAAACCGCAGCCAGCCTCGGCATGAATCGACTGGAGTGATTCCACGGCCTTACAGAAGACCTACGTGAAGCAGCATCTGCGTTTCGTCGAGTGAGTGAGGGTACCGGAGGCCCATTTGGGGAAAAGTGGGTTAAGGCTGGCAACGCATTTGTGACTCTAGGTACTGGTGTTGTTTTTTGATATTCTTCGAAATCTATCTTGTTACATGTTAAAATATAAGTTAAACCTTCTTGTATAATTAGTATATTTTAAGATTCTAATGTATGTACATTTTGGAGGAACATTGGTTTTGAGGATTGCTACGAAAGTTAAATCTCGAAGAATTTAAAACCTACACTTCTGTATGTACTTGCACTAAGGTCCGTAAAAAAAATGTGAAAGAACTCAGAGCACAAATCAATCTTCCGCGCTTTAGATGCTTATAATCACGATTTTCTTCTCATATCTGTAAATGTTCAAGTTTGGCTACCCTGAGTTCTTAGTCTTACTCGTACTTACACTACGATGATTGTTTTCTAGAAATGTCAATATTTCATCGAAATCAATAAAATTTAATAGCGGCGCTGGTGGTCCAAGCACGCACTTTATGAGCCTTCAGAAGTTTTCTAATTTTTATTTAAGG
The DNA here is from genome assembly GCA_014851415.1 of Cnaphalocrocis medinalis. Lineage (NCBI taxonomy): Eukaryota > Metazoa > Arthropoda > Insecta > Lepidoptera > Crambidae > Cnaphalocrocis > Cnaphalocrocis medinalis. Next base: position 10,238,644 of record CM026275.1, on the reverse strand, counting down.
GGTAGGCACTCATACTCGTACATAGAATAAATGGTTACTAAGTAAATTCGCGTTACTCTGTTTAAATTATTAATTACCTATGCGGTGGTTGGTCCAGGAAGAATTGGAAGAAAGGGAATGGCGGTTATGAATGTAAATTGTTTGTAAATTGAAAAAAATTAAAATTTATTATTAGTAAGTAGTTTGCATTACATTTGTTACTTTTCGCAGTCATATTAATTAAATCAATTTGTAGGATCTGTCCAAGTACCTACCACCACCTACGAATGTAGGTTACTTATAACTAACTACTTTGACGAAAATAAAATATTGATTGAAGTACCTACACTTTTTCATAATCATAATCGTTTATTGCAATCTCGTTGCATTATTGTTTTTTTCTGAACTGAATTCCTGAATCAGTCACATAAATATTTTTTTAAGTAAATCTACCCTTTATTTATAAGTATAGTAAATCTGTTCCCTATGGGACTACTAGATCCCAGGATTTATTATCAAGACACTACTGCCAGCATCACTGCAGCAGTGCATTTAAAGATCACTCTTTAAATACATTTTATTTCAACCCGGAATAGTTGAAAATATGGTTAAATGAATCGCAGCCCGTTTGATGTTCAGCTGCCTCTTAAATCCTAATCATTTATTTTCATTCACATGAGCACTAGAAATTTTTCTCAATGCGAGATCGTGGCCGGATGAATGGCCATTCAAACTGTCTAGACTACCTAGAAAATTTGGAAAAATAAATATGGACTGGACTTAAAATTTTCTATTCCTAGTAGGTAAATATAATTGCATTTACTAACTATAACATTTAGATAAAGCGGTAAATGAAATTGTAAATAACAACAAATAAAATTGTTTTTACAAGAAAATAGGTTAGTTCTAGATCAGCTCACATAGCCCTTAGTGGGCTTTTTCTCAACTCTTAAGATCTAATATGAAGTTAAGAGCCATCTTGAATAAAAAAAAAACTACCTACCTAATACAAAAAAATCTAAATACGTTGTTGGTATTTGTAAACATTAGGTACCGTAATTTTGGTACAATTTTCTATAGTTTATTTAAATTTAGTTTCAGAATAAAAGTAACATGTAACATTGCCGACTCGAATGTGAACGCAAATGAATAGTAGTGCATTTATGCATTAAAAAAGGCTGTATTTAAATGAAATGGATCAGCGTGTGCTTTTTCTTCATTTGGGAGTGCATTCCCCTATTCTACAATAAAACTAGCAAGGTTAACCTAAATTGTAAAGTCAAGCATTTCTCCAGAGCATTAACATTTGTAACTATTTGTAAGTAGGTACATATGCCGTAGTAAATGAATTGGAAAATATGACCACTTCGAACAAGACAGGATAGGTATTACAAGATAGTTGGGAATGTAGTAGTGTCGATTGCACTTTGTAAGTGGGTACTTACAGACCTCCTAAGAGTACTCTTAACTATTTTGAAAAACATATTATTACCTAAGATTTACTACGAAATTCTCGTAGCACGCGTTGATGTCTTCTCTAACGAATTAAAATTACGTAATGTTTTTAAATTTTTTAGAAGAAAATATCTTCTAAAATTTCTTCTATTATACTTAAAGTGAAAGACATAAATGTAGGTACTAAGTACTTAGGTTTTTTATTTAATTAGACGTATTATTGATTGATTAGTTAACTGAGTAGGTTGCTATCTGTTGATTATTACATTATTTCTTATTAAATCTGCTATATTTTGAGGGCAACCACCTACGCAACTTACTTACCTGATTGTACTATGTATGAACGAGAGAGGGATGAGCGACCTCCAGGGTCAGACGGTGACTGGGGGTGCGTTGCTAGGCAACCCACGACCGCTCTGGTGCGCTCCCTTCATTCATAAACGCACTAAATTTCTATACAAACATGTTTGGGCAAATAACATTTTATTAGTCAATTTATTTCTGTTATCTCAACCTAATTGAATGATAAAACAGACCGTGATTCATTGTAATAAGAGTAAAAATGCATTGTTACTAGTAACTAAGTAGATAAACGAGTTTTATTTCGGCCCAGTCGTAAAAATAGTTCTGAGGGCATTCTCAACATAAAGTCTTAGTCAACATACTTAGGTATGGTATAACAAGTAGGTACAACGAACATAATATTAAACTATATAATATACTCTACTTTAATGTATTATTTATTTAATTAATCAGCTTGTATGCAAGCAGTCAACACAAATAAATCAACAACCCAGTATGTACGTAAATTATTTCTTATTTCTAATACGGAGTGCTAAAATTATAAAATGCCGCTAGTCATCAACACAAAGGAAATTTAATAATAATTAAATGATATCAACAATGAACTTACCGCCATCTATCAGAACATCTCGGAACTACGTTAGAACATCTGAACGTGTTACGTGCGATAGCCAACACCCTCTATTCTCTTCAAGTGACATTTTCATAGAATATTAAAGAGTAAAATTACATCAATTACGTATAACGTTTTATTTTTTAGTACCTAGGTATCTTAGCTCACAAACATAAATAATAATTCCGGTTTGAAAGCGAGTTAAAAAAAACCTCATACTAAAAGCAAAGCTTCTTGAATAGTTACTGCACTAAATGTTAGATGTCGCTCTTATAATTCCCAACATAAAATTTAGATTAAATCTATAAATAACGCTTACCATAAACTATTCATCCATCTACTAATAAGAATATGGATGATTTTAATAAATTAGAGTCAAGTATTTAGGTTGACTTGCTATTATTTAAAGTGGTTATAAAATTGGGCCCTTGCATCATATGACGAGGTGGCCGAGTGGTTAAGGCGTTGGACTGCTAATCCAATGTGCTCTGCACGCGTGGGTTCGAATCCCATCCTCGTCGATATGTTTTGGTATGTTATTATCTTTGTTTTTATATTAACAGTCATCAATATTGAATTTATTAATTCATCTATTTTAATAGAACACAAGCAACGCTATACTCGTAGAATTATTTTGTAATACCCGCTTTTGAATAAATTATAAGTACCTATCTAAGAAAGTTATGATTATCAGAAAGTAGAGAACTAAACTAAATGCAATTACTGTACCAACTCATTATAGCGCGGTTTTGCTGTAACGCGGGTTCTAACCCGCATGCGGACCAGGCGACCATTATTTTCCAATCATATTGTAGTCTCTGTTTACTTTTTTTCTAGCTTCATACAATTTAGCATCGGCAGCTGTTGAGAACTCATGGGAAGGCCTTGAGTTGTTCTTGAGTCCTAGAAGCCTACTTTAAAAACCACCATAAAATTAATATCCGGCTTTTTTTCATTTGACCATTCCTCTGTGGGCTGAGCACATATGAAAATTAGGTGAAGGCTAGATTTTTTAATGTCATACAGACCCAAATAGCAATACGAGTAGGTACTTCAAAAGTTTCGTTCCCTTGGAGGGCATTGTAACTTATGCTTCCCCTCATGGTTTATCATCACTCAACTAGGGTTAGTTAGGTGTTTTATTTCATCTTTTTATGTTTGTGGCTCGCTAATTATTTTATAGTTAGCTAGGCAATGACCATAACCGCATCGTTGGGTTGACGATCGATTTACCGTTTATTGTTTCTGGATCAGCTAAAAACTTACAAGTAAATCGACATTTGGAATTAGTTCATGCACATTGATTTCGCCATAATCTAGCGCTATCTCTGTAATCGCTAGCGAAAACACATACTGGTAGATAACAAGGGCCACAGCTCGGCTATCATTTGTTACAAATTTATCTAGACCTGCTTTCCATTATCTTATCCAATGTACCTGTAGCTGGTACTTTTGTGACTGTATTCTGCACTCTGGGCGCGCCCAAGCCGTCGATAGTCCTTTGTGTGATTAATAGCTAGAAGGAATAAGCACGCTAATCGGATTTGTAGTGTGAAACAGTGTTTTCTGGACATGTGGTTTTAATTAAAACATATTTGTGTGTGTTGGATTCAGTGCTGTGGAATTAAACAAAGACATTCAAGGTAAAATCCTGTGCCAACTACCAAACAACCTTACTGTGGATTTAGATTGACCCATATTCAAAGTAGGTCCGCCAAATAACCCAGGTCTACGTAAGTTAGTCATTTCAAGGACGTTGAGGATGATAAGCTTTGTGGGTTCTAGTCATAATAGGACGACTGTGTTGCCAGGCTTTACAACATGGAATATATTATTTACATATTCTATTAAATAGTTAGTAGGTAGATCTCGTAAAATATTGTAAGGTGGCTTTGTTTTCGTCAAGTGTATGATGAATGAACCACACTGAAATGAAAGTGAAGTCATGTTATCAAACCTTGTTAAATTTCAAGTAAATAGGTACTTACTTATCAAACGTCATCCACTTACAATAATTGTACATAGTTACTTACTGACCACCCTAAAAATTCATAAATAAGTAGGTAAAGTTCATCAATTATGGCACTTTTGTACGAAAAACGTTGAAATTCCTTTCCGTTTACGGATGTTTTCCCGCGTTAGTCATCATCATGAGAACTATCTCATCCTACCTTACTAAGGTAACAATGGATTTGCTTACTAAAATACCTAGGTTCAGCAATACAATTATTAGAGGTGTGCCTACCTACTAGAATACTTAACTTATGACTTAATAAGATAAAAATTATGTGAAAAGACGTTGTTAATGGTAACTATTATACCTACTACACGTACTATTATGATGGGTTATAAAACTGTACAGCACTTAGATACTTGCCGCGATTCCGTAAACCACAAACCTAAAACACTCGTAATTGTAAGGCAGGTTAGTACCAATACCATTGATTTGCTTAGATCAATGATTAATACATAAGTTCACACTCCTTAGTCAGACTTATTAAATTTGATCCCATGGACTTAGACTTAAATACTTACTGAGTACAAAATATCAATCCTTAATTTAGGTGGTACAGTAGGTAGTTATTTGGCTATTTTCTCATTAAATACCTAATACCCACGGTAGATATGAACATGTAATATGTAGCTCAAAAGAGAGATAAAGATGTACCCAGATACGAGTAGGTAGGGCCATTTTAGGTGGACAATAAAAACACGTTGAATAATACCTAACGAAGGTACTCAAATAAAATGAAAGTAGAGCAAGTAAACACAATAAATTGGGCAACATTCTAATTCCAATTCATATTCAACGGCTGATAGTGATAAGATTGGGCACCTGCCAACCACTACCAACTGTCACACTTACCTAGTTTGTCATCATTGATTTGTATGAATAAAAAGCTTGTGATGGGGCCGCTATATTTTACAATCTGTACAAACTCCAACAGTCAGTTTTCGTAACTTAATAATTACGTATTTAGGACTTCTTTATTTCTCGAAACTATCAAAATTTAGATTTAAAAGTAAAGATTCCTTATACTTTTCCTCGGTACTTCGCCAAGAGATCCAAAAAGCAATTATGGATAAAGATCGATGGAGGGACTCGATGGAGGCTTTTGCCCAGAAGTGGGAAAATCTAGGCTAAATAAATAAAAAAAAAATATTTTGTTTAAAAACGTAGGCCTACTTCTTTTCTACTTTTACTGTACTTACGACCTACAGAGTTATTAAATAGTAATGTGCAATAACAACGTAAAATAAAAACCATAGAGTTAGAGAGGCCATACCTACTTGATTCACTGATCATAAATGGACTTGAGTTCCAGCAGCAGAATACCTATAATAATTATGATCATTCTAAACGTGAAAACTACGGGTACATAATAATTATTATACTCGCATACTTAAGTGTTTTTATTATTATGCACTTATAACGTATTTGTTCATGGAACTAAATAAAATAGTCCAACCTGAAAAAGGTAGTTAATCCTCTTTGAATATGACTCAAAATTCCGAGTATTTGGACTCCAAGATTAGACAACAACGAATTTAAAGCAAGTTATGTACATTGTACAAGAAGCCACTCCTAGTCAGCGATAAACAAATTAATCACAAATGCCATAAAGGTCTCGTCATCGATAGCCTTATCGCCCTTATCTGAGCGTTTTTCATCCTAGTTATTCTATCTAGAACAATGCATCACGTTCATATTAATCCATGTATCATGTAGTAAGGATTACTGCAGGTCCGCCCCGGGAGGCACTTTTTGTGGGCGGTAAAATCTCTGCTTAGGGGAGTCGAGGAAGAAAAATGTGTCGCATCAATATCACTACGCCACTGCATTGGTGGGCGGCAAAATATTCTTCCGCCCCGGGCGGCCGATATCTACCCAAGCTACGGATGCCCAGCACTGCGTCTACTCATAAGAAAGAAACATGAAACAAAAATATAACCTAAAAATGTCGAGCGTTCGAAAATTATTTTTTCCTAATAGGTTTGCTTGTTTAAATAGGTACGTAGGTAGGTATGTTTTTGCAAAAGCCTTTGCTGAGTACTTAAATAGGTAAAAAGGTCACTTATCGACCTGAAAAACTTCTTGCTTAGACAGTATTATATCACTTTTCAGAAAACAATATGTACTGGTCAGCGTTTTTGCTGGTGGCGTTCGTCGCGGGGGCGCACGCGCAAGCCACGGCTCAAACCAGCGTGGCGCCAGACCTCAGAGAGTGCTACATGGAACCCTTCCTCCTCAACCGCAACAACCTCGCCCCTACCACCATCAACACCCTCATCGACATCATCCGCCAGATTGAGGATAACCCTAACATCAATGTTGATTTGAGAACGCTAGCTACATTGCTACTTCATACGTAAGTTGCAATGTTTTTCCTGGTGACTTCATTTCGATAAAAAATATTTTGCTGGATAACAACCACCGCTCTTCTGTAAAAAAAAAGGTATAACTAACAGTTTAGAACTTAGATCAACAACAATAGCGAAAATATCAGTACCTAAACTACTCGGAAAATGGACTGGAGTCTGATTTATTGCTTGCATTGTAAAATTTCTCTAATTTGCTGAAACAACTGCCGAAAAAACTTCAATATTTCGGCTTTAAGAAATTTAAGTTACCTACTAATAATAATATATCTAATGTTTCAACTAGATATTTGAAGAATGTTTTAGTCTTGATTAATTTCCTCAATTCAAGATGAAAAAAATCATTTTTTAGTTATGACACCACTAACACTGTTGATACAAACCGTTGATGACTGAATATATATTTTTTATAGATACAGGCAAGACGGCATCCAATACCATCAAAGGGAAGGAAATGTGCTCTCGGCGAACGTGCTTCCGTTCTCCCCAACATTCCATTCCTTCCATCGCCACCGACTGGTGTTGAGGGTAATCCCGAGCAACCTGCAAACTTTGCCAAACAACACTCTTCCTTCTCAATTCAAGGTAAGCATATGTGCATACTGCCATACTGGATATTGCGACGAAAAGTACTTACCTACGAAAAAATAAATAATCAGATATAATCTATTCATTTCAGTGCGTTCTACATCACATGTTGTCATCAACAGTCGATTCAAGAATCCGCGGAGATGAGAACACCTGCGGCCAACTCTCTCAGTACAGGGCTCTGAGGACAGCTCGCTCTGCTCGCTTTGCTCGCTCTGTTGATGATGACGTCGAGATTTTGGATCTTTCTAAAATGTAAGCACTTATTTACTATCCGTACTTCATAGTTTAAAATGGACAGAGGTGCTTGCTTTACCAAGACATCATTATCGATCACTGCCTACTTATTATCAAAATGTAAATATCCTTTCACCATTTTATTTTGGCTTTATTATTTTATGTTTTTTTTAATAACATGACTTATTACAAATTACAGGGGTGTCGATAAAAACGGTCATATGCAACAGAGCTCTGACGGCGATGTCGAGTTCACCGATGAGTCTGGCTTACGCAACCCTCGCCAAGTTGCGGGAGGAAGCCCCTGCCCGATTCAGACCGGGGTGATCAACACGAGATGGGGCGCGGTCTCCGCCGGCAACCTAATCGCTGGTATCGCAGCTGGTGCGGAGATCCAGCAGGTCTCCCTGATAGACCTGACAAAGGGTGCCGTCCTCAATTACCCTAACGTTCAGCCTACTATCACTACCATCTTCCCAGCTACTTTATCAGGTAATTTATTATATCAATAGCTATAGTGTGTGTAATGAGTGCAGCCGTAAGTTACCTACATCGCGTGATGCTGCTTGAAACATCTGTCATAGATGTAGAGGCCTATGTACCTACTGTTATAGCACAATTAAGTTTTTTAACATACACAAGGTTTATCATATATTAATAAGCGAAAGTAAACGAAGTATTTTACTACTAACATAATCGTACAAGCAAGCGCTCTCCAAAATCAGCGTGGAAACGTAGCGTGGATTGTTATGTGCAAAGCATTTCGATATAGGTATCGACATGCTTGATCCAATACTCATTCTCAACAATAAAATGATATTTCCAGGTGATCTTGCTGAAGCTGTGCTTATCCAAGGCACAAGGGGAAGCTCGTCCATCACCGTGGCAATGTCGGCAATTGGAACAGCACTCAAGCAACAAAGTTCTACATGCTGAGCAATCAGATAAATCTTCAAATGACAGACCCTGAGATTCGAGGAGGTGTCGACGGGTTCGTTTTAGGGAATACTTTGACTACAACTTTGAGTACTATGAGTGGATTGAGGCTGTCTCAACTACTGGACATGTATTATTCTCCATGGGTGAGTGACTTTACCGGTAGCATAATAATTTATTTTGAAAAAAATATAAAAGGGTTTAATCCAGGTGTGGTATAACATATGGGCTGACTATTTTATGGTCACTATAACCCGGAGCGGCAAAACTCAGGGAACGAAAATTGTAGGCACCAAAAAATTGGTGAGGAGATCTCCAAATCTGTGTCAGATTTACAAATGTGCTGGATGCGGTAGAGTGGTTTACGATCAACGTTGCATGTGTTACGTTGCATTATGAATGAAAATCCACCTTCTTAACGGTTTTGAGGGTGTGATCACTTTTAACCTTAGTCGTCTATTATTCTTGTTTAGATACACCACTAGTAATTGTGTTTGTTTTATATGCATCTCTTTTTCAGAATGGAGTGTTCAACAGTGCTCTTAGAGCCTGCAATCGCCGAGACTTACAACAGCAGCAAATTTCTTCTACTGTGTTATCAGGGGAGACGAGAGCGTTTGCCGCCGCACTCGACTCTATCATGCCTCTTGAGGGAACCCTCACTGGAGGTCTGGAGGGCCTAGTGGACAGTTCTATTAACAACCTTCAAACCTACATGAGTAAGTGTACTGAAGTATTAGTGACCCGTCCTCACTCCGTTTTGGATCTAAATAAAACTCTAATAGTTTTATTTTAGTTTATATTGTACCATTAGATGGCGCTAGGCGTTGATTAACCTTTAAACTTACCTTCCCCAAAGATTGGGCCTACAGTAGTCCATTCCACACATCGTAGGCGTGATAGGTAAATAAAATTATTACTCAATTATAATTTCTTCATTTATTTTAGCAAACAACATGAACGACCTTAATTGCGACATCACTGGAGCTACAAGCATGAATTTCCGACTGAAGACCAATTTGTACATTGCCCTTGACGCGTCATGGGCCTACGCCGCAGTGTATCCTGCTATCTCTTACCTGTTGGACAACATTGAAGTCAGCAAGTTTGGCTCAAGTATAACTCTCGTCAGCGCCTTCGATGGAACACCTATAACCGGCAGAATATTTTCGGTGACGGAATTCCACTCATTGTACACCTTATCAATGCACCAGTCGTGTAAGTTTAAAGGATTTCTATTTGTTAGATTTGCTCTGCCTTCTGCCCTTAGCAGATAAACTACTTATTGCTCACCCATATGATACGACTAACTCTTATCAGTTTCATAGGTGTGATAACTTTCAATAAGGGCGGGGTCAGAATAGCGTATTTTTCTTTAAAATACGATCTATTTAGCTTCAGCATACTTACATAAGCTTGTGCGCCACAAAATACCGGATTCAAGTACTGGTATTAATATTTCCCCGTTGTGTCAGTAGTACCATTGATTTGTACGATTTATTGATGGACTAAGTACCTACCGACGCAACTATGTGTGAGTTGTAAAAGATTTTTAGATTCTTTATACCATGCAATGAATATTATTTACATTTCTTTTATGTTACAACAAACACATAAGTAGCAGTGTCAGTTGTACCATAATGGTACAAATCAATGGTCCTACTGAAACAACAAGCATATTTCATGCTTTTATTATAGTAGTCTCGTCGTCGTCGATGTCGATTTTGATGAAATACACGGACGTATACTTATATGACCGTGTACCAAAAGCTAGCGCTTGTCACAAACCGCTCTAAGGCGTAAAAAATACGTTTTTTTTTCAGTAATGACAGGAGTGAACCTAGAAGTAAGTCTGGGCGCCATTCGCTCGATGTTGCAAGCCGAGCTCCGGAACGAGACCAATGCGAACTACGTGGGTGGAAACTCGACGATGCTTCTGTACCTCCTGAACTCCGCCAACATCGCGAACAATGCAGCTGTGGCGGAACAAGCTCGCCTCCTCAGGGAGTGGGTTCCAGGTGCCTATTTTGTTACTTGATTGTACAAATAAAAGATTTGAATAACTTGACTTCTAAGTAGGTACCTACTATTTCAAAAGCAAAAATAATATCTCTCTTTATCTTATCATAAATTTTCACGTACACTTACAGCAACAGCAACACCTGTAGGTATGCTATCATCCTGCGCAGAGCATACCGGTGCACTTCTCTTTTTTAAAATAAAGAGCAGCTCTAAAGTATTTGAGACCAAATTAAATAAAAATCTGCAAGTGTGATGTTACATAATCTGCGCTATGATCTGCGTCCCTTGTTCTGTCAATAAAGTAGCATATTCTTGATGAACTTGTTTCAGATTTGGGAATCATATTCGCTACTGGCACAAACCAGGGTGACAACCTATCGAACTTGGTCCGGGACCCCCACGCCGACATCATCACCGTTAACCTCAACGCAGCAGGGACCAACGTCGACCAAACCATGTTCCCAGTGTTGAACAGGATTCAAATATGTAAGGAAAGAATATAAAACATAAAGAAAGTCATTTCTTAAACAAAGAAAAAATATTACATTTAAATTATATCCAAATTATCTTATTTCACAGTTGGTAGAAGAGTTATCAACCCTCTCTGCGGGTCTGACTTCACAGCCGGATCTTCAGGCACAAGGCAATTCGACGATTACATAGAACCAGGATACATAAACTTCTACAGAGTCGCCCCAAACTACTTCTTCAACGAAAACGCTGGATCTAGAGTTCGTGTGGTGCGCACCACTGGACAAGGAACTCTTACTATCTGCCATTCTCGTACCATTTTTTTGCCGAGGTAAATTACAATAAATAAAATAATACTCGTACCTACCTACCTAGGGACTCGCTTGGGGATATGACTTACCTAGGCCGTCGTAAGTCGAATAATCGAACGGGTACCTAGGCGTCGTATAGGAGCAGCAACCGGCTCGTGATTTATCTAGCTATACTTAATGTGTCAATAAAGTAGATAAATTAATTGATGGCGCCACTGCCGCTTATGTTATAGGCTAGGATATGGTAACCTCATTGGTTATAAATTATGGAACCTCCGTTAGTTCCCCAAAATCCATTTTAAGACTTACACTTAGGTCTTACCTAACAACCACTTAAATTATCTTAGACCCATACTTAATTGATTTGATTTTTGGAAGTAAATTTTGTTTAGATGTAGAACAAATTGTCCTTAGCTAATTTTACATAAGGTATGACAGGCACAGCACAGGCAAGTTGGAGGGATGACAAGGTCAAATATTTATGTTTACAACTATATTACTTTCTTCCAGATCAAACGCGTCATTAGTCGGGGATGAAGTGACTTGTCAAAATTTGGCAGCCAGCGGAAATGTGGAGATCAATCTTTCCGGCGCATGCGATGGTTCCTCAACCATAGGCGCTTGTCGACCTCTGTTCTTCTCCGTTCAAGCCACCACTACGACGGAGACTACCTCTGCAGTTTGCACAAGTAAATATTATCGCGCTCGACTTGGCGGGGGCACTGCCATGCCCCCTGATAAGATTTCGAACGGGTAACATAGAAATAGCTCGACGCTACCGTTCGTTTATGTGGGTGCAAAGGATGGTATGCCATCCTAAGCTTATGAGAAGTGTTTTCTTTTTTTTAAGATATATGTAAGTATGGGACAGACAAACACACGGATCACCTGATGGAAAGGAAAGCAACACTACTTATAAAATATTAAAACGGGAACGCTACGTTTCGGGTACGTGACAACAGCTAGCTAGCTACAATGTACAGTCAGCCACACATCAGGTTACCACAACCTGTCGAATTTTTTCAATAGATTTTCAACTTGATGTGTTTGACAGTAAAGATGAGAATCGATTGAAGAAATTTGACAGTTTTGTATACATTGATGTGTGGCTGTAGGTACCTACGTGCTATGTACCTCGATCATTACTTAACAATACACGGCGCGTTAATTCCCGTTGTAATACTTATTTTATGATGCAACGCGAAAATCTAAAAAACTTTTCTTAGTATTTTAAAAGTAACTATAATGTTTGTTTCACAGACAACAACGTGTGCAGATTCCCGTACAACTTGGTCTATCAAGTCCAAATAGTTGATTTGGGATGTTTCAGCAGTGCAACGAGCATAGCTTCCAGCTTTATTTTCATATTCATCAGTCTACTGCTTAATTTTTACAGAAGCCTATAGTACCTAAACTTACTTTTGTTTGAAGAATTTTTATCAGTGTTTTAGTTCATCGTAACATTGATTTTTATAATTTAAGTAATTTTTTATTAGTATTTAGGTAACTTAAGATGACATTATTTAAAATATTTATAAAAATCTTATCTAAACTTAAGTTGTTTATTATAATGTACTCGTATGTAGGTAGAATCATAGTTACAATAACCGATACCAACGATTTTTGCATTATAATTTTTGAGCTGCCATTATGTAAAGTAGGTATATCTAATATTAAGCATTACTTATCTAGTTTCTTAAAAAACAACGTTGTTGAGAGACAAGTTTTACAGGGTAGATAGAGAAAATAACGCCTATTAGTATTTAGGTAACTTAAGATGACATTATTTAAAATATTTATAAAAATATCTAAACTTAAGTTGTTTATTATAATGTACTCGTATGTAGGTAGAATCATAGTTACAATAACCGATACCAACGATTTTTGCATTATAATTTTTGAGCTGCCATTATGTAAAGTAGGTATATTAATATTAAGCATTACTTATCTAGTTTCTTAAAAAACAACGTTGTTGAGAGACAAGTTTTACAGGGTAGATAGAGAAAATAACGCCTATATAATGATGTACTTAGGTAATACTTATTTTATGATGTAACGCGAAAATCTAAAAAAAATTTCTTAAAAGTATTTTAAAAGTAACTATAATGTTTGTTTCACAGACAACAACGTGTGCAGATTCCCGTACAACTTGGTCTATCAAGTCCAAATAGTTGATTTGGGATGTTTCAGCAGTGCAACGAGCATAGCTTCCAGCTTTATTTTCATATTCATCAGTCTACTGCTTAATTTTTACAGAAGCCTATAGTACCTAAACTTACTTTTGTTTGAAGAATTTTTATCAGTGTTTTAGTTCATCGTAACATTGATTTTTATAATTTAAGTAATTTTTTATTAGTATTTAGGTAACTTAAGATGACATTATTTAAAATATTTATAAAAATCTTATCTAAACTTAAGTTGTTTATTATAATGTACTCGTATGTAGGTAGAATCATAGTTACAATAACCGATACCAACGATTTTTGCATTATAATTTTTGAGCTGCCATTATGTAAAGTAGGTATATTAATATTAAGCATTACTTATCTAGTTTCTTAAAAAACAACGTTGTTGAGAGACAAGTTTTACAGGGTAGATAGAGAAAATAACGCCTATTAGTATTTAGGTAACTTAAGATGACATTATTTAAAATATTTATAAAAATATCTAAACTTAAGTTGTTTATTATAATGTAGGTACTCGTATGTAGGTAGAATCATAGTTACAATAACCGATACCAACGATTTTTGCATTATAATTTTTGAGCTGCCATTATGTAAAGTAGGTATATTAATATTAAGCATTACTTATCTAGTTTCTTAAAAAACAACGTTGTTGAGAGACAAGTTTTACAGGGTAGATAGAGAAAATAACGCCTATATAATGATGTACTTAGGTAATACTTATTTTATGATGTAACGCGAAAATCTAAAAAAAATTTCTTAAAAGTATTTTAAAAGTAACCTTAATGATTGTTTCACAGACAACAACGTGTGCAGATTCCCGTACAACTTGGTCTATCAAGTCCAAATAGTTGATTTGGGATGCTTCAGCAGTGCAACGAGCATAGCTTCCAGCTTTATTTTCATATTCATCAGTCTACTGCTTAATTTTTACAGAAGCCTATAGTACCTAAACTTACTTTTGTTTGAAAAATTTTTATCAGTGTTTTTAGTTCATCTTAACATTGATTTTTATAATTTAAGTAATTTTTTATTAGTATTTAGGTAACTTAAGATGACATTATTTAAAATATTTATAAAAAAAATATCTAAACTTAAGTTGTTTATTATAATGTTAGGTACTCGTATGTAGGTAGAATCATAGTTACAATAACCGATACCAACGATTTTTGCATTATAATTTTTGAGCTGCCATTAAGTAAAGTAGGTATATCTGTTAATATTAAGCATTACTTACTTATCTAGTTTCTTAAAAAACAACGTTGTTGAGAGACAAGTTTTACAGGGTAGATAGAGAAAATAACGCCTTTATGTATTTAGGTATGTTCTTAATATCTACTTATTTGGCAAAGCGGAATAAAACTATTACAAAGAGATTTAACTAAACAAATAAGTAGGTAATCTAAAAAGTAGTAGATACTTAGGTAAGCAATTTAGGTTTGTTTGTGAAAATTATTTTTGTACTATAAACAATAAAAATATTATGTCCTCGAAATTCCAGTGCCTTCTTAATTTTCCCAAATTCCATTCATTTGGCCTTTCATCGTTCATTCTAAAGACCCTTGACGACAGCATACGCGCAAATGAACTTGGACCACCTTGGACCGTGTGCGCTAACAAAACAACACACCTACTTACTCATGCAAAGAGTAAAGCAGACCGTATCTTGCATCAAGAAAGTCATGAAATTAATTGATGGCGCCACTGGGATACATAGAGTATGGTAGTAACGGTAGTAACTTTTAGTCCCTACGCTACCAAGAATTTTCACGGCTTTATTGACGGAATCAGAGTAGGTCAATAATATTTCACATTTTTATTTCAGAATTTTGCGTTACCGACAAAATTGAAAAATGTTCAACTGGAGCAAATATGTATTGTTACCTTTGCCTTCTAAATCGAACCACTACTTTCTTAATGTCACAATGACAGATGACATTTGCATCACAACAAGTTACTCTAGATTTGTTTTTCGCTATTTTTTCTCATTAAATAATTCTAAATACGATGTCTGGTGAAGATTGTGATACTTTGGATCGTGGCGACAATGATGGACAAAAGTCGGATAAGATGTTCACATTAAAAAAATGGAATGCGGTCGCTATGTGGAGTTGGGACGTCGAATGCGATACTTGTGCTATTTGTCGCGTTCAAGTTATGGGTGAGTAAGATTTATTGTAATTTTTACTATCATTACGTACCACTAAGTTTTATGTGTCATCCCCTATACTTCTAGAGGTTCAGCCAATTTTGAAGATATACTTATTGCTAACTACTATCTCTACCTGCTAATTTTGATAACATCTAAGTTGTAACACATTTCTTGTTTTGACATATAAAAGGACTCAATAACTCTTTAATGTAAAGATATTCTTAGATCTATTCAGTTATCTTGGTAGTTCTCTAAGCAAATCATCTGATTCAATTGTTCGGTCAGACCGCCACATCCAGGTCCAGTTATAAATTTCCTCCATTGTTATGGAGCCAAATGTGTTTGACATTAGGGTAAGAGTTGATTGAAGACATTTGATTGTTTTGTATTTATTGAAGTCGGGCAATTTTATGCCAATAAAAACATAGCAAGGTACGGAACATTGTTATGTTTTATTGGCATTCAAATCATACTCATATGTATAATTTAATTACACAACATGAATCTACCTAGCTAACTTTCCATTAAATTGGATCATTAGCAAATGTTTAATAAAGTTATTGAATCCGCTTTGAAAATGCTACCATAAAATTTGAAGGGAGTAAAAATAGTAATACCAATGTGGCATGCATGGTTTGTTCTCTTTTAAATAAATATTATGTAGGTATTGGTGGGACAGGGGTTCTGGATTTTTAAAGTAAAACTTTTTTAAAAATAAATAACTTACTTGGTTTTTTATTTAATCAAAAGAAACAATTTTTGTAATTAAATGAAGGTTAATAGATCTACAATAACTGTTACAGCTTGTAAGTAACCTGCCATTCCTTTTCTTATACCTTTCATATTGTAGTGTTTATATCAGTTATGGACTTATATTACTAATATAAAATTGATGGTTTAAATAACTTGTTTATATATTTAATTAATAATCAGTGCTACAAAAAAGGAAGCAAGGCCTATTTCTTAAAAAAATACCTCTTATTAAATAGTGTATTAGATTACCTACTATATTATTTTTCTTCCTTCTTATGCTGTTGATAGCCCCTGGAGTAAAATATTACTACTGTCTGGAGTGTTATCTTCTTGTGTGTATCTTACCAATATTTTTAATTATAAATTACAACATCATATTTAAATTATTAAAAAAATATGTAATTCATGTCTTTCATTAAAATATTGATATTACAAAATCTTAAAGTATGTACTTACCTAGTAAAATTGTACCTTAACAAATTGTAAATAAAAATTTATCAAGAAGGAAAATTATTTTATAGCCTTATTGGCTATTTTGTGGATTTACTTACAAACCTACTTATTTAAATTTTTAAGACCTATATAATGCAGATTCAACATTTTAAAATGTACTTAAATTAAGGGACATGATATATTTCAGTAGAAATTGAATACTTTACACTTATATAACTAACTAATCATTAATTGCTTTGTTTTAAATACCTATTACAGTTTTATATTCAATCACTAATCTCAGATCAAACAAAACATGCTTTTCCTAAATTAGGTTTAAAATATTAACCCCCAATGTAAAAACTCAGGAAATAAGTATACCTTTAAATCTCTAATAGGTAGAGTAAATAGGTAGTAGGTTCCATAAATCATTTGATTCACTGATTAATTATAAATGGTTTAAGAATGCCAAACTTGACCTCTACTTCAAGTATATTTTATTGTTATTTATTTATCTGTGTATTATTTTACCGAAAAGTGAAGGTCATGCTATCTTTGTCATGTATGTACCTATAACATAAATTAAACTTTACAAAATCCGTTTATCCTTCCTAATCAGCAGCCATTTGGTAATGGTTTGATATTGGCTATAGAACTCATTCTTCGTGTACGTGGACCGGGTCTGCCTGTCATTTTATTTTCAATTTGTTCAAGGCTTTTCCCTCTAGTTTCTGGTACAAATACTACTACAAAAAATAACCCAACAAATGTAATGCTACCAAAAAGCCAAAACGTGCCTGCTGTTCCAATACCATCGACAATATTAAGAAAGGTTTTTGTCACTATAAATGTACACAACCAGTTGAAAGCTGTACAAATGGACGCAGCTGCACCTCTTATTTTAGCTGGTAATATTTCTCCCATCATGAGCCAAGGTATAGGTCCAAATGCCAAAGAAAAGCCCAGCAAATAAATCATAACACAAGTCAATGGTAGCCATCCTAGAGATGATACATCCATTTTCAAATCATCTTGCACATAAAAGAAGGTACCAAGTATGACTAGAGTAACTGTCATGGTCACCGATGAAATATACAGTAGCACTTTGCGACCTGCCCTGTCAATAAGTGCTGTGGCAATAAATGTAGATATGAAATTTACTACTCCAACTATTATCGTGGACAAATTTCCATCCACTGAACTACCAGACATTTTGAATATTGTTACTGTATAAAATATGACTGCATTAATACCTGACAATTGTTGAAACGTCATGAGACCCAATGAAATTAAAATAGATTTCATATATTTGCGACTGAACAGTTCAGTTATACTGGAATCATTGTTTTCTGCTGTGACGTCCGACATCGCGATATCTCTCATTTCGTTGTCAATTTTCGTGTTTTTCCCTCGAAGCCATTGCAGGGCTTTACGAGCTTCTTCAGTGCGACCGCGGGATAAGTACCACTGCGGGGTTTCCGGAATCATAAGTATTAGTATAAAGAATGGGATCGGCAAGCATGCCCCTAAGTAAGCTAGTTGTGACCAATCTAGATACTTTCCAGCCACATAGCAAATCAGTATGCCCGTATTTCCTATCACTGTGGGAAATAGTCCCAATGTGCCTCGAACTTCAGGTTGTATCGCCTCTCCGAGATACACCGGGAATGCCAATGATCCAATACCGACACATAGGCCGCAAATAACGCGCCCTGTTAGCACCAGGTGTATAATCTTCGCTGTTGCTATCAAAATCCAACCGACGAAGAACGGTGGCGCAGTGAATAAGATAGTTCTCCGTCTTCCAATGTAGTCTACTAATGGGCCACCTAAAACGCCGCCTGCCAGTGCAGCCAATGGCATAAGACTGCCCACCCAACTGGCCTGTAAATAAAAAACCATGTTAGATAATAATATGCGTTTTTTATTTGTCTGAAACATAATTCATTCAAACTCAGTCATCCCTCCTCCATCCATCATAGCGCCCATCACTCAAGCTGCACTACTCAATATTCTTATTCAATAATAATCTTTTAGTGGGATTACAAAAGCGGAAACACATTGGTATAAAACCTACTGGTTTTCAGCAAAAGTTTTTATAAATCTATCTGTCAAATATTATTATTATAAATATATGAAATAATCTTATTATTTTAGGACGTTATGTACCTGTTCTTTTGTCACAGATATAGTTGTACTATTCTCCATAGTCACAAGAGCTGGCGATGTGTAAGCTGATGAAAATCCTATGATCATAGAGCCCATAGAAACTGCTACAGCAGCCAATACCTAAAAATCAAAAGTTCGAATTGGGTATTTGACTAATCTCGATTTAGTAAAAAATATTGATACTCTATCAAAATATTGGTAAATAAGAACCAATGGCCAACATTTT
Source organism: Cnaphalocrocis medinalis (assembly GCA_014851415.1). Taxonomy (NCBI): domain Eukaryota; kingdom Metazoa; phylum Arthropoda; class Insecta; order Lepidoptera; family Crambidae; genus Cnaphalocrocis; species Cnaphalocrocis medinalis. The sequence continues at coordinate 10,219,434 of CM026275.1, read as the reverse complement.
CAGTTAAAAATATAACATCTAGCTGGTTTTGTGAGCATTGAAAGTTTCATGGGCAAGTCCATTTTTAAAGTATAAAATTAAAAAAAAATAATTATATCATTGAACTACCCGTTACATTTTTCATCAACTTTTATTATAAACCATATACTTAAACGAAACATTTGATATAGCTACCATATAAAATTTACTAGACGCGCATACAGAAGGTTGAATCGTGACGTCACGATTCAATAGCCATTTGTATAGAGCGTTTTTGGGTTTGCCCAAAATACGTGCTCTTAAAGTTGTGATATCTCAGGTAATTCAAATGAGAATCAAGTGATTCTTTCAACGATGTTTCTTAAATTGAGGCGTCTTTTGATTAAACACATAAAAAAAAATTGTCAAATACCCAATTATAAAAAGTTCACCTTCATAATAATTATGAAATTAAAACTAGGTAGTTGTGAAATTATTAAGACGCATTAGTTATTAAACAATTGATGATATATTCTACAAGGTATTGAATCCTTTGAGACGACAAGAATGATGTTTATTACAATTTGAAATGTCAGGGGGATCAAATCAAAGCCATGCCTTATGCGATGTTTAACTTTTACAATTTAAATTTAAAATGACTTGTGCCTATATTACCAGATACTCTTTCTCATATATTATTGCAGGTCTAAAATAGACTACAGTTATAATATTTCTGAAACTTTGCCGTCAGTGAAGTTATATAATCGCATATAATTATACCTATACCTAGTAATTGTTTCATGTATTCCAAGTATGACGTTATTTGCGGGAGGTGTGTGCGCCCGCCTACGATTAATTTAAGCAATCATCGGCCGTGATTGCTTGGCATCACGTGTATTGTCTATTTAACAGATTGAAACGATGTGCAATAGATCCATACATAAGATGTTTATGTAAAAAAATATTGAACATAGCACATAGTACCTACCTACCTACCTACCAGGTACATGTTACAACATAAAACACTTTACATTTAACACTTAAAATTTTTAGACACCTTGAACATTTTTTATTTAAAGTAATAAAATGTTATTAATCCATATAAAATTATGTATATATTCGTAGCAAGCATAAGAAGCGTTATATACGCAAATATATTTATACCACGCGCGAATTAGTTGATCAATCTTTTCTTGAATGCAAATATTTAGTCAAAGCACAAAGTTCATCTACTCTGCTCCATTTTCTCATTACACCAAAATGTCGTAACTCAAACCTAATTTACAGTTACTAATTGGCAACAATTGGTCATGTCCATTCGTTACAAACTTTAATTGATATTCCAAAATATGTGGTAGGTAAGTAGGTAGGTACTTACCTAGAACATATTTTGGAATATCACTGCATTACTCACTATTGCAAAGTTGCAATCATATAAAAACTAATATTTTGTTGTATTCATACATTTTACATAGAAAAAATCCCACCTGTGAAAATGTATATTTAGGCTTGTCATACTCGTTGCTTCGCACTCCTATAGAATAATGAGTATCCGCTCTCATAAGAATCTTCATCTTGTATTTGGTTAATCACTGTCATACACAATTTCACTGCACACTTTAGTCAAACTACTTTATGGTGTCGTACAGTATGTGTCCGTCGTCTAAAGAAGAAATGCGTGTCTCTCCACGCTAGCCGCGATATATATGGGCTCAAATTGATTGACAAAACTGATTGGCTCCGAGGCTGTGCGATTCAAAACAATGTCTTCGAATTGGCCAGAGAAAACCATGATTTTGTTTCATTCCTACGAATTTGCGCACAGTAAATGGAAGTGCACATAATCGGCCAATGCATCTCATATTTATTATTGAAAGTAAAATTAAAAAGTTTTGAAACTATTTTGATCCACACATTATATTGTGCGAACTGCTGTTGTTATTAGGTATAGACAAAATTCTAAAATAAGTGCTATACTTATACCAGGTTCACTCACATAATTTAGGAAGCACTGATTCAAATTGATTTTGTATTTTAAATCTTTACAATAAATTAATTCAAAGTTTACCGAGTAGTGAAAAACGTATTATCTATCTATCTCCTTTGAATTGATGTTCGTTAGTCTGTAAAAATTTGAGAACGGCTGAACCGATTTGGCTAATTTTGGTCTTGAAATATTCGTGGAAGCCAGGGAAGGTTTGAAAGATGAAAAAAAAATGCGATATGGAGTTCGCCGGGTCAGCTAGTTTAAAAATAATATGTTAGATTCAAGCCCACAATTCATATTTCATCGGTCTAAAAAGTAGATTCATGGAAAGATCTAACTACTGCGCCCTATAAACAATGTCCCATGTGTTGTTTACGAACGTCATGTGCATAAACATTATAGGAGCAATCAGTATAGGTAATTGTAAACATGGCGTGTTTTCTCTGCGGACTTTATCGATTTTTTAGTAACCCTCTGAATCTATGCATAATTCTTGTTAATAGATGTTTTACCTATAGGTATTTTCACCTATAGGTAAAAATAATTCCAACTCAATACACACATGGGCGTCTATTTGCTGCAATGATAATGATGATGTGTTGTAAATTGTTACCTTATTTTTAAGTATAATAAGTAGTTGTACATCGTCATAACATATTTTACAAGTCTAGAAAAATACGTTAGTATTTATATAAATTATAAACTTTAGCTTTACTATTATCAGATAGGGTAGGATAGATCTTAACCGGCCTATTTATTTATAACGTTCCGTCGGTTTATTTGTAGTCACAAATTACAAGACATGCAAAAAATGACCTAGAAATGGGCAATTATACTCTATTTATTATTACGAAGCAGAACGTCAAAGAAACTAGTGTGAAATTACAATTGATTGTGTGCGAGTACCCAGGTCGCATGTGTAAATTAATTCTTCGCATTGTGCGTTCGTCGCTCCTTGCATGCAGTTCTGCGGCGCATCGTATCGCCAATCATGTGCTATGACAATAAGTTTGTTTATTTGGAAACTCAACAACTTCATGTATAGCGCTTGCGATAAAATGTAAACACCTCGACTGGTATGCCAGGACTATAAGGTTTATATTGAATGAGCTTGTATAATTATTAGTGCACGTGACTGTACTACTAGTGGCCCGCCCTCACGTCGTTTCGGGACAATATTACTTCCTATTAGTACCAATAGATGACGCTGGGCGATGATTACACCACGCCGGTGTTAAAGATAAAACTTGGCTTTGACTCGTTCAAAATCATCATCATATCAGCCCACATCTACCTACTGCTGAGTATAGGGTATAGGCCTCATCTCTATCACGCCACTGTCTACGGACCCCGGCCATTTTGTTTCCACACTACCACCTACGAATTTCTTTCGGGGCTGGTTGAATATTTAGTCAACCAACCCCAACAATATTTTAAGTTTCAAATATCTTTAAAATTAATCCATTTATTCGATTCTTGATAAATATTTTCTTTTTATTGCAACAGCACGATGAGGACCTATAAATTAACGAGCTGATACACCGAAGGATGTCGTAGAAAGAGCTTGTCATCAAGTCATTTTTGACAATAGAAGTGTTAATGCAACTGCAAAACAATATACCATTCCCTATAAGACATTACACCGTTATGTGCCCACATCTTTACAATGAGAACTTGCCCTCAACTTTATTTGTAGTACTTGAAGAAATAAGACCCTTTCCTAAAGCTGCGCCACGTTTAGATAATAGAAGTACTTCTATACTTCGCGTAAACGAAACGTAAAATTATTCCCTGAAAAACAAAATCTTATAGATATGAAAAACAATAGAGAAACTTTGAAGAAAAGAAGGACAGATACAAAAAACAGAATAGAAAAAGGAGAAGAAACAAGAAAAGACAAGGGCAAAGGAAAGTGGAAAGGCAAGGAAAAGGAAAGAGTAAGGGAAAAAGCAACGGGTAAAGGAAAAGGAAGATAAAGTAAATGAGAAATATTACATAAATAAGAATTAATATGTTAATTCATAAGGAGTAATGGAAAGATTTATGTGTGATTTAACTGAACTGAAGAAGATTTAAGTTTAAAAAATTTAAATATTAAGAGTTGTTAGTTTTGATCAAGACTTATAAAAGATGTATGTACCTGATTATAATTGTTTTTGAATAAAAAGTTCAATCAAATGAAGATAGTGTTTTATTACTTGACTCTTCTTATAATTTGTTGCTTATTAAACCGTAGGTCTACTTACCCCGGGCATATAGTCAATCTACCCCGGAACTGGGGTAGATTGACTAAGAGTTGATGTTTTGTAAAATGCATCTAATTATGATGATGATATTTAATAATGAACTATATTTGTTGTTTTTTATTAGTTTAATAGTTCTTCTATCCATTAATGCGATTTTTTTGTTTGTATGGGTGAAAACACAAAAAATATGTATGATTTAGTAAAAAATTAGTCAACCATCCCCGGTCTCCCCTACTTAACTATACCAATTTATACATTTGTGACGGGTTCACTCACATAATTTAGGAAGCACTGATTCAAATTAATTTTGTATTTCAAATCTTTACAATAAATTAATTCAAAGTTTACCGAGTAGTGAAAAACGTATAATCTATCTACATATATCCTTCTATATAAATAAAAATGAATTGATGTTCGTTAGTCTGCTAAAACTCGAGAACGGCTGAACCGATTTGGCTAATTTTGGTCTTGAAATATTCGTGGAAGCCCAGGGAAGGTTTGAAAGATGAAAAAAAAATGCGATATGGAGTTCTCCGGGTTAGATTCAAGCCAACAATTCATAATCCATCGGTCTAAAAAGTAGATTCATGGAAAGATCTAACTCCTGCGCCCTATAAACAATGTCCCATGTGTTGTTTACGAACGTCATGTGCATAAACATTATAGGAGCAATCATTATAGGTAATCGTAAACATGGCTTGTTTTTCTCTGCGGACATTATCGATTTTGTCAGTTACCCTCTGAATCTATGCATAATTCTTGTTAATAGTTGTTTTTACCTATAGGTATTTTCACCTATAGGTAAAAATAATTCCAACTCAATACACACATGGGCGTCTAAATGCTGCAATGATAATGATGATGTGTTGTAAATGGTTACCTTATTTTAAGTAATAGTTTTTTTACAATTATACATATTTATAGTAGTTGTACATCGTCATAACATATTTTACAAGTCTAGAAAAATACGTTAGTATTTATAGAAATTATAAACTTTAGCTTTACTATTATCAGATAGGGTAGGATAGATCTTAACCAGCCTATTTATTTAGGCAACGTTCCGTCGGTTTATTTGTAGTCACAAATTACAAGACATGCAAAAAATGACCTAGAAATGGGCAATTATACTCTATTTATTATTACGAAGCAGAACGTCAAAGAAACTAGTGTGAAATTACAATTGATTGTGTGCGAGTACCCAGGTCGCATGTGTAAATTAATTCTTCGCATTGTGCGTTCGTCGCTCCTTGCATGCAGTTCTGCGGCGCATCGTATCGCCAATCATGTGCTATGACAATAAGTTTGTTTATTTGGAAACTCAACAACTTCATGTACAGCGCTTGCAATAAAATGTAAACACCCCGACTCTTATGCCAGGACTATAAGGTTTATATTTGAATGAGCTTGTATATTTATTAGTGCACGTGACTGTACTACTAGTGGCCCGCTCTCACGTCGTTTCGGGACATTAGTTCTAATTAGTACCAATAGATGACGCTGGGCGATGATTACACTACGCAGGTGTTTAGATTCTTCGGTTCACCTTGTCTATAAAATGTACCTCTTTTTAAATAATATTGATAGATACAGTTAAAGTAAAATAAAACTAGGTTTTGACTCATTGATCATCATAATCATCATATCAGCCTACATCTACCTACTGCTGAGTTTAGGCCTCATCTCTATCACGCCACTGTCTACGGTCCCCAGGCAGCATCATCCATTTTGTATCCACACTACCACCTACGAATCGTTACCTACATCTAAAATGCCCCTTTCATACAATCAATAAGTCGCTAAGATTAAATGACACATCGAATGTACAGTCGGCGAATTTTCCTTTTAGTGTACCAATGCTAGGCGATAATCGCATACACATGCAGTGGGATGGGAGAATCTAATCCCTCCCTAACACATAGCCCAATGTACAAGGTCAGATCTAAAGTAACTAACTTCATCATAAACCCCACCACCTACTACAGGTGCCAGAAAAATATTTTTATTATTTTTTTTATGTGATAGGTAATAATAATAATGTGATAGGTAGCAAACGAGCAGGCGGATCACCTGATGGTAAGCAATTGCCGCCGCCCATGGACACTTGCAACACCAGTGGAATAATTAATGATTTTAAAGAAATCCTTGCCAGTTAATTAATAAAAATTGTCTTTATCAACGAGGACGATGTTAAAACAACATAAATATTTTAATAGGCTAAACCAATGAATTTATCACTAAGAACAGTTTGGGCCAGTTGTGTGTTGATTACTTATCGAAGTGGGATTTCTCATTGTCGTATTGACATGCACCTATAAAATTTGACCTGCCTATATCGCTACTCTGTGTTATCTACCAGTATAGTTCTGTATTATGTAATGAGTAAATTTGTGTTAAACCATAAGAAAGAAAAGACATGTGTATACTGTTAAAGTTTTATATTAATAAAGAAAATAACAAAAAAATAAATATAGTCTCCGTAATATACGGAATCACCAGCTTTAAAATCCTATTAACTAATATTGTTAAGAATCAGTAAATTTAAACGAATTACTTACAAACAATTATTTGGTCGTATAATAAGTACTTAATTTATTTGTCATGATGATCATCAACATAAGATTTTAAACTATAAATACACTTATCTATTTCACAAATTATTGACGAGAGATTGTTAAACAAATCTTTACGTATGACAAATTATATTGCATAATAATCTTTATCATCATCTTCAGAATATTATTTTTGTATTTTGAAACAATCCAAAAACTATATTGAGATTCTTTCGAAATCAGAAACAAACATACTGATCTATGACAATGTCCCGCTGGGCGGAATGATACTACAAAATACAACTAAAGGAACTATCAATGATACATCTATTATTTTCTATTTAACTAAATAATTTACATGTACGGATGTACGAAAGAGAATTTATGGCTACAATCCAAATCAGTCTTCGGTTCACACATTTATATGTAGTGCATTCTTTAATTGCACCTCCTTCTTATAAATCTATACTTTTATCACCACAGCTCAAGTGCAGCCAACGCACTCTGGAATGTACATTACATCTATATATCACGTCTATACTTTCTAGTTTTAGCTTAATCGTTCGTTAGCATCCATTTTGTGTCTGTTTACTACTGCTAACAATTCGTACTCTTCGAGATCCACCTGTCAGTTTCTTTTCGATTTCATCTAAGGTTTTGCCCCGTGTCTCAGGTACAAAGAAAATTACGAAAAATAGGCCAAATACACATATGACGGTAAATAACCACATAGCACCGTACATGTTCAGAGCATAACTTATACTCGTAAAACTCTTTGTCACAATGAAGGCACAGGTCCAATTTAAACTAGTCGCCAATGAAGCGGCTGGAGCTCGGATCTGAGAAGGTAAAATCTCGCCAAGCATAAGCCAGGGAATCGGACCAAATCCGACTGAGAAACCTAAAACGTAAATGACGAGACATGCCAATGGCAACCATCCATAATTGTCAACGTCCACTCCGATGTCCTTAACGTAGCAGTATGAACCCAAAGTTACTAATGTTGTTATCATAGACACAGAAGAAATATACAACAATATCTTTCTTCCTAAGCGATCGATGAGTGCTGTTGCTATGAACGTTGATATAAAGTTCACAATGCCAATAATGATACTCGATAAATTTTTGTCTATGGTACTGCCAGCCATCATGAATATTTTTTCTGCGTAAAATATGACGGCGTTTATGCCACTAAACTGCTGGAATATCATCAAACCAAGTGATATACTAATAGCTGGTAAATATCTACGGTTACACAGTTGCCCTGCAAGGTTACTCAGTCGTTTACAAAGGCTTCCCTGGACGTGCTCAGATTCTGCTTGCACTCGTGTTAGGTCTCGAAGTTCTTTGTCAATGTTGATATTCTTGCCCCTCAGCCACTGAAGTGATTTACGGGCGTCCTCCGTTCGACCTTTAGCCATGTACCAACACGGGGTTTCTGGTGTCAATAACATCAATAAGAAGAAAGGCACTGGCAGCGCTGCACCGAAGTACGCTAAACCTGACCAATCAAGGTAGTTGCCAACAAAGTAAGCCAGAAGAATGCCAGTATTACCAAATGCTGTCGGTAGTAATCCGAGTGCTCCTCTTACTTCAGGTTGCAATGTTTCTCCGAGATACACTGGGAATGCTAGTGATGCAATTCCTACACACACGCCGATTCAGGGTTCGTCCTGCGTACACCATTATAACATTTTGTGCGGCTGCCACGAGAACCCATCCTAGCAGGAACGGCACAGCAGTTGCTGAGATGGCAAATCTTCTGCCGTAGACCTCGATCAAAGACCCGCCACAGATGCTGCCGATTAACGCCGCCAGTGGTACTAGGCCACCTATCCAGCTGCTCTGAAAATAGGAAAACGAATAATTGTTAGAAATTATTCCCAAAAACTTTTTAAGACAACTAATATAAAAACATTACATATAACGTTATTAATTGAATAAAACTATTTTATATCGTTTAATTCATATTTTAGTTAATTTTAATACATGGGTTTGTAAACATATCAAATTGTCTGAAGGTTAGAGAACGTTTTAAAATATTGGGAAAATCAAATAAAATGTACAACAACTTACTTGTTCCTCGGTAAGCTTCATTTCTTCGGTCATTTTAGTCAGTGTGGGTGATGTATAGCCAGATGAAAATCCGACAATCAATGATCCCATTGATACAGCAAACGCAGCCAAGATCTGAAACAATCCAGAAGTTCGGGGTAGTAATCTAAATTCACTCAAACTCGCATTCGGTTGAATACTTATTTCCTTTGGATTCTACAAGTATAACAGTTTAACTTCAAAAAGTCCGATAATGTGCTTCTAAATTAACGTCGTTAATTCCCGTCTATAATAATAATAGTTTAACTTCATTTTTCGGAAGTACGGACCTGAAGCGGGCCATCGCTTTTCATGCCTGCTAAGGTTCTCTATTTTTAACCACTGCGTTCTTCCGCAAGCCTTTCCCGGTAAGCTATGAGCTTTTGCGAGCGCTTGACTCTTATTATGTACCTTCGTAGAACCAACAAACATTATGTACATATGTATTCATGTAAGTAAAACAGTAGGAAACAGTTGCTTTGTTTGTTTCCGAAGTAAATATAGTTTGCTACAAATATGTGTTTCTTTACATAGTACAAGTACAGCTGGTGAGACGTATAAAAGAACTTACAGCTTTATTACAAAACTTAGCGTCAATTAAAAATGTTGAAAACATTTTCTAAACACAAGCTCGGTTTTCTTAGTATGTAGTTCTAATCAAATAGCAGATGAAATATTCCTAGATGGTATTAGAAACGACCAATCGACTGCGTGTACTCGTAGTTTTCCATTTATTGCTCGGCTTATCGTAAGACATTAATTTTACTGTGTATGAATTGCCAATCCCATTTAAATGTGCATAGAAATCCATAGAGACACAGTATAGTAGTTGTACCAGCGTAAAGACTAGGACTTAGATCTTATTGACGTGTGTTTATGTAAAAAATATATAAGTACCTGTGTCCACAAAAACAGCCGTTGCGTAGTCGGTGCATAAGGCGGGGTGTCTCCATTGATACTGTATTCAGGTTTAACTTTATTGCTGTCTGTACTCAATTGGTTCACATATGGAACCGAGTTTCGCAAATTCTCCTCCTTAGCACTTTTGATCTCCATTTCCATTTTATATTTAAACTCGTTTCCCAAACTAATCTGGCGTAACTGTTGGAAGTGGCGGCGTGTCTTCTCGAAAGAGTCTTCGTCTTCGCTGCTACTCTCAGTGGAGAGGTTCTCGGGGATGGTCGAGTAGTTGGGGGGTGCAAGCGTGCCCTGCGAGCCGCAAGTCGCTAGGGATGTGCTTGTGGTAGACGCTGAGAGGGTTGGCCGTGACGGGACCCTGGCGTACTTCGGCCCTCGGGTGCGATACAGGCGCTCCTCGTCGCCTTGACCACGTCGGGCTTGCTCGCTTCCACCCTGAAATATTGAAACACTCATAAATACCACAGAACTTAGAGATGTTTTTTAAATTATCAGTGATCGTCATCAGGATACACGGAGAAAATACGTTTTACTTAAACATAAATATTGAACACTTTTAACTAGAACAGGTATAAAGATTATTGCATCGTAGAATCCTGTTAACGGTCATTGCTTAGCACAAAACATTTTCACTAAATTCTAAAGGCACAGCACAGCAATTACCTAAAACAGCTAACTATTATGGCGAGATATTCGACACTGAAGTGGACATCCGCAAATGGGGGTGTATTTATTATATTCACTATCTAACGTACGTAAGCGTTCTGGCCTAAGGGAGTTAGGGTCAGTCGGTCTGCGAAGCACGCATCTTATTGACCACTGATAGTCATATGACCACAACATGCTAACGATAACCTATACTGAGCACCCTGACCCGGTTCGCACTATAGATTCCTGTCTCGAAACTACACTTCACACTAAAGTTGTTATTGTGTATTATCTTAAATCCACAGAACGATATTCTAGTATAGATAGAATTCTTTGGAAGTCTTGTGTACGAATAATGAGTGCCGCCGGGAGCGCTGTCTATGTAGAATGATTGGCGTTATCGCCGATCAAGCAGCAGTTAACGATGTTTATAAAACATGAAGTATAAACACTCTCTTTAGTTGTCATACCCATTGTTGCAATTGTGGCCAATAACTTCGCGGTTTAGTGCCTCAGATGTGTTTAGAATTACCCTCCACTAACAAAGTTATATTACCTATAGTGTAGTTACCTCCGATACTTTGCGGAAAGTATGGTAATTTGTCACACATCTTAGTTTTTCTTCAAAATGTCGACCAATAACTTTTAATTTCACGTAGTTAAATACCATTTTGTACATCCTATTAGTACATTTATATAAAAGAATCCAAAAAATATCTACTTTGTTACATTGTTTACAAAGTGTTGACTGCCTTGACTATTGGTTTTGACAGTTTGATCAAAGTATTTATGGGTCATTGTGTCATGTTGATTTTATGTTTTATCGTCCATGAAGGACAAGCAACGACAGGAAACTACAAAAGTCTTCAACTCGAAATTAAAAAAATATTTCAATTACTTGTATTTGTTTGATTAGATTAACAAAATAAATTTTCATATGTTAATCTAAGTACGTCATGGCTTCATTCATAGAATAAACAAGCTAGTATAGTTTACATAATGTAAGTGACCCTTTAAGATCTCGTATCTATTTAATTTTAATAAAATTATAAGGAAAACGTGCTGTTCCCAAGTTGAATTAATTGTTTTTTCTTAGAAAGCAAGAGAGTGTGCATTCTACTATCTGAACTTATCAAATTTATTGCTCCTTATAAACAATAACTCCATCAACATGTATTTGCATAGTTCCAGTATAGATTAATCGTGCAACAAGTGTACGACTTTTATCTCTACATAAAGTGTGACGTTAATGAACTCGTATAAGGAGTTCAAGAGAAATATTCACGTGTTGGAGAATACCTATTTACAATACATTCCTAGTCATTTATTTTCAGTGTTGTTGTATTTCGTATAAAATATTGATATTTTTAATCATTTTGACTCCATTATAAACACTAACAAATGTATTTCTCGACCCACTTCTGTAGTTAGATCAACAAAACTCTACATCGGGTTTTCCGTAGTCTATGCAGTACTTTATGCATACTAAAACAAACATACATATTTACCTATTTAGTAGTTTCAATTTTAATCGATTATGCTAAACCAACCTAGCATTTTACTGTTATTGTACACCGACCCCCTGTTTGCCCACCCACACGACTCACATGTACTTTCTACCAACAGAGTACAAAAGTTCCATGACTAATGTTCCCTATGATAAAATCTAACCATAAATAAATGTGTTTATATAAATTACTTCGAATAAGATGTTCAAAATTTTCAGATTATAATTTACAGTTTGTTTTAGTATACATACATACATATGTACGTACACAGTGTACAGGTAAACATTTTCATCCCTTTACCTCTTGTACCAACAAATATTTTTTGAACGTTTCGATATCTTTTGGAATATCGATGATTTTCGATTCCCCATATAAAATAAACAATCCACGTGACTGGCCTTGCATGAAAATTTTCATATTTTTATTGCATATTATGCTCAGTATGGTTGGTGTTAAAAGAGGTGGTTTTACAGGGCTGCAAATTTTACGGATGCGCCCTGTATGTATAGCGCCATCTATTGATGAATGAAGAAACAAACTTTCAGTAGCTCTACATTGGATGTAGAACGCATTTGCCTCAGTTCAGAAACAAAGTGATATTATAGGCATCACGATAGATGGCATTGTTAGTTTGTACAAAGTTTCACTGAATATTTTCAATTTGTTTTCAATACTAATACAGAATAAAAAAATATTTTGTATACGCGGGTATTACCTAACGCCTGCCTTCATATTATTAAGCTAGTTCAACCGTATTATCTACTTTAGCCGTAACGTTAATTCCCGGTTGCGTCCCAATCCGTCGTGTTAACTTCTAAGTGTTTATGGAGTGGATTGGTTATTTTTTATTTGGTTTTATAAATCTTGTTATTGATAAGCAAAGTATACAATTATTGTTTATCAAAAAGTGTGGCGAAATGCATGCAAGCCGCAGTCGACCTTGCAATACCGCCTCTCTGTGCAACACAGTGCATTGCTAGTAAACTGCAACAGTCATTATATTTGTTTATTATTTCCAAAACAAGATTTTCATTACTTTAATGAAACATTGAACTATATTATTTTCTAGCCGTACAAGTTTTAATTGCATCTTATCAGTAATATAAGCATTTGTAACACATCTTTAAAACTGTTCAACAACAGCGCGCAGCGTATATTTAAATTTCTAATGTTTTATTTAAAAATGCTATGTCATATTGCATTCGCCACGTGAGTTCGATATTTTGACGTATGTTGCAACTTGGAGTGGTGGTTGCCGGGCAACGCATGGGATCGATGTGAGTGGGTGGTGGGGTGGGCCGTCTAGAGTTTTCCAAAAGTTCTAGAAGCATGCACTTTCTTTCACTTACATTAAAAATACAAACAGAAAACACTTACCATCTCAGTGGACAGCTGCTTCAGGTATCCCATGATCTTCCCCATCGGGTTGGGGTTATTCTTATTAAAGCTCATCTTGAAGCTTGATTACAACTTATCTCGCAGTTAATGACGTTATCAAGGAACGTCGAAGTGGTAATGACTATAAAATAACACACAATATTTCTGTTTTAAGTCTAATTGTTCTTTAAAATCCAGGTTCGTCAGTTCACCGGTTTACAAAACACATCACTCGCTAAACTTTCCGACGCGGCTTACGAACGGATGTTACCGCGCGATTTGACACAGTTTTATCTAAGCGTTTGCTAACCTAAAAATACTGATAAAGTTCACAGAGTTTAAAAGTTCGCGCCACAACAAGTAAAGTTGCACGTCGTAACTGTAAGCAGAGGTTGAAATGTTAGCGCGTATCGAGTTGTAGAGCTCGAGTTCTCCATTGAAACCCTCAGATGGCAGCGCCAGTGTTTTATATAGCAAAGTTGGTTTCGCCCCGCGCCCCCGTGCGTACCTGCGCGCGTGTCGGTGAACCGCGCGCTGGTGTGCGCCACGCACACTTGCAGCGCAATCAACAGTTCATACCTGAATTACTTCGAACGATTTGCAGTTAAAGCTATTTGACTGCTCGGCCCCTCAGGTACTTAGACTAGCTGCGCTATTTAAAAAAACTTGATAATTTAATGAGTCGATTTTATTTAATAAATACAGTATAAATCTCAAATATATTAAATTAAATCTATATTAAATAATTTTAAAACCGCAATTATATGTTTCTTAAACTATTAATGTATAGTAAACAACACCATTGTATATAAATTTAAAAATATTAACACTTGCTCTTTTTATTTATCTTGAATGAAAAGTATTTAATTTCATTGCCGTTTTACTCGCGCCAGTTTTTCCATTGAACTTGAATGAATCGACGCTACAATTCTTTTCACCTTGACCGACCTCACTTCTAATGAAATACAGATTAATGAGTATGATAATTTTCCGCAAATAAAAGGTACCTAGTTAAATTTTCAATTGATACCAGCTTTTTATACATAAAACAACGTAATATGTGTAAACTTATCAAACATGTAGAGACATATTTACAAATAGCAATGTTTAGTGTTCAGGATCGGATATTTCGCAAAATATCGAATTTGCGTAATGTAACAACAACTCTGTTGGTATTGGTGTAGAGTCGTGCCTCCCGGTCTGCGGTTTGTGGTGTATCGTAAGGGTGACCTGACCACATTTAGGTTTTATTATCAATAAAACATTATCTGTTTACATTCAATAAAAATGTAGGTAAAGTCTCACTATGCCTTACACTGTAGTTTGGAAAAGATGACATTATTTTCAATTATAAATCTAACTTCACAATTTTACCTTTATTTAACATAATCAATTAAGCCTAAGCTTCATAAAATCTACCGTAATCATACAAAAAGTAGTAGGTAGTTGTAAATTTTTACTCAGCTCGTTGATATCTAATACAAGTGCAAATGTTGATGAAGACACTAAAATATGTTTCAATAAGTACTCTATAATATTTAAAAGTATTTTTTTACTACAAAAATGCAACAACTGTTATGCAGAAACAATCTTATATTAACATTAAAATTAAAAACTAGCAGATGAATCAGTGAACGCGGCTGGAATTTCACAAGTGACAGAAATAGGCACGTTTGAGGAAAGTTTTAGTTTCCCCATACCATTCCATTCAAGTGCAAATTTTGAAGACACAATAGATTTGTTAGCAATACCTAGTCTGCCTCTATCAACTGTGAGTCTATACCCATCTGGTAAAAGGAGAAATACGACGTCGTATCATATTAGTATGATGAAAACTGTGTGATACTGTTTAGTAAATCAATTGGATTGTGTGCATACGTTGGTGACCGCACGGAGGCGGGTCGCGACGTCATCTCGCAGCCGCGCCCGCTCGCGTCGACGAAATGCGGGCGCCAACAGATTAGCGGTCACCGGCAGAACTTTATACAGTACACAGAGGAATAGTAGTCCAACTTCATGCAGCAATCCTAATCTGACAAACAATGGTTAAAGATCCTTTTGAACAGGGAGATAAATCGTAGATCTAAAGTTGATTTTCTGGAGTCCATTAACTTGTCCTCTCTAACTACAAAAACACTTCACTCTCGTATCTTGTAGTTATTAGTAAAGAGTTCGACTACACTAACTCAAGGGAGTGATAGGTATTACTTAGGTACCCACGGTAAAATTAGGTAATCTAAATTTAAAGTTCCATAATGTTTGTTTTCCTAGTCTACTTCTAGTCATGGTTTGGTCAATGTAGACTTGTTTGATTGTGTTTTCATCCCCGTTTACGCAGCAAGATCAACGATTTCTACTAATAAAATTCTACTATGACACAAACTTACTGATACTTCAAGGTTAAAGTTGACGTATGCAGTATACCTACTCGTACCGACATATTAGACTGTTGCCCCTCGTTACCAAAATCCTGACATGGAATTATTTCTTAATGAAAAATAATGTTTTTGTTAAACGGACGTCAAGTAAAATCTTTTGTCAGGTATTCCGACCCGCTAATGTACTAAGCAGACAGTATACTAAGCAGCGAGAATTGTCGGGTATTTATTATTTGGTCCAAATTACAGACCTTGTCCCTCATAAGTTGCACAATCAAATAAGGCGAGTTAATGAATAAGTCCACACATTAATCTTACTTTACACATATAATATCATGTACTAAACGCATACAATTAACCATGTGAAGTGTGAAGTCATGAATTTTTCATGTGTCTGAAACTGTTTGTGTTTAACAAATTTGTGATGCGCAAAATGCGTCGAACGATGAGTCATACGGCATCATAGCATGATAAGGAGAATCTTATCGTCGGCTGAAATGTTTTGGAAAAATCTGCGCAGACTTTATTTGCGAGGTTTTTTCAGCACGTACCTAATTACCTACTTTAATACTAGGAATGGAACCATATTTTTTATTTAAAAATATACACTGACGATTTTGTTCCACTAAACGATACCGTCAATATTAAAGTTAAAATGTCATCCAACAAACAATAAAACTCAGAAAAATCTACAGAATATATCATATACATGAACTTTACAGGAGTAATCTTACTGAATAACTAATCCAAAGAACATTCTAGTTTGAAGCCCGTTACATGTTCGGAGTCGGGCGCCCGGAATGTTTGTTGTGGACTGTTCTATGTGATTGTGGCATGAATGAATGCGTGCAACTTATCACGCATACAAAGTTCGGTGTTCCCCAAAACTCTTGGTCTCTCCCGCCCCCGCACGCACACGTGCGAGCCCGAAGCTTTCGCACGTCACACACACGCCGCAGCCGATCCAGTCGGAATAAGCTGCATGCGACAGACATTCATAGCTCCACAATGCTCCTGCAACTAGATTACATCAGCCAAGTGCAGTTTACACTTGAAAGTAAAGTATTAAATACAATTATCAGCACTGTTTGTATAGTAGAATTTCAGCGTGTTACGTCAGTGGGTAAACTAGTGATGTCGCCGGCGCGCCGCCGTAGGACGTCGACCACACATGGCTCTGCTGACACACAAACGCAGTTGTGTAAACTTAGACGTTCACGCGACTCGCACACATAAATCATGGATCCAAAAATGTCAGTGGAATACTACTGGCGAGAACAGGCGCGCAGGACGCATTCTCGAACGTTCTCTTGAAGGCGGAATGTAGCAAGGACTTCGTACATCCGAAATGCATGAGTACGTTTCAATTATCTAGCACCTCATTAAAAGAGGTACAAACAGATTGTACGTAAGTCCTAGAACTAATTTAACTATACATAATATTTATTCAATATGCCAATATACACATGTGGTTGCAGTTTAATGGGTTCTTAAATTTTCTCTGTTAATAAGTGTCGCTTAAAGGAAAATAATAACACATCGATTCATAATAAATTATTTAATTTTAGTAATTAGGGTTTTATCCTCAGCAATAAAATAGCTTTTGCATTTGATTATTATGTAAGATATGATTATGTAAGAACTAATATCGTACATAATCGCCCAAAATTAAGTTATATTTTAATATCACAAATGTTGGTAGAATGCCTTTGCAATATTACACCTTTCCAATCAGGGGCTAAAAGATAACAGTGTTTAATAATGTGATACTCAATGTGATAGGATGCATGTGTGTCACGCGTTTGTTCCGAGTTAGAGTATTTTATCTTATCAGACACATGGGTATAAGATAAATATCCGATTAAAAATTTCCATAGAGAGGGTTAGCTTACAACATCTGAGCGTTTGTCAGTTTCACAACCAGACGTCATTGAATTTAAGAATGTGATCTCGTCTTCACGCCTTGCCAGAATCGAATCTGAGATCAACAAACAATCCGATCAAAAACAACGCGTCATCGTCAGGATGACTTATTTCAATAAAACTTGGATCAAATAACAGCAGCTCTTCAAATATAGGTCAGCCGTAGAAGTCAAACATGTAGTGACCTTTATTATTCAAACATTTGTGATAATCACACTAAGTAGGAAATAATTTCCATAGCATACCTTCGTTTGGGATTTTAAAATCGTAGTACATCTTGTCCTCGTTTAACAGAGCACTTTATGATTATTTATATCGCAATCGATAAAATCCCAGGTGCTGAAATTCTGGGTGCTGAGAGTGGACTACCTCATTTCTTTGCATTTAATTAATAATTAATTTGCATCTAAGCAGAAAAATCTTTTTTTTTTTAACATTATTCTTTGTAAATGAAACAGTATCTAGCTTTTCGGTTTTTGAAATGAGAGATATTTAAAGCATTTAAAATGTTTGTTGCGATAAGGTCAGGGATAGAAGAACAAGTTTCATACAAACACTAATTCTCTTTTATTATTTCGTTGATATAAGTGAAATGTCAATTATAATATTTTGGTAGTGCATTTAGCATTTTGTTTTTTTATATCAACATGGATACTCTAGCATTTAAAATGTATATTATGAAAAGGTCAAGGATCCGAAAACTAGTTTCATACATAATACTACAAGCCTGTGACATAAGTTTAGTTCAAACAATAGTAATATACTATTTTTGGACTAGGATTTTGTATATTTTCCAAGTATTCCAATATTATCAACAATTCACACGTTTAAAGCCTCCACTTACGTTGTTAAGCAGATTCGAGACGATTAGAGGCGTATTGTAACTTTGACGTTTCAATTTGACTTGGTAGAATACTTTGTCATGCAGTGGCATTATTTGTGTAAATACAGGTGTAATCAATACGAACAACAAGTAAGTGCAGTATTTGCATAAAGCGGAGTTGCTAGGCGAGTACGAGCCAAGCGCGGCGTGGTGTGGCAGTGCCAACGGCCGTCCTTGTGCGCACTGTTACGGTATGAAGGTCGATCGGGCGAGCCCCCAAGCGAGAACTATAAACAGGTAGCTATAATACATTTATCAGCGGTCTAACCTAACACACTACTCTCGGCTTACGAGTTTCGCAATCTTTATCGGAATAGCAATATCAATTTCTCATTTCGGAATTTAAGCACTTAAAATTGGTAACTACTTCAGCATTTGAATTAAATCTATTCAGTATTTAATTTTAACCCTACTTCGAGTAATAGTGTTAATTTATTGCAAATGAATGTGTGCTGTTCGAACATCGACACGTGGACGGGACTGAATCAATTGTTTGTCTATTGTAAACCTGCATAATGTGCATAGATTATAATAACAAGTTTAAGTATACCCTAATGCACATTCATGCGTACCTAGCAATCAAAACATAGCATGAAATAAAGATGTATATTTTGTAATGTCCAACATCGTTCGAAAGGAAAATGAACGCCATTGTTTACAAAAAAATCGTAAACTTGTTTTGTTTACTTGTTTTTTTATACTTTAAATTGGTTTCTTATACATAGTTAGCAATATATCGACGTCAAAGTAAAAGTAAACTCGTTGAAAATTAACTTGAAACTTATTAACCGAACCGAGCCGCGTTGATCACGCACGCGACGCAGTGGTCTGATGATGGCGCCACTAGAATGCTTATTAAGAATTCCTACACGCGTAATTACCATGAAGTACGAGAAATTCTAGTCCTGGGCTAGTAGCATAAATAAATCATCCGCCCGAGCCCCAGGGCGTGAGCAAGTTAGGCATTCGCATAGTCGCATACCTGATGGAAAAAGCAAATAAACTCCAACGGCCCCATAGCCTGAAATAGATGAGACTTGTTCATACATGCTAAAAATAGCATCATGTAAGTATAATTTAGTTTGGTCGACGCGAGCCTTTTATAGCAGTGAGAAATAAAATTGTGATGTAAGTGTTTAGTTAGACGTGATGTTGTTTTGAACGTTAGGTGAAGTTTTAAAAGGAAATGGCTCTCAACTACATTTAGTAGGCTTATTTATTTATTTAACTTAAAAAAAACCGGCAGGTAATTCTAAGCAGTATTCCTAAATTTTGTTGTATAAAAATTCAAGTTAGTCGAGCGATTTGCTCGTCTAACGCGACAGAGACGGATGCATTACGCAGCGGTTTCGACTAAAGTATGCGCCAAGGCTCTGATGGAAAAGTACTGGAAAGAAAAGCCCGCAAACGGCCGTACCGCTGGCGGGCCAGGCGTTGTAAACATTCTTTTATGTCATCCGCAATTGGTCCTTTAGCCATTTAGTTTACACATAAGGTACTCGTTCTTACATTATTATGATTAAAAGGTTATGAATATTTATGAATTACTCTTTACTAAAAGAGTACTTTGAATATACAAACGTAATTGAATGTGTCATGTTTAAAACATACAAGGCTTTTTCGCAAAGGTTGAACGCCTCTGGAGCTGAATTGGCCAGCCAACACTAACGCGTAATGTTCACACTCTCTCATCGTTTCATAATAAACACGAAACGTTTGCATTTGTGTGCTTCTCACAGAGTCACACCAGCATGCGTCTGTGTTGAATACGATCTAGGCGCCTTGTACCTACAATTAATTTACACGTACAAACGAAAACCTCTGGGTTATTGGAAGCGCTGGAACCGCATTAGTGCAATAAAAAATAATTAGATAATTTGCACTGATGTTGAACGCTTAAAGTTACTTGTAGGGAAAGTATTCAATAAATTAACTGCTAAGACTTTACGAAAAAGTTGCTAGTGACGGGCAACAGCGACACCGGCAAAGAAGCTATGCTCTGTGATTGCCAACCTATATGCGCTGTGTGGCGATTATGGCCATTACCAAGGTATATGATAAGATAAAGTTCATAGCTCATACTCCCATGGCTGATGTTTCTAGCTACGATTCTACACGAGCTAATGTGAAAGTTGACTCATTTATGTCGGCGGGCCCATATGCGAATTACTTTACTTACTGGGTGCAGTAATACGAGCATTGTACGCTCATTGTGATATCCGAAGCGGCTTACACGAGTGAAGCCGCGGGGACCGTCTATTATTAGCCACCCGCAGATCGTCCGTCTTACCATCAAAGGATGCTGAAAAAACGTTAATCGATAAAATATATGGTACCGAGCAATTATTGTTAACCATGCGAATCGAACTTGGTCATCATCTGATTAAGTCGTCGTTTTTTACGGTATGCCCAAAATACTGTAACTTGCACAAGTAACGGCATTTTCGAAGAAAAAAATTCCTAATGAGAGGAGTTTTACAATGACACCAAAACCAGCGTAGTAAAAAATCTTTCGTTCCAATTTGTCGGAACCAATATCAATTTGTTCCGGTTCGTGCGGCTCTTATATGATTGTATTGTTTGATGACTTAATAAAGAGATAGCACAGTGCAACAATATTTTCTGGGCGGTTTCATTCAAATGCAACAAGCTCGCGTATGCGTGGGAGCGCCCACGTATACAGATTCGGGTATTGTAAATATCACATGACGCATGTGGCGTACATCACGCACCACACGTAAGTCACATGCGACAAACCTCGGGATCAATCACCCTATGTCATGCGTTTTGGCACACTCGCTTCAGCCTACGAATGTTCCCGAGGGATCTCCAATTCCAATCATTGCAACCTTATGATAGTTTTGGAGCATCCATTATGATCTTAGGTATATTTTAGACTGTTTGTTATTCTGCAAATATGTTTCAACAAAAATCAATACTTGCAGATATAAATATATCATCGTATGATGTGTGATCTGTGATGTGTCCAATGACCATCTTCTCAAGTCAAGTTCTAAAGTTTTATATGAGATGAAACCGGTACTTTTGATGTAAATTTCTATTTAAAAATAGAAACATGTAAGAAAAATGTGAGGATGCTAGGCAATAGCAAAAACACGTGGTACATGTGCGCTAAGCAGTGAGAACTCATGCATTTCAATTAATGCGCCTGCGTCTCGTGGGAGTTAACTGGCTTGGCTGCGTTCCAGGTCCCCGCTGGACGCCGGTTATGCTTATTATGCCATATTTCTATGGTTATAATAGTATAGCTTATAGTTATAAATAAATCCTAATCCGTAATAACCCATCTTTCGGTTTTTCCTTTCATATTAAAAATGGATCTTTCAAATTAAAAATTATAACTCTTTATAACTACTATTGCTCGCTTATTGCTTAATTAAAATTCAGATGAATCTACACTTTTAAAAGTAGAAAATACCGATTATTAATTATCCCATTTACGGTGCTCTTACTTACAAATTCATATTAACATAGTTATTATTAGAACTATGTTCCGCCCGTATGTAGGTATACAATTAAGGCAGAGAAGTATGTCGAACATGTTGCGGAAGTATCATCTACATTACAAATATACTCCTTAATTAATATATTTTTTTTTTATTTAGTCAATTTACTTTCAGAAAAGTCAAATTTATACATGACTATCTCAATAATAAAGACCAATTTCCGCACGTACTTATACTGAAGGGACCATAAATTATGAGAACGAGTAAGTATTTTTTAAGTTAAGACAAAATTGGGTTTTTTTTAACCACAATAATAGTTTGGAATTGCAGCCCTGCAAAGCAGAGTGAGTCACAGTAGTAGTTAGTCTATGAAAATGTATATAAAATGTAAAAGAAATAAACAATCTATAATGTTCTTCCTTGAATACATCCACGGCCCAAATCAGAACAAGTCCCCAGTAGATCATGAAACGTTCATATAAATCGAGATCGCAATATAAACACTCTCAGATAGCATCGCAGAACAGAAGCGCAGTTAATATTATGGTATTGCGTCTGTAAAGTTATTTATTCATAAAATTCGCGCACGATCCTGAAATGTCGAAGACGTAATCCCGATACTTCTAGAATCTTCATTGGGATCTTATGCTGAATAATACGTCGTAAGCTGATACTGCCGACGGGAGTCCAAAATAACTACAGTACCCAAACAGACAACGTAAATTTTAACAGCTAACTAAAGGCAATTGAGCAGATTAAAAGAATTTTGGGCATTTCTTTGGGAATATACAGAAATGTCAGACATTCAACGGATGATAAAAACAGAGTTCTCGATGATTTGCACTTTTGCAGAATGTTAGATTCCCCCTTCCATAAAAAATCTGTTATAACTTTGATAATGAATAATAAATAATATTATTTGAAGAGCGGCTGTTGGGACAACATCTAGACATGATTTAAAGAAGCTAGGTTCGATATTGTTAAACCTGTCGTCTTGTGTCGTCGTCGGAGAAGTACCTACTACAATAACAGCAAGTTATAAATATAACATAATGTTTTAATTCCTGCCTCCTATCCCAAACAGAAGATATTTCCAAAATTGCTCTACATTGAAATGAAAATCTTATCCTTTCTATATTTTACTAATCGAATGCTGTCTGGTGTTACGTCTTAATTAATCATATTGTGATCCTATAACGAAAGTAGAAGATGACGTCATATTTAAAATATCCGTCTCAGATTCTATGAGCAGTGAGCACACCGGTACACTTGCACTCAGTTCACACTTAGTTCAGTATGCAAACATAGGCACTTCCTACAATATTTGCGGTGATGTAGGCTTCGCTAATAGACCCGTACTTTGTACAAGGTTGGTAAATTGGGGGATATTTTTTTCGCAATTCTGGGGAAAAATAATGTTGATGGGGATATTTTGGGAAAATGAAATTTTTGAGGAAAGAAAAAGATGAAGGGAATTTCGGTTGGAGTAATTTTGAAAATATTAGATAGGTATGATCTAACGATTGCTATCTATAAAATAATTGCCTGACAAACTGTCCAATGTTTAATTTTGATGGAAACTAACTTTAATTTAATAATGGTAATTTTTCAATATTACAACTCTGTATGAAATAAAACAGGAATGAGAATAACTTTTGAAGAGTTTATTTTCTTCTCTGATGTCTCCCGCTGTACGATTTACGAAGATGGTGTAGCTTCTATGACATTTAAAAGATAAACAGAATTGACTTTGACTGTTAATGTTTTAAAAGTTTTAATTTGTCTTATTTCTTGATTACAAAATTATGGGGAGAAAAGTTGTCAAAAGTTGGGGGAAAAAAATTGAATTTGGGGAAATTTTAGAAACTAGATCTTGCAACACTGGTTTTGTATCGTGCAAATTCAATTCGTTGAAAGTACACTTAAAGTTACAATTTGCACCTTGTCGAAAATTATCGAGTGTCGCTCGTGATTTAACTAGATACTAAGAAGTCTTTACCAGGAAAACCAATATGATTTTTGAACTAACATCGATAAATAAATATTGGGCAGAGATTTAACAAGTACTTAGACATAGGTACATATTTATTATATTTTTTACTAAAAATATTCTGCCATACCAAATGTATAACTACGCACTCTGGACGTGGCACTTAAACACTCATTTAAATAAGTTAAATACTAGTAATTGTTTATTCAACCACGATCAACCACTTTTTCATCATTCGTCAGATCGTTTAGAAAAGTTCACACACCCACATTTGTTTGCATTTGGGGTTTGGTAACCCTTACTTTTTTGAGCTCTAAACAGTATTTTTTATCAGATGAGTGGTCATCTTCGGATTCTTTTAATCATAATAAAATGTGCTGGGATCGATAAATACTCTTGATTTTTCAAGATTTGTAACTAAATAATACACTGTACCTACTTTGTTTGCATTTCTACAAGTCTCAATAATGTGCTCAACTACTTTTTTAAACAATGCTTTCTGCCTCTAACTGTAGAATAATGTCATACCCAGATTTGACAACCAAACAACCTGCGTCAATTTGCAAATTCAAATTTCGCCTACATGAAAACAAGTGGTTGTTTGCGTATTGTTATTGTTAACAAGGTCAATATTGCAGATGGTGCTTCGAGCGGCGCTGACGCAGGTCGTGATTGAATCTGATTGGAGGCGGGTCGCCATTTGTAATTTGTGGAACTGTCATGCAGACGGCCCAATACAGACGGTCACCACACCCCCAGCTCAAATTGTACCTCGACTTCACATGAATGTTATATTAATTTAGCGACGGGTCCATAATTTTTCCATTTGTGCTCACCAGTTAGGCCAAATGATTTAAAATTAAAAATAGCTAGATTTTTATCTTACACACAATCATATTGTGTATGTATCAGTGACTAAAGTAAATGGTCAAAATGGCATGTTGCTGATTTCACTACCTCTCATTTTAAGAGATTATAAATAATCATAAAAAGACTTTATTTTTCGTATGTATACAATTTTGCATATTGATACAAGTTTACAGTATTTGTGTAAATCGATTTCGTTTTAGTCACGCTGTAGAGATATAATATGAAAGCTCGCGTGGAATTCGACGAATTTAACAATCGAATTTTCACGCCTCGAGCTAGGTTGTTAGGTCTTATAAAAGAAATGCCGGACAATCTAACTAGTTTAGCTGAACATTAGTGTAAAAAAGCCGACCCCTTAATAGTATTTTATAATTGATAATTTGTTTATAACCTATAGTTAGTTACACCATCGTTCCCAGAAGACAACACAATATAATAAATGCAAAAAAAAAATTGAAAAAGCCTAACAAAATCATGGCCGTCTTGGTGTAATTTAGCAGGACATGCTACCAAAGCGCCGGTCTATGTCCGGCATTATCCGGACGCTTGGCAACCCTACCTCCAACACTTATTTTCTTTCCTATTGAGTGCGAAACTTTCGCGATACAAAAATACTGTCAGATTTCATTCGATTCGTGAGAATCGAAAATGTGTTTACGCTCGAGCGATGTGCGCGCTCATAGCCGCGGGCTTACCCACAGTTCGAACTCACTGCCCATAGACCAGCTCGAGGACACGACAAGTATCCGGCAGTGTCGCATTAATATTCATAATTAATTCATGACTTCATGTCCCTGTCATTTATTTGTAATATTGCAAGAGAACGGCTATTGCTTAGAAAGTGCCGAGTGGAAAGTTTTGGGATTTGTTTTTGTTCAAACTTCCTTGGACGGAAGTTTACCGATCTAATACTCGTAGGCAGGCAGTTGCTTATACAGGGTTATTTTTTAAATACCGGCATCCTTTAAACCACCTTGTCTACTGGTCATTCTGAACAACATTTGTTCTATGACTTCTGTAAATTCGCGAAAAAAAAATTCAAGTTTTCATCGGTCACGTGACTGTTCATTTTATATGGGGAGTCGAAAAACTTTTCAACGAATTTCGAAAAGTCGTAGAAGAAATGTTGTTCAGGATGGTTAGTAGAAAGAAAGGGTGGTTTGAAGGATGCCGGTGTTTAAAAAATAACCCTGTATATTGTGAATTTGCAGAGTAATATTTTATTACGTTCATAAAACATTAAAATTTTCAATGAGTATTTAAGAAAACAGAATACTAAATGGACATTTTCTCTTGGATTCTGATACATTCCTATCTATCGATATCATATTCCTCTATTTTTGATTCACTTCGTATGGAACCGCGTAAATACTTTTTTCCTGTGGCAAGGCTTTGAACCCGTATGCGGCCTAGCGTCCATTTTTCCCAATATTTCTATTATTAAAAGTCGCTAATCATGTGACAGTGACGCATGACATACGCACAGTATCCAATATGGATTTTTTAAATTCTTCAACACGGTTATTTCCCGCCATAATAAATTCCGAGTAATCTGTTTTCCATGGTAGCCATGGCAGCTGATCGGAATGAGGCATCTAGGTCTATGTAGATTAGCTCAATGCTAGATATTTCAATATCACTTACTACAATTGGACCTGGTATAAGCCCCTTAAACGTACATGGATTACACGTCTAGGTCAAAACGACCCTAATGCTAGTAAAACGCGTATAATTGCGGATACTACTGCACTGTACAAATAATACCTGCAATTAATTACAGTCACCATGAATGCAACCACAGACAATTATTTGTGTTTATTTGTTACCTTGTTCCATATAGGTACCTACCATGTCATAAGATTTTTATGTTTACTTATGTTCTTTTTTCTGCTCGAAACACGCAAAAACTACATAAAACTTGCCTTGGGATTATGTGATGAGCACAATGTCTGTCAGACTTAAAAGTACCGTTTTTTCCATTAGAATTTGATGTGAAAATGGAAATGACAAACAACATGTTGTAGTAAACATTGTACAAATTGTACGTAGTCTCTCTAATCACTCGACGTTGGCAGAGTTAAATGTACTCGTTATAGCACGATAGCAGACATTACCAAAAAAAAATACTACTATTGTACACCTTGTACCTACTATATGTCGATTAAAATATGTTTCACACGTTTTCAGGAATCTAAACATCTTATAACTAACATAAAAACATTCATGCATAAGTATAGTTATAATTTCTACGATAATTTTGAAATGTAGATCCTGTTTTTTTACGGAAATAATACATATTTTAGTGATCCACATTTTCAATATGTTCAATTTTGCATTTGTAGTTTAACGCAAAATACGTAAATCATGCTTTGCGTCATTTGGTAAGTGTGAATCGTCAACACAATTATCTTTTAAGTGACGTTAACTACTCCTCCTAACACAGATTTGACATATTTGACTCTTCATTAGTTCAATGAACTGAAGCCAGCAGTCTACGGAAAACATGTCCTACAAACTTAAATGAAATCAATTTCTTGTCTATTTATTAAAGCAGTGTAAAATTTACATTAATTAAGTAATTCAGTAAATATATATTGTAACACTAGGTATTTTAAATTTACTGTTACTGTGCAACTTGCTGAATAATTACCGTCTCTAAATAAATATAATTAGAGTCAGGCTGTTCTATTTATTATTGTCTCCTATAAATCACTTTTAAAATAATCACTAAAATAGAATATGCTACATATTAAATCTTATCAGCGTCTAGTCTAGTACACTTTGCCAAAAATAGCATGAAGTGTGTATGTACTCGCAAATTAGTTAATGCATCGTCGCCGTATTTATGAAATCATCCTTATCAAGTTTTATCATACACCGTCTATTCTGTCTCGTTAGGTCACCTCACCTGTCTTGATTAACATCACCGTTCTTTTAATATTTTGACGATCACTCATGCACCAGACTTGCTGTCAGCGGGTATGCGAATGTGTACTTACATGCTTAAAATAAAATAGTAATAAACAAGAATACATCATGTATGAATAATGTAATGCGCAGACGGCGGAATTGCCATGTTACCCCGTGGTTCTGCTTCCGATCTTATTTTAGAGTTCTGTGATAACAAAATGTAGACCTTTTTGCAGTAACAAATTGAGATGTTTTTACATTGTATGTAATTTTACATGCTTTTTAATAAACCTTCAGATGGATGACAGCCGTATTTTTCAATGTCAAATTAACTTAATATTATACTTAGCTTTGAATATTTTTTTCCTGAGAAAGTTAATACCTATATGATACAAGACCCTTTATAAAATGTTAACTCTAGCTTGTAAGATGTTAACTTCCTTTAAAGTATTATCCTAACTTTTCCGGCAAAAAATAATAATTTCCTGTTTCATACATCTGCATCTTACACCGGAAGTAAAAATGCCATCTAGAACGCTTACGACGACTTCGAATTAAGATTATGTTTTTACCTTTCATAATTAAGTATAAGTTCGAACAATGGTCATAAATCATTTGAAATGATAATGAAGTTATTAACAAACCTGATATATTGTTTCTCCATTCATCTGCGCGCGCGTCAATCCTAGATACTAAACAAAGCGTTATTGCACTAGAACAAAGGTAACTGTAATCGCAATAGTACGTACATATGTCTCAAGAACCTCAACTACGAATGGTACATGACCAGTTTCCGAAGGACTTTAGTACCCGTCGTCTCAAAAGCTTTATAAACGGGATCCAATAACATTTTTATGACATCATAACATATACAAAGCCGTAAATGAAGTCAATACAATCTTGAATTGAATATAATTTTAATGAATATCTGGATAGGCAAACACTCACAACAACAATAAAATTGTTGTCAATTTTATGTGCATTGATTTTCATAAATTGAACATCTTACTTTATGAAGACGTTTACAATAAAAATTAAATGACGGCGCTAGTAGACAGAGCAAATGCTCTTAAGCGTTGACTTTTGTTTTTTGATAACATTTTTATTGAAATTTATATTATAATTCTATAAAACCAGTATTTAATACTTATTTCTGTTTGTTGCAGACGCCTGTCTTCGTTGCCAGGGTGAAAGCAAAAAGGACTCATACGGGAAGCAGGACTGCGTCGTGGTGTGGGGCGAGTGCAACCACAGCTTCCACTTCTGCTGCATGTCCCTCTGGGTCAAGCAGAACAACCGCTGCCCCCTCTGCCAGCAGGAGTGGTCCATACAGCGAATGGGGAAATAGAACCACCAACCTCTATCAAGGCAAACTGTAGATATTAAAATCGTGCGGGAACTTCTCAGGTTACAAGAACATTTTGACTTCGTGTGCGGTGACGAAAATTATTTCTTTTGTTTTAAGAATGACAAGCAAACCGCAAAATCTCAGTTCATTGCATTTCATGCGGTGAATGTCTTCTCACTATGTTTTTGTTTTTCTTGTCAGTTCAAAAACGAAAATTTTAAAAGCACGTCTTTACATTGCCCGAGTTACAATCAGTGAATCCTTTGTGAGTACTATTCTAGCAATAAACTATTTTTAAGCCTAACACTGTAGTATTATTTATGACATTATGATTTTATTAATTTGTTCAGTTTCAATATTTCCAGTTGATAATATCCAGTAATTTGATAATTTCACGTATCTCACAATGGTAAAATAAAGTTTCAGATCAATGCTATCTATGACATGTATTCTCATGATTGTTATAGATTTTATAAGAATAGTGCGTTTAACTGTTACAAATAACCTGAGGGGCTACAACGAACATTTTAAAGTATCCGTAACGTTAACGTATCGTACTCACGCTACGATTACGCGAGTACGTAGTACGTACCTTTGTCGACGTATCGTGTACCATTTTCTTCAAAAATGTATTGGATACATTAGTTGTTTAAGGATGGGCGCTCACGCTACGATATCCTCTGTAACCTTTATGCCGTCAACTTAAGTTATGCATACGTACGATTGTTTACGATACGGAAACGCTACAATTTCTTTGAAAAGTTCGTGCTAGGAGCCTCTGTCTTAAAACCTGTCCACGTGGTATAAGGATATCGAATTACTTCCATAATCACGATTAATTAATGCTTCTTCTTTTTAATATTCAGTACATATTAATTTAAAACAATTAATCATTTTAATTGAGACTAATCACAACATGTTATGGAGTGCTAATGCTTCATACAATAAATCATGCTACGCAGTTGAAATGGATTGAATGCAATTGAGGCATGATTTGAATTGAATAACATAATGAATGCCTCGTAATAATCTTTGATAAACAGGTACTACTACATTGTCACCTATTTCTACTTACTAATTTCATCTTGGCTTCTGTAGATTTCTTCCTCTGTCTTTCGAGTCATACCAACATCACGGTGTGGCCAAATCCTTGGCATGGCAGAATCACCTTGAAAAATATTACTACAGCAGTCATCGCCTCCTGATGTATCCAGACAACTAGACACCTTAACCAAATGATACCTGTGTACATTAAATCAATCATCTGCACGTATTATCTGCGTGGCATGATAATGTCACCCAGAATGATGCATTTACCTGATCCGTGGACGAACAGCCAACATCGTTAAGTGTTATTTAACTTAGTTTCCCCATTAATGACTACAATAAATCATATTAGTCTATGTAATGTTGTCTGTCTATGCATACGTCTGTTTGCTCTTTAAGCTTACACTAGTGCTCCAGCTAATCACTTTATAACTTAACAGATAAATATACCTAACTTATTGCCTGAACAATACGTGATTTTGCTATCACGCGGCTTCAGACCTATAATAAATAATGGAACAGGTTATCAGTTTGCATAATTCAGTACATATACACTCATATTAATATTTATAATGCGTTAATATGTACTCTAAGCAGCATAAACATTGTCAACAGCTAATATTATGCGCGCCGTTCAACATCATGCTTCCAACGTGATCATTTCACCTTTCAGGAGTATAGTCTTATTAATAAGTATATCCCATACGCAAGCCGTGCGTTCTTGAGATTAGGGGAAAACTCGCCCGAGAATTTAAATTTTTTTAGCTCGTCACTGCTCTAACCTAATTTCACCAATATTTTTACGTTAAGTAGAGTTTAGTCAGTATTATCATCACAAAAATATTGGTTAGGTTAGAGCAATGACCGGCCAAAAAATCTTATATATTTATAGCACTAACTTGAGGTTCGGTTAGTATGTATTATTTTTGAGTAGGTACGGTAGAGTTTCTTCTTTATCGTTGGTTGGCTGAATCATCTGATTCCGTATCCATCTATGAGACAAATTCTATGTAATTTGCGATTGCATCCAAAGCGACAGGTTTAGTTAGATGCAACCGGGAATGAAATGCACACGCTGAAATGATTAGTATGGTTGGTTGGTGTAAAATAATTTAGTTTTTGACAGCGATGGACGATGGTCACTTTAGATATTGCTTTGGCTTGAGGTTTGAGAATTCGCTTCCATTGCTTTACATTTTGTTTATCATTTAGTAGTGAAATTAAGAAAATAATGTGATGTATATGTAAGGCCGAATTTAACTGTCGTTTTATTCTGTTACCATATTTCTACCTAAAATAATATCAATATTGAAACAATCAAAATTCTTGAATATTACTCGCCTTGACATGAACAAGTAGGAATCTTCTTGAAGCACCTTGAAAACGAGTTTTTAAGTCGACGCCCGACACTGACAATGCCACTTTTAATATGAACTATAGGTATTGTCATTGATAGGTAGGTAAATATCAAAAAAGCACTTTAGTTCGTTCAATAAAAGATTCGTCTTTTACTTTCTAATCTAATGTAGTGCGATGGCGGATTAAAATATGTCAGAATACTTACGTACATCGTACCCAGTTTGCTACGGTACCAGATACTACCGGTTAAACCCAATACAATTCAGTCATGGTTTCAGTCCCGTCATTCCTTAGCCGTTAGCTCACCTAGCCATAGTTTCAACTAAAAGGTCATGTGCTCAAATTACAGATATTACCAGATTCAAATACCTAGATGTATCTTGCATTCAACGTCGATAAAATCTGGTAAAAGAATTTGCTTAGATTTTTATTGGTCCTCCTTGGGAAGATGAACATAGATTCAGCAGTTGATGGTGTAGGTAGATAGATGATCTAGTTGTTTTTTCCCTAATAGTACAGGAGCCCAATACTCTTGCACACGATATACATATGGAATGAGAGATTTCCATACATTCGTTCATATAAATGTTTAATACGATATGTATTTATATCGAGTACACGAGAATTGGGCTCCAGGTCACCTACCGTTATTTACGAGCTCCTTTGACTAGGTGAATAAACCGTCACCTACTGATATACAGAGGTTCATTGTTTCCCTAAACAGCTGACGCAAATGTCCATATTCATTCATGAATAGTTCATGAAAATACACCAAACAATAGACCTACAGGCATCATTGATCTGACGTGTAACACATAAGTACATCCGACAATGTATTAATGAAATTCAGCCAATGAAACTGCAAAAGCTATGTTTATATTAGGTACGTACTATTCGCTCGGGGGATTGTGGCTATTGCGTACCAATAGGTACCAATCCATCAAAGTAATCGACAGCGCCAATGTCAAATCAATAAGATCATTTGAAAACATTAAATTATTGTGTACGACGCACTTCCATCGGCGGCGACCCTCTGGTCACCTGGTCAATATTTACTTCTATACTTACCTAGTATAGTCACCTGCCCATGAAGATACAAAAATGTCCAAAGTTTGGTATTGGTATGTACGGACAGCCGCACATCAGGTTACTAAAATCTGTCAAATTTCCTCAGTTGATATTGAACCAAACACGTTTGACATAAAGGTGAGGTTCGATTGAAGAAATTTGACAAATTGTAGTAACCTGATGTGCGGCTGTCTGTACTTAAAATTGTGTTGAAGAGATTTTGCTTGCATAATTTATTTGTTTCATTCTCGGTTGAGTCGATTTTGGAAACGAACTTTAGCCCTTCAAGATGCCATCGGAAGTCATCATATGCCGTATTTTGCGACAAGATGACAAATTTCAATATTCTGGGGCACTAATTTATACTGGATGTTTGTGTTCCGGGTGCCTCAAGGTGTCCTCTATCTATAGAATTACTCTTAACACATCACATAAAACACCCTGCAGAAACTGCACGCAAAATTACCTTCAACATTGTTAGGTCGTAGGAGGTACTATCACAAATTCTCCATAATCAGCGCAGGCAGGCACCGCTGCACTGATTAAACTATAGGTACCTATTGGACTAATTTTTTACAAAGGTTCATTATTTCATGAGTCGAGGACGGGCCTTATCACTACCTAAAGTTATCTTACTTACGTTCACTTTATTCTGGATTACTTTGATGACCCATACCTATACTGCTTTAATTCTGGACTAGTGGTATACATATTCACATTCAGAAGTGCTCTGTATTCACCAAAATTTAATAAACTATTTTCATTTTATACATTTCATTTTATTGAGCTGAACGTTTAAAGTCTATGAATATAGTACGAGTAGTAAGATGTTACGAACATGAAACGTATAGTTAACTAACGTCATACCTTACGTAAAATTAGCTAAGGACTGTTTGTATTTGTTCTACATCTAAACAATTATTTCCATAAATTAAAGCAATTAATGGGACCAAAATATTATAAGTTATTGGTAGGTAAGACCTAAGTACATTTTTATGAAATCAAAATTTAAACAAGTACTTACTTAATTAAAGTTTTTTTCAGGAAGGTGAACGCTGCGTGGCAATCATTCAATTTCGGAAATGCGATAAGTAAGTATTTTTTTCATATTTTTGCCTTCAAATAATGTACACAGCCACACATCAGGTTACCACAACCTGTCAAATTTCCTCAATTGATATTCAACCTAATGTGTAAGACAGTAAGATAAGAACCAATTGAAGAAAGTTGACAGTTTTGTATACTTTGATGTGTGGCTGTACGTACATGACATCTGTACGTGATTTCTTAATATCGTAGTTCAGTTTGTTATCGAGTTAGTGATCTTATGGGTTTCTGTTGTGCGTATTTGTGACATCTTTGTTAATGGCTAAAACTCATATTTAACTGTATACACCTAACATATATACAATGTAACTTCATACAATACACCAGAGAGGTCCCTAATCCCATCCACGTGCTTAGCCACGTGCTCACACTAGATAACATTTGCATTAGTAGTTTGTACTTCGTAGTAAATCCCGTCCTGCTTATAAATTACCATTAGTACTTTATTATTTGTTTACTTCGAATAATGGACGTGGGCTTGTTTTATGAAGTATGCATTATTTATGCCCACTTCCCAAGCCCTCCGAGACGAATCTACGCAGTTGCAGTGACCAGCTAAAGCATAAGTTAAACATTGCACTCACG
Organism: Cnaphalocrocis medinalis; assembly: GCA_014851415.1. Taxonomy (NCBI): domain Eukaryota; kingdom Metazoa; phylum Arthropoda; class Insecta; order Lepidoptera; family Crambidae; genus Cnaphalocrocis; species Cnaphalocrocis medinalis. The sequence goes on along the minus strand of CM026275.1, from coordinate 10,185,214 downwards.
GACACAGTCACCGTAAGTTCATGAGCTTCCGGAAAATAACAAAGATGCTATTTTCGAAAATAAGTTTAGAACTGACCCCACAGCGCGCCAGGAAAAAAAGCTGGGGACTTTTTTTTCCTGATAACCCTCTCATCGTTTAAGGTGGTGTGTTGGGTACGGATCCAGGTGCACAATGCTGGTCACCAGTTATAATCAATATTCTAATCCTAACACCGTTTAAAAAAATAAATGTAACTATGGAAAATGGCAAACTCATTTTCCGAAAGTTGATCAACTTTCTAGGAAGTGGATCAACTTACGTTTCGGATTATTTTACGGTGACACATTTGTTACGACCTTTGGAAATACGTTGAATTTGGAGTCAAGGAGTGAACCATCCTTGAGTAGGAGGCAGGGTCACTTCCACATGCTGACCATTATTAGTAGACAAACACACCAGCCGTCAAAAACAAGAAAATTAATATCTACTTACATCAGATCTAAAATTATAAATTGGTTTTTACCGACTACGGGTGGATTCCAGGTGGCAAACACCACAAGTGTACCCACTTAATGCTCGTTTTACACCATCATGTAAATCAACTACGCACACAATTACACATGAGTTGTATAGGTATTTATATTTCAAAACATTTCAAGGGAATTTTAACTAGACGTGTCAAAAACCAATATCTAAGTACAAGTATGTATGACCATCCATAGTACCTAATTATGTAATTTAATAAGCTCGCAAACAAGCCGATACTTACTTACCAATTTTATTAATCTGTTGTCATTAGGCTGAAGGCAAACATTTCGATGCCTAAAGGCAATGACATAATATACTTATTAGGTATTTCTTACACATTCAGAGGCATATGGAAAAGTCAAGAAATAAAAAATAACGGATCGTTTTTCGTAGTATATGTGGGCGGTAGCAATTGCTTACCAGGTGGCAATCGCTTTCCGTATGCCGGTCTGCCATCTATCACATAAAAAAGCCCTCCACATGCTGACCATAATTAGTAGACAAACACACCAGCCGTCAAAAACAAGAAATTAATATCTACTTACCATCAGATCTAAAATTATAAATGGTTTTTACCGATACGGGTGGATTCCAGGTGGCAAACCACGACAAGTGTACGCACTTAATGCTCGTTTTACACCATCATGTAAATCAACTACACACACAATTACACATGAGTTGTGTATGGTACGAGTAGGTAAGTATTTATATTTCAAAATATTTCAAGGGAATTTTAACTAGGCGTGTCAAACACCAATATCTAAGTACATGTATGACCATCCATAGTACCTAATTATGTAATTTAATAAGCTCGCAAACAAGCCGATACTTACCAATTTTATTAATCTGTTGTCATTAGGCTGAATGCAAACATTTCGATGCCTAAAGGCAATGAATGATATAATATTACTTATTAGGTATTTCTTACACATTCAGAGGCATATGGAAAGTCAAGAAATAAAAAATAACGGATCGTTTTTCGTGGTATATGTGGGCGGTGGCAATCGCTTACCAGGTGTTCCGTATGCCGGTCTGCCATCTATCACATAAAAATCGGTTTTCAATATAAGTATTTATTTGATTGTTCGAATTAATATCTTTCTATTTAACTGAATTAATATAATTTAAATTCCAAAAAAATACGTAACCTATCTATCAATTTAAGCACAATGTAGCTTTTTAAAAGTTTGGAACGTGACCTTTCCACGGACGTCTTTTTCCTACCCTGTAAAACAATAGGTATTATATTACCAACCCAATAGATAACAATAACAGGATTGAAAAACATAGTTACATTAAAGAAATTTAATTCAATCAAATAAAAAGAAACAATCTAATTCGTAGGTAGAAATTATTATTGTCCATAAATAAAACTTCAACGCGTCAATGGACCTCAAGATGAAATGAAAAAAATATTGTCTATTTTCTTTTGCAATTAAATGCACCTAGCATTTAGATAATTTGCATTAAAAATTAACTCAATTATTAGGTTTATAAATTGAAACTAAGGATTTTGAGAAATTTTATTTTTTAATATTTTTTACCGATTTCGTGTATTTTTTTTTGAAGTAATAAACTTATGCATGCAAATCTTTTTCGATGTGTGGTTTCTAATCTTTTGTTAAATATGAAATCAAAAATATTCGGAAATATAAGTACTTACCTAGACTTAAAATAGTCCAAACGTCAAGTTGATCAACTCCGGAACGTACCTACATACCTAACAATTTTATTTTCGAAAATAGGTAAGGTTGGGTGGCAAATGTGAAAATAGGTGAGCCTTCAAAGCGCCAGCCGATGTTGCCGCGTTGAGGTAGCAAATACTACGGTACGACAATACAAACAGTGATTAAGGATCTAGGTCGCTGTAAACAGTGCTGCGAAGAGGAGAACGCAGGCGCCAGCCTCGTTAGGTACCTACTTCAAATTGAAGGTTATTTATCAAAGCATTTAACTATCTAAACATACAAACGAACTGAATAATAATCATCATTATTGTAAGATATTTCAAACATTTCCTTCGTAATTAATGTTTTATATTCTTCTAACGAAATACGTTTATTGTCTAGTGTCTTTTTATTGACTAGGTATACTTACCGCTCACAAAGTCAGCTTCCTAGAATCGTTTTAAGTAGTTATGTGACCTCGATTAAAAGTCAAAAAGACTTCACGATATTATTACAGCGTTGATTGACTTAACGATTCAAAAGCGTAAAATATGCAAACAACACACCCATGTTTTTATTTCAGTATATAAATATACGGTTCCTGATGCTTTTTGCTGAGTCAGCATACCTTGACTATTGCGGCCTTTCAGTGCAGAGGCATCGGCCGCACACACCCGCGCCAGGCCCCCACTCACCGGCCAATCAGAAGGCTCCACCGCTAACGATAAAGTGCCTTCAATGCATTGGACTATAGACAGCCTTGGATGGAAATAAACATTGCGTCAGATCGGATAATCACTAGCTTCACTTAAATTATTCGACTAATCGTTTTCGACCACAAAAACAACGCATTTTGTAGTATCTTTCAGCCGCTTGATTGAGTAGGTACTTATCAAAATTCTTTAGCTTCACGATGATTAGTCAAAAGTAGTAAGATTAATAAGTTAAACATTTAATGCCGTTTTAACATTGGATAGTATAACAACAAGAACCTACATAAACCTAAAATGCAGACTTACAACTTTCCAATGTCTCAAGAGACAGATTTCAAGACACTAGAGCCTAGTGCATTTCTCGATTTAGGTACACCATTTATTCAAATAATTTCAGGATAAACCCAAAAAATAAGTTCTGACGAATCATACATATAGGGACAATACCTATGTACTTATTTTAACACAATACCGAAACCTACCGGGAAAACAGGAAAATTATTCAGCTAAAATTGATAACATAGTTAGGTACGTAATTATCGTCACGTAATAATGTAGCAACGGTGTAGGTCATATAATTAATATTAGCTTGAATAGCGGCAAACAAAATGTCATGTCCTTGATGAAAAGCTGCAAACGACACGTTTGGGACGAGAATAAGCAAAATCTAGCCGTCTCTTGACTCCGACTAGATCATTGGACAAATGAATTGCTTAGAATGCGATAAAATCGCGTGAGACGCGTAGACGTGGTGTGATGCTGGCGCCATGCATCGCGTGGTACTCTGCGTGGCTCAGCATTTTTCCAGCGAATAATCGAAAACATTTTGCACTGCCTGGACATTTTTTCTGATTTAACTAAGAGGATTCTTACATTTCAGATAGAGTCTTTGTAGATGTTAAAGTTATGTAGAACGGCCTCACGCCAGATAGAGTGGCGAAAGCTGGATGTGACCGCCCACCTTAGATCCCATCTTCTCTTAATATCAGGTGTGATCGAGGTCTATTGTTTGACTGTTAAGTATAATTTAAAGAAAAAACCTTTCTTACTGCCCACGAATATTCTAGCTAGCGGAACTGCAAGGTGCATAAGAAACATAAAAAGCAAAAGACAATGTTATTATGCCATTGTAGATTAATATCGGTTGTGATGCAAGGCAATAAACAAACATTAAAACGTAGCCCATTTTTATTCAGCATGCATCTGCGTAGGTATCCAATTTCATAGATAAGTAGGTAAGAAAATGTATTAGCAAATACAATAAATAATGGATTCCCATAAAGCGAATGTAATGTATACTAATCCATGTTCATCTATAAAAGTCGCATGTATTATTTATGAGATGGTCACTGTGTTCGGCGTCAGTAGTAATTTTCCACTCGACCAATGAATAATGAGGCTATGTTTATGAAACAAAACGCCCATGGACATTGGAGTGTGCATACAAAGCCGTAACAAGAAGCCAGAAAATTCGATTGCCACCGACAAAACTTCGCGGCTGTACAATAGAATGTTTGACTTGATAGTCCAGAAACTTCCAAAATGAAGGAGTTGCGTGAGAACGAAGAGTTTTGAACGAAAGAATGCAGTGGTTTGCTCTCTGAGTAAAAATCCCACTGAGCTATTGCCCATTGCACTGCTGCGGCACACATGCAGGACAAGGAACAATATTTCCCCTGTTCAATCTAAAATTGTATGTGCATGTGTGTCTTTTGCTGCTATAAATGATTTATATACCTATCGTTTTCCACTGCGGTTTCATAAATGTTTCTGGACTTAAACGCGAGACGAGTAACTAATATAACTTATTCATTTCATACCATTTAGGTATGTTCGTTATGCAAAATAGGTATGTGTGGATAAGGGTTAACTGCCGTTTTCATTGCACGATACATCACGAGCGATTTTAGCATGAGTTACGGTTACGGCGCATTTCAGCTCTGAGGAAATATTGCCATTAAATGGGAAATAACCTGGAAGCCATTATATTAATGTTTAGTTCTAATGTCGTGAAAGTTCTACCAAGTGATAATGTCTGCTTTCTGCTAGATTTATGAACGCACGTTTATGTTAGGTTAGGTTACCATTTTTGACTGTAAAATCATCTGAATGATTTTATCATACCTAAAGATTCGCTTTTTTTACGTACAACCAAAAAAAATATATAAACCTGGCAAATATCTTCAATCAACTCTCATTTTACTGTCACACACGTTAGGTTGAATATCAATTGAGGAAATTTGACAGATTGTGGTTTCTGATTTGTGACTGATCTGTCACTGACTGTACCTAAACAACTTTTTATGGTACCTAAAACACGAGTTTTACCTTATAACTTTACTTTTCTTTATTTTGTGACATTTTTCCACAGAAAAAATGCTACACAACTTCCCCCTATCAATGTCACTGAGAGGCTTTCGCCTTATTCCCAGTCACCCACACCTGAGATGCTGTCGGTTTCGGAGCCGATGAGGGTGGGATCGACTGGGATTAACCCAGGCTTTCTGGACTCTATTTCACCACGCCGGTAATTGTCGGTGACATAGGTATGTAAAGAGCTTCACCTCCTTCGAACTATTTTCAACACGCGTACATGTGCACCATGAAACACTACAATTGTCATGCAAATCCGACATAGCTTCAATGCTCATATCAAGATTCACCTACAATTTTACAAAAAGATACATAAAATACGTTTTTAGTCATTTTAAGGTTTAAAATCATACCTTAGAGACATCTCTGACTCAATTATTATAGAAACGTGGTTGAAAGAATTATTGGTCCTCATTGAAACAACTTGAGATATCGCAACTTTCTTCAGGTGATCCGTCTAATCGTCTGCCACCTATCACATTAACTATTGCGACGTCACACACAAGTATTTTGTATGCATTTCTTAGTTTCTTTTGTTTGCTAGCTATATCTACTACAGTATTGAAATGACATTTAATAACTATAGGTGCATGCTCGGATTCGAACGCGCGGCCTCCCGTTCCGGAGGCGCACGTTCTTTCCACTGAGCTACCATCGCTTCATTATTGTTCTCAAGTTAAAAAAGTAATGTAATAAATCCTGGCAAAAATCTATTTAAACTTAAGCGACTATTGAGAACAAGCTCTACAAAATTAAGGAAGTATGCTTTGGTTAAATACTAAGTGTAATAATATCATTGTCAATTTTTTAGCATCTAATTTAAATATTTGAGAGGCGAAAAAAACCATGCGGATTTTCTCACGAATATTTCCTACCAGCAACTGGTTTGGAGAACCTTGCTTTCACACTGCAGTGTTTGTCTTACTAGCTTGTTTGTGTACTGTGAGGTGACGTACCTACTACTATAAGTGCTTGGTTGTATTACGAAATTCACATTGATCACTATTTGGATAAGGTACTTTACATTCTTATGCAATTATGGCATTTTCATAAAGTTACATAAGTTCCTAGATCTTGTGAAGAGGATGACGTCGGCGCAATTAATGCAAATAACCACTGAAACGGATGATGAGGATTGACGATGATGAGGAGGATTTATAATGATACAAGCACACCACAGTAACACTTATATTGGAAAACCTTACATATTATTGAAACACAGTACGCACAGCCCGGGAGGGCTACAACAACTGAAGGTGAACTGTTGAAGACAGTTCTGAAAAAGGGTGTTATGTTTCATAAAGAATACTAGAATTTTAACTTAATCAGTGGCCAAAAAGGTTACGAGGATGTAGGTCGCCAACAACCACTGTCTGCTTTGTTAAAACTTTGAACGAAGATCAAGGTTCAATTCGGTTCCCGCGTGTAAGGGTTGTAAAGGCCAGACGGTAGTCGCTTTATTGGAATTTCCCAACTTCCGAAATTTTGTATTGGGCTACAGCGTGCCCCGGGCTCCGAAGCGACATCTTTGGACGCAATTGGAAATGACTGGCCAGGATGATGATGATAAAACCAAATGTGATGGAAGCGAGTAACAAAGCCCAATTCGTCGAGCCAATCGTCATTCATTAGAGAGAGGCGCACACGCATACCTAACAGCGCAGACTGATTTAATCTGCAGATTAATTGTTCTTTGTGAAGAGCTCAATCAGATGTATTATGTAACGCCGCAAGTACGACCAATTGCATTCATGTATTGAGTCATTTGTGCATTACCTTTCTCGTCAGCTATATTATACGGCGACCCACCATGTTGCCAGATAGTACTAAGAATATTATTTTGACGACCCGTTTGGTTCAGTGGTAGTGAATGCTGCGTCTGGGCCAAGGGTTGCGGGTTTGATCCCCACACAGTACAAACATTTGTGAGCATGAACATGCTTGTTTGTATTGGTCTGGGTGTTTTCTTTGTAGTATATGTATGTATTTACAAAAGAAAAGTATTATACGTATAAATTTGTAATTCCACTGTTGGTTCTGATATCTGTAACACAGGTGCTTGAGCTACCTATCTCAGAGTCAGACCAATGTATGTGATGTAGTGAAAATATTTATTATTATTTATTAATAGGATACTATATCATTAGTAGGTACAAGCTACTATCACTATAGCGAGTTATCACTTAACTTTATTGCATAAAGAAAGAAAGAAGAAAGGTTTATTTGGAACCAATAATAACGTGACAAAAACAAAACCACAAAACAACAACAACACTTATAAATTAAAGATACTGATAGTAGGATTAAGGAAATACACAATTGATACCAAAATGGTCTTCGCTCAGTATACGGCTGAGTGGCCACTGTCGGGCAGGGTAGGTTACTTCCCTATAGGTTATTTCTTAGGTATAAATCAAACGTTAAAACTTAATTATTAAGGCACTAAATACCATTTACTCTATTCACACTCAAAATTTGCCGGGGTAAGACCACTGGTTTAGTTTGCTTGCTACCTACATATTATTTTCGACAGTAGCCCCACGGTGAACCCATGACATACGGTGTGCTGCCATGGATTCTCTTTAAGAGGATCTGGCGTCTTAAAGCAATAAAAACACCCGCATTTACTTGTCGCAATATGCTAGTTAATCCATGTCTGTTGAGAACAATAGATAATGAATCTGCAGGTCGATTTGCTGTTGCCTAACCCATTCTTGACCTTTATAAACACTGGATAATAAAATGAAGCTAACAATTATACGGAACCTAAGGAATACACTTAATTTTTTTTTTATTAGACTATAGGCCAACGCTTGACCACAATCGCACCTGATGGAAAGTGACGTAAATAAAGTACTTATTTAAGTGTATTCCTTAGGTTCCGTCTATATATGTTCCTTATAGTTTGTTTATTGTATTTCGGTGGATATTATGAAAATAACGATTGTTAAAGGAAACGATTAAAAGTGCCAGCTCTACCAGCTTTTATCGCTAATGTAAATAATTGAACTACTTACATAAAACATTGATATCTCGTTACTAAAACATACTTAAGACACAATGGTACAGCTGTTCTCTAATACTAAAAGAGAATCCTGATCCCTCCCTGGATACTGCCGGGAGAGTTGATAATATTATTTCCCTGGATATCTATTCTAGACTGACCAGATGGCGCATTTGGTAGAGTCCCTACCTCATAAGCCAAAGGTCGTGGGTGCGATCCCCATCCCCACCCTGGACAACCTTCGTGTGATGAACCCTTATGTTTGATCAGTGTCTGGGTGTGATATACATATGTATTTAAGTATCCTACATTTGAAAATCCTCTGTTGTCCGATATCTGTAACACAAGTGTTTAAGCTATATACGGAGTCAGGTCAATGTATGAGACGTGTGCCAGCTACTATTTTTTCAAATGTCCTGTTATCTATAAAAGATCTATGGATGGTATGGTAGCTTAATGGATAAGACCGCGCCTCTTATGTTATATCATCAGGAACTCTTTCCATTAAATTTAGGAAAATGTACTACGAATGTTCGCTTGACGTTGAATTGGAGAAACATGGATGAAATATTGTTACCAACAGCCGTTAAACCCTCACAACAAATATACGACTTTGCTCCAATTTAAAGGCAATCGGAAAATTCCGCTCCTGATGAGGAGCAATTATATCAATCTAGTCAGCGGTGGCGCCGATGCCAATACATCAAGTGGACGGGCTAACCGTCACGTAAGCGTCGCTGGCCAATTGCGATTCAATAAGAAAAATAATAATAATATATTTCGAGTCAAAATAATAAACTCATATTTTGTTAGTTACATCTTAATCCTAGGTGTTAGTAAAAATATAATATTATACTAGCTTTTGCCCCGGCTTCGCTCGCGTTAAATTCGGGGTAGCACGGAGGGGCAAAAAGTAGCCTATGTTACTCTGCATCCCATCAACTATCTCCACTTAAAAAATCACGTCAATTCGTCGCTCCGTTCTGCCGCGAAAGAAAGACAAACATACAGATAGACACACTTTTCCATTTAAAATATTATAGTACCTATGGATTATCTAATTTGCAAGCAATGTGCGCCATAGCAGTAGGTAGACACAATTTATCCGCTCTGCAATCATCTTTAGGATGCAATTAGAGATCCTGACTCTGCGCACGAAAGATGCATGCAGCACGCTTGCTTCCGCATGCATCGTGGCGAAGAAACAGTCAACTCTCGCCGCCGCGGCCATGCCCGACGCGCTGCAGCGCCAATATTTCTGACCCATCTGCCTAGATGTTACCGTCAACTTCAAAATCAACCGTAGAAGAGCCAAACTTCGGCATGAATGAGCCGACCGAAGTGATGCCGGTGTAAAGCAGCGCCAGCGCTATTTCGTCGAGTGCTTGAGGCTACCGGAGGTCCAATTGGGAGGAAAGGGGATTAAAGGTTGGCAAAGTGCACTGCAAACTTTTTCAACCCCCTCTTCTCACTCTACAGGGAGTGGTGGTGGTTTGTAGCCTTGCAGGTGTCGATGGGCGGCAGAAATAGCTTATAGCAGGTGATCCGTCTGCTCGTCTGCTACATATCACATAAAAAATCTCCAGGCTCTTTCGCAGCCTCAAATGTATGTAGCAGCACAAAATAGCTTTATATGAATGGGGGTTCATAAAACAAAATGCAATAATTTTACTAGATATCCTGCTATTGCTATTCGTAACGAAGATGATTCCAACAGAGATAATTGAAATGTAGCGGTTTTTGAGTTATAATATAGCTAATTAACCTTCCTTTTTTAACAATGAATTCAATATAAAGATTGTATCTGCACTAATGGTAGGCGACCTCATTTATCTTACTTGTAAGTCTACCTATGCAATTTTTATAGTTATTCTATTTTTACTAAGACTCAACTCATGTATGTAAAAAATGCTAAGTTGCATGAGGTCATTATTTAAAGCAACTCATGAATACCTATAAATTTATCATAAGTAAGCAAATATGACGGCTGGTTTGATTTTACTTGTTCATAATAACAATTAGGCATTTATTTAACAAACGACAGGTAGGTACCTACTTAGGTAGATATCTCTCGAGATGTTTGTCTCAATGTTTTTTACAGCTGATTAGACATTTTTTAAGTCGCCTTAGTTATAATTAGGTTTGGGTAGGTACTTATCACTTTAACCTTCTACAAGAGACTAACTGGAGGTCATCAAAGACTTACCCATATAATAAAGTAATTTCTAAGACGTCCCTAATGCTTGTACTACATTCAATGTTTTCCGCTATTAACTTGTGTATTGATAAACCTATTTCGATTGCATGACTAGGTACGTACAGCCACACATCAAAGCATACAAAACTGTCAAATTTCTTCAATCGACTCTCATCTTACTGTCAAATACATTTGGTTGAATATCAATTAAGGAAATACAGGTTGTGGTAACCTGATGTGCGGCTGTCTGTACTTTAGGATACTAATTGATAAGTTTTCTTAGCACGGAGTTTTTTCACTTGGTACTTAACATAAAGTAGATGTACAAACTTGATCAAAGCAAACATAGTTTCTTTAAACAAACGTAGAATACTTAATATTTGCACAAGCAGGAGTATGACTCTATAAAGTACCTACTTGTAACTTGAAATAACTTTAGGTATAGTCCATACCCACCCACATTATATTAGGAAAGAAATACCTATTTTTTAAAGCGTTTGAAAAGCCACCTTTTTTGTAAAGACCCGATTTTTCAATCGTTAGATAAAAGTTAACATACAAATTAAAGACATATTTTTTTATTTCGTCGTATTAAGTATTGGTAAATATTGCAAGAGATAGTTAGCGTAACCCCGTGGTTCAAAGCGACGTATACGACTGGACGATGACCACTGCCACTTCAGTTTGCTAATTCGGTGGGCTGTGTCGGTGACTCTGGTTCACTGTCGGCCGTGCGACAAGATGGGATGATGACATTCGAAGGCTGCCTGGTGTGGGCTGGATGAGAGTGGCCGAAAATCGGGAGCGGTGGTATTAAGGGAGGTTGCTGATGATGATGATGCTCATCGTTATCTAACAATTGAAAATCAGGTCTTAGGGGCAATGATATTGATGCTCCTCAAAAGCACAATCTTTGAAGTAAGCTTTATGAGTCCTCGCTTAATTGCTGGAGGTCAATGACGTCAATGCTTATAGAAAGTCGTGCGTGCGCCTGGTCATACAGTCGTATCGCGGAGGTGTGGCACGCCGAGCAGGCCGCGCACGTCGCGTCGCACGCGCACGGGGGCGCGCCTTCACGCTCGTCGCTACACACTGTGTGTGTGTGAGCGTGCCGACAGTGCAGAGAATATAGACCGTAAAACAAGCTAAACTGCTTAGAAGGTGCTTCACAGTTGAGCTTGTACGGACCATTAAAATAAGAAAAATCGCATTTATCTTGGTCACTATCTTATAGAACCCACAATACCAACTTCTCCAGACTATCATAATGGTAATGGGAAAGATTGCTAGAGAACTTAAAATTGGAAGGCGAAAAATGTCATGGCTCAGAAACATACGACATCGGACTGGCAGCAAATCCGCCGAACAACTTTTTAGGCTTGCCATGGATAAGCCACTTCAGTAATGAAGCGACACTTCAGTCAAGAAGAAGATAGGCATCACAGTATATCTCAACAGATCTCAACTAGTGGCCCACCCTCGCTTCGATTCGGGACAGTAGTTCCACTTTCCACCGATAGATACCGCTGGGCGTTGATTGCATCGGGCAAGTATTACGTGTTTTCGGTTTACCTATATGGCCTAGCATGGATTAAGATATTATCCTTAGATATATATATAAATAGAAGATAGTCTAGAGTATTTCACAAACGTTTATACGTAGGTACCTACCTACTCCTAAGAGAACTCGCTAGTACCTACCTAGGTACTAGCGAGTTCTCTTACTCGTTGATTTTGTACTGTGCCGGGCGCCTGTGTGCGTGAGCTGCGCCGGCGCTGCTACGCGCCAACTGGCACAACCACCGCTCGTATTGCATCAGCTGTCTGTTACCAATATACTCTCGTCTTTGCAGTTAATTAGTCTTAGGTAAAGGTTGTGAAGTAAAAATATAACACCCATTTACTTCGGCACCAAATATAAGTTGTTGAATTGGTAATGACTAAATTAGGCCCAAGAAATTAAGCGCGTTGGGATTTTGTAGTACTTGCAAGCAAATTTAAATCTTTGCTTGCAAGTACCTCATATACTTTACCTACACGTATATATTTAGATCTGATTAATGATGACCCAATGGAATAACCGTTTACATAGAACATAATAAGGAAAGTAATCCATCGAATTGACTTTCGACTGATTATTAAACTATTCTTGGTTTTGTGACGAACCATTTTATGACAAACAGTTTCAGGAAGGTAAAACCTATCGGATGTCTAATTTTAAATAAGTATTACTTAGGTACCTACTAATAATATCTATTTAATTAATCTTGCTGTACAAATAAGTTGATAAGCGATCAATCATCCATAAGAACTGATAACAAATGATTCAATGAAATCTGCGACTGTGTGGCCTTGACCAATAAGTGTGGTGGCACCTACATAATCTGCAACAACTGTAGTAGGTAACTAGCATTACATAAGGTTTTGATACAAATACGTCATGTACTACAAATACTATTCATTTAATCTTTTATAGGAATGTTAATGGTAATCTAAGTACCTAAACCAAATTGCGTTCTGCAAATTTCATTCTTGTGGCAGGTATGTACCTAGAAGCTGTTACAGCTATTATTCGAATCTTTTTAGATTTTCCTTTAAGTTGAAGGCACATTTTCCCGACTCTGACGCACCCAGCCGTTGGCAGCCTCTGATTGGCCGGCTCAACCAAGCCCCCGCGCGTCACCACCGCTATCACGAAACACCACTCGTGACTGCGGCCACGTCGAGCTCTTTTATTCCACTCTTTATTGTTCTGATAAGAACACACACCTTGAAACAGGCGAGCCTTTCAAACAACTTTGAAGAACGATTCTTTTGAAATTCAAATGAGCTGTGGTAACGCCTAATTTCCGCTCTAAGAGGTAACCTAAACGTATTGGCTTTGTTTTGTAATGACTGGCCTAAAGTATTAAGGTACAAAAGTTTGTTATTGCAAAAAATGGTAGTTAGGTATGTAGGTATAACGTCAGCGTAACTAATTATAATTTTTGATTAGTCTGCGGTCGCGTGTTTTTGCAAGCAAGTAACTGGTCCATATTGATGTCATTAGGTACGTGTTTTCAGCGAAATATGTCTGTCTGTTGCTAAGAAGTATAATTTAAATTCGATTGAATGAATCTTGTGTATCTACTTGATACCTACCTAAGTATGTAAGTACCTACTTACTGAAATGACGGAAGAAGTAACTCAAACTAAGTACCTATGTTAGTAAGTATGTGCTATAAAACAAAATGAATGCATAATTATTTGTTTTTATTTTAACACATGTCTACTTTATATAAAAGTAACAGCATCATTTTCAAACCATGACTAAGTTTTTTCTCCGTGTTGTAAGGGGTTAATAATATCTAAGTATTCATTAATAACAAAAAAAAGACCAGGATTAAGTAGAAATTATTTGAAGTCCTTTAGTTCTAGATAGTCTATGATAATTAATTACCACATGTAGCACCATCATAGAAACCATCCCGTTACGTCCAACAATATGCCATTTTTTATTATTCTCGGTAAACTTTTCCCCCAATTAAAGAAAACCATTTTTCTTTGCCCATTGGCATTGCATCAGCACAGATAAATAATTTCACGCACATCACGTGGGCACGTGCCGTCACTCGGCCTTCGCCACCATCGGTCACGGGGTCCGAACGAATCGGGGTGGGTGTGTTCTGGTGATATAATGATACAACACAAAACTATTGCATCATAGGATGACGCATAGTCATCAGTCAGTACCATCCATGTACCATCATAACAGACATCACAACAGTCTTAACCAGGGCGAACCGGGGTGGGTGTGTCCTTTAATGATTGGGCCAATGGAGGCTATGGCGGGTGATAAATCCGCTAGATGGCGTACTGTTAGACTAAGGTCCAACTTCAACGGCATTGCTCATTATGTGACATTTTGACATCTCACATTAGAAACAACCAATTAGCGTTGTAGATGGATCTCAGTTATACAGTTCGCCATCTAGGGGGACTTTTCACATGCGATAGTCCCCCATTGCCTGGTGATGTCATAATTAGTGCGTAATATTGCATCAAAGTTGACGCATTACCATCAGCAAGTACCTACCCTCATAATCGACCTTCGCCACCATCAGTCATGGCACGGGTTCCGTAGCGATCCGTGGTGGGTGTGTCCGTCCGTATGATTCGGCCAATGTTCCGATGATATCATGCTAGCCTAAATTGCGTAATTTATAGTCAAGTTTCCTGTTGCCAATCGAGTTAGGATCCATAAAAGAAGAAGTTGCGAATTGACGTCATTTTTGGATTTTAAATATTAGGTACCTGTAAAAAACCGGCCCGATAATATTACTTGCGTAACTAGTTGATAGAAAATTTGACATAGATACCTATATAATACCTATCTAATAAACATCAACTGAACGTGTCATTTACAGTTGCGTCTAAAACCGTTGCTTTGTAGCCCGGGACAAGCTTAGACCATGATCCAAGATAATATGGGAAGTACGATATTCAATGACGCGACTGCCGAATAACCTGATCGCAACCCTTTAAATGGAAACTAGACAAACTACCATCATGACTAGGTAGGTACACGTTCAGAATAATATCTCTACAAAATACATAGAAGATATCCGAAACGTACGTAACCATGATTCTGTTAATTGCATGCGAAGGTCAGAGTTTCATCATATTATCCAGACTCCTCAAACCCTGAATCATGATCTAAGCGCTCCAAAGACACAACTGGGAATCACACGCTAAGATGAGTGAGTGTATGTGTAGATTTTCTCACTGGCACTTTCCTAGGACAAAAAAAATATTTAAGTGGTATAAGAATCTTAAAACGTGTTTCTTTTGTTTGACTTAAAAATTCTCAAAAATATAAAGTAACTCAATAGGGGCAAGAATTTGTATAAAAAACATTTATTGAGATAGCAAACGGTAAGTAGTAAAGAAAATGACAATTCTATTGCGTTTTTAACATTTAACTGAGACAAAAATGGCGCTTAATTCGATGTCGTATCTTAGTTAAGTTATGCGTACATAATGTTAGAAGATCATGCGACAATGTTCTTTCACTTGTCGAATGTTTAATTTCATTTTGTACATACAAACAGAAAAATTAACATTAAAACCATCCCAAATGATTGTAAATGAAGCAAGTTATGATGACAGCTGGCTCCAAACGTCGCCACTCCCAACAACAATGAGGGTCAATTGGTCGAAAACTTCGCAAAAAATCTTAATAGGCAATGATGAATTCACGTTTGGAGATGTTAGTGATTTGCGTCAACTGTTCAGGAGAGATGACGTTCCAACTTTTTGCTTCCATTACTGATGCATGGCAGACATGAAAGGTCATACAAACAACCGAAATGACGACGAGGACAGATAACTGACGTCCGTCAACCACCGTCAAGGCTTTCATAATAATTTTAACACAAAACAAGTGTTAGAGCTCAGGTGTCGATTTTACTCACTATACAAGTATCTTTAAAAGAACCTAAGTGACACAACAAGTTGAGGATTACACAAACCTAATAATAAAATAAAATAATCTGTTCAGGAATTTTCAATAGCAGAAATCTAAACAGATGAACAACCTAGTTATTTATGGAAGCGAATCAACGATTAATGCGTTAATGGAATTTATTGCACAAATATTGACGAATGCTCATCAGGTAGGTATCCTGATAAATGACGATGTCATGACTGTCTCTTCCTATGCTAAATCTTATCTCGTTCTGATTTCAAAAATTAATGATATTGTTGAAATTGGTTGCAATGCGACTCACTCAATTGACGGAAACTTGATCCCTACTTAGTTTCATATGTTTTGAATATAACATGCAGGAATGTAGTTAGGCCTACTAACTACAAACTTAACTAGGTAAGTAGGCAGGTACCTACATACGTCCAATTGGTCAACTGAAACCTATAATTAATGTAAAATAAAAAAACATTGAACGTTTCATAAAAACGGCAGGTATTCCAATCACTTTCTGACCTCGAAGTTGAACACTAACAAAACCTTCAGCGCCCCACACATACGAAGTTAGAAGGCGTGTTCGCGTCCATACACATGGCTTTAGGTAGCGATATAGGGAAGCACACAAGGATATTTGCACGTGTTTGTTAACACGTACAAGAATGCGATTCATTTGAAAACCGCCGGCGCAGACACGCAAGCCGGTCAGGTGACCGTCTCGACTCCAGCCCGTCAAACCAAAACGTCAGTGGGTATACTACTGAGCATTGAACAACTTAACGTTTGAAGCAAAATAATTCTTATTAATACAGGATACGAGCGAAAATGTAGCAAGCGTTGTATCCTCGCCATACCTCCAAGATGGCACTGCCAGGAATGAAGATTTACCAGTTCCAAATTAAAACGCCGTATTGCTTTTAACCTAATTGGAGAATTTCAACCTTAATGTTGTTTGCCAAAGCATATTATCACTTTTTGGTGACTGCCGAATGAAATAAAATCATGAATAGGTAATATAAAGAGCAATTCAGTACGAGTAGATAAACGTGACGTAAATTCCACTCCTCCAGCCAGAATACAAGGATACTTTAAGTAGGGTCATTTCGCCTGTTCGCGTCCATCGCCCAATTCGCGTCCATTTTGCCGATCTCCTTTTAAAAATCCTCGAAAACAAGTCAACTAACACACCAATCGAGCGAAAAGTCATTCCCGCTAATACGTCAATGTATAAGAGTCATGCACACATAAACAAAAGTTCTGTGCGTCCACCAATCTTGTTTAGAAAAAATAGTTAATCTCGCCTGTTCATCAAGGAAGCGCACATGCACTGTTTTTTAAAAAAAAAAATAGTGTGCAGTGGCATGTTTGATGGTAAGTTTTATATTGTTTTATGTGAATTTTTGGATGAATAGCTATTTCTACAGTTTAATGATGAAAAAAGGTATAATGTTTATTATGAATTAGGTAATGTTTTTTATATTTAACGAATAAAATAAGGTGGACGCGAATTACTACATCGAATTTTACAAAACTTCCACTTTGCGTCCACTATGGACGCAAACTATACTTATCCTCTAATTATAAAAACCGAATTGCGTCCACTGTTTTCGTTAAATACTTGCTAATAAAAAATATTATAACATACTATTTAATATTAATGATTTTTTTTAAATTAAATTACCAAATGATGTGAGGAATTTCATTAATTTTTTGTTCATTTATGATGAGTTCTTCGGATACAAGAAAGAAGAAGGAAAAGAGAGCATACACAGAAGAAGATAGATAGATGGATACTCTTTATTGCACAACATATTACAGAACTTAATGCTAATAGTAATTTCCAAATACAATATCGGCGGCCTTATCGCTAATAGCGATTTCTTCCAGACAACCTTTGGTTAGAGGAATAACCTGACCCACTAGTACTCACTGACGTTTTGCTCCAGCCCGTCAAACCAAAACGTCAGTGGGTACACTACTGAGCATTGAACAACTTCACGTTTGAAGCAAAATAATTCTTATCAATACAGGATACGAACGAAAATGTAGCAAGCGTTGTATCCTCGTCATACCTCCAATAAGGCACTGCCAGGAATGAAGATTTACCAGTTCCAAATTAAAACGCCATATTGCTTTTGACTACCTAATTGGAGAATTTGTATTTGTTTGTTTTTTGTTTGCCAAAGCATATTATCACTTATTGGTGACTGCCGAATGAAATAAAATCATGGATAGGTAAGATAAAGAGCAATTCAGACGAGTAGATAAACGTGACGTAAATTCCACTCCTCCAGCCAGAATAGAAGGATACTTTAAGTAGGTATATCGATCGTTATCTCCATACTTTGATTTTCCATAGTTCCTTTATACAGTGAATGTTTCAAGAATTATTTATGATGTTGTATTTGTTAAGTTAAAAAATATTAATTAATGTACATTTTATCGAAACAAGCTTTCTCTAATTTCGAATGGTGGGTAAAGGTATGTACTTACCTAACGTAAAAAAGGTCTAATGAAAGCTCAGCGCGAAAGGTACGTACTTATTTATTATTAGGTACATAGGTTTCCTAGGTAGGTACCTAGATACCTCCCTATCTACTCAAGCACTTTATCTGATAGGTCCCTATCCCATCTCATCATCACCTTATCGTTATTTTCCAAATGCGTCCCAATCTGGCGCTTTGGAGCCCGGGGTCTACAATCTAAGCGCCCATACTCAAGTACAATTTGGCAACAAACTATTTTAATTTTGGATCCTGTAAGTAAACGTTGTGTAGGTAGGTTATCGATAACTGTAGGTATTATCTACATTTAGCTTTAAGCAAATTCATATATTTTGCCTTACAGCACAGATATTTTATATAATACCTGCAGTCACGATTTTCCTATAAAATGGTAAGTAACGCTTGTGACTTTTTTATTTTTTCATTGTTAGCAATTAAAAAGAGTCCGATAAGATAGACAACGATCAATTTTAATTTAGCGTTTATTCATTTAAATCTACCTAAACCTACTAAATCACCCATTACACATAGCATTGTTATATACATAAGTAATACCTACGTATTACTTATGTATACTTATACTTACATACACTTCATAAAAAAATTAACGTGTTTTCAAATTCTGTATTATTACATAGGTTTGTTTTAGTTAGGTACGTCTAACTCTTTACTCTCAATGATCACTCATTAAAATTTGTTCTCATCTGTGTGTTTTTGCGGCATGGATGGTTTGATTGCTGCTGATGCCCACTTCTTGCTCAGGTTATACAGTCATAATGTATTTAATTCGCTGGTTTTAAGTCCTTAAATACCCTAAGTCAGTACGCTCGAGCATTTTCTAGGTGGCCGGCCAGTCCTTCATGTTGAAATTAAAAGCGGGTAGAAATACCCGCTTTTAATTTCAGCAAAATAAAAACCGTTGTGCGTGAACAAATAGTTCAAATTGTTCAAAATATTCTCGGGACCATAATTAAACCTTTCTATATAGGTATCAGTCCCCCAAAATCTGCCGCCCTCTTAGAGCATTCAACCAACGCCGCCCTAGACTCCAGCCTACTTAGGATTAAACGTGAATCCACCCTTAATTATTTATAGTCATAATAAATAATAACGAAAAATAAATCTCTTCGAATATCCTCATAAAAAATAAGTTCGAGGTTTGATTAGAGAGCATCTAACTTCTCTATCTGCTCTTTACATAAATAAATAATCAAAATCAAGTGAGAGAAAAATATTACACAAGTCCAAAATATGGACATCCAGGCAATTTATTGACCCCGACGTGATTTGAACACGCAACCTTCTGATCTGGAGTCAGACGCGCTACCGTTGCGCCACGGAGTCGGTACTGTATAGTAGCGAAATAGAGGTATAATTTATATTGAAATAGCGAAATACATTGAACTATACTCAAAATTAATTTATATCACATTTATAATTTGAATACAGTATATAATATATATTTATGTGTATCACGATAATACTGTTACCTATTTCTCTTTAAAAAATGTAAAAATAACTCTGAATAATGAAGTAGCGTCCTCTAGCGGAAGTAAGAGCAACTAAACCTTTTGTCTTCTGACTGTTTCTCTTTTACGTGTTAGTTTTCAAGTAATCCACTAGATGGCTTAAATATGATATTGTTTGGTATTTATAAACTTCATCTATTATGTACACATATTTAAGTATAATAATTATTATTTATAATGGATTTCAACATTTATTGTACTTTTATCCTTAAAATCGTATAGAAGTACGTAAGTGAAGACGACAGGCATCAAGCGGGTTTATATTCAGTAATTTGTCCCCCTCAGCACAAGCCCCTGTGGCCTAATGGATAAGGCATCGGCCTCCTAAGCCGGGGATTGTGGGTTCGAGTCCCACCAGGGGTACGATACATTTTTGAAGAATGGTACATTACATACCTTTTATATCAGATTACAAATAAATAAAACTTACCATATTTATTGTCTTAATCATATTATTGGCACAGATAAATACGTTATAAAAATAAAAACTTAACGTAACATATATACTAAATTCGGATAAAATTAATATTGAAAAGAAACAAAAGGCCGAAGAATAATTCCAATCGTACGGTATGTACAGATGCTGCTGACCCTCGTAGTGGTAAACACCTCAAGCCCGAATGGCTTACGTAATAGCCAACCTGGTGCGGTAAACGGCAGTCGTCGTCTGTCGACAAAATGATAAATGGCTATAGTTACAAGTCCCACTGTATAACTTACACAAGATACTTATCAACATACTGCTATTTTCGTCACGACACACAACGGCGCCGTGGCTTAGTTGGTTAAGCGCCTGTCTAGTAAACAGGAGATCGGGGGTTCGAATCCCCCCGGGGCCTGACTGAAGGAAGTCATATTTTTGTTTTTTTTCATTCCATTATGGTGGCAACTTAACAACTCAAAGCACGGTTTTTTCATATTATGAATATCTGGTTACTCCATCAGAATACGACAGTCACTAAGTTTTTTTTTATAGTAGTAAGTACAGTCGAGTTCAAAAATATGTATACACTTTAGGACCTTGTCACAATACATAATATTATTTATTTATTAGAAAGTGTAAGTCGTTTTCTTATATATAGGTACTGTGACAAGGTCCTAACGACTG
This sequence comes from Cnaphalocrocis medinalis, assembly GCA_014851415.1. NCBI lineage: Eukaryota > Metazoa > Arthropoda > Insecta > Lepidoptera > Crambidae > Cnaphalocrocis > Cnaphalocrocis medinalis. The sequence goes on along the minus strand of CM026275.1, from coordinate 10,164,150 downwards.
TACGAATAGAATAGTAATACTTGCACATTTATGGGCCTAGCTTTGCTTTAAATGTAAATGCATAAAAGCTTTAACAGATTTTTCTATAATTGACAAAATCTGCATAATTTATGTGGGATAGTCAGTCATAAACTTACGGGCACACAAGTTAGCTGTATTTGCCGCAGCGACGCTGAAGTATGCCGGAGGACAGAAGTCGGCTGAGGGACACGGGTTCGTCAGGTTGAACACGTGCGTGCCCCTCTCCGGCACGGTGTGGCAGGCGTGCGAGGCGTCCGCGCCGCGCCACGCGCACGCCAGGAGCTGGCCTTGTCCATCGTTACGGAACTGCGCATAACATCCATAGGTAATTCATAAAATATTATCAAAGGCACTAAACAATAGTAGTTATATTACATGCACTTAAATCTTGATGTTTTGTAATAATGTACAGTCGAGTTCAAAAATATGTATAACACTTTAGGACCTTGTCGCAGTACTTATGTCTAAGAAAACGACTTCCACTTTCTTATAAATATGTATTGTGACAAGGTCCTAAAGTGTATACATATTTTTGAACTTGACTGTACCGAATCGTTCGCTAAAAACAATTTATAGATCATGGTAGTCACCAAGATTTAACGCCAGTTAATCTTTTTTGTCATCACTACGATCCGAAATAGCCACTATTTCCGTTCCACCCTCATCTTTAGAAGGTCCCTCTTGAACGTACCTATTAGCATATTTCGGCGAAGCCACTAATCGTCCACATCCCGCCCACGTAGTCCTACTTCATAATCCTTATGTAGTACCTACCTCAAGAAAGGTTCCACAAAATTCCACTATTATTAATTTATTCAACTAATAAATAGCCTACGCCAAAAATGTGTTTATATTGAAATGTGTCCCTCTTCTCAATATTTGAGGTAAGATTGCCCATGAATTTTTACTTAGATACTTACCTACCCATTATTATGGTAGGTAGTTTTTTATACTGAATTAAGAAAAGGTAAGTTCAGCATTTATTTACTTACCACTACATTAATTAATGGCTGTTGTCGCAGATAGAACGGGTGTATCCGGTAAGTCACTATCCGGCCCGGCAATACAAAGTCTTCGAACTCATTTTGGTAGAAAGAGGTATCATTGAAGGTACAGTGCGGTCCGAAAATCCTCGTAGCGAAGTTGGGCAGTGTCGATTTCACTAAATGTGTGTCAACAGCTCTAATGACGTCAGTCACGCCTGTTGAATCCGTCTGTAATGCAAAGTGACAGTATTTAATAATAATCAATCAGCAATCGCAATTTGAAATTTGGTAACCCGTGAGTAGGTAAAGGATAAGGGAGACATAAAAGATCGTAAAGGGTAGCGGTGCTCCAATGAAAATGGCCTCTAAATAGATAAGGAGTATAAGGACCAAATCCTTTATTAAGATGAATTACATATTATACCAAATTCATGGAGAATAATTGTTTTAGGACCCTTTGCTTTTCTTTGTTTTTTTTTTTTTTGCATTATCACAAAAGTGACTCATAGTGGCTCATAGTGATTAGGCCGCCTTTGTTGTACATTACTCCTAATATAACTAGTTTTTAAGTTTTATACCTCTGTTTTGTGTGCAATAAAAAGCATATTCATTCATTCATTCAAAAGTGGCCAATACCAACTATAATAATTAATTAATTTCATTCAGGGTCGCAAGTCGAATCAAAATGGCGCAGTGCAGATAAATAGGTGAGTCACGCTGCATGGAAAAAATGCTTAACCCTTCTACTTTTCTGCATAAGGCCGTATGTAAAAAAAAACATATTTTTACCGTCAAATACAGCTCAGAATAATCCAAATACTCTATGTTGATATTCTGAAACTCGGTCAAGTCTGTCGCTATGTACGCGAAGTAGACGTCGAAGAAGTTCCTCCTCAGGGCTCGCATGAGGTCCGCGGCGCGCTCCAGCTCCGTACCGGAGGGCCGGTCGCTGGGGCTCACGACCAGCACCACGGTGCTGGGGCCCGCGCTCGCTCGCCCATCGACCTCCTCCAAGGTCTTGTTGATGAGTTATTATACCAACTTTATGGAGAATTTTGGTTTTTGGACCCGTTTAGTTTTTTTCTCTAAAGTGGCCGAGAATAGTACCTATAGATAATCAATTTCATTCAGGGCTGCTATTTTTAAGTAGAATCAAAATGTCGAGGTGCAGATAAATAGATGAGTCCTTCTACTTTTCTGCACGAGGCCGTTATGTAAAAAAAACATATTCTTACCGTCAAATACAGCTCAGAATAATCCAAATACTCTATGTTGATATTCTGAAACTCTGTCAAGTCTGTCGCTATGTACGCGAAGTAGACGTCGAAGAAGTTCCTCCTCAGGGCTCGCATGAGGTCCGCGGCGCGCTCCAGCTCCGTACCGGAGGGCCGGTCGCTGGGGCTCACGACCAGCACCACCGTGCTGGGGCCCGCGCTCGCTCGCCCGTCGACCTCCTCCAAGGTCTTGTTGATGAGTTATTATACCAACTTTATGGAGAATTTTTGTTTTTGGACCCGTTTAGTTTTTTTCTCTAAAGTGGCCGAGAATAGTACCTACCTCTAGATAATCAATTTCATTCAGGTCTGCTATTTTTAAGTAGAATCAAAATGTCGAGGTGCAGATAAATAGATGAGTCCTTCTACTTTTCTGCACGAGGCCGTTATGTAAAAAAACATATATTTACCGTCAAATACAGCTCAGAATAATCCAAATACTCTATGTTGATATTCTGAAACTCGGTCAAGTCTGTCGCTATGTACGCGAAGTAGACGTCGAAGAAGTTCCTCCTCAGGGCGCGCATGAGGTCCGCGGCGCGCTCCAGCTCCGTGCCGGAGGGCCGGTCGCTGGGGCTCACGACCAGCATCACCGTGCTGGGGCCCGCGCTCGCTCGCCCATCGACCTCCTCCAAGGTCTTGTTGCGGGCGATCCCGATGGCTCGCGATATCACCGTCGCTACGTTCAAGCGGTTTGGCCCTGGAATTTAATTCCAATAGATTGCATGCGAGGATCGTCTCGTGAAGAAAACATACCCAGAGCCGTCCGATAGGCCGACGCCTGGTGACCTAGGTATCGCTGGAAAATGATCTGCTTCAGGCTAATGACTGGCAACATGCAGGATCGACCAAAGTGGCGTTCTCTAGTTTCGGAGGCCAAGACTCGTTTCGGGTCGCTGACCCAGCGGAGTACTTACTCCGCTGTGTCAGCGACCCGAAACGCAATGTTACTTAGGTACTTAAGTAACATTGCATTTTTGGTCTTGTTTTTTTATATACTACAGGCGGCAAACGAGCAAGTGGGTCACCTGCTGGTAAGTAATCACCGCCGCCCATGAATATCTGCGAGATCAGAGAGGTCGCCGATGCGTTGCCCGACTTGCCGGCCTTTTGAGATGGAGTAAGTACCTACGCTCTTCTCTTGAAGGTCATAACCGTTAGAAAATACTGTCGCAGCTAAACCGTTCCACAAAACTGAGGTTATTTCTGAGAGGCGGCAGGCGAGCAGAGGGAACACCAGGGTCGTCTTAAACTAGGCCGGGGCCCTTGGGCACACGAAATTGGGAGGCCCTTTTGGAAAGTGAAAAATGCGAATTATACTTACTAAAATTTTTAAAATAAGTTTAATTGCTTACTGTTATTAGGTACTTATTATTAAATCATTTATTATAAGTGTATATCAAATACAGTATTTTTATGAGCAAAAATGTGTGAGAAAAATTGTAGGTTCTTCGGGCCCCCCTTGGTAACGGGGGCCCTGGGCACGGGCCCCGCGTGCCCTTATGGCAAAGACGGTATTGGGGAGCACGTGATGGTAAACGAAGCGTTAATTAAAAATGAGTTGGGTCATCTGACAGGCTCATTTCTTTAGACTCTTTAATAAAATATATTATTATAAATCAGATGTTAGTGGCTAGTGGACCGAACTTACAAGAGTCAGTAAAATTCGACATGTGTTCAAATACATCGGTGAGATTATTGGCGGGGGGCACTATCCAGTTTCCTGTGTTGCCATGCAGCAGGCCCAGGGTGCTGCGCTGCATGTTGATCTCTAATGCGCCGCCAAGCCATCTGAAATATTGTGACTCTTTTTTATCATATCAGGGACACAAATAATTTGTTCTTAAACGACAAGCAGCGGGAAATTACAAGATAGATAATCTTTTATTGCACAGAAATAGACATGAGTGAAACAACAGCAATAAACAGTACCTACATACAACTTATTTTTTACATTTCCTGAGTTTACTCTTAATTCTTCTAAAGATTTTAATCATAAATCTACCCCTAACAATCTGGTCACAATTTTATTGAGACTACCGAATGGAGCTACTGAAGAAGTTTCACTATGTTTATCTAGATGGCGCTATCTGAATATTTATATATTAGTGCAAAGGCAACCTGTCGCCTTGTGTGGACCTTTAATAGTACGATATTTTTATTATTTATTATATTTTTTCAAGATCGTCTTGAATACTAACGATATGAACTGCTCGACCTCATAGCGTGCCCAAGCTCCGTCCGTAGCTACCACCATGTCGATTACAGGCACACTATCGCTGACTAGACAATCAACGTGATTTTGGCTCAGCACGTTAGCTATAACATAAAACATTACAAGTAAGACTAACACAATACTCGTTTTATCAATTTTTAGTAACTCCAAAAGGTCATCTACTTACGAACATAGCTCATGAAAGAAGCGACTGCAGCTTCCGTTATCCTATCAATTTCTGCTGCAGGCAGGTATACCATAATTTGTCTGAGCGACAGAACCCTGGCGAACCTGGAGGACTCCGCTAGAAACGTAGAACTGGTGAAAATACTGTTAAATAGTGACTGGCGATTACAAGCCTTCACCCTGGGGTCGAAAGACACCCCCTCGTGCGAATAGTACATGTCTATGACCTGGGAGAGCCGTAGCGTACGCCTTTGTTCGAGCCATGCAGGGAGGTAGTTGGCTAGGATGAGACCTGGAAAAGAAACGAGTTGAACCAACCATCTCATTTTTATCTAAGAAAGATCATAACATTTCTCGTATCTGAGTGAGGTTATAATAAGAACACACACGATATTTTAACCCCAAGGGTAAAATTTCAAAGATACACAGCATCATAGTTTACTCCTGTATCCTACACTACATCCTAGTATTACTACGTAGTAGACTCAATACGTCAATGACTTTTGGAAATTTGTCGAAAACTTTTCACTGCCCAAAAAAATAATCAAGTCACATGACCAACTTTGTATGAAAAGTTCCTTTTTTATGAGATTTTTAAATAGTTGTTTAACATGGTTGACATAACACATGGTCTGAGGAATGTAAATGTTCACAGATACACCCTGTATGTGTAATTTAATTCTTGTGTATCTACCTAAGGCCGTAGAATTGACCTTGTGTCCTTTGTATTGCACTTAAAATTACTGATAATTAGGTTATCTTAAAGATTATTAAGATAATAGGATGGAATAGTAGCAATCCATATTTAAGTTTCATTTCAATTACTCACCATCCACACCAGCCAGTATTTCTGCATCAGTGAAATGCCAATCGACGGACGAAGCATTCCGGGGCAGCAAATAATAGTCTCTTGGCAGAAAAGTGTCATTCCATCTGTTGTTGCTCCCAACCACCAGTCTTTGAGAAGCGGGGCCCACTATAGGACCTTGGTTTACTACCACCTCGGCTAAGTCACCTATAAATGTTATTATAATAAAATTCGTAAGTACATAGTTCTTAAAAAACGGATTGGCACTTATAATTAAGAAAAAAATATAATTTTACTAAGTAGGTTAGGCGGACTCTCGGCAGATGACTGGCAGGAGGGGGCGCAGGATCGACCAAGATGGAGGCTCTTATTTATCAGAGGCCAAGACTCACTATGGATCGCTGCGCCAACCTAGTTAGTTAAGTCAGTCATCTATGTACCTATACTATTTTTATTTATAAAGAGAAAATCACACAGTAACTTGAATACTGGAGATAACTTCGATAGAAAACCTTACATGTCACCCGAAAAGACAAAACACGCGATGTAACCGACACCCAGAGCCATCTATTGGCAAAGATTGGAATGACTACGAAGATAGCAAAACTCTGTCCCGAAACAGTGTAGGGCTGGCCGTTAGTGTCTTTTCTTAATTTCCCAGTTCATTACCTGCGAGTGTAGCAACCCAAATATTGCTGATATCAGGCGTCGCCGGCTGTTCCTCTGCGTTGAAGGTCTCTATATCGTCGAACCACTCCTGCTGGGCGGCTGCCATCAAGGGCTCGGAAATGCCGTCTCTAAACACAGTAGCATCGAGGATCTCGGAGACGAGCACCCGCTGCGGTTCAAGGGACGATGCGATGGCGGCAACGAGGGTGCCCGGTGAAATAGAACCCCATTTTGTTTGTATAACGCCTTCTTCTATGGGACATCGACTGTGTATTCTATAACGATAGGTTTACCAATTAGGTGAGTTAGTCCTGGTAGAGCATCAAAATAATCTTAACGTTTAAACATATCAATAAGTATATCTGAGCATTTCACAGAAAAAGACAAGTAACTGTAAGCCAGTTTACGCCAAAACATTTTCATTTGTTGTTAAATGCTCTGATATTTTCGGTACCTTTAAACGCTAAGATTTGAAGTTTTTTTTTTTATGTGATAGGTAGCAGACGAACAGGCGGATCACCTGATGGTAAGCAATGCCGCCGCTCATGGACACCTGCAACACCAGTAGAGTTACAAGTGCGCTGCCAACCTTTTATCCCCTTCCCCCCCGGGTGGGCCTCCGGTACCCTCACTCACTCGGCGAAACACAGCACAGGGAATTTGAAGCTGTCATGCTCTGTACCTTTAAGTAAGTAAGTACCTAATAAAATAAGTTTTGAAGACACATTACTATTTCATGACCATAAGTTGGTGATTATCTGAGGGTAGGTAGGTATACAAATTACTGACCTACCAGGACTTCCCGTCGCCATATTCTGCCTCTGGTTCGAAGAGAGCGGGCAGGCAATAGCCTCGTCTCCTCTCTCCCACTGCCGCACCGACGAGCTCATCATTCTGTGTAGTAGACACTTTTCCGACATAAGCATCATGTCATCAACTTCAAGGAGGTTCTGGCTCGGTAAGAATATGTCCATTAGAATCTTATATCTGTGAAACTGGAATCCTCCTGCTCTCCACGGCAACAGATTTTCTGTTTCCACTCGATTGGCAGCCTCCTCTATGCCGTCTAGTCGAAAACTGGAAATAATTGCTTTTGTAAAATATATTGACGACCCGTTTAGCGGAGTGGTATGAGCGCCGGTTTAGACGCAAGGGTTGCGGATTCGCTTACCGTACCAACACAAATGTTTGTTGATGAAACAGATATTTGTGTTGGGTCTGGGTGTTTGTGGTTCCTTCGTTGTTTTGGTTCCCATAGCACAAGGGAAAACCTTAGTTTTGGATGGGATGAAAGGATAATGTAGGTAATGTGATATTGTCTCAATTTATTTATTTATTCCACAATCGTTTCAAAACATTTTTGATGGATGCGAAATAAGAAATAAGTACCTAAACGAATTTTGATTACCTTTTAAGATAGAGTTCAAAATAATTCCTTCAATACCTTCTAAGTAACGATAAATAATTCATTCCTTAAATACCTTCTAAGTAACGATGTGCTGAACATCCGCATGTCGAGCCTCGTATGCCGTTCCAGCTTCCTCAGCAGGGATATGTAGACGTCGAGTCTCCTGGGCGCCAGCAGCGGCGGCCCGCCCCCTCGGTAACATTCCTCCAGGTGAGACGGTATCCGAGGCACCACCGACGCTTCACATACTGAACCAAGTATAAATACTTAATTAAACTTCCTCCTAATTATTGCAAAATGCTATACCTAATAATAAAAGTTCCGGAAGTATGTATAGTAGTACTCATTCTAGCCCCTTTTAACGTTGCGTGTTGAAACGAGTATCTAAGTAATACATAACAAAACATCGTGTTTTGCAATAAGATGGTGACAGTTTAGCCATCCCTTCATACATAAAAATGATAAATATGTATTGTATTCCCCTTTCTATGTAGGTAAGTGTAATTCATTAAAAATATTCCTCGTCTAACATGTTAAAGCATAATATTAAACCATGTAATGTTTTCTGTATAGTTAAAATCTGTCACATAATTTTTTATCGTAAGTAGAGGTATACTAACATAATAAGTATCATTTCAAAATAAACGTGATAGTATATCATATCACAATCATTTAACTAAATTAGGCGCTGCTACACAAAAAACACATCAATGAAACAAAGTAGAAAATAACATTTTACGCACTTACAACAAAATAAGAACACAAGAAATAAAAAGTTCATATTTCGATTTAGGAATCACTCGTTAATTTATAACAAAATAAAACACAACGAGACACATTGTACTACGCTAAGTACAAAGATAATACTGAACACAGGGGCGTGATAAGATAGTGAATCATTGAGAATACAAATTGCGATAAAACTCGCACCTGATTTTACTCATTTCGCTTCTTATGAAATTAGCTAAAAATGAAAAGTATTTTTTGCAAAAATATCCTTTATTTTCCATGACAACACATGTGCAATTTTTATTATATCCATCAATAAATTAATAGGCATACTCGTATGTTCCTATAGGAAATTACTGTTCAATAATGTTGTTAACAATAATACCTATCATAAATTAAACAAAATTAATACATAATATGTATTCATGCTGCATCCCATTAAAAATACAATCTTACTTGGTATGTTACTTGAAATGTCAAAATCTATTTATTTTTATATAAAGCCAGATTTAAAAATAATATATGGAAGATACATTAACAAACCGCATCTCATCTCATTGCGCATTGGCATGTCCGGCAGTGAACGAGTATGGGTCGCTAACGATATTGATCTCATGTCATGTTATATTTATGTTGCCAAATATTTGATTATTCCCAAATAAACATGGACTTACATGCATAAAAATATTTTATAACGTTTTACAAGGAGGGCGGAACCAGCCGCTAGTTCGGCTCTAACATTAATGACGAGGAATGGGCTAATCCAACTTATCCAACCAATCACAAGTAACATCCCTTTTTAGGTTCTTTCAGTTGTAAATTAAGTTTAAATACACTAAATACAGAGGCGTAGCCACCGCCGTATAGTCCGCGGCATCTAAGAAATGACCGTTACTTTGCGCACTTGTAAAATAAAAGACTTTCTATAAAACTGATGTCTGCGCACTCAAGGTCATCATCGTGAAACTTACATGCCGTGGACTATATGAATGATAGGGGCTCCAGGAACCCCTAACGGTTTTAGACAACCCCACCCAACGCAAATGAAATAAGTTATATGACAGGGGACCCTGCCAAATAACTTCTTCCGTTTGGGCCACCCAACAAATATACAGATACCGGGTCCCTCTACGGCATGCTACGACATTGATAAAATATTTTAAATAATATAATAGAGTTTGCATCTTACATAATCGTTATTGGAATGCACTATAGATACAAATGCTTGTAATTTTATGAAGGAAATAGTTAAAGTATGAAACTTTTAACATTGATTTACAACAATTGCTGCAAACTGTAGCTGTAATTATTATAATAATGCCTCTTAAGGTTAATAATACTAGTAATGCCTATTAAAATTAAATAATTAGTGAACACAACCATTATAAAAACTCATCATGAACCTAAACAGCAAAGTTTTCAACATATTCATTCATTCACTACAGTTCTAGGGAATACAGTCTTTGAAGTAATCTTGGTGATTAAATAATTTCCATGAATTGTGACGCTCTCGATCTATATTCATAGAAAATATAGGCTGATTTATTTGGCGCACATACTTAGAAAGTCTAGTTATACTCCAGAGCTAATGTTCTTATAAAACTAAGTTTAAGTTATTTTTTCTTCAAAATATAAATGTGAGTAAATCATGAAAGTTATTAATTATTTACAATTCCATATTACTAGGAAATCAAATGAAGTAAAACATTCGATTCAAATAATATTTTTTAAGGAATTCACAAAAATTATTATTGAAATAGTAAAATTAGTTATTCTTTAGTAAATGCTCTAACATAAAATGGTAAAAACAATGTACATGGTTAAGAGTATATCACATTATCGTAGAACTAATTTGGCTGGCTTTCCATCTACCTGACGTGATGACCCGTGTTTTAGGGTAAACTCTCTTTTTATGTAAGCAAATAGTAAGTCAGTGATCAAGAAGATTTGTGCAGTGGCGAAAGAGAGTGTTACTCCAAAGAAGAAGTTGGCATTTGCTGAGCCTGAGTATATCCAAAGATGCCACACGGTTGGTCCAAGTGCTGATGTGATTATAAATGCGCACCCCACTATGAACTTCTGCTGCATAACTGAAAAAAAACATTATCTGGTTATAAATTAATGTTTTATTTCATAAATGTTATTTTAACTACCGGAACAACATTTACTGATTAGAAAGATCATACAATCTTACATAAAATTACATTTAATTTAATATGATTTTAAAATTTTATCTTAGGTATAAAAATAATAATTAGCTGGTATTTATAGGAAAACATTGATGTAGTTGAGGCAAGCAACACTTCTAGCAGAGTTATTAAATATGAAACTAAAGAAAGAAACTAACAGAGATTTGTTAATTTGGTGCAACTAATTGATATTAAAAAGAAAAGAAAATTATTTAAATACATACATGTAAAAAGATGCTTCCACATTGGTAAAAGGGCCAAGTAAAATCCAACATCACCAACACAGGGGTATGATCGGAAAATTGTTGACAAGGCTATGAGCACAGTGGCAAGGAGCACCGGTTCCCTCTTGAACCTTAGTGTTAGCGGGACCACATACAGGGCCAATGCATTTATTTGAAATGCACACACAAACAATAATCTAAAATGCTCAAACATCTCTGTGAAGAAGTACCAAAAAAGTCCTATATTTGGCTTCAAGTCTGGCACTGTCAGTCTGAAAAAAGAAAACAATAATAATATTAGAAGGCACAATAACAAGTAACTTTTAATTATAAAGGTAATGAATATTTGTTAAGAGAAATACTTACATGAAGCCATAGGTGTTGTAAACATAGTTGTACGAGCCATCCATAATGTATGCTGATATGTAAATTAAAAAACCCCAGCACAGCACAAATACAAGCAGTGTTCTGATGTAGGAGCACTTGTTGCAGCCCTTGTTTACGTCTGCCAGCAGTATGGCAATGGGCACAATCAGGAGCACTGGGTACAGAGCCTGGTGGGTTGCAAGTGCTACAAAAATACATGCCAACACCCTGTGGCCATTAGAAGCTCCCCACAGAGATGCTGCCACCAATAGATTTTGCACCACAGTTGTTGTCATACCCGCACAGTTCAAAATAGAATAGGGATTAAATAAATAGACTGACAGCACATATTCAGATGCTTCCTTCAACTGCACATCACTTAAAAGCATAGTTTTTGATTCATCAGCAATATCACTAATTTGTTTTTCTTGGGACTCCTTGAATATCCTTATAAAGGATTTTGATGTTTTATACAGTAGGTACGCTGTTAAAAGATCCAAAACGGTAAATAACAGAGGTAATAAGTATGGCACTTTCTTCATTATGTAGTGGAAGAATATCAGCATTATCGGCGATTCATGAAAGGAGTCCCCATCATATGGGTTTATTTTACGGTCGTACAAGTAGACCCCTTCGACTAACCTCTTCCAAGAGTTCAAAGGAGTTGCAATTTCTACTCTATTTGCAATCGTTTGCCAGTAGTCTAAATTAATGAGCCAGTATCTAACTAAACCGGCAACCAAATATTTTAGCAGCACAGCCATTTTTCTAGAATTTCATCACTTCCCACTATTATAATATCAATGAATAAATTTTAGTAAATAAATCTTTTTCAAGCGGCTTCAGCCAGATTTTTTTAACAGATTTTTATCTTGTATCTCCTGTCAAGTTAATGTCAATTTGTCAACATTAAAATTGTCAAACGCTAAATGTCAATTTGTTATTTTAACGACTGACCATTTTTTTTTGGATTCAATAGTGCATCAAGGTGACAAGTGTCAAACGGATATTTTGTGGAACAAAAAGTCATGAAAATTGATGGCGCCACTGCCGCTTGCATTGAGGAGTATGGTATCCCCACTGTTAAAAAAACATTGGAACTCCATTAGTTTCCTCATAAATCCATTGTAATGATTTTCTTGACGCATTATTATAGTCCTGGGAACAAAGATCTGGGAATCAATTCTTGAGAATGATTATATTTGTGCATCTTAGACTCCCAGTCACGGAATATATGCGTATATTATAATAACACAGGTGTTATTTTAAGTAAAGCATGCTCACATAGATTTAAAGAAATTTCCCTCTAGGGCCCAATGTGTTTTTCCAACCTGTAGGTACACTGGTAGTTTACTTTATCTGATGGCCTGATGCAGATTTTATTGGACCTTCTGCAACTAGGTGTTAGTATTTTAAGAGGTAGTAGTTGTTACGATATTAGTATCAAATAATAGAAGATTTAATGATTTTTTACATACAGGATGTATCTGTGAATATTTACATCCCTTTAAACAACATTCGTTTTGACTTTTCAAAATTCGCTAAATAAAATTTCAACTTTACATACGAAGTCACGTCACGTGTCATGCATGGTCGTTCTGCATGGACTCGAAAACAAATTCGATGAATTTCAAAAGGCATTGAACGTGGTTAGAAGGATGTAAATGTTCACAGACACCCCCGTATTAGAATTTAGAAGTATTAGAGCTTAGTTTATAAACCACCCTTATATAGGATTTTTGGTGATTAGTTATGTGTAGGTAGGTACCCACAGTACGGAATAACAACATTCTAAACCTTTCGTCAAGACTATTAGTAGGTACTACTACTTATGCAAATAATAGATTTAGTATTATTGCAAATATTTATTAGGTAATGAAAGTTTTATCACAGTCAAAATACATTCATATCAATAAGGTACAAATTTATTAATACATACGCACTTATAGCTAGGTAGTTATAATACATCAAGAAAATCATGAAATTAATTGATGGCGCCTACTGCCGCTTATGTCATAGGGTATAGCCACCCCAGTGGTTACAAAACATGGCAACTCCGTTAGTTTCCCAAAACTTCCAAGACTTTCTTGTCGCATTATACAGTATTAACAGTACTTTCCCTTCACGTGGCATAACTCATTCCTCCCTGTATAAAAAGAGGACACCTTTTACGACTTAGACGGGAAAAGTTGGTCGTATGTTATCTTAAGGAATATTTTGTTGGCAACACTTATTCCAATTTTGTTCCAATTTGCCTGGGCGTATGGTAGCAACTCCCTGTAGAGAAGTCTCCAGTTTTGATTGGTGAATCTATTCCCCAATTCGGCTGTGAATGGTAAAATAAAATAATATATTTTTAATGAACTAGCAATGAACTCAAAAGAAAATTATTTATTTTTCTTTTGTGAAAAATCTTTACCCGAATTAACCGAACCGAATTAACTGGCTTATCATCAATGCGACTACTACTCCAAAGAATAAAGTCCTATCTGCAATGTATTAAAATAATGGAAGATCGGACTTTGTTCTTCGGAGGAAGCGAATGGCAAAAGATGCACATCACTGCAATATACTCACTCAAATCTCTACTGTCTGGATTATCATTTGTTAAATGCGATTTCATGCTGCCTACATCGGGCCGCATATAAAAATCTGTGATTCGCACAAATGTCCCATTTTCATTTTTCTCAGGAACTCCATCAAGTTTCCAGGTGTATACCAAATTAGCTGAAAAATTCAAAATCAGTTGGTGGAATAGTAGAATAGAAATATAGTAAATCGGTAGTTCGTTATTGATTTGAAATAGATTAATTAATAGTAAACAGTTAGTTACATCTGAACATTTATTATTCAACCAGTTATTTAGAAAAACTTTTCTCTGGAATAATTTTTTTCTTTGGATGTTGCAGGTGTCTATGGGCGGCAGCCATCGCTTACCATCAGGCGATCCGTCTGCTCGTCTGCATTATATTACATTTAGCATATAGCAATTTAAAAATAATAAAGATAATAGTATTTACTCATGTTAGTACTGAAGTGGCCATGCGCCTTAATCTGCAACGAATTGTATCGCCCTTCTCCAAGGTACTGCCCTCGAATGTTCACCCTCGGCGTGGTCAAATCCAACTCGAGGTGAAACCGATCGTCATCAGCTCGCAATCTAAAACAAATAAAAACATTAATTTTTTTTTTCTCGAACACTATGAAACGGTCATGGCCTTACCTATTTATAAAATGGACATGTTATAGCATAATGTTACACGAAGGAGTTTAGTTTTAAAGATTTAGATATACTTAGATTGCGTATTGTGTAACCACTTCCACGTGTTTGTGTAGGTGGTGGGCTCCCTACACAAACACAATAATAATATAAGTAAACGTAAGCAATAAATAATAACGTTATATCTATAATTGCTGCGTACCTAGCTTAAGTGTAACCTGTACCAAATAAAACCTTTAAGAAAAAACACGCTAACAGCAAATCCAATGTTAAATAATAATTAAAAATGTATAATTTCAGTGTCAAAAGCAACATGCATGTTTCCTGTTTAGTAATTAATGACTAATACACTTTTTGCTAATTCATTCAGCTAACTACGGAATTGTAAACCTGAGCTGTTATTAAATTGTTATGATGAGTCTATTTCCAGACGAGTTCTTTTGACTGGGCAAGTTTACCTTCATTATTTTATTTAATGCCTAGTATCAACATGTTTCCTTAAAGAAACATCTTATCAACGTATTTTCTTCAGGAACTCTGCTATTATTATGATTAGCCTATTTCTAGACATGCTCTTTTGACTGGGCAAGTTTATCTATTTTTTTTTTAATTGCTAGTAGTTAGGTACTCAAATGTTTTCTTAAAGAAACAACATGCAAACATTATTCATAATTAGATCCTGACTTCACAAATTGTTATTATTCTTATAGCTATTTTTATCATTGTATTGTGTGTGAGTATCTTTCATTGTCTATTTGTCTCAACTTTGTATCATTACTAACATGATGCAATAAATGATTATTAGGTATTTATTAACCTACTATGACTATTGTATAATGTGGGACCCCTAGTAAAAGACGTATTTTATTTTAACGCAGATGACGCTCTTAAAATGTGTCTATAAAGTCATAGGGTATGGTCGTAAAAATCCGTTTTACTTAAACTTTATTGATGCTTCAAATTATATTCGAATGGAGCCTTCTAATCTAAGCACGGGTAATCGTGAATCGCGCAGATACAGCGATGCAGATATTACTTAGTAGGTACAGTCAGCCACACATCAAGTTACGTGCGCTTCAAACGAGTTGAAGCCCACTTCATACGTGCATTTGTATCGAGTTAATGAGGTTGTGGACGAGCGTTCCTGAAATGCGCATCGTTTTTTTATTTGGTTTTAAGTACGCCATGTGGTAGAGGCTCATACTTGCCTTGCATCATGAACTGTCGCCGTCTTCAATCCCTCGACGTAAATGTCTTTTGCCACTAATTTTGCTAAGATCTGTAAATTAGAAAAATAATATTTATTAGGCTACGAAAGACATCTAAAGGAAATACCGATATCATTAATAATTAATTATTATTGTCCGTAGTCAGAATTATTCTTAACAATGAATGGCAAGTACAGACAGCACACGTTCAGTCTTTCAAATTTTTTCATCCGATTCTCACCTTCATAAGAATTACATATTATAACAACTAAAAATGGCATCCATCAAGTACCAATAAAACCTAGAGATGTTGTATAAATTACAAAATAGTATTCATTACAGTAAATGACATAGAAGCACAAATTATATGAACAGTACAATAATTAAAAGTTCTTTGAGAAAACAACAATAGTAATAAGCAGACAGACACCAGATACCTTACACCTACCCATATCATTATCACCTATCTGGAAATATCTGTCCTAAACATCATCTAGCTAGATCTATAATTATGTCTACAAACAGAATAGGCGCCTCATTAAATGTTACTAAATCGCAAATTGCAGCAGGAAGCAATTCACATGACGTACATACCTACTTATTTAATATGTACACTTAAATTAAATCTCAGGTATTTTCTACACAGACACGCGAATGGTTCAATTATAGTTACTCTACCAGGAAACCTAGATTTTTGAAGAGATTGAGATGTCTAACATTAGGTACACTTCTTTTTTTTAGTTTGCGTAGGGGAAATGCCGCTATTCCAAGAAATTAACGACTAACTTAAATTTTACAACTTAAGTTTACGGCTGCTTGATCTATAATCAAAACAATAAGCTATTAAAAATGACAATGCGAACATTAATGTCTTAAATGTCGTAAACCACATAAATAATACGAATAACACATGAGAATCAGAATAGTTCTCACAAATCTAACTTTATAAATATAGGTACTATTTATATAATAAACCTGCTGCTGTATTACATATAAAAAGCTGTTAAGTGCATTTGATTGATTTTAAATTTTCAATCTAATAGATAATAGCAATTACAAGATTGAAAACTCAAAATCAACCAGTGCAGTTAACACCCTTTTACATCGACACGTCAGAATACCCTAAGTTTTTCTCAGTACAAGTTCACACTAATAACACCTCTTTTTACACTCCAATCGGCCAGCAAAAAGCAAATCAGGATGTGTCATATCTATAAAGAGCTAATAGAAAAACATGGGGAAACACAAAGATCTCTACGGGTACAACCTTCACCAATTCAAGAGATATAAATATTTAGCAATGCATCTGTGATGCATCTTATAGCACTGACCCTCATCTACTCGCATGCGAATGGGTTGGCTGTGGTTTTTAGGTATAATAGTTTAATTGATGTTAACTGTTATCTTTAAGTAATATTGATTTTCTATCTGTGTATAGGTATATGCTTTTGTGTTGCAATCGGAAACTTTATGTGTTTATAAGATAGTTTATTTTCATAAGACTGTAATCTTTGTACATCTTTAAAATTACATCTAGTAGGATTTATTATATTAATGACCAACGCTCTCTTGGTCTAGGCGATTAAGTAGGTACCGGTCCGTGATCTCGATGCCCGAGTTTCGATTCCCAGGTCGTGCTAAAAGTAGGTTTCAATTTTTCCGAACATAGCTCGGGTTTGTGATCACCAATGCGCATTACCCAAGCGTTTTGATTAAACATAATCCCATCGTAGCAGCGATGACTTGATTTCTATGATGGAGGCCTTTACCCCACTGCAGGTGGGACATAAGGAGTCGCAAGACTACGTTGGCCCACTTCGGGACAGCGGCATTCCCCAGCCAGCGTAAACAAAAAAAAAGGTGGGACAGTCTTTAAGCTGATACTTTACTTTAGTATGATTATTTGCTCTACTTGTTTATAAGTACTAAAATTATTTCCTATGGTTTAATAAAAGGTGATTACTTATGCAAATAGACCTTCTGATGGTAAGGTAATAAAAATATTTTATTATTCCTTATTCTCAATGTCCTTCCTTACTAAGACGTCATCAAAGAATGGTTTAGACACGAGTATTGTTTATCTGTTGCATTTAAAAATCAACGATGATAATAATTAATTAAAATAAAGGTCTTTCATTTACTTTACTCCATAATATCAGTGCAGTATACAGATCGACCACACCAAGCATTGACCACCAATTGATTCCTTGGCGACCCAATCGTTTTTGGGAAAACTCTATTTGGAGTAGCCGTAGTCGTAAGAATTTTTTAAAGCCTAATCGTCGAAACCAAATCGCAAGAAAAATGAGCCGTGAGAAATAGAATAAAACATATAATAAGACCCGTTTAGCGCAGTGGTATAAGCCCAATGGTCGCGGGGTCGATTCCAGCAACAGCACAAATATTAGTTGATTGATTAATATTTGTGTTGGGTCTGGGTATTTGTGGTTCCTTCGTTGTTTCTGGTTTGCATAGCACAAGGGAAAAACTTAATTTGGATCTATGAGAAAAAAATATGTGATGTTGTCTCAAAAATTTAAAACGCATTAAAATTATTTCAACGACGTTAAAATTATTTTTATCTTTATAAAGGTACTAGTGGCCCGCCCTCACTTCACTTCAGGACCGTAATTCAGAAATAAACCAATAGATGGCACTGTGTCCAATTACACCGAGCAAGCGTTTCGTGTTTTCGGTTTACGTATAAGCCTTGTCGTTGTCTTTATAAATAGTATAGATTTCAATTCTGATTTTCTATTAGCCTAGCCTAGTATTCTAATATTACCTATCTGTGATGCTTATTAGCACGTGATTTTTCCTGATAATGTTAAACATAAGCATGCTTACCGTATAAGGAAGACCCAATATGGTCCCTCTACATTATTCTTCGGTAGTACATAAGTACTACTGCCTACGATAGTCAAATCTACTAATTGACAACAGTTGAAACTCAAGGTTTAGGTATCTATTGACATAGAGGTACTCTATTGATGCCGAGGAAGTCAAAGACGAGGTTATTCTTACTACTAAATTTACTGATAATAATAAGAATAGCAATAGAAGCAAGTATTATATGCTACAAGAACTTTAGGAATTACAATTATATTTTATTTGAAACTAGTGGCCCGCCCTCACTTCGCTTCGGGACCGTAATTCAGAAATTAACTAATAGATGGCGCTGTGCTAAATTACATCGCGCAAGCGTTTCGTGTTTTCGGTTTACCTATAAGCCTTGTCGTTGTCTATAGAGGTTAGCTCTTTATAAATAGTATAGAAGATGACTTAATATAAACAAATTTACTTTTACCTAAAGAGCATGCACCCACCTTCTTTAAAGGATTTTAAGTAGGTTACTAATTACAGAATAAGGTAGGCATTTCAAATGCGCCAAATCAGGCAAAAAGCTGAATTATTATATCTCCATAAAAAATATATGAGCCGTGTGGGTCGCTTTTTTGCATATAAATGTATGTAGGTATCTACCTACCTGATTATTTTTGTATTCTATGCGCAGATCTTTCTGTCGGTAAGGGTCTATAGGAGGCACGCCAATCTCTTCAATGCCATCCGCCAAGGCCGCGAGCCCTTCCTGCACTGCTTCTGTGAGGCAGTCGTTCACCTCCGCCGAATTACGATCACATACTTTCAGGTATTTCTCTGAAAAAAAAAAACAAATGCTTTTAATTTTATTTATTTACTAGTGACCCGCCCTCACTTCGTTTCGGGACATTAGTTCCACTCTCTTCCAATAGATGACGCAGGATGTCGATTGCATCGCGCTAGTGTTTAGCCTTTTCGGTTAGTATATAAGTTCTGATGACGATTTCTGTAGAATTTACCTCCTTATAAATATTATGGATATTAGCAGGTGGTCTACAGGAATCAGGTGTACATGGAACGCCCCGTTTGGTCTACAGGAATGGGTCTACATGGATCCCCGATGGTCTAATGGATTGGGTAAGACTCCCGGTTCCAGCAAAAGTATGTTTAGAATTTTTCGAACATAACTCGGTCTTGTGATCATCACCATTCCGCATTAGGCAAGCGTGGTGATTAAGCCTAATCCCATCATACTGGCGATGACTGGAGGTCTATGATGGAGGCTTTTGTATGTACATAGACAGTATATTAAGGTAGGCTGATACTTTTTGCTTTACCAGATTACCAGCAAGGAAATGCAAAATTCCACCTGGCTGAATGCTCTTGTTAAATAAATGCGCATTTTATGGTTGATGTCCTTTCAAGGGTTTATTTTACAGGTTACTAAGCAATATTTAGTAAGTACACAACAAACCACTAACACAACTTCCGGCTTCACGAAGTATTCAAGAGATAAGTACCTATGTAAGTATAATATTTTTCATGTTTTGTACAACCCTTTATTTTTTACAGATTTTTTGATCGCGTAAAACCTTTACATTAATAACCTACTTACATTCATAAACGCAGGACGCTGTGAACCCTAACTGGATAATATGATTTAAAGATTGACAATAGGTGGACATCAACGACCTCGTTGCATTGTGATATATTGGTCAAGGCCCCTCAAGCATTACCATTAAAGGAATCAAAACTACCTATAGGTACGATCAGCATAAAAAGTAGCTTAACACTTTAGTACCATGTCTAAGTAACTGCCTTTGTGGGTTTCCATGGGGTACATCCGGACAAAATGTTACATTGATGGTTACTAAAGTAATAAGCTACTTTTGATGCTGACCGTACCAATGCAACACCCCCCTTCGCCGATGCCTTAAGTCAGAAAATCCTTAGATGCCCACAATCATGGGCGTAGCTAGGGGGAACGAGCCGCTGGAGCCCTCCTTCCACTATGTGCCAAGTCAGAAAATCCCTAGGTGCCCACAACCATTTTGAGGTCTGGATCCGCGCCTGCAACTACTGGACCGCATTCGGTGAATTCCGCATGTATACCTAGATAATCAATATTATTTCTAGCACAAGACAAGATTTGGGATTAAAAAAAATAATTAAATAAGGCGGTTTACTATTGGAAGAGGAAAGAATCAATGTATATTTAAATAAATTTCTTAAATTAGTACCAACGAAATTGCACTCTATAAGTACATACTTTACATTATGTCTGGTAGAGATCGCTTTTAGTTATCGCTAAAAACCTCTTACGTTATACTAGCTAATATGACTTTAACACCAAATATTGCCTTGTAGCATAAACGGTACCCATCTTCTGTCTAAATTAATATAAGGACCTAAATAACATTTACGTTAGCTCCGATTATATTTTATATTTTTTACAAAACAAATACTGGACTTCAAGTAATAATATGAAGTTAATTTTGGTAATATTCTAATAAATTTATGAAACAAGCTCAAGGACACGACGTTAGTTTACAACTTTAATCACTTATGCCAATCTATTAATCGCTAAAAGTAGCTTACCGATATCAACAAGTCCATAACAGCAGGTAGAAAGTATAGCTAAAACTATAGTATTTTTTATGAATATGTTCATTGCGAGTTTGTGCCACTTAACTTTTATTTAAGTAAATTAATTGTTTTATTCTTAAATATTTATTTGTACACGGGTATCTTGGCTGATCGTTTGAGGTCGTGTGTGGACTGTATGAGCGGCCAGCATCGGCTGGGCCAGATTGCATAAACTTTACCACGCAATGTCATCCACTGGGCCAACGGAATACATAAGACAGACTGTATCTGAGTCCATTACGTCAGTCTTTAACTAAACTACTTCTAGGGCGGACGCATGTTTAGCTGTTTACCTTAAGTTATTGAATCCATTCAAATTTACGACAAACTCGATAAAGTTAGGTCTGTTTCTATATAAAAGGATAGTTTTTTAACGAAAGGAAGTTGTGTCGAAATTTAATCTAAAATAAGTAGGTACCTCATATACTCTGCTGAGTATTTTAATCCGACCATAGAGTATTTTTGATACACACATACGCGTTTTGCAATTTCATAAATAAAAAACGTTAAAACGTTTTTTATTATATATACGTAAAAAATTATATACGTAAAACATATTAAAGTAAACTTTAATATGTTTTACGAGTACGTAACATTACCGGTATACGCTCGTCGTTTGATCAAGCATTTCAACTAGCTAAGGGAATTTTGGGCCTTCCAATTGGCCCAAAAATTAGAAAAAGTAACTCAGTCTTCTTGTCCTTTACAACGTTCTATGGAGCTTAAACGACGATTTAGTTATATTTTACTATTCTGAATGTATCCAATAATTGATTCAATGCTTGAATAAAGACCAGCATTTTCGGGTAATGTTACGTAAAAATGTTTGCAATAAAACATTTTTGTTTTTAATGAATAAAACCGTGAAATGAGTACGTGTGTATGAAAAATACGCTATGAACGGTTAGTGTAGTAGTAGAGTATGCGTAAAGCATTTCTCCTGGTACAAAAAAAAACTAGGGCACAGGCAGTCATTCATTTGGATTTTTTTTTCAAGTGCAACAAACAATTAATAAATAGGTAGGTAGGCATTGATTTTGAAACTTTGGAATGCAAATTCCACGAATTAATTAGTTATATTCTGAACTGAAATATATGAAAATCTCATCGGTAGGTACACATAAAAGTGCAAAGAGGGCCAAGTTCATTATTTATTACATTACAATGCCTTGGTTGTTAACTTCCACGACAAAGAAAGTCAGATCTGAATGGAAGCCAAGTTCAATGGTCAATACTAAAATTGAAATCTAACTAAAGCCTGACTTGGTTGTTGCTGCCCTAACGTAATTATAAGTATGTGAACCCATGTTCAATAGCGAAAGCTTCCATGGCAAGTATTAATGTTTTCTTAAAAAATATTAATTTTCTTAGCTCTAAAACTTTTGTTTTAAATTGTCTTTTATAAAAAGGCAGTTGCATTTATCAAGAACTTGTGAAACTTCAAATCGCAATCACTCGATAAATTAAAATAGCTTTGTCGTAGTCAAATATAGCATAGTAATAGCTAGACAATAAGTACCTACTAGTAGTAAATACCTACCTATAAACATTAACGTCGTAAGGCCCATAAGCCTTTTAAAGGGCATGAAACAATTGATTTGTTGTATCTGCTGTCTGGGCGTTACGACGTTAATTTAAATTTGCACAACATTTCATAGGTAGGTACATTGACCTGACTCCGTACTAGTACTAAGTAGCGCACTTGCACTAAAGGAATCACAAGAAAATAACTCAACTTTTACTGTTGAAAGAATTTTAAAGATTTTTCTCAGCATAATAATGCGAATTGTCTTTCTTTATAACCATTATTTTAGCTAAATTCTTGTTTGCAGCATTGCGTTAGGCCATTACGTTTGTAAAATGGCAAGCCAAGGTTTAAGAAAACCAGTTCTAAGGGGATTTCTTCTTTTTATCACCCGCTTATGCAAAAACGAACAACAAGCACAGAATGAAAACAAATAACTATTAAAAACTCATATCGTAGAAATAAACCTAGTGCATTATCATTAAGTTATTACCCACATAATTCTAAAATAGATTTGAAATAAACGCGCGTTCTTAAAAGGGCAATACTAGTTTGCATTTAATAATTTCCATCTAATTAAATCACAATAAAACTTGCACTGAACAAGTCAAACCAGTTATGTTATAGATAGAACAATATAATAAGACAATAAACGACCTACAAACTAAAGCCTGTGGAAATATTATAGCAAATTAGTTACGAATGGGGAATGAAAAAATTACGAGACTAAAATATAGTAGGCGTTTCAGTGTAATAACCATCAGGCGCTTGGCTTGTTCGATTGTCATCAGTAGAATAGAATGAGCTTTTAATCTAAACATTTTACAGCTTTTCGTAAAAAAAGGTAAAAAGTCGAAAAAGAAATCGATATATAAGTAGTTAAAACTGAAAATTAAATTTAACTAAGAAACAAATTTATTTAAATTAAATTTAACTAAAAGGCCTATGTCCAGCAGTGGACGAGCGTGGGTTGCTGATGATGTACATCCCACACGTAAGTACCTACGGACGAAAAAAAATGATTTTTGAGTTTAGATTCTAAGTAGGTATGGGAAACCAAAAAAAAAAAAGTTTTTTCTATTTCTGTAAGTTACAAAAATGTTAATGCGGTTCATAAAATACATATTAATTAAATTTACCAAATTTAAGGGAAAGCATTTAAGGGAACTTTCTTTTCACGACCCCTAGTCTTGGGCACCTGTAGTTTCTACCATAAAAACGGTATACCCAATGCTATTGTCACCGTAAAATAGTCAGAATCGTAAGTTGATCCAACTTCCGGAAACACCGGTGTAGAGGTATTACTGTCATAAAGTAACATCGACGTAAACGTAATACCTATAAAACTCCATAACATATATCCATCACACCATTCTAACACTCTTTACATACGCTAATAACATCATAAACATGTCAAATACATAGAAACCTTATCTACGAATAGATTGTAACATTTTTTGTCACTGTCTCTTGGGTACATACCATAGGAGTCAAGGTGGATTTGTTCGCTGGACTGGAAGTGTATCGACGAAAATATGTACATTTGGTATGATCTTTAATAACACTTTTTTGTCACCCTGGGGAATGCAGCTGTCCCAGAATGGGCCGAACAACACCTAAGGATTTATGTTAGGTAAGTGTCTGCCCAACCAGTTTAATTGTTGTGAATATCTTAGTTTAATAAAATGTTCACTGCTTTAAGTATTAAACTATAATAATATCTCCAATCGATCCGGCTACGGCGGCCGATCTTAATGATCAGCCACGTATGCAGGATATACTAGTGCTCAAGTGATTGCGCAAACACAGGTGCACTCTCTATTCCTTTACCCTCATATTTCGATTGGATACTAGTGTGACAAGATTGAAGAGGGGATCGGGCGCAGGACCAACGGCTTAACGTGCTTTCCGAGACACGGGAGTACTTGGCGGTCTTGTAGACTTTCCGGATTTCGGGCTGACTCTGGAAAACATTAATACAACGCAAGGTGCGCTTGGAACAATAGGCTAGTTGACAAAATTTGGGAATTCGTTTAAAATTTCTACCCCAAATATATATTATTTTTAGAAAAATAGGCTGTTTTCGTAAGTATTTTGCTTTTTTAGAAATGAACTTATAATTGACATCGTAAAAGGCCAAGTTGTTTTTTTGTTTACTACTTATTATGATTAATCATTAGAAACTCTTAGCCATCCGATTCATTCTTAGTGGAAACAACCCTATTGGACGCGAATGTTCTAATGGATACCTACGGGCAATAGGGACAACGGGAATACACGAACACCGTAATATATCGACTTTTCAAATGCTGTCGAAAAAATTATATTACCGACTTGATGAGTGTAAGACCGTTCTTTGCATGCCGACTTTTTGCACGTCCCAAAGAAAACGATCATTGACTTAACGGAACACTTTAAGATTAACGACGTTAATTACATACTTTGTACGTGCACATCTCTATTATGTACTCCTCTATTCTTACTCCTATACGAATAGTGGTGAAAATTGAACAGTAATGAATTGTTTGTTTTACGTTCTCGATAAAGCGTTCGTGGTGGTAGGTACGTTTAGCTTACTACCTACCTAAACCGCCGCACTATGCGTATGCGCTTAGTCGCGATATTCGGTATCATCATTCCGATCTTGTTTGTGTCAGTCTTAGACATCTATCTAATAAATAATTTCTAGCATTTCATAGACACATTCGTTAGTACCCATATAACTGTAAAGTAACTTAGACCTGGCTGTAGGTAGGTACTTAAGAAGACAGTTACTAATAATCACTGATAAGTAGAGCGCCATGTTCTTTGAAAGCATTCGTCAAAAATATTAATGAGACTTATTTCGAAAGGTCATCGACACGCAGTTTTTGCGGTTTACATATCTTCATCGTGACAAGGATTAACGAACAAAACAATTTTGACATATTCTTATAAGGAAAACTGGATCAAAATTCCAGGACAAGTCCTGCGAGTTCAAGATGTTATTTTGAGCGGATATTTTGTGCAAGTAGTGAGATAGGTAGTACGTGTTTACATACATATTAATCAGTTTTACAAAGGCATTACCTTTACACCTATAGGCTAATTGGAATGAACACCAATAGTCTCAAATAAGATGGCGGTAGCTCAGTGGATACCAATATGCGCGTCGTAGGTTCGACTCCCAGCACCTCCGTCGGTCGTCACCACCTGATGACCTTAAGGGTCAGTTGCTTTCCCCTATTCATGGTGACAGGACAACAGCTACTCTAAGTATGGGTAAACAGACGAACGTATTCGGAATTTTTAAATAACACTAAAATTGATGATGTAGAGTTAAATGAAATAAAATAAATAACCATACAAATGAAGGAAACAACAAAGGGTCCTCATGAATTGAATTACACAATTTTCGAAAATTAAAATACAACTTGACGATATGCCGATTGGTTACAGCAATAAGTACCAATTTAAGTAACGTGCTACTGACTTTAAACTTTGTGATAATATACCGCGATTTCACGCACGCCGCACAGCCCAATCCTGTCGCGAATATTATTACGGTTTCTTAACTTATCTCCCACTCAACCCTTTACATTATAATGGTTATTTCGAGTAAGTCGATATTGCGCCGTCCATAAAATCCCTCCGCGGTTCAACGCTCTCCGAAATCATTCTTTGTTATGACGCGTGTGAACTCTGTAAAAATAAACACCATCAATCGATGCTGCCTTCGCGAATGCATTCAGCCGAATGGTTGTAATATTTTATAAAGCTCGTTTGTACCGAATTGCCGTGCGAGTACAAAAGAAGAAAAAGCTGTTATCTTTTAACCTAATGTAGAGCGGCTGCGTAAAAATATTATAAAGGCGCGAAGTGAGGAGGCCGCAGCATTTTGCGAAGCGACTCCTTGCGGGCCGCACATCCTCGCGCCGCGCAACCCTTGCACTTATATTCGTTTAGTGAATGAACTATATATGACGATGGGAACCTAAACTATTATTTCTCTGGATAGGCTTTCTTGCGTCCACATGCGGTAGTGTTTCAGATGGTATTAATGGATTTTCGCCTAAAGATGGCGCGTTTTACACTGATGATGCGGTTATAATTAATGGTAAGTGATTTTTATTTAAATATAATTTGTCTTTTTTAAATAACTTTTAGAAATAGTGTCATGAAAATAATTTTGTCAAACTATTATTTACTATAAAATAAATATATTACAATGAGCGAACTCAATACTAAACTACCTACTAGTTATTTTATAGATGTTGTAAAGAACAATAAATGTGACATTAATTACGTACAAAATATAAGCATAAAAATAGCTATAAGCTTGTCACAATATTTTGAAAATTAAAAATATAGGTGCGGTACTACTACTTATGTTATGTAGCTATGCAACCGCACATGAATGGATTGCGGTTCATTTGCGTTTTGCATTAATTTTCAAAAAATCGGATCTTCAATTACAAAGCCAATTTTATTTACAAGTCCTGCCTAGTCTTATTTTTTTTTACAAAATAAATCACCATTATGTATTCGTATGGTGTGGACACAAAACAATGCACGTCACTGGCAGTATGAGGTTTTGAGGCTAGAGAAAGTTATTCGCTACTGAGATGTCCGGCCACGGCGAAAACGATCGGAAATAAATATTGTTCTATCGATATACTTAAGCGATATGCAGATTAGCTAATCCCATTACATTTATAGTGGTCTGTAGCGTGAGTAACACCGAAGTCCCAACGATGAGCCATCCGGTGCGTTACTAATTTCTTAGTATTGTCAGTAAGGATGCTGGTCGTTAAACTTGCGATCCGCTAGCTCTGCAACGCACGTGGGCCATTATTAAAAAATAGGTACTGTATCGATTCAATGCAAATTGTCAAACGCCCACACGCCGCCGATCACATCCATCAAAGCATTGTCCACACCACTTAGACGTTCGCTTCCAAGTAGTGCGTTTTTTGTACCTCCTGCTTCGAGGACATTAATTAGATCGGAGACTGGAGATTGGGCTGGGTGACGCTGCTGACATTTCCAAACATTGAATCGCTGAACCCGGAATGCTGAGCAACTTATTGTTTAGGCAGCCAACTCACTTGTTTATGCTTAACACAATGTCGTAGAGCCAACAACAAATGAGACTGAAATTCTTTCTATATCAGGTAGGGTATCAAGCTCCAGCCTAGTCTTAACAATCTTTCTTTAGTTGGATAACAACTGGGTTGAAGGGCTTGCCTTGTTCTCTAAACACAGAACAACTAATGCTATCTCAAGGCTCTAATATTATCGAACCAAGCCAGTACACATAATGTCATTGTCTATTGTGGAGGGAGGTCCAGGGATGTGAACCAACAGCCTACGGGTTTCCAATGACCATGCTTTTCCAAAATACACCTCGGAGGTACTTAATGAAATTATCTGAATTGATGATGACTGGCCCGATGGCGAATTGGTAGTGACGTTGCCTCATACGCCAAAGGTCGTGGATTCGATCCTCACCAAATCCTCACACTGAACAAAATTTGTGTGATCAACATTTTGGTTTGTTTAGGTGTAATTTAAGTAGGTATTATATTTGTAATTCCTCTGTTGTCTGATATAAGTAACACGTATAAGAGCATAAGCTACATAGTATGGAATCAGGTCAATATTTGACGTGTATGACATTGTATGTATGTGTGTATGATTTAGTATGGGTAATTATATCAGAAATATAAATCGCTGCAAGTTATTTGGCACCAGATAAATCTTCATATGAAGGTGATGATGTATAAAAATGTACGAGAATCTGGTAGCAAGTTCAAGGCTGCAGAACTAGGAGGTGCATAAGCGGTCCACTTACATACCATATAAAGTTGTTTTAAAAAACTCAAAGCCGCGCCCGCTCTAGATCTGAATTTTAAATTCGTTCCTTATTCCAAGCCACAAAGCTGAATTTAGTTTGAAATACGATAAGCTCTATTTTTTACACGCGGGATCTAGGAACCTTTAAAGGACATGTATTATCGTTATATCGCCAGAGGAAATCGGGCTTAATCACCGAGTAATGACGATCGTGAATTGTGTGGAAGCTAAGTAAATTGTAACTGCTGAAGCCAGAAGCCTCAAGGTTGGTTGTTGGAACAACATTTTTATCCAGTTTATCTTACTTTATGCCTGCGATCAGCTTGAATTTATTTTAGCTGTGGAGGGTTAAGTGAAGATGACACAAAGATCTTATTCAATTACATGCATTGAATGCCACCAAGGCAGCTTCTGTTGGAGCGAAGTTGAATTGAAATGTCTGCATTATTTTACTTTATTTTATAGTACGAGTAAGCACTCTCCTTATAACTAGTTAAGTTATTTACTTGAAATTAAGATAAACTTTACTTCCCACATTTTTTAATCTTAAGGGCTCTGGTTGGTAATTTTATTTAAATTCATAATTGACTTGTTAGAGACCGCCAATACCTCTTAATAGAAAAAAAGCAAATAAGTAAGTAAAATATTATAATTAGTGTAATAAGCGCCGTCTGCATATCCATATTAATATTTCATCTATAATTAAAAATCGAAATCAGATCACTCATTTTACATAGATTGACATGTCCGATAGCGCATTGGTGCCTCATACATACGCCAAAGGTTGTGGGTTTGATACCCACCCTGGACAAACATTCGTGTGATGAACACTTGTGTTTGTTTAGTGACTGGGTGTACTTATGAATTATTGGAAGAGTTCAAGCCATTTAGTAGGTACAAAGGCAGGTCAATGTATGAGATGTTGTGTGAATTTAAAACGTTTAACAGCACATTCCTAATAATTCCTCGAGGAGCTGAAGGATTAGGGAAATCACAACAAAATACAATTTAAATCAAAGAATTGATTCGTAATCTCTCGTATCTCGTCTCTTACACGTTAGATTTTATTTTATTAAGTTCCATTCAAATCTATAGTTTGAATTTGCTATTTACTGATTGTATGAACTTATATTTTGCACTTTGGAATTTACAAAACGGGGTGGAATTTTATAGGGTCATATAGTGTTCAAAGAATTCGCTCAAAATCAAATCTAACACGAGGAAAACTACGGACATAAAATAGTATTTCATATAGGTACTTAAGGCGCAGTCCACACAATGTCAGTAATTTGAATGGCATCGGAATCCAATAAATTCGTTACAACATAACGGGATCAGTATGCAGCGGTCCGAAATACGAATAAAAAACATACTTGTTTACATACGCACTCGTGTTGCTGTGACTAATTCTCTTTGATCCTTCGTGGAATAACAATGACTTTTTGCATAAGTTATAATAGAAATTTCGTCTCTGTGACATAAAATGAATCGACACTTTCTCAAAAGGATTCGTAATAGAATACCAGTCATGTTAAAAAACACAAAGCGAAACCACTAAGTTAGTTTTACTTAAGTTTCGTAAGTTAAAAATCTTTTTTTGCACTATTTAGGACCTTTATAAATCGATCCCGTGATTGATGAGCATAAATTGCACTCCTGGCTATATCGAAAGATATCCACTTAGCCTTAACTTATTTTACTATCCATCGTGTAAGAAATTAATCTCTATAATCTCCCTCAATAAAATGAGAACGCACCGTATCCCATTAACAAGTCGAATTTATATTGATGAAATAAAAAGATAAACATAGTATAAAATGCACATTAACTTTGTATAAGTAAAAAATAAAATAGGAACATACAGATCATCGCTGAATTATATTGACCTACTAACTAATATACACAGAAATTGTTAAACCAATATCAAAGCTATTTTCGAATATACTTATTTCGTGCGCATAAAAAGTGGTAATTTGTAAGGTGATTTTCGATATAAGAAAAAATAAATATTGAAGGCAGTCAAACAGGCTATCGTGGGTGGCGACTGGTTTGGAGCTTACATACTACATACTCTGTTGGTGTTCTTACGGTACTCACTCGTAAATGATATTACCGTTAGTACCTA
Source organism: Cnaphalocrocis medinalis (assembly GCA_014851415.1). Taxonomy (NCBI): domain Eukaryota; kingdom Metazoa; phylum Arthropoda; class Insecta; order Lepidoptera; family Crambidae; genus Cnaphalocrocis; species Cnaphalocrocis medinalis. The sequence continues at coordinate 10,133,696 of CM026275.1, read as the reverse complement.
GTTGGATTAAAATGCCATAAAGAGCTATATAATTTATGATCGTGGGTTGGAAAGCGTACACCATCATTAATTTATTTTGTCCAAGCAATCCGCACGCATCGGCTCCGAATGAGTAGGTATGCCTACACCTTTTGTGTAGAGTTAAAAAAATAATAATTGTTGCGGAAATCAAATTAACAACTATTAAAATATTGTTACATTTACAAATTTTGGAGACTTTTTAGAGTGACCTTCTACTTCATTTCATGTGAGTTAGGTTTTAAATCTTCATAAATTATCAGAGTTAATTTTTTTTTTCAGCTGCCGTTAGCCGTGTACGGAGAGATGTGGCAAACAACACTCGTGCTGGAAAACAAATTTTCTTCTACCAAACCAGATCGGTAAGTTTAGTCAGTCAGTTTTTATTAAAAGTTAGTAGGTAATTAGGTAAGTATAATGTGTAAATTAGTAGTAGCTCCATAGATTATAATAAAATATGGTAGGTAACTCTATTATTAGCCCAAAAACAGTTTTCAAGACTTTCTCGACCCATTAACTTCTTTATACCTACACGTAAATTCGAAATGCGATGCGATAAAACTTAAATTTAGCTACATTACTTTTTACTTGGTCTAAAGAATATTTTTTATTAGGATTTACACGAAATTTATTCATTCAAAAACTATTTGGACTATGGCTAGTCACTTACCTATTTAGGTATGGTCAGCCTTTTGTCAGAAAACATAGATATTATGAAGTGATTCTATCTGACTTTGGGCTACACCCTACGCGCTGAAATTAAAAAAACCTAAACATTTGTAAAAAAAATACGTTTAAAGTGTTTTTTTTTCACCAGCAACCCGACGAAGGTGCATTTGGCCTGGAATGCGAGACTACCCTCGGCAAGAAGGGGACATGCAAAAGTTATCGAGAATGTTACCCCCTGGTCAAAGTGGTGGATCTGTCCGGCTTAGATGGATGGGTTATGGGCCACTACGACACCTGCAGCTACGTCAACGGGGATAACATGGAGGTATTTACTTGAGACCTTTTGAACCTTCATCCAGCGTGTGCACAAGAAAAAAAAGAAACAATTGGGGGACTTAATGCGAAAGCATATTCTCTACCAGTCAACTTTTGGCGAGGCAAAAACGTTGATGACAGCTTCATAAATGTTACATTTAAAAAATTTAATTAATTAAACAAAATAATATGTATAATGGGCCTCCGGTACACTCACCCACCCTGCGAAACAGCGCAGGCTGTGCTTTTCAATTGTTTTTTTTTATATACTAGAGGCGGCAAACGAGCAAGCGGGTCACCTGCTGGTAATTAATCACCGCTGCCCATTAACATCTGCGAGATCGCTGAAAGAGGTCGCTGAATTATTATGAGTTCATCATGACGACCCATTTGGCGCAATGGTTTGAACGCCGGTTGAGACACAAGGGTCGCGGGTTCGGTTGCCGCACCAACACAAATGTTTGTTGATGAAACAGATATTTGTGTTGGGTCTGGGTGTTTTTAGTTCCTTCGTTGTTTCTGGTTTCCATAGTACTAGGGAAAACCTTAGTTTGGGACCAGGACAATGTATGTGATGTTGATTTATTTATTCAGCATAACATAACCACAAACAAAATCTTATCTAAAGGTGTTCGGAGTTTGCTGCACGGAACCGGTGGGAACCCCCCCTCAACAGGAGCCAGACGTTCAACGACTGGGAATTTTGCCGGGGCCCGTTCCTGTCCAACTGCCACCGATGCACTTTGCTGGGTAAGACTTTTACTTCAATATTTACATTATATACTTAAGTAAATGAAATAGGTTTCGCTTACGTATAAAAGCCGGGCAGAATCAAATCATCGCAAATAAAATCATTTGAATTTCCGATTACAACTCATAGCCTCTAACTAGCAGTAGGTAATATATGTGGAAAGCTTTTCAGAATGTGTACTTATGTAGGTAAACTGAGAACACGTAATTTATTAGATACAGTGCAATACCGATAATTTGACTAAAATGGTCGATATCGATTTAAAAACAAAACCACCCGCATCTGAGTCAGCGTAGATTTGATGTTTGTAACCTAATAATTATGACCTTTCATATCTACCCACATACTTTATGTAGGTACAGCTAATTAAGTTCTATCAACACTATAAATCATGACATACAAGGTCACATCAGACTTAAATACCTAGGACTCACCCTTGGGTCAAGGTATTTTTTTTTATTTATCCCATTAACATAGCTTTATCATACAATCAACTACCTAGATAGGTGCTTCTACCCGCATCGCCATACGCTTTATGCGATGGCGATAACAAAATTATTATGGATTATTTTGCACTGTATTACAATTCTAGGGTTGGCTAGTTTCCATTACAAGGCAATTTTTAAAGAAAATAATACCTACCTCTTCACACAAACTAATCAAACGTACAACAAGTAAGTACATAACTACGTCGGTGATAGTTTAATAGCGGTTCATGAGTACTTTGCTAATACCACGTAAAAATTTGTCGGTGAAATTTCAATACCGCTTATAAGTAGGTACGCATTTTGTAAATACCGCGTATCTTCATTTTCAAAACTTTACAGTTTTATTTCAAAGTGCTCCTAAGTTATTTTATTATATGGTACTTTCAAAATAAAAATAACTATGTAAAAAATATGAAATCACTACAAATTAAAAAATACTTACAGGTTCCAGCGAGGCATTCTTTCGGCTTTGACAGGGCAGTGGCCGATTGGCAACATTAACTACCGCCAGATCCCGGCAAACTGGCCGCCGACCATCCCTCCGCTGCCGACGCACCCGCCCGATCACACGGCGCCTACGCACCCGCCTTCGCTAGGTACGCCCCTGGTATAAAAAATAAAAATTATAATGGAAAAAAACACGTTTCAAAACTTAAACCAACTAAGAATGATCTAAAAAGTACATCATTATCATCTCAAAGGGTCATTCTCGGTTGCATCTAATGAGTTCGGAGTACGCATCGTTCTTTGTGCAGACCGCGATGGTCATTTACTTCTGAAAACGGACCCTGAACGAACCCTGTTCTATAGTGGAGTCTATACTCCACTATAGAACTAATATTAGTGGCATTACTCTACGCTCTCTCTCTATGATCTTAAGCGTGTAAATATCGGTTGCTTCCAAAACTGTCGCTCTGGAACACGGCGGCACTCCTCTACGCTATGGCCCCTGGATACAAAGCGAAGTCTTTGGACGCAACAGGGAATGACTCGCTGAGATTCATTCCATATAGTTGCATATTTTCTCCCCAAATGGGTGCCATGTTTTAATGAAGTTAAACATTGGGTTAAACTAGCTTCATTTCTTCCAGTTGCTGGTGTAACTACCAAACCACCTCCCGCCACTACTTCCTCAACAACTTGGGCTACAAGACCTCCTCAGGTGACCACTAAGCCCACCACAAAACAGGTAAGACGTTAAGCATTGGTAATATGCCTTTTTAACATAAGTAAATTATGCGTTATTTCAACGCGGTGGAAAGTTTCACCGCGTTGAAATAACGCTGGGCTCCATACAACAATGTGACCGCTACCATTATTTTTACGTGATGCGATCTATAACATAACTTACAAAGAAAAACTTACCATATCGACAAATTTTCAGACATGGCCGCCAATGTATCCAACACAGCCGAGCAAACCCACGATGCAACCAGCTGTTGACTTCTCTTGCGGAAATAAAAATGCTAAGGTAGACATCATCTTATTTTCATTTAAATCTGTAAAAATAAAACAGATGTATGAGAGGGAAAAAAACAGTTAGTCTCAAAATAGAGCTCCCTGTACTACGAGTACTAAGCTGCCGATAGCGAGTCAAATTATAAAAAATCTTTTCGAAATTGGCCCAAATGAATACAAAGTTTTAATTAACAGAGATACTTACTCGTACTTACTTGATGAATATTAATATCCTTAACTTTTGAATCCAGAGTATCGAGACACTAGACGACGAGAGAATCGTTGGTGGTCACAACGCGGAGCTCAACGAGTGGCCGTGGATTGTCGCTCTCTTCAACGGCGGACGACAGTTCTGCGGCGGATCCTTGATGGATGACAGACATGTCCTCTCGGCGGCGCATTGCGTAGCTCAGTAAGTTGTATAAGTACTCTGCTTTCTCTCTCCCACAGAAAATCAGAAAAATGGTCCTTCGAGCGCAAGGGAAAACCCTTGAGTAACATAAAGCAAGTGAGATCTTATGTGATGAAACTCCTTTTTCTTTTACAGCATGACTCTTGGGACGTGGCTCGTTTGACCGCTCGTCTTGGCGATCACAATATTCGCACCAACACCGAGACCCAACACGTCGAGAGGAAGATCAAACGCGTAGTCAGGCATCGCGGTTTTGACATGCGGACTTTGGTAATTAACATATTATTATGGTGCTTAGAAAGTAGACGAAACAAATTCCTCTACAAAGCACTTATAAGGTGTAGACAATATTTTCCTTTAATTCTTGACGTGACATAACATGGAGTTGTTTATAATAATATTTGAATTCCCAAAAACTTACTTAACATAATTATTGAGAGAAAGTGTTTACATATTAGTCATACTCGTATTACTCCACTGTTACTCATGACTCATGTGGCATGTGACTCAAAATAAGAAATGAAATTCTATTGTCTTTACAGGTAGTTACCACCGGATTTTTTCAAAATATTTCATATTTACTTACAGTACAACGACATCGCCGTTTTAACCTTGGACCAACCGGTATCATTCACAAAGAATATTCGCCCAGTTTGCTTGCCCTCTGGCAACAGGGCATATGCTGGACAAATGGCTACAGTCATTGGATGGGGCAGTCTACGAGAAAGTAAGCTTAAGAAATTATGATCCAGGGTTGCGAGTGTGAGTTTCAATGATCACTCACTGTCACTTTGTTATCAAACCAACATCTGTTAACATCTTTATGTACCCACTGTTAGAATTAACATATAATAATACAAAATCTTCTTCAGTAGGTACCGCGTCAGTCTCGGCTGGCGCCCGACACATGACGTTCGGCAAATGTATCAGATCGTGAGCGACATTGCTTCGAAACCAAATCCGTCTTGGTCTACATAGTACTCTCTCGTGAGAGCGAATCGCCAACGTTACGCAGCTGCCAATATTGAAACTCGCAATTGCTTAGGCCTCAAATGTTCACATATTTACCTACCTATGATTGCCTAATTTTATAACGAGTAATTGTTTTGTTTTCCATCTTCAAAATATAATGTTATTTCTTAGGTGGACCACAACCAGCGACTCTACAAGAGGTGACAATCCCTATTTGGACCAACAATGAGTGCAGATTGAAATACGGCGCCGCTGCACCCGGGGGCATCGTTGAACACATGTTGTGTGCAGGAAAAGCTAACATGGACTCTTGCAGCGTAAGTAATTATAGCACACAACAGCATCTCCTTTTGTAATTCCGTACTTAAAGATACCAACTAATTAAACCCGCAGTTAATCCGCGTTCCGTAAGCGTATAGTCCAATTAAAGTAAAAACATGTCTGCTAGTCCGCACGCAAGCCGAATTCCCATATTTACAATGCACATTATGATTTTTATAGGGTGACAGCGGTGGCCCACTGAGTGTGAACGAGGGCGGTCGGTGGACGCAAGTGGGCGTGGTCTCGTGGGGAATCGGCTGCGGCAAAGGCCAGTACCCCGGCGTGTACACTCGCGTCACCTCCTTCCTGCCTTGGATACAGAAGAACTCCAAGTAGTGCACGTAACCTGCCTTTCCAATAAAAGTGTACAAATGATTCAGAACGCTTTCATAAAATTTGCCAGTGACCGAATACCGAAACAAACGGCAAATAATAATACAGAATACAGCCGATAAGCAGTAGTCCATTAAATACTGATTTAAATGAGAGGCGAATTTAAGAAAATCTCTTAAATCTCTTAATAGGTTGGTAATAGATTTAAGTTTATTTTATACATGTTCAAAATTTATGTAGGTAATAAAATCTTCAAATTTTTGAAGAAGAAATCGTGTCATCAATTATTTTGAGAAAGACAACCACAAACTTGCCTTTCTTAATAAATTGGTGAAATATTGAATCAGTATTTTATATCGAATTTGGAACTGAACTGATATTTCTATATGGTTAAAGAGAAGTACCTACTTTTGTGAAAAAACGTGCCAATTAATTTATGTCATAAAATAAAATATTCGATTTATAATAGCATTTTTATTTCATTATTTTGCTAAATATAATATACATGTACTACTATGCTAGTGTTTTATTTGGGAAAATACATTAATCAACAATTATTTTTCTTTCTTCAATCAGTCTTCATACACATTTATAAAGTTAGTAGGTACATGATTGTAAGCATAATAAGCACAAGTATCACATTATTTGGGAGGAGGTACATCATAATAACAATATCACACACATTATGACTAATATAATAATATAAACATACCTCTACATCTATATGTCAAAGTTAGAAACATGCAGTTGTTGCAGAATGTTCCGGGCTGTAACAAAAAAAAACTGTGCAAATTAATGCGCTCCTGCCATAGATGTCAAATTATCGACCCTAATCTCACACGCCCGCGACAATAAGTGTGGGTTATACCGTTTTCCAACACATTATTATGCATGCGTGCGCCTGCGCCAGTATAAGCATACGTCCGTGTAAAAGTAACTAAATCATCATTGTAGCATCAATTTAAGATTATATATTATATCAATTTCAACCATTATAATCGATAAAATTAAAAAGATTAAAGTATCAGCCTATATACTGTCCCACTACAGGGCAAAGGCCTCCATCACACAAATCAAGTCATCGCTAATATCATGGGATTAGGATTAATCACCATGCTTGCCTAATGTGGATTGGTGATCACAAACCCGAGCTATGTTCGAAAAACTCGAAACATACTTTTTGCTCGACCGGGAATCGAACCCGGGACCACGAGATCACAGCCCGCTACTCGTACATAAACCACTAGACCAACGGGGCGTTAGGATAGAATTATTAACCTAAAATCCAATCATTAGCACATACCTTGAAAATAGCCTGTATGTGCAGATCATCGGGAGTGGGCACAAACGGGGGCTCCGCATTCAGCTGGTTCTCCCAGTTGATGTGCCTGAACAGCGGCATGCCCTTCACTTCAGACGCCGCGGGCCGTTCCTTCGGCTCCATGGTGAGCAAAGCCTCGATTGCACTCACAGCCTGCGTGGACAGGGCCTCTTCAGCTTCTGGCCATTCAATATCTGAAATCAACAAAAGAAAATTTGTATGCTCATTTAAACGCAAAACATTATTAACTAGATACTAGTAATTGGTCGAATCACGTCAAATCTAGTAATTGGTCGAATCACGTCAAATGATCTCATTCCCGATTAAGCCCCGACGCAAAAACGACGGGGTGTTATACTCCTAATAAGGTAGACGTATCCGTCTGTCAGTGTGTGTCTGTGGTATCGTAGCTTTCGAACGGATAAATCGATTATGATTTTATTTGAAACGTGAATTTGTGGGGATTGTTTTTAGCTATGTTAAATGTACATATTATGTATATTGAACAACTTCATCGTTAACTTATAAACAACGTATCAGTGTATAAACAAAGGAAGCGTGTTGCCTACAAAACTCAAGAATTTAAGATGAATGAAAAATCTCAATAGTTGTACTTACTTCTACACAATATGTTGTTGAACACAGACTGAGGAGTTTCATCATTAAATGGAGGAACACCCGTCATGAACTCGTAGAGACACACACCAAGCGCCCACCAGTCAACTGGCGGGCCATGGCCTTGCCTACGAAAGGAGATAATTAATAAATAATTACTTTTTGAAAAAAAAACCGACTTCAAGACTACAGCCACAATATATGCCATTGAACATATTTTTTTTATTTTTGTTTTTTTTTCAAAAACCACTGAGTCAATTTTGATAAAATTTATATGGGACCACCTTTGAATGATGGCCTACGAAACAAAAAAAGAATCATAAAAATCCATTAATAATTGGCGGAGAAAGAAACCTTCCTTCTTTTTGAAGTCGGTTGAAAAATAAGTACTGTTTATCCAAGCAGGTATCAAGTATGCACCTATGTATGTAAAACTTATAAAAAAATAGTAAGCAATAATGTTATTTTACTTACTTCAGCAATAATTCTGGTGCCAAATAATCTGGTGTTCCCAAAATCCTTTGATCAGATATTTGATTCCCTCGCCTCACACTTTTAGGGGTTCTATATGGCGTTTGGGCAGTTGCTAATGGTGTTTTACATAGATCGGTTGGGGACCTATCATCCTGAAGAAACAAAGTATTAATAGCAAGTTTAAGTACTTATAGACGATCTGTGAATAATTTCTGTAGCTGAACGTTAGCTACGGCGGCAGGGCGAACAGTAGATATAGATTTTATAATATCTATGAAGTACAAATTAGGATGTATTATTTTTTTTTTAAAAGTCCTTAATACATAGAGTTTGCCTTAAGCAAACATGGTAATCGTAAAAATTAGTACCTTGCTTATTCTTCTTGATGGGAAAACTTCTAAACTAGTGGAAATATGTTTGCTAAACATTATAGCTTTTTCTTTGGTTCCAGAAGCTGGTTGCTCTTCTTTCGGTAAATTAAAACGAGTAGCCTTATGTCTCTTTTTGGTTTCTGGTGATTTGTTGTTAGACACTGGAGTGGAGAATATTACTCCTACATTAAAATGGTGACTATCATCTTGGGAAGCCCACCTGAAATATTCAAATATTAACAATATAAGAAACACAGAAACAATTTTATATTAATTATTCATTTAACACTTTACAAAGAATTGGTAGGTAGATATTAAGAAAGAATATGACCATCATTTAAGATATTGTAAACTTTGGTGCAATAAAGAGCATTATCTCACCTTTAGTCATCATGTAGACATTACATTTGTCATATTATATGATAAATACATAGATCAACTTACCTCTTTTTGAGTACACCTTTTATCGGATTTTTGCGCCTATCTGGAGTAGGATGAATAGACATTCTTTTTGGTGTGTTCTGGCTAAGCTCTAAAGCCATTATTTCTTGAGTTAGACCACTGTGATTCTCTTTCGATTCGGCTAGACTGGTCACACCAGTTGGCGTATCTCCATCTACATCTAATATTCGCTTTCTCTTTTTAGCTCTGAAACTGTTTAAAAAAAAGATAATTTTACTACCTCTTATTCAGAAAGACCATAGTTAATTCGAAAGTCGCCGTTAATAGCATGGGTAACAAATATCAGAGGACATTCATGTATTACGTGAGCATTGACGGGAGGTTGGTCTAGCTCGGCTTTTATCTCCAAAAATCTGCTTGCCTACTTAATACTTGAAATGGTCCATAGACAATTTATTTCACAAAATACCTGGGTATTCTTTTCAGAGAGTTACCGCGGCATACGGGTGAGGTCGACTGATCGTGCTGAGAGTCCGTCAACACTGCCGACTCGCCTAAAGAGGAACCATTGTTACTGCTGATATCAGTAGACTTATTGCTTCTGGAGTTGCTACTGTTCTTCGAACTTTCACAGGTATGGTAGGAGCTCAATGATTCGGAACCAGAGTCTTGAGACTGGAAAATATAAAGGTTAGATATTAGCACAGTGTAACCAGTGGCTCAATATTCTGTATACTTGATGTCGAGACATATTATACATCGGAAGTTTGTTTGTTTGTTCCGCTTTCACGTTGTAACTACTGTACCGATTGCTTTGAAATTTTGTAGACATAAAGTTATAAGTCCGGATTAAATAATAGGGTACTTTTTATCCCGGAAAAAATGATATTCCCAAGGGAAAACAAAAATATTGTTTACTTGATGGATGGATTGGAGATGACCGAATCCCAGGCAGACGAAGCCGCGGTCGGTAAGCTAGTTATTAAATAATTAAAATGCTACCCAAAGATACTATTCATCGACTCATACTACGACATCGTCCGCGTGGAATAGTAATAGCTAGTAGTAATAATAATGAAACAAAGGTATATGAATACTTACAGTAACTTCATCTAAGTTAATACTTTCTGCACTCATGAAGGGATGAATCCCAGATAACTGAGACTGCTCCAGTAAATGAGAAGTTTCTAATCCACTGACTGCATCAAACATGCCTTGAATTTTACCTGTGTTTTAGGATAACAAAATATCATTAACTCTTAACATACCAAATTATTTTCTAATTTTGGTAAATAATATTTAGTCTTTAATAATGTATAAACTTACTTGGTGCTTTGAGTAAGTACATAAGACAGTATTTGACAAATTAATGTAGTAAATTAAAAAAAAATAAGCTTGGTCTTATTGGTGTATGGCTATGCAGCAGGGTGAGAAGTAGTAATTATTAAAATAGCATACATGTTATTGTTTGATTGATGGATTTAAAGAATTTAGAGTAAATTATAAGATAAACTAAACTTATGTAATGCCTAGTATAAGTTGTTTTTGGTCAATAAAATATATCTATCTATCAATAAATTGTAACAGTGAATTCATACTAGTCTCCCTAAGTTCATCAAGGAGGTTCTCACAGGCATCAGCAGAGACTACAGAATTGTGTGTTGTGTCTCCACCTCCAGAGCCAAACGACAAATGTGAAGTCAACGATAAGAGTTGTCCAGGAGTCCTTAAATTGAGACTTGGGGTGCGATTGACAAAGTCTGATATCTCCAAATCTGAAAGCAACATTTAAAAACAATCAAATTTAAAAATACGTCTTTTGGCAACAATTAGCCACAACACAAAGCTCCTATTGATATTTATGTCAAACAAGCTGTTACCCGCAACTTTGTCCGCATTTTGGGTAGCATTTTTACTTTATAATTTTCACCCCCCCTTTTAACTCCCTTTTCGCAATAAAAAGTAGCATATGTTTTTTCTCAGAGTCTAGACCATCAAATCAAATCATTAAAATCTTCAGCAGTTTTGGAATGAAAGAGTAACAGACCGACAGAGTTAGGCACTTTCGCATTTATAATATTAGTTAGGAATTACCTCTATGGACTTCAATTTTGGACAAACCAAAATCTGTGAGCTTCACATGTCCACTCTTTGAAATCAACATGTTGTCTGGCTTCAAGTCTCTGTGCACTATATTGTGTTTGTGAAGGTAGTCTAATGCCAGGGTTACTTCTGCCACATAAAATACAGCCATTGACTCTTCCATAAAACCGTACATGCCAAGAAGTGATTTCAAATCTCCACCAACCATGTATTCCATGACCTGCCAAGAAAATTAAACAGTTTAAATATTATTAAGAAGGTACATAGTAAAAACCGCTTATTCATTTATTTATTTCTTAGGTCCACCAAGGTATATTATCATCCATTATTGTATAAGATACTAATTATATTATAAGACAAAGTTGTTAATGTATAAAAAAGATGAAAATACATAACTTTAAATTACACCCTAAGCCAAAGTGCAAAATGCTTTATTGCTAAATTATTATGGAGAAAAAAGCATTAGGTACTTAAAAAACAGTAACTTACCAGATAAATAGAAGATATTGATTGTAGTGAATAGAATAAATGCACACAAAAAGGACTCCTTGACAGTGCCAACGCATTTCTTTCTGTTACTACTTGGGTAACCATGTTTTTGTTTATCATATCAGATTTTTCATAACTTTGATGGCATACATCTGCTCCTTATTGTTCTTTTTGTTCGCTAGGAAGACTTTCCCAAAAGCTCCACGGCTTATAGGCTTTACGATGGTAAAATCATGTATATCTGGTGGCTAAAACAAAAGTATCAATTATGTAAATAAATTTGTTAAAATATCTATACCAGCAGTGCATGTTATAGAACTTTAGCTAAGTTTTGTACCTACCTTAGTTATTACATCCTCGTTTATAGCGTTGATTTTATCTAAAATAGTGTGACAAATGGAACTATTCTCCGCTTTAGAATCATTAACAGACATTTTAATTAATGGTTTCAATCGTACAAAATATAAAATTCAAAACCAACGGTGTGCAAATACCGAACCGAAACAACTTTTTGACACCTCCTGTCGAAAAGTGCCATACGGAAGAAAGAAACGTCAAAGTCAGTAAGCAGTCAGTCCGAATCAAATATATTGGATTTATAGTGTAAAATCTTTGGTCCGAATTACCTACTCCACCACTAAATATACCTACTCGACTTTATAGAAGAACACTACTATAATGCGTCAAGAAAGTCTCGAAAACTGGATTTTTGTTGAACTAAAAATGGGTTTTTAACTACTATACTGAATGATATAAGCGGCAGTGGCGCTATCAATAAATTTTACAACTTTATTGACACATTATAATATTATAGGCGTTTTATCTATTAATTTCGTTCTGTGCTTCAGCTAGGAAATAAGTAAATAATATTTAACAGCTTATCTCAAACTAAAAATGCCAACGATAGATGGGGTCATGGGGCCCAACTAGCGTACCTACTGAGAACCCTGTCGATTTAGATAGTTTCCTATATTGACCTGACCGGGCTTCGAAACCAGGAGCCTCCGCGCTTCGGCACAAAACCACAGAAACTGGGTTAATGGCACAATGTCATGGTCCTTAAAAATTACCAAGAAGAAAGTCATGAAACTAATTGATGGCGCCACTGTCGCTTACTTCATAGAGTATGGTAGCTTCATTGGATATATACTATGGAACCCCGTAATAGTTCCTCAAGAATTTCACGACTTTATTGATAGAGAATACCTATCTATTATGTATAGGTAACCATCATATTTATTGCAAATAAACGATTTTGTAAAATTTCCGTAGCTTAAAACTTTTTATAACAGGAAAATAAAATTATTTAAGTTTGATCATAATTCACTTTTATAGATTTAATAGAATACATTATTACTTTGCTTATGCGAACATGTTGAAAAGAATGATTATGATTTTGTCACTCTTCACTCCTGCACGTGGTAACACATTGACTAAAAGCTTGCACTAATGTTGAACACATAAGAGGCTGGTGAGGGTTGTCTTCGTAGCATTGTAATATCTGTAATTTTTTATTGAATAGCTTATTAACTAAATATAAATAAGTTTATTTTCCTGCTTTATGAAAACTCTGAATAATATACTTATAAATTATTATGTGTCAAGAAAGATATGAAAGCGGTTTTTGACGAAGGGCAAGTGACCCGGTTGTGGCCACCGACCCCTTTGTGGCCATTTAGAACTTCAAATCGTTTATAACTAAGGCAAAGACAAATATAGTACTCTATGGTTTCGACGGGAATAAAAATATCTAATATGGCAACACTGATAGCGTTAACAGCTTTGATGTGTCAAACTTCACTTCAATCCAACAAGTCATTAGTTTTGGACGAGCGTCAATTGTTTTAAGTCTTAGCAAAAAGGCTAAAGGCGAGCGGGTGAGTAATCAATCATTATTTTTTAAATCATTCTTATTTATTTTAAATGTTTATGTTAATCCTTCATAAAGAATACACTATCTAAGTGGTACTAATGATTTTTTATCGCTATTGTGTTATTAAGTGAGGATAGAGAGGTGGCCACTAATGGAGCAAATGATGAATTTTCCCATCTTTGGCCTCATACTGGCCAAAAGTGGTGCACATAGAACCCCACTTTTGGCCATTTAGTTTTTATCGTGATTTTTCAACTTAATTACTTAGCTATTTTGATATAAGTTATCTATTCCTTTTCAGAGTTACGATTATAATGCCTCCATCGAAACCAAATACTAAAAAAAATCGGTGTCGTTATGGTCAAAGATTGCGCTCGCGCCTGGATTTCTTATCAACAAGGAGGATTACTGGATTCTGTTGAAGACTGTGCATCATACCTAGTGATAGTTATAAGAAAACTTATCAAGACTGGTCATTATAATATTATAGATATCTACCTCGTATAGGTTATGTTGATCTTCTTAATTGTATTTTAATTCAAGCTGAGATATATTATATTTCATATTTGTTGTCAATATTATGTTAGCTATTTTTCTCTAAATAAGACGTTGGTCGTAAATATGCGATTTTCGAATAAACTGTTTATTACTTTGAATTATCTGCTTTTTATTTTTGACGAATTTTGATGGCCAGAACTGGCACATGACTGTGGCCAGAAATGGGGTAGGGTAACCGAGACAGTGATTGCCCAGTGTACAGTGAATGCCCGAATTAAGGTTAACATACATTTTAACTTATTTTCAAAGGTGTAGTTTTACATTAAATCCGTTAAATAACACTAGGATACTGTTAACTAGAGTTCTAAATCAGACATTTGGCAAAATTTTCAATAAAAATATTGTAATGGCAGTTTTTGGACGGCGGGTGTCCGTCACTTCAAAAAATGCGAATTCCTTACAGAATTTGTTAAGGATACATTTGTAGTTTTGAAGTTTGTATCACTTTAAATTTTCTTTTTTGAACGTTAAAGCACAACGACGTGTTAGTTAAAGCTTTAATGTTTCATTCGAAGCAGTTATCGCGGCGTAATTTTATTCCATTAAGTATTTTAAGAGGGTGGGCAATCACTGTACCTAAAATATGACAAATTCAGTTATTGCCATAGCAGAATTCAGTTATTGCCATGGGTATGAGACAGTGATTGTCCGGGTAGGTATTTACTAAATCACGTGAGGGATATAATAATCGAACCGATATTTTCTTTATATCCTGTATCTTTCTTTATATCTAGGTCTAGGTACAGGAGTTTCGAAAAAACTGCTTTTTACAAAAAGTTGACCTAAAAATAGGGGAAAATTTGATCTGCTAACCGAAAATCTTGGAGGAAAGGTGGTAAAGAAGAACAACCAAATATATACCGTAATTATATTATGTATTTTACCGTGGGAGAGCACGTTTCAGTATGATGAAGGAAAAGAAGGAAGGAGGAAGGGGATGAAAGGTTGGCAGCGCACTTGTATCTCCACTGGTGTTGCAAGTGTCCATGAGCGGCGGCAATTGCTTACCATCAGGTGATCCGCCTGCTCGTCTGCTACCTATCTCATAAAAAAAAAAAAAAAAAGATTAAGCCGGCTTAAACGGAGTGATTCTATAATCACAGAAAACCAAAATCAAGCGGCGCTAACGCGTGAGTGTACCGGAGGCTCTATGAAGGGCGAAAAGGAGTTAAAATGTTGGCAGCGCATTTGTGATTCCCCTTGTTGTTGCGAGTGTCTATGAGCGTGGGCAATTGTTTACCATCAGGTGATCCGTATGCTTGTGAGCCACCTATCACATATAAAATTTAATAACCAAATGATGCAGTTAGTAATAATTAGGAAAAAACTTCAAATTTCAACTGTGGGAGAGCCACGCTTCAGCATGAATGGGCCGATTTGACCGGAGTGATACCACTGCCTCACAGAAAACCAGCGTGAAGCAGCCCCTGCGCCGAGTGAGTGAGGGAAAACGGAGGCCCACACCCGGGGGGAAGGGGATAAAAGGTTGGCAGCGCACTTGTGACTTCAGTGGTGTTGCAGGTGACCATGGGCGGCAGCATTGCTTATTATATATAAGGTGCAGTCAAAAAAACGCATCACTTGATGGTAAGCGAATGCCAACGCACATACTCAACAACCAGTGGAGTCACAAGTATGCTGCCAATGTTTTAACCCATTCCCCCTCCCCTCACCCCCCATTGGGCCTCCGACAACCTCAAAACTGTATCTACTTACCTTTTGTAAAATTGGTACATTCCATTTATTCGCTGAGATAACGAGAATCTAGATAGAACAATTTGACGATTTTACTAGATTTTGAAACTAAACGGGTTTTCTTAGGTCAATGGTATCTTATTTGGATGATGTTACTGATTTCAATAGCTTAGAAATATATCTTAAACGCACAAACACTTCGAAAGATCTAAAATTTTAAGTATTTAATAGTATTTTTATGGAATTACAACGTGCGGTATAGTTGGCAATCACTGTCTCATTTGGTTGGCAATGACTGTGTCAAGTGGGCAATCACTGTGTTTTTAGGAGATATTTTTGTTATTACGTTATAATTATAAAATATTCTTTAGATGTTTCATTATTGCTAACTTATCTCAATGCTAAACTATTAACGTGGTCAAATAATTACACCCTGATTCTTATGTTAAAGAAAAGGATTATATTGAAATAAAACTAGTGTCAATTTCTTAAGTGGGCAATCACTATCTCGATCACCCTAAATCTGGCCAAAAATGGCACAAATTCCCAGTTTTTTTTTCTTTTCTACAGGATTATTTTTCCATTGAATCATTATGAAAAAAAATGTATCCTTAGGCTAGATTTATACATATTTAATCACTTTTTACAAGAAATATGTCCGTGATAACAAAAACTGTAAAATGATATAGCCTCAAAGTCTACAAAATTCTTAAAATGGCCAAAACCGGGTCACCTGCCCAACTTTTGGAGTTCCCATGTTTTAATAGGGCTAAATACAATTTATTTTCCCGACTTTATTGATTACACATTAAAAGGATAACGTTTACCTTTGCACGCCAATCTAAGCACGGCTTTATTTTCTGTAACTTATCATTGGTTATTTTAGGAGGTTCATACGTCTTATTTGTATTTTCTACAGTCCTCTCATATTCTGCTTCAATAATCTTATTAATTGATTGATGTTCTTTTTTTAGAATGTCAATTCTATGCGCCCAATAATCCCCTTCACCTTCTTCGGTCACATCTATAGCTTTGGCTTCTTTATAAATTAATTCGTCGCCAGTATCCTAAAAACCAATTTTAAAATACCTATTATTGAATTGAGCGTTGGTGTAAAGTTTGTCCATGCTTATTTCCATCATTAACACACAAAAGTTTTCTATAAGTGGGGGATCTCACTCAAAGTGTCATTCAAAGCACATTTTTTTCAGAAATTATTTCGATAGATTCAAACTTGCAACATCTTACCCAAACTACAGCCACTACGATAGTTTAACGCCTCGTGGCGTTTCAACTAAACTGACAATTTTTTATACTCAGTAAGGGGCGGGGGGCTCGTCTTACATCTACGATAAAACGGTATAAACGGTAGCTTATCCGGGAGCTCATCATAACGATGAAAGGGAAAATAGGACTGTCCCGTTAAAAACGGGGCGTATGGTCAGTTCAAGTCATATTTTTGAGACAACTAAGTAGGTATTACCTAGACATATTATCGGTCTTTACTATTACACCACAAACGCTAAACAAAATGATAAAAACATTAATTGCTTACTGGTGTTAAATCTTCTAATTCAACAACATTATCATCTTTGATTGAATTCTGGATATTCAATGCGGGAGCTAAAGCAAATGTGTTATCAAAACTAACTCTTCTTGTATCTCTACTTGATATTATCCCCATTTTCTTGTTCAGTTATTTACGAATAATTTTATTTCTAACATTTCATTTGCAAGCGTCAAAAAAACAGAGACCATGAATTAAAATGTTTTTTGAGAAATTATTGATTTGTATCATAGAGTAAAGTGAGGAGTAAAGTAATAAAATTTCTATGCAAAATGTGCAAGAAAAGAGGTTCGTTGTTCCAAGAGAAACAGAGAGGGAGGCGCACTGAAGGTGATATCAGGAGCTGGCTTGGAGCAACTTGGGCAATGGGCATACGATATACTTATATAACTGTATATTTTGTTTACTGAGCCCACCGCCCACCCCCCTACCATCATACCCTATAACATGGTTATCCACATAGAGTATAATGTTATCCATCAGCTCGTTTTCCACCTGTGACATAAACCAAATATTGTATTTTTTGGGGGATTTCGGAACAATATGGGTAGAACGCGAGATAGTCATCTGGTAACACTGATTTGACATTGACAGTGCTTCTTTCTTTGATTGACAGAGTGTTTTGTTGACATTTGATAATGGATGTGTGTGAGTTTTTCAGGCAAAAAGTTCAATAATATCAAGTTCTGTTCATAAAATAAACGTAGGTCGGATTGATCTGAGTTCAGTTATATGACATTCATCGTATATAGCACAATTTTTTGAAAATGTCACTATATGATGACCTGGATACTATAAAAGCTCGTACTACTGAAAAGGTTGCTGGATGGTCTTCTGGAATAAAACTACTGCAATCACAGCTTCAACTTAAAAAGGCAGCAGTAACTCAGCCCAAGCGTGAAGCATTACGACGTTCGGCTCAGGTATTTAAACGTATACTACCATTGCATTCAGATGGAACAAAAGTGCTATCATTTTACAATTATTCTGTTACTTATCTAAGAAGGGTAGAAGAATTAATGTCTGTGGAATGAACACATTCTCAATTACTTACTGCTTAATTAATAGGTACTCACTCCAGTGATAGACTTAAAAAGTAAACCCAAGGATGATGATGAGTCAAATTCAAACAGCCCAAATTCGCACCCAAAAACACTCACAGCGTCGCTGAATGTTCGCGATTTCGACTGGAATGTAGCCAACGAGTACGATCCAATGTGGCCTAATGATTATGAAAAGGTTGCTAAAGGTAAAGTACCTTACTGTTATTTCCCTATGTAAATAAAATTCTAACCTATATTCTTATAGTGTTTGTGTAATTTTTAATAATGTTAATGGTTAGTGATTGTATTTCTTTATAACGGCATTTGCATTAAAATTGCTATGTTATCTATTACAGAAATGCAAGCAAAAAGACTACAGTTAGATGGAGGAGACAGAAGTGAAAGATCAGAAAGAAAACGTAAAAGCAGATTTGGTGATGAAGATGATATTATTCCAGAGAAGACTCTTATACCAATGGTTATTATTATATTTTTTGTGACAGACCTAAATCCAAGTTAATTTATTTTAGCTTACCTTGCATAGCTGATATAGTTCTATTATGGATATCTTGTTTAAATGCAAATAAAGAACAAAACAACTAATTCAAGTTTAGCCAGTTTTAGCTTGTTCTTGGTCTGCAATCTTCTGCAGGCTTTAATGAACTGCTTCTTTATATCAGGGTATTTCAGTCAGTTTCTAGAAAAAGTCACTTCCATGGAGGGCAATTTTTTCTGTACTTAATTGATGATGCATTTGAATAAATTTGGTATCAGCGGTCATGGGAAAAGGACTCGCCAAGCTCGCAATATTTTGAAATTCGTAATTATAAGGATTGAAAGAAAGTTGCCCACCATGGAAGTGACCATTTCTTTTTAAAAAATGAGAATTACCCATTTATATGCAGAATGTCAATCTGCTGTTTCTGAATATTATGAATATATTCTACTTATACATCATGTTGATGGTGAATAATATCTCTACACTGCATTCACATAAGATTACTACACTAATCCATGTATTATGTTTTATTTAGCAACCTATTACTTATTGTTGACAGCAACCTGAAGAAGAAGAAGCAGAAGAAATTTCCAAACGTGCTACAGGTGTGGCTATTGCTCCACCCCCATCACTGACTGTGGAAACTCCGTCTCCACCCCCTCCACCTGTAGTACCTACTCCAGCTGCTCCGAACCCTGGTTTCTCTCTTGGTGGTTATGGTGCTAGCTCAGTTGCAGCAAAAATCATGGCCAAATATGGATTTAAGGTAATTTTATGTCAACATATATCTGCTATTGACTGTCTGATAATAAATATAACAAAACTTATTTAAAACAACTGAACAACCTCAGATTGATTGATTTAACTGCTTCTTATTATAGCAAGGTTTTATTGATTGACACAATACACTAAATGGATATCTCATGTCAGGTGAATGTAGTCAATGCATTTTATTAAACCAAAACTTTTTGAGGCTTGGCAATCAATCAGTTGTTTTTCATTGATTTTTATAGGATATTTATAATTATTATGTTTACATTATGACAATTTGTTTGTTTAGGAAGGTCAAGGTTTGG
The DNA here is from genome assembly GCA_014851415.1 of Cnaphalocrocis medinalis. Taxonomy (NCBI): domain Eukaryota; kingdom Metazoa; phylum Arthropoda; class Insecta; order Lepidoptera; family Crambidae; genus Cnaphalocrocis; species Cnaphalocrocis medinalis. The sequence goes on along the minus strand of CM026275.1, from coordinate 10,113,873 downwards.
GTAAAAAAGAACAAGGGATGTCTGTGGCTTTACAAGTGGAAAAAACTTCAAAGAGAGGTGGAAGAATTATACATGAAAGAGATGGGAATGCCATGCCACCCCCAGCTTTTGCTATACCTGCTCTACCTGGTTCAGGTAATTTTATTATATTTATATTGTATATTTTATTATTTCATTCTTCATAGTGATCAATTAACATTTTACTTATCGTCCTAAAACGCCCAGACAGCAGACACAAAAAAATCAATTGTTTTATGCCTTTTAAAAGGCTTATGGGCCTTACGACGTTATACCTACTTATAGCAGAATGTTAATATCAATTAATTTTGAAATAATGAAATTGGTGTTTAGAAAATGTATTCATTTATTATTTTGATTTATATAAATGCAAACACTGTCATTTGTTATTTACAGATTCACCAACTGCGTCACCTAATTCTCCACAAGCAAAACAAGAACCCTCCATTACAGAGATAATGAAATCACCAAGCAAAGTAGTATTATTGAGAGTTAGTACAATTTCTTTTTTAAATAATTATCTACTATGTAAATTACCCAAGTAAATTGATGTTTATTATTTACAGAATATGGTTGGACCTGGTGATGTGGATGAGGAATTAGAGCCAGAAGTTAAAGATGAATGTAATACCAAATATGGTGATGTAATAAAAGTGTTGATTTTTGAGATGCCCAATGCTCCCTCTGATGAAGCTGTAAGAATATTTGTTGAATTCAAACGAATTGAAAGTGCTATAAAAGCCGTGGTTGATCTAAATGGCAGGTTCTTTGGTGGCCGCCAAGTAAAAGCTGGATTTTATGACGTAGAAAAGTTTGGTTCATTACAATTAACTGAATAAATTGATCTTATGGATTTTTGTGTTTCGGCCTTTCTTTCTAACCATTAATAAAATATCTACCTTTCAGCAATCCCTTAGATATATTCAGAGTAACAGAGATGTAAGTAGGTATAATCTGATAAAGAAGGATGTTATGTGCTTTCAAACGAGCAGATGTTCTTATTGGTTACAAATTGATGTGTTAAAACTAATCAGCCTAGCAACCAATCAGAATTTAGAGAAGTCGCTAGTAAATCCCTCTGGACAACTACTGACGCATTAGCGAAAATTTTAATGTATTAATTAATAATAAAATAATGGTAAAACTAAATTTAAATTTCATGAGTTTATATTGATAAATAACTAATTTTAATGTACACAAAAATAATCAAGTCAAAATTTCTAGTAGATATTTATTAAACATTTTTTATGTATCGAAATCTGCCTTAATTGGTCAACTACTAGAGCGTTCATCCTAATTATAAAGAGATAACTTCCATAGACAACGACAACGACGACAACAAAAACACGAAACGCTTGCGCGATGTAATTTAGCACAGCGCTATCTATTGGTTCATTTCTGAATTACGGTCCCGAAGCGAAGTGAGGGCGGGCCAGTAGTTTATAATAAATTGTTATGCACTCACACAGTCCCCTAAAATCTATCCCATGGGATACAAAGTTTTTTTTTAAATAAAAGTGTACAGGCCGCGGCACGTAAGTTTAACGCTAGGTTTAAGTAGTGGAGCTTTGATTACATAATATAATCAAAGTAGTGGAGATGCTTGCGTCCTCGTCATCCTAATCCTAACTAATATTCATACAATGTACTCTGTGCTAATATTGTAAATGCGAAAGTAACTGTCTTGTCTGTCTGTTACTTTTTCACGCCAAAACTACAGTACGGATTTCAATGAAAGGCTACTTTTTATTGCGAAAAAGGGGGTGAAAATTATTAAATAATTAAAAATGCTACCCAAGGATACTATTCCACACGGACGAAGTTGCGGGTAACAGCTAGTGTTTGCAATGATTTCTGCGCACTCAACAAAAGGTATAGTAAGATACTCGAGGTCACCGACAAACTTATTTGCCGCAAGCTATAAAGTGGCTTTCGTTTTATATTCGTTTGCTATTAGTTTAAAAAAAATATCGATGTCAAAATTGCCAAATTTGACAGTGACACTGACATTAAGCAATATTAAGCAAGCGTAAAAAAAGTGTCGTGATTTGCTTTTACTTTTTTAATGTATTTCTGTATGACTAATTAAACTTTATTCCGTCATAAAATGAAAACTAATGTTAATTACATACTATAATTACATTGTCTAGATATTGAATGTTTTCAGTAAACCATAATAACATTACAATAGAGTTAACTTTTACGAAGTTTACACATATAAAATGGCATTTTATTCCTGCAATCGTTATAGATTGCTGGTTTTAGTGTTGTTGGGTTTAATTATGTGGCAATTTTTCCAGTTATTACCGAAAAAACAAGTTCAAGTGACTGAGGTATGTAATAAAATCACTCAAGCAATTGGTTGCACCTTTTTACCAGGCTTATTTTCAGTATCATGTAGATTTATTATATTCGTCACTCTTATCGGAATTTATCAATAATAAACTTAATACCCCGTAAATCTCATTTGATGTTAGGTACTCTTTATTTTATCTAGAGTCTGACTGAAAGTGGTTTTCCGGCCGAAACCGAAACCGAATATTCGGCCGTGGCTTCAGTTTCGGCCGAAACCAAAACACGTAGGTAATCAAGTATAAAATTCCTTAAAATACTTAGTTAAGTTTTAGTGCATTTTACATATTATTCTGCATTAAGTAATGAGGTCATGAAAAGGAAACAGTACCTACATCTGTTGTTATCATTTATTTAACATGACGTTACATTACATGACATACATACACATAACATTTTCAAATTAAGTTCCGATAGCAAAAGTTTATTAGTTATCAATATGTAATTACTACTTAATTTATTACTGTTTCTTTAAATACTTACCTTGCGAAATCAGTTCCGGTTTCGGCATAAGTTTCGGCCAATTTTGGCCGAAACCGTAAGTGCCGCCGAAACTCGGCCTAATCCGAAACCGAACCTTCGGAATGACACTAATTTTATCATTGTTTTTTAGGATATTGAAGAGCTGGAAGATGATAGGTTTAATAAACATAAAAAAGATAAAGTGAAGATAAGAGTATACTATGAGGCTCTATGTCCAGATTCAAAACATTTTTTTATAAAGCATTTGGGACCTGTAACTGAGAGACTATCAGACTTTATAGATGTATCTTTAGTTCCCTATGGAAAAGCAACTGTAAGTAGCTATTTGCCTAATCTACTTGTAATAGGTAACATATTTTTTTTGAGTTTAAATCAAATATCATTTTTTGTTTTGATTTTTTTCATGAACTTATTTTTTTTTGATAAATTTCCAATCTACTGAAAGGTTGAGGCACTAAATGACTAATTAGATTAATTTTAATTTTGTTCTTGGGTGTGGCAAGAGTATAGATAGTCACAGGTGTTGTGCTACAATATAAGTACAATGCAACTATGGAACTTATACAAATCTGTGTGAATTTTAATTGTATGATAGATAACACATCAATTATTCACATAAAAGATTGTGCAAAGTTTTATAATATGCTTCTCCTAGTTGTGCAATATCTAAGCAATATAATAACTCATATACTTAGCTTGAGAGTAAAATCGTACAAGCCAGTTCTGTTTGAAAATTTTGCTATTATTGTCAACTGTATTTTTAACATGTGTCTTTCTGTTAACAGACCAAAGAGAAAAATGGACAATATATCTTTAATTGTCAACATGGTGAAGAAGAATGCTATGCAAATAAAATACATGCCTGCTCCATTGCGGCTGTTAGTAACATGACATTGTCTGTGAAAATAACTACATGTATGATTACTGACAATTTGGATGCTGATGCAGCACTGGACAGGGTATGGATGTTTTTAACTAAATTCTCACAGCCTTTAAAATTAATGAATAAGGAAATTCTTGATTGACATTTATTTTTGTTTCAGTGTGCCAAAGACATGAAAATTGATCCTGAGCCGATTAGCCTCTGCGCTTCTTCGGAGAATGGATCATCTTTATTGAAGAAATATGGGGATGATACTCATGTTGTTAATCCTACTTTTATTCCTACAATTTTGTTGAATGGCTCCAAGGATAATCAGGCAGCCATATTGAAGAATTTCCTGTTGGAAGTCTGTAAACTAATTGACATGCCTTTACCACCTCCATGTTTGTGACAAGACAGATTTAATAGAGCAAACTTGCATCAAATACTTAACGCAGAATAAAGAACTGCTTTGAACAAAGACACTAAGTCAAAGTTGCTCAAACAAGTTGCTCAGTAACAGTACTTTAGTTTAATTCATTTTTTGTTAGATTTTTAATATGCATTTGGTCATCTTTTCTTTACTTTTATACTGTCTGTATTAATAAACATTTTGTCAGTTGCAGTATAAACTATACTAGTTTTTGCGACAAGTGTATCTGACTGAAAAAGTCACAAACTATTTTAATACATTTTCATGTTTATATTTTATACAAGTATTAACTTCCTGATGATTTAATTGGACTGTATTTTATAATAGTGTTTTATCAGTTGAATTAAGAAAAAATAGTGAAATGGTTTATTGTACATGCATATTTATTATTATTTATTGAAAGATTTATAAAAATGTACATACAATCAATTGACTGTTGCTATCAATTATGATTGATTGTATAAAAATTTAATGTGATAAAATTTTTTAAAATGTAAAACTACTACTTGAGTGGTATGGACGTCCGTGTTGAGTAGGTATAAATGCTGTCATTCTGGTTTTGTAATCAACTGATATTTTTAATGATAATAACATGTTTGCTTGATTTTATTGCGAAAGTCCTGTATTTTTGGTTGTGTTCTGTCCATTTACTAAGGTTGTAAAATTGTTTTTGTTAATTTTATGAATCATTATTAGTAGGTAATAAGAACTAAGGTACAATAACTTCCAAATATTTGTGTTCTCCTATTGTTATATTTTTTTACATCATTCCTAGTGCTTTTTATGATTTGATTGTGTAAACACCAAAAATTGAATTGTAAATATCCACACTTATACCATTGTTATTAAAGTTTATGCTCTTATTAATCGCATTCTTGCCATTATTACCAGCTTGTTATCGATTATGAACTCGCATGCAACTAAGTAATTGAAATTCTTTGTTACCTAAATAAATTGTATTCATTACGATATTTAGGTAAGGGTAGGAATAAGTACCTACCTAATAGGTAGTTTTATATGAATGAAATGTATGTTAACTAAGACACGAGTATAAAATACCTACTTACTTACACTACAGAAGTTTATAAAATGGTTAAATAAGCATGCGGACGGCGGTTAAATGTGCTGGTAGGAGGATATAATACTTAAATAATAATGCATTATCATGCAATACCTACCTATGCATAATAATGTTTTGTACGCGCACGTATTTAACGGCATATTACACGCATTATACCTATTCTGTTTGGATTTCTTACTCGCGATAATTATATGTAAGTAATCAGATTTTTTGGATCACTTAACTCCTCCTCTTGTGAGCAAGGTTGGTTGCAATGGTTCGTCAATTTGTTATACTGTTTACCTAGCCTGTAATTTTGAAAACGGGACAACATTTCCCCAAATCGGGACAGTTTTTTACGAAATTGTTAATAAATTATTCAATCATGCCGCATTCAACTTTTGACATGCAAGGTTAAATCGGAATAAAGAAAATCCACAAAATGATTATTCAAGGATAGATTAATTATTATGCCTGCTTTAGTCACATTCTGCTCTTGTTTATTATGTAAGTAGTCAGCGGTAGAAGTCACTATACAATGTAGATGTTCAATGAGAGGTTAACGTTTAAACTTTCAAAAAGTGGTTGACTGTCATGCATGATAGTATTACAACGAGTCACAAATATATTAACAGTCGACATTTATTTATTTAATCTTCATTGCACAAACATTTGTAAACAATAGGCGAATTTAATGCCAAGGGGTAATTTCAACAGTCAACTTTTGGATTCTTCAGTACCTAAATACAACAAATCATTGATGGTGTATGTGTTAAACAGACACTCATGTTTAGATATGTGGTAGAAGACGTGGTTAAAAGGATGTACTTACCTAAACGTTCACAGATACACCCTTTATGTGACGAATTGAATGCATACCTACGTAAAAATACCACTTCGTCGCGACGTCAATATTTTGTGACGATCGAAGTGTAACGGATTTTTGGATAATTGCCAATCGTTTACTATTGTGTGATCCATCTGCTCGTCTGCCACCTATCACTTAAAAAAACCTTATCTGCTTAGGTATTTATATCTGGTGCTAGCTGCACCTACCGCATAATTATTCACATTTTTCCGCACTTTAGGGAAACAAATTGTAAACAGACGCATAAAATATATAACATTTGTTTGCGAACTTATAGATAAGAATACTTTTATGGCACCCAAAAACATAATTAATTCCTAATAGTTGTTGTATTATATAATTCCTTGATTAGTGATAAGGTGTATACAATCAATTTGAAACACAAAGATGAAGTAAAATTACCAATTTGCAATTTATAGTGATGACTTTAATTTCGTGTTCCTTACACATAACATAGGTAAATCTAACGTCCCAATTTAATTGTCCATTAATCATTTAGATCAAGTGCCCGCTTGGTTGAACGATGCCAATAAATTAGTTGCCCGTAAAGTTCCCACCTTTGCCGTGACTCACCGTTCAAAGCAAACAACTTCAGTCAATTCAATTTAAAACCCGCTCTGACAACACCAATTTGCCTGCGTCTAAATGGCTACCTTTGCTCCGAAAACCATTTCAAACACAACAATAAATCTTCACTGGAATCACGGTCTAATTTCGTAAAAGCCCCGTCTCGCTTTGCTAATTAATATGAATGGCATTTGCATCCGGCTTTTTCTCGCGTACACCATTTCCAACTATTGTTTTGCAAAGATTCTCACAATTTATTCCTGTTTTTAACCGACTGTACAGGGCAGGGGTTGTAACAAAAACAGCTGTTTTATGGCTCTCCTAAAATGAAAAGCTTTTGTATTCTTTTATATAAATTGGGGTTGTTACGGGTTAGCTTTTGATATTATAATACTAGGCAGGTTCACTTACAAACAACATTAGTGATTTATGCTTTCTTAACTATTGTAGGCAAGAAATATAAATCCCTACCACCTACATATGCCTGGAAAATCCGGCTCGAAGGATCAGAAAATGAGGGCGTCCAGCCGACGCCAGCAGGGGCCGAGGACACGGTAGGTGTTTAGACACTTAAAGAAGTCTCCAATCACAAATCAGTGTATCCAAGTGTTTTATATAGGTACAAAAACACATACATTTTTCTATTTAACCCATGATTACGTAACGTAGAAGTGCCCTCATCAGCGGTCGCGTCAGCAACGCACGTACCCACTTAGTCAGTTATTTAAGCTTTAGTGTAAGGAAATCCTATAAACTGGTCATCACCAATCTCTTTTTTTTGTGTTGAAGGTCTAACATTATAGATAACTTAGTACATCGTTCGTGACTTGATTGAAAAGTTCAACGTGGCAAGCGCAGGCCCGTACGCAGTAAAGCCGCTTACGTACGGTCAACTGACGATGCGTGTCATGGAAATAAGAGATGCGATATCAGTGAAACAATTTCTTTGGTTTGTGAGTAAAACAATACCAATTTACAGTCTTATCACAAGACAGTAGGTAGGTACGTACATCATACCTATCCATTAAATGCAATTATGTCTTACCTACCTACATACCTTATTTACTTAATGCATGATAGTTTTTGTGCGATATTTATTAGTAATTTACGATGTCTCGTAAGCACCTCCCTACAAATTACCTAAACAAGTTTTACCTATTGAATGACGGTAATGTAATCAAAACACCTTTGAAACAATGATCACAGCCCAATTTGTATAGCTAGTAGTTACCCACTTATCCTGCGATTTATTAGATTTTAACCTGTTATAAAATGACGATAATCTTGGTCTTGAGCTCTTTCTTACTCTACTTACTTACCAGTGCAATTCCGCGCTTCACGAGTCTTAGGCCTCTTGAATTCTTTAAATGCAGTACGAATTAGTTTGTCAACTGCTTCCGCTAATTATGTTCATCCTAATGAAATATTTTGTAATGCTGGAACATCAGGTTTGTTTCCTCACGGCCTTCGATATGCGACTAGGTCGCGTATATGCCCGCGCTGCCGTACGGCGTCTCGCCATTCGTTGCTGAGGCCAATGCACAAATCTAATGGATTTTTTATGTTGCCAGAAAAACTGACTGCATCAATAAAACCGGAGCCGTATCTTGCCAAAAGCATTTACTCGTTACCCGGTTTTATTTTTATCGCTTCCATAAAGTCATTTTGCCCGACTAGGTATGTTTTCAGTGCCATTTTACCTATATACCTAACTAAGTGTATAAAATATGGTAGGTTAAAAATATTTACGTACCTACTTACTGGAGTCAAAATATTGCCTAGTAGTACCTCAATTTTACTTTTACTTTGGATAAATATAATAGATTCATTTATATTATTTCGTTAAAGTTCTGTAACATTTGAATTCGCCCCGTATTGATGGCAGAGATTTAAGAGCTTAGTAGGTATCTACTGCTGTCACCACTGTTTCGTAAAAATAACGCTAGACCGAGATGGCTTGGTGCACTCAGTAATTCTCTTGAGAGCCCGCCTGGATGGTGACCCAAAGGTGATGATGAGGACAAGAGGTGATGGTGAGGACTTGTGGACTCAAATCTACTTACTGAATTCTCACAACCACCCTTGTGATGTCTGAACACTGCTCCACGGACCATAGCAGTTTTGACAAACGCATGTTCAAAATAGGTCTTATGCAGATAGCCCGAGATAGAACTATGTGCAAAATATGCATGAAACAGCCGCTCACGTAGTAATGGTGAACTTCATTGGAGTGGCAATTTGCCGGGCAACTGCCTCCGTAACCCAGGCAGGAAGATTCAGTGAAAGTGCTGGCGAAAATTCTGAGGGAACTTTGCTCGCTGAGTGACATACGGTCAACTTCAAATTCGCCATAGAAAGGGCACACACATTTCCCTGTTTGTGGAAACCAACCGTGTTGATTCTAGGAGAAATACGGCTGGTGTTTAGAGTGGGTACTTATGCCTTTAGGCCAAAATACGGTGAGCATTACTTAGGGATATTACAGCGCTCAGGTCTGTGGGAAACGCTTCTCAAAACTCACTGGCACGATTCCGATGTAACCTAACGATACCATCCTACCTATGACCTAAGTCTGCTTAATAAAAAGTGTTTTCACGTAGAGCATCATTCAGCCCCGCTGAAGCATCGCTCGGATGGCAAACCTTGCTATCCATATGCAGATAACATCGGATTTTATTTCGTTAGGAGGTAGGTACAATATTCTATGTTTGTTCTGTTTGCCTTTCGTAGACATTGAATTGATAGGTAAGATAAGGTACAAGATTTGTCGACGTTCCTATTTAGATAAAGGTATTGTTCCCAATTGGCTTGTAAAAGTTACCTGTGTACCTATGTATGTACCAGTCCTTGCTCCGTTTCCAGTTCCGTTCCATTTCTGATATTTTCTAGAAGAATAAGTAGGTAGGTACCTACTTCTAGCAATTGAAGAGTGAGTGATCGCTCACCATCAAGTGATAGTTATCTGCTTGTTTGTCATCTACTTATCACATAAAATTACACAATGTTCCATGTGGGAGAGCCTTACAGAAGATCGGCGTGAAGCAGCGCCTGCGCAGTGTTTTGCCAAGTGTGTGAGGGTACCCGAGGCCTAATCGAGGGAAAGGGGCATAAAAGTTTCTCAGCGCACTTATGACTCCATGGGTGTATAGACACCCGAAACACCCGTACACACGATACGCGTGTAATAAAGAAATATAGGCACCTAGGTACCTACTTAGTTACCTAAATGATTCCAAAGTGATAAAGTACACACTTTATCACTTTGGAATCAAGACACCTTGATTGATAGCTTACATTGAGATAAATGTAAGTAGGTAAGTAATCGTAAATCCAAAAAAGATAAATATTTTCTGACTTTTTGACAAGTTTCCGCGTTGCAAGTATAAGTTTTGTAAATGAGACTATAATATTTATAAACTATCTCGTTAACTATTTGAGCCTAGCTGAGATAGCACTGCAACTTTTCTGCTGAGAATAACACTGTCACTGAGAGACGTCCAAAGAAGACGTTACGTGTATTATTCTAAGAAAATAGACTCATCGTACAGCGCTGTATCTTTAGTTGATCGAAAGGCTGATGCAATGCCAATCTAGGTATTGCCCGTCCCGCAGCATGGCGTCCAGCTCCTGGTCGATGCGCTCCCGCAGCGCGTACGGTACCGGCCGCGCGCGCTGGAACACCGGCGTCGCGCCCGCACGCACCCGCAGCGTCGCCTTGCCTCCCGTGTACCGCTCCAGGCCTCCGCTGAACAAATCCTTATACCTGCGTAACAAATCCTCGATGTCAAAAGAAACCTGGTTTTTACCGCCAGTAATATTATGACACTTAGATAAAATGGGAATTTTAATATTTAACTCAGCTAACCACTGTCTCCCAGTACCTAGTTTAGAAAAGGTAAAGGAGAACCGTTTGCCCGTTCCACCGTTTCAACTCTAAAAAATGATTTGAGGGTTTCCGAGAGGCTCCAGCGTATCTGTGAGTGTGGCACCGGCCGTGTACTCTCATTAAAACTTTCCTCAGGCTGGCTCGCACGTGTTTTTAATTTTTATCGAGAGCTCTCGTTACAAGCGCGGGTTCGGCTGCTTTGATTGCGGTAATGACGTCTCTCTGCCCGGCTGTTCGAAGCTCTCGCCACTCGCGAATAACGCCCACTATCTTCAAATAATCATTTCTTTTCATTTAATGATGGTGCATCTTTTTAATTACTGGGTTTAGGGGTTAGTTTGCAGGTCTCCTAAAATAGATTAATATTTTTATTTATTCAACTGGGTTACGTACTTAAAAGTATTTCGGATATTTTCAATGATAAGTCCACTTTCAGCTGTGGATGAGCTACATTCAGGAGTTTTACCAAGGAGCTACAGTATGAGGTTCTTTAAAAAAAGATTTTTATGGTTTTTAAAGAGTCGGTAACATGTATGCACGTCTTCAGGAGTTGCAGGTGTCTATAGGCTGTGGTAGACGCTTACTATATAGGTGAGCTGCACGCTTATTTGCCATATAAATTGTATCTATACCTAAAAAAAAACTACAAAAAGCGAAATAGTGGATGGTATCTATCTCCATGTACCGTTACCGTACTAAAGTTTAAAAGATAGATCGAAAAGGAGATCTCTTTTTCCGTTTTCGCTTTCAGTGTATTTCTAAGTGGTCGTGTAGAGTTTTTGTGGTGGCATTTTTTTTAGTTAAGATTGGGGCGACGATCTACGGTTTAGCATAAATGTATGTACCTACTTGTCGCGAGCGTACTTTTAGTAGCTCGTAATAACGCATAGCGTAATATTCATAGGTATACATTACATATGCCTATAGCGCGCTAACTTATACATTCACTATTGCGTGCGGTACGACAGACGCTGCGCACGCCGCGTCGTCTAGCATGCTGCTGAATCTAAAGTGCTACAATAGAGTGTGCTACGTAATCTAAAGTGCTACAATAGAGTGTGCTACGTAATCTAAAGTGCTACAATATAGTGTGCTACGTAATCTAAAGTGCTACAATATAGTGTGCTACGTAAATCTAATGTGCTTCAATATAGTGTGCTACGTAAATCTAAATTGCTACAATATAGTGTGCTACGTAATCTAAAGTGCTACAATATATTGTGCTACGTAATCTAAAGTGCTACAGTATAGTGTGCTACGTAATCTAAAGTGCTACAATATAGTGTGCTACGGTAATCTAAAGTGCTACAATATAGTGTGCCAGGTAATCTAAAGTGCTACAATATAGTGTGCTACGTAATCTAAAGTACTACAGTATAGCACTACGAAATCTAGCGTGAACATTTACACAGGGTGAGATGTGAAATTCGCACAGATCCTAGAGAGAGAGAAATACCAAACTTTAGAATACCTCTTTGCATTATCCTACCGGTTAATCCCGCTCGCCTTCATACCTGAGCTGCTCAACCGGACATGCTTATCTAGTTAACATACGAGTTAATACCTGTTTCCACACATCACCCGGAGCATACGCAGTCGGCTACAAATCCTCTTAGCACGGTCATCGCGCTGCAGCCGGTGCAACCTGCTGCCCTGTGCAAACAACTCTAATGGATTTTTCATGTCGATTGAACACGGCATACGTATCTATGCAAGATAATCGAATATTCCAAAACGGATAAGTACCTGCATTGTTTTGTTTTAAATTGATTCTGTATTACAATGTCTGTACACATTTTTCAGTAACTAGGCATTTAAAAACACAGTAGCAATCTAAGTTGTTATTCACTATCTGACTTGATAGTTACTGTAAATTTTATTAGTAACTTTTCTGTTTATAAATAACATTTAGGTGAACTAGAACTAGTTACTTAAGACTGCAAATTGAAATTAGTTGAATGAATATCAAATAGTAAAACGCCTTTCGCAATTAATTTCTATTAAATGCCGAGGTAGTCTAAATTCGCACAGCCATCAAGTAAATCTGTAGCGCTATAAGTACGGTAGATTTCTCATAGGCAAAGTTGTGCAAAGTGATTTCGTAGATCTATCTTCAGGCCATTAATAATCATTAGGATTGATATCGCCGGTGGCTTATTGCTGCCTCGGGGCGGGCACTGCAAATTATGACATTAATTTTATAATTATTATTGTGTGGAGCACAAAGGAGGAGGGTGCACAAAAACACGTAAGCTCCTTCTATTGTTCGGCGGGAAAACAATGAATGATTGTTCCAAACTGGTTGGGAAATGACTCGGGGAAACTGTCGCTCCTTCTTTGATGTGGCGAAGCGCAGTAGAAACACCCTCCGATAAAAATGGCAATTTTTGTCAATGTCCAAAGCAGATTTGGTATTTTCTTTCAACGTTCCATTTGATTGTACCTACTTACCACATAACCACAAAAATTAATTAGGTATGCTTAAATATTTTTGCTACATACTTGAAGAGGATTTAATAAATCAATTCGTTGAAGACATTACAAATTAAAAAGACAATATACTCTTTCTCTCTTGGAGGACAATATCTACAAAAGAGTGATTGTTTGATTAAGAAATAGGCTATGTGTAAGTCGAACTCGCACAGACAGGGTACGGACGTATGGAAGTACGAGTATGCTAGAACCACATTACCCTTACAGAATTCAATTCAAAATCATATCAATGCTCATGCATTGTAGGTACCTTTTTAATAGACCTAGACCTAACAACGAGTTCCAGCTCTTTGAAAAAACAAAGGCTGTTAAGAAGAATAACACGCTTTTCAGAAATAATATTTTTCACGAAAATGTAAGTACGTGGAAAACTACCTAATTCGGTTTGTAAAGAAACTCTATTTTTTTATTATTTGGGAACTTAGATCATAGAAATCATAGATCGAAAACAAATTATTACATTTATTTTCGACTTCGACGGCATGTTCAAAATGCAGAATATCTAGGTAATAGGGGTAAAACTACAAATGACTGCGCTGTTTGGATAACTTTTTCAAACGCTTTCAGTCAATGGAGGAGATGATCGAAGTTCGGGAACTTATATTTTACAACTCTATCATGTAGGTACATTATATCAATCACATTGTTTCTATTACTTAAAGGCTAGGCTAGTAATAAAAAAAAATCTATATTGCCGATTTTTGTCTTTTTATTGGCCTTGTGTTATTTTACCCCTCCATGGGTAGCGGCAATCCCTTACCATCAGTTGATCCGTCACCTATCTGCCACTTGTCATAATTATACAAACCACCAGTTTTACTTTGATTATCTGCACTTTCGGGTCGGAGATTTCATTATCAGCACAGTACAGTCAAGTACAGTCAGCATCAAAATGATCTTAGCGTTTAAAATACCAATACAATCTGCGCCTCTGACAAAAATTTGTTCTCTAACAACAAATGAGAATGCACGTATCTGTATAAGTACTGAAAGTTTTGTTGTCTTGTGTCAAACACTCAGATATTTTTGGTATGATTGAACGCCAAGATCATTTTGATATCAGCATAATTTTAAACTTTTGGTTTTATTTAACTAAGTATAGCCAGCTGTACCTAGTTCAACTATGAAACCAAAAGGAATTTCACCATAACAGTAACTTATCCCAGTTAACACATCTAAGAAACTTAATCCACAATTGTACCTCAGCTGCGGGCAGTCGACAGTCCCAATCCAGACACCTACTTATTAATTCATAGGTCGAAGTTTCCGCCTCATGATTACAGCTTGTACCGCGTTGCGGTGCTAATGCGCTAATTGCAGACCGGGCTAAGTATGGCCCTGCGGGTGTCATTTATGCGCAAGGCGGTTGTCGTATATAGGGGTCGAGGTGGACCATTCTGGGCCACAAGCGCCTCGGCGGCGCGCGGCGTCATGTTCTGGAAGACTCTGGCAGTTACACTTTCGTTTTTGGCGCTCTGTCACGGAAAGGAGACACTGGTAAGAGCTAAAATCCATTTTATTGCACTGACTGGTAATGTTGGCAAAATAGTCAAAATAGTCTACTATGCTTCATAATTATGCCATAAAAGGACTAGTAGGTAGACGGGAAATCCACGTCCTTCGCGCTATTATGTCAAGTATAGTGTTTTTCCCACACAAGTTCCGTAAAGTCATTTTCTGTGTCATGCCGAACTATGCTGTGGTCTCTATAAGTGCGCGTAATTGTATGTGTGCGTAGTAAGTAGCCTTTTTTATTGCTTATTGGCTGGTTGTTGACATATTGATTACTAGCTGCGTCCCGCAGTTTCACCAGCATGGTGGTAAATTTTTCATCATATTTTGAATAATATATCTATATTATACCTTTATGAATTGTGACATATATTTTATTCTGTTAAGTAAGCCATATTATTGTGAAGTTGCATCAAAACACATCTAATATTTTTTGCATGAGAGAGCAACACACATAGGTAGTACACACAATTTCAATACATTCTCACAAACTTTCGCGTTTATAACAATTAGTAGGAAGTAGGACTAGATGCCACGTCATGATAGTGTCTCCTTATGGAAAACAGTAGGTAGAGTAAAGCTACGTGAGTTTATGAAGCAGTAGTGCCATGAGGTGAGGGGTGATGGATGGGTGCCGGCGGGGAGCAGCGCACTATCGCTCACTGTCGTCGTCGGCTCCAGCCAGCGCCCGGCTCCAATGACACACGGATCGGGGCTCGTCATATTGATGATCATTGTGTCTCCTATGCAGCTGTGAAATGTATCAATGTCCCGTCGCGGTATAAATTGAGTACGTACCTTGAGTACGACTGCATTTAATTTTTTTTAATTCTACGAATAGGTTTGTGTTACGCGTAGAGACAAAAAAGGTTCAATTAGGTGTTTGATTGCAACTTTCATTGGTCCTACGAGCAATATATTTTATTAAGTGCGCGCTTGCTTAATATTACAAAGCTGTCTCATAACGTACGAAAATAAACTGGTCGCATCCATTGTGTGTTGCACACATTCTTCTGTGAAAACGCACCCTTATTTCTACTATTTACCTAAAAAAGAGAAAAACATTTCAGCATACCTGCTAGCAATTCTGGTGAGAATATGAAACTTGTTGAGTGTTCCAAAATATATTTCCATTTCTTTGTAGGTAAGTAAAACTGGACAAATTAACCTAAAGCTCACCAAACCGTACAAAGCTGGGTTGGCTCTTAGACACAAACAAAGGAAATACATAAAGTAAAAATGTCAACAATGGAGACAAATCCACACAAGTTAAATGAATATTTAACGTTATGATACAAGTTGATGCGCATTGGGTAGGTCCCCAAGGAATCACGACTTAATATTTTCTTTGAGAATGTTATCTCATTTTTAATATTGAAACGACTTATTTCCCCTACGGTGTGCACAAAGGTAAAGCATGTAGATCAACAAACGAACGAAGTACTACCGACTGAATAGTAATAAGAGACCTGCCTACGGCCACCTACGGCTGAATAGTATAACATTTAATATTCACTATGACTACGAAACGATATGGCTGATTTGTTTTTTGAATTATTTGCTTGTTGCTTTGAAAAGGTCCGACGTTAAGTACTACATTAAAATATTTAGTGAACAGTTACCATACTTCTAAATACTTGTTCTACTCGTTATTTAGAACAATTTTTGCCTGAAAAGAACTTTCGAAATTAGCTCATATTTTTTTGCGATCCTCATACAAAATGACTGACCAGTGCAGCGGTTGATGAATTTAAACTTATCTGCATCCGTCATTGGTAGGTACTTCTATAGGTGATCGTGCATTCTACGTGAAGATTTTGTAACGCAGAAGACTAAACCTACTATGCACATACTCTATCGTTGTATATGTCCTCGAGCTTTCCAGGAGCAGTGTCCTGGGCAACTACTAGATCTGCTCGGGATGTAAATGCTATCGTTCCCAAGGCTAATCCACGGAATAGGCATGCTAACGGTGGGACAGGGAGACGATATGATCTATTATAGACGTGGAAGCGAAGGTCACAATAGATCGATCATAATATATATAGCGCCAGTGATAACTCGATAAATACTCCCAAAATGCTAATAACAGTAAAAAAACGTATTGTTCTCCCATATCTAACTCGACGTTATGAAAGACTTTTTAGAAACATTATTTTTTTGGATGAAAGTGAAATAATTTCACAGTTTCCCTCACAGTCCTGGTGGGGTCGTATTTGTAACAGTTTTTATTTACTGTAACACAAATCTTGTTCCAGGAATTGAGCGACGAAATCAAAGAAATAATCCAGCATGTTCACAACGAGTGCGTCAGTAAGACCGGCGTGGCGGAGGGTGAGAGATCAAAATTCATTTTTCCTTTGTGCGTGTGACACAGGCATGCCGTGTGGCTGCCGGGAAACAATCGCCCAGGATAAGTCCCTTGCCATAGTGCTAACAATTCTTAGAAGTTTTCATGATAAATGTGGTAAAATCACATTTAAAGTTCCTCGAGGTTTAAACACTGTGCATTTTTTGTGGTTGTCTTTTTATGAGTAGTAATCCTCTTAGCAATACTTACACCAATATTTAAGCGAAAAAAAACTGCTGTTCCATACATTATTACCTAATGAGTAAGTAGCTGTTAGCCATACAAAATGGTGCTTAAAGATTTTTTTCGCTTATTCTATTAATTAATCTACTTGTAACTTACTAAAAGGGTTCATGATACCGATATAGAGGCTTCGTCAAAACAACCGCAAAAAAATTACAGTGTGTAAGGAAAGCAGGAAAAATTTCGGCTTACCTCAAAAAGCTAAGAAGTCAAAATTATCTGTAGATTAAATTGGTATCTACATTTTTTAGACAAGTCCGCTACATCTTGTGCCATATCCTTACTATCCATCAAGTCTAAAACTTCAAAATTCTTGAGAACTTTATTTTATCGTCATCATAATTAGTGTTCTTGTTTAGATTCACAATTTTAATTGTTTTCGTGTCTGAAAACTTAGCTTTCTACGCAATTTCACCTCTACACATCTTATCAACAAATGTTTCTTACGATCACAAGTCTTGTTTACATACATTAAAGAGTTTTTATTCTACTTGCCCCCAGAGGATATAAAGAATTGCGAAAACGGCATATTTAAGGAGGACATGAAATTGAAGTGCTATATGTTTTGCCTGATGGAGGAAGCGAACCTCGTGAGTTTTGTCTTTTGTTTATTCGCCTCTCGCGCTCGACTCCGCGGAATTAGATACAAACACGAGTTTAATTTATTTTTAATTCAATTCGCTGCTACGTTTTCAAAGGTATGCCACGGATAAACGGGTAAAGCCGTGTTTTCTTTTTGCCCATTTTAAATAAGTAAACCTCTTGCCATTTATTTAAATATGGATTCGAGATTAGTTATGTTTTAGAATTTCTACGCTTTTATATTGGTTACTTACATAATATTTTACTATCATATGATTTCCGTTTAATGCTAATCAATAAATATTTGAACAACGATGTGACTATACCTTTGAGTCTCAATAGATTTTGTAGATAATACTAAATATTAAACGAGCTACGGAACAAAACCGGACTTTTCAGTAGCTATAGCCCCATAAAATACTATTCATGAAAAGCGCTCCGATTCTATAGAAAAAAATAAGTACGATTTCAAATAGAAGCGAACTTGTTCGGTTATAAATTTCAACGATTTTTTTTCCAATCAAAACCTGACAAAAATGTAGGAGATTTGTTATTTCATATTTCAACCAAAACTGAACTTGTCCAGTAAAATGTAGGTAGGGAGGTAGTTAAATTTAGGTATGGTAATCCTGAATACATTTTGAAATATAAGAATCAGCTAATTAGTTTTGACTGATTTTCGTCTACTTTATGGGTTTTTAGTGGCGTAAAATAAAAAAAAATTAGGTACGATTTTGAAATAATGGTATTATATTTATTATTATTATTTATGCACACATTATTTTGTGAATACGTAAAGTGCCGATTTGAGTTTTTTTTTTGCTATTATTAGTATAATTTCAATTAACTGGACAGGTTCTCTTTTGTTCCGCAGCTCCTCATAATATTTTCATTGATGTATAAGTACTATTTGTGTAAGTTGCATTTACCTAAATGTTATTTTATCAGGTTGAGGATGACGGCTCAGTTGATTATGATATACTGATCAGTATTATTCCCGATCAGTATAGTGATAGAGTGACCAAGATGATATTTGCCTGCAAACATCTTGGTAAGTTTTTTGAAAAAATATCGGACAATTAAACTAACTAGGTACCTATTGTAAAAATAAATTAATATTTACTGTGATAAATAAAATGTTTTTTTAGATACTCCTGATAAGGACAAATGCCAAAGAGCTTTTGATGTGCATAAATGTTCATACGGGAAAGATCCAGAAGTAAGTTCAAATCACAAGATTTTTACTAGTTAGGTACTTTATTAAGTACTTTTCATAGTTTAATTAACAACTTTTTCATTTTGTTTTATTTCAGATGTACTTTTTGTTCTAAGATGACAAGATAAGACAAGAAATAAAGCTGGCGAGCTTTTAGGATAAGTTTTAGGTTACTTTAATCAATAAAATACCTACTGAAGCAGAAATAAGCGTTATTATTTATTACTCATCATCAGTACATGCCATATATATTTTTTTTCATTTCGAAAGTCTAGTCAGTACTTGGTCAATACATGTCACATGTGAAAAAAAACCACGCAAATATAATAATCATATGTTGGTTTACGATTTTTCAATACCAACCGAAACAGTCCAGCACACGAGTGTTTTTGAAGAAAATCAAGCCCCGAAAAAAGATATCCAAGTATTTAATCCAACTCCCCGGTGAGAACAAAATGTTTAGGTGGCCTACTTGTAAATAAAGACGTAATTTGGCGTTAGCCTCCGGCCCTCAGCCCGTCTATTTTTTTATGAAATCTCGCTCGAATTTATTCACATCTTGAAAGAAGTATAATGCTAGGGAATTAATTTGCTTCACGAGAAATAATTTGTGCGAGGAAAATAAATGAGTTCGAATCTTGTAAAACGCGTAATTGTGAACTTTAGTAGAATTAAATTCAAAGGAACTCCCATCGCAAGGAGCAATTTGAAAAATCGAGGCTGCCTGCTGACACTCTACTTAAATGTTTATTTTGCAAGAAAAAGAATCAGTGAGTTGCGGTAAGTAGGCACTTTTGAAAAACTCATAACGTTTATTGGTTGTTCATTTTGAAGGCAAGAAATTATTAAATTCTTGGCTTTTTTCAAACGCATACTTTCATAGAATTAAATTTGATTAGGAACTTAGTTGTTCTTATTAGTAATTTTAAGAAGAATTTATAATATTTATTAAAATAACTCTTGACCTTAGCACATAGGTATTAGGTAGTCAGTCTATTACATTTCAGTATAAAACTTTCTCTTCTTTTTATAAATATTTAATTATAACTAATAAATTTTCCCCAATGAAACATTTCACTACTACTACCTTGGTTGCAAAGTAAACCATAATAGTAAAACTATTTCCAAACAATTCAATACGCCTATTAAAATGTGACTACAATAATGTTTTATGAGGAGTCCATCAATGTTACCTGATGTGCCGCGACAATAACGATAACGTCTGCTGATGTGGAAAGTGAACTTGGAACTCCAGTGACAATAAAAGAGCACGTTATTTAACGGCAAAACGACATTCAAAAGACGGAAAAACCGAGGGTCGGTACATCTGCACATAAAGAGGCAATTTGGAGATTGCCGGGGGCGCGCAACCGCCACGGAGAATTGTACTCAAATGTATTCAAAATTAAAAAAATGAAGAAAATACTGCAAGGAAATTCATTGCGGTAAAATAAACAGGAGTGGCTTGTTACTATCCGACTGTGGGGTCGCGGCCGGGACACTCGCTTCGGAACTTAAGGCCTTTAATGAGAGGCGCCCTGCGAGGAAATTAAAAGAGGTTGTTATGTAACTTGATTTTGTTTCATTTTTAACCTTCAATACAAAAAAGAGGGGTGTTATTAGGTTGGAAGGTAGCGCAGTGGCAAGTGGGTTCTTTGTCGCAGATCCCGTTTATAAAGTTAAGAGATAGGTACATGTTTAAAGCAGAGGCTGTGCTTGCGGTACCAGTTTCCATTGCCGGGTCCCGATAAAACTTGTTATAAAATAAAAATAATAAAAATTGAGACAACATCACATACATTGTTCTGGTCCTAAACTTAACGAAGGGGGGTTAAAAGGTGAGTAGCGCACTTGTGACACCACTGTTGTTGCAGGTGTCCATGGGCGGCGGTAATCGCTTACCATCAGGTGTTCCGTCGGCTCGTCTGTCACCTATATCATAAAAAAAATTGAGGCGTGTAATCCTAGTTTTTTATGTGATAGGTGGCAGACGAGTAGATGGGCCTTGAAACACAAGTAGAGTCACAAGTGCGCTGTCAACCGCACAAACCCCAAACCCGCAAACCGCAAAGTTTCCAACAACATTTCACTGGGAGACAAACATACTATAAAGACTCAGCACACTTTTAGTAGCAAAAAGCGAGTACCAACATCAGTTGTAATGACCTAGCAGAAGGCAGCGCACGTAGCGACCGCGTCCAGGCTCGTTACCGCCAAATTGCGATATCCGCCTTCGCGCTGCGCCGGACCCGGCCAATGCCAATACCTAGCGGCCATTTTTGACGACACGTATCTAGTTCTAGGTGCAATGATCGATCAATTGTCTCGGACCCTGTATATATTTTTTTTATTAGTTCTATGCGCATTTGGTAGGGACCTTATACTTCAAAGGTCGATTTCAACTCAGGACAAACATCGTGTGACGAGTATCTCGACAAGGTTGGCAGCGCACTTGTGACTCTACTGGTGTTGCAGGTGTCTATAGGCGGCAGCAATCGCTTACCATCAGGTGATCCGACTGCTCGGCTGCTACCTATTACATAAATAAAACTAGGATTATACGCTACAACCATTTTTGACATAAAATAGTGGTATGGAATTACTTATTCAGTATTAAAAGTGAGTGAATGGTATAAGCATTAGATCATTATCATGTCAGCGTTAGATTATTTTTGAATCTAAATTTTCTCGAAATCTACGCTAAATGAGCCTTTTGTCTCCTTGTTATTTTCTAACAAATAATACCACAACGAGTTTCGTGTGGTCTAAGGTTAATAACACAACGCGACACGACGGGTGCGGTGTGACGACGCGACGTGCTACGAAACTTCGTAGACACGTCTGCCACAGCCGCTTTCGCATTCGGTTGCAATTATCAAATGATGCAACAATAATTTAAGTTTAAGACGAGAAATATGTGCCGTCACATTGTGTTATAAACGAACGGAAGCATGTTCGAGCAATTTGTGCGGCCGAAGACGGTGCACGGCACGACCGCGACCGGAGCCGCGGCGCGACGTGCTACGGGCTACGTGTCTGCGACTACGAGTATTTTGCTACGAGTGTGTTGTGACCGCAGCGTCTACGATATGTCTACGAGTGTGAATGTGGGCGCGTACTCCCTTAGAATTACTTTGACTACGCAAATACTTTGATGATGCTCTTTGATAAATGAAAAGAAACCCAAATGGTCGATCAATGTTTTGGATCCAACGAAAAAGGCATACCAAACTACTTGATTAACTACATAAACTTAACGACACTGTTAGTGGTTCATGTGTAATTTTGGTTTTAAAAAACGTTTAAATACGAAAACTAATAAAGTTATTTTAAATCTGATAACAACATCAGCGTCGAAGTAACGTCACGGTAATCTATTCAGTAATATGAAACAATTTGCTGGTGTGGGGACGTTAGTGAAACAAACCAATTATCCAAATAAATTGAGTTAGCCCCCACCGCACCCCGTCATAGTTGCCTTGCCTCGCCTCGCCTCAAAGGAAACGTGCTGTAGTGATGTGACTCAATCAGAATATCTCACTTAAGTGATTCTATTACTGAGATTTATGCGGTGTCTATTCTGATCAGATTATGGACTTTTCGAATGGCAGTGGTCCAATTTCCCGGGAGTGTTCGTAGAATCAGCTTATTGGAGTAACCAAACTAATCAGTTTTAGGGAAGCAAATAAGAATTTCTATTTGCTTCCCTGAAAACTGATAGACTTGAAAATTACGAACTGGACCATCCAGTTACAGTTAAGGGAATTACGAGGAGTGTGGCGACATTTTTTTACTTTAATACAGTTGGAATACTACAAACACAGTTATATTAACTACATAGGGTATAATTTGCTTAAAGGATTCGTAGCTTAATTTAGACCAGCACCAATAGATGGTGCTGAGAGTCGATTACCTCGTGCAAGTGTTTCGTGGTTTCGGTTAACCTATATGCCTTGACGTGGACTATGACATTAACCTCAAAAATTATATAGAATAGTTATAAATAATATAGAAGATAGAAGACGGATTTCTTATGATTGTAAGTGCTGTGAACAAGCCTATGCAAATAATGAATATTTGATCTTCACTTTGATGTCACTCGAGTTACTCGAGTGAGAGTCAAGTCGAGTCACATCACTGCCGCGTTATGTTGCACGAAAGGTGTTTGTTTCCGCCGCCGCACAAAATGAATATTGATGACTTCATGGGCCCGGGATGATTCGCTGAAAAATTAGCTTCTTTTCATCGTTTTATTGCCCTATCGTTTGGGAACACTGATGAAGACTAATACTACCGTTAATTCTGCTTAGTAACCATCCTCTGATTTATTACAAAGCTATTGTTTGTGTGTTTTATGACAAATTCTCCCTAAACATGCGGCGATTGAGATAAAGAGATGGAATTTTTCCAAATTGGTTAATGAATTAATACGGTATTTTAAAATGTCTTATGGATGATGCTACATTTTAAAGGTATAAAATAAGGTCGATTATTCAGCGTTAATTTGGATTAGTTCATTATGTGATGATTGTATAGTATTATCGAACGTGTAGGGATAGATCTCAGAAAGGCAAATAGGGGTTTTCTTACTTACATCTATACTGGCCCTCTACACTAAGTAACTATTATATATTGCACAATATCATTGAATGAAGGTGAGTGGGGCGTCTAACGTTGACCATACTCAGGGATATAGTGCTTAAGCCTACAAATCGTGGTATAACCACGTGTATAATCCCAAGAAAACCCTGAAATGGAAAGTAGCATAGTAAAACCGCCATATTCTGACAAAAACCTAAACCTTTGTCCATTCGAGAGAATGCAACATTACAATAAATTTTTACAAGTTTTCAGTTTCACAAAGGCGTGCTGTTTGGGTATTTCTTTGAGAGTATTTATTCAATAGCACTGTATATGTAGAGAATTTGGTACAACATTTCTTTATTATGTGCTATTTTACGGATGCGACTAGTACAATACAGTTTTCTAAAAATATTTCCATGTAACGTCGTATCGTTTATGGGAATACTTCACGTTATGTTGACGGTATGCACACAACATAGGAACCTGTACCCACCTATACTGTGATTCATAATCATGTAAAGTAAACTGACAGATGTCAGTGTGTCATCTCCATACATTATCACTCAATTCGACACATGCAAAATGTCAAAATGCATAGAAACTTGTCATTTTCATCTGTCAGTTTACTTTACATGATTATGAATCAGAGTATAAGCTTCTTTTTTCTGCTTTACCTACTCTCTGGTTTGTTAAACAACATCCCTTACGTTCATATATAAATAAAAGCTTTATGTAATAAGTTTATCATGAAATTATGCAATGGTTTTACATGGCTTTACTCTACTTACGATAACTTCACCATTGTTGAGTAAATTGATAATGTGGATAATCAACTGAAGTAAGTGTTGTACTA
Organism: Cnaphalocrocis medinalis; assembly: GCA_014851415.1. Classification (NCBI taxonomy): domain Eukaryota; kingdom Metazoa; phylum Arthropoda; class Insecta; order Lepidoptera; family Crambidae; genus Cnaphalocrocis; species Cnaphalocrocis medinalis. The sequence continues at coordinate 10,089,511 of CM026275.1, read as the reverse complement.
TATTAATATCACTTTATGGCACTTATGCACTAAATCCTAAATTAAAACAACATACCAGTATACTTATCTACCTTAACATATTGAGATCGGATCGGTATTATTATTCATCACCCCTCCCGTAAACCGATGCTGTATTAACATGGAACACGTTACGATGGGTAAAGTGTGAATGCATAAATATGTAGTTAGGCTCCGGCTGCGGACACATCGTGAACGTGCGTCATCTTGGCCGGCTTTCTGACCGGAAGACACAATTTATATGCTAATGTAGCACAAGATACAAGGCACTGATGTCGCCGGGTGCCGCCCGCGCTGCCGCGACACCAATTCCGTTCAGTTATCATTCCTGAAATAATCTCAGTTTAGAACAGCTTTTCGATTTAAATGTTAAGTATTTGTTTTAATATTTTGATTATTTAATGCAGTGTAGTGATGCATTTTCGAAATAAGTTGGGATTGAAGTGTAAAAATAAACTTTTTGCATTATGTAAAAATCTATGTCACTTACATACAGGATGTATCTGTAAATATTTACATCCCTTTAAACACGTCTTCTATCTATCATTCTGAACAATATTTGTTCTATGAAATTCGTATTTTTTTATTTACTTTTCATAAAATGTCTGTCACTTGACCCGTTCATTTGTATGGGTAGTCGAAAAAAATTCGACTAATTTTCAAATGTCGTTGTAAAAATGTTAATCGTTGGTAAAATACGTGGTTGAAGGGATGTAAATGATCACAGATACACCTTGAATGTTTCATCTGAATATAATATACAAAATGGATATTTATTTATTCATTCAGATTTACAGTAGGTACACTTTACAGATCTAGACCAAAACGTACACTGTTTAATAAATATAAAATTTAACATTATTATTCCTAAATTACATTAATTTCACTTCCAATAAATCATTATATTAATTAATTCATACAATATAATATTATTTATTTAAGTAGTAAATTAACATATTCACACATAAGGTTTCTTACATAGGATATAGATGTGTCCTACAGTAATTCCACATGGCGGTAATCTTATTACGTGTTTCATTAGGGAAGAATCCTTTATAGAAAACTTTTGTAACATTTCAGTCTATTTAATGTTTTTGTTTGTTTCTTCAGACTTTTTCACTAAATGTGCAAAGTTACCTCAGCACTCAGCATCCGAAGTTCTAATCGTGTTAATCGTCAGTTCTCGAGGCAGTGGCACAGTATACATTATGTTCAGTAGCCAGATAGAACATATTGATGAGCCTAGCTCTGGTGAAATTGTAAACCTTTTGCGTCAGTTGCCAAAGCTTTGAAAATTATGTTACGCACATATGTACAAAACACATACTTAGGTATATGTCCCAACATACGTTTAGACAGCGTACAAAGTGTACAAAGTTTTCGCATAGTTAATGCGGCGACAGCTTTCCGGAATGAAGTGAATTCGCTGGTTTGCTTCCATTAACCCGCTCCCATCTAATAACATTCCCACTACCTACCCTTAGTTCTCGTCTGGATGATGTTTAGGCCATGGTAGCCATGGTAGCCATAAGCCATCTTAGCATAAATTTTGCTATTCGTTCCTAATAGTACCGATAGATGGCGCTGGGTATTGATTACATCGCTCAAGTGTATCGTGTTTTCGGTTTTTTATGTGATAGGTGGCATACGAGCAGACAGATCACGTGACCATAAACCTTGATGTTACGTATTGAAAAAGATAGAGACTATAGATTATGTTGAGGCACCTACTTGAAAACTACTGTGGCAGTAGTGTAACAATAAATTAGGTTTAGTTTTTGCCTTTTGGCATTAGTATGCAAGGTCAAGAGGCTGTTTACAAGCGCCATGCGTCTAGTTACAGTGATTGCATCTTCATTCAGGAGTCAACCAGGCCAAATGTTGTCGCCTCTCACCTATGAACTGTTGGATATGGCATGTACAAGATTTAGAGGTTTTTATTTATTGCACTTTAGGTTATTGATTTTACATCCTTAAAAATTATTACAACTGCTGTTGAGTAGTTACTTTTAGAAAATTGTATAAATAATATGTAGTAAATAGTCCTAGGCCTCGTATCATAACATACGATAATGTATAAATATTAATTATTATGTCTTCTTAAGTTAACTGTAATGGCATTATTGTAGTTAGTTATTACCCAATATAAAGGTAGGTATTCTCTTTTGTGGGCTTAGAACACCCTTGTTGCTCTAATATTGAGTATCTACAATATTATTTATTAAAATTTTATTTACAAAAACATTTGTCATAATATGTGAATTGAATGCCAAGTAGCATTCTCTACTAGTCAACCTTATTATTATTTGTTTATTTATGAATAAAACCAAGTAATTTAGGTTCTGTGGCTATAATGAGATTTGAAGAGAATACCTTTTCACCGTAAACAGCCAACACCTGACTATGTTCAGGCTCATTTACCGATAAAATTGGCCAAAGTCTGCCAATTTAAGCAATAAAATCCTATTTTATGTTACTACACGAAAATGCCTCATCCAAATATACCGCAGGGGTAGCTCTCTGTCGTGGCAACGGCGACCGTTGGCTAAGCCAATTAGTGTCCACTTGGGTAAACACCGGCTCGTTAGCGGGCTTGTGTGTTTTATTCAATTCAATTTGCCGGCTCCGCTGCCACTTATTGATAGGACTTTTCTTTGTCCTCCCTAATTCGAGACGGCACTGCGCGGAATCACAACAATGGCTAAACGTTCGCCGGACGTGTTTCCGACCCGCGGTGACTTTTTAATCACCCTGTTTTTGGCTTAATTCACATTTATTGTTCCCATTAGCGATATTGTGAGGCGGCGTTTTCAACACGTTAAAAAGGATTGCTTGCAATTTTTGTGTTGTGTATAAGCATTCATCTATCTGATTGTGAGATGATTTCTGTTTGGTATTCTTTACATTATTTCATTTAGGGGATTATCTTGCTCTTTTTTCCTTCCTTCCTTGAAGTAATGAATTAATTCAACTCCCGCGTTTAACGATTAGTGTTGTTCAGTTTGGAACGTTAATTACTTATAATTAAATTGATCTAAGCAGCTCAGGACCAAAATTAGTGCTGGCGTAAAAGAAAGGAAGCTTAATTAATTATTGCTGCCGAGTATAATAATCTCGCTGAGATGAGAATAACGATTATATAAACACTTTCCATTCTATTCTATTCATACTTATTGAAACCCCATAAAAAACTACGTTACCAGTCGTATGCCAAAGATGTAGGACCCATAAAACTATTCACCCGTTCTAAACTTTTGATACAATATTTCTGAATTATAATGATATTCCAGTCAGGGGTTCCCGGCCCTTTTGGGGTGAAAGGGCTGCAAGGAGCAGGGACGAACACTTTGGTTCGTTGGCAGATTTTGCCATCCTGCCATTCAGAGGTTAATGCGAGTTACACCTGCACTTAATTAAGATTAAACGGGTTGATTGTATGTTACCCTACGTAACTTTGAAAAGCACGGCGGAATTTAATAGTTATGACCTATTAACATTCGTTTTAGAATGTGGATAAAGCTATGAAAACTTTCATATTAATTGAGGCTGCCACCACCAAATCATTACCATTTCAGCCAAGAGACGACCACTGCTCCTTCTCTAAGGATATCTAAACTGATAGGTCCTATGCCACCAGCATACTATAAATTACTCGCAACCTTCACCAGGTTGGTCCATCTTTAAAAGAAACTCTATCAAAATATTCTATTAATAGAATTGTTGTATGAAAGGTATGAAAGCCAGACGAACAAACTACATTAGTACGTACAGTACCTACAGATCTTAAAAAGTAAATGAAAAAAATTTTTTACGAAACTTGTATTCATTATTATTTATGATCATACAAGTTTCGTAAAAAGTTTAAACATTTTAATTTGAGAAGGAGATGAAGTTCAGGTCCAGTTACCTATTTTCCTTCTTAATTTGAATTTTGTAATAAATAATATATTCTAAAATCAGTAGAAAGGCCGAACGTCGTGTCCCATATTGCTAGTTGGCGATCCACCGGCCGTGTCGTCGGCGACTCGTCCCGCGGTAATCTAGTCCGTGACTTGCAAGTGGAATGCGTGGTTTTATTGCACCCGCAGCCGAGGGCTGCTGCCAGACGCCAATTGCACAGGGACAGAGAAATTGCGGGACAAGTCGTGAGAAGCTGGCATTTCAATGCGACTATATTTACTTGTTAACCAATCAAGAAGTCTACTTAGTCAACTACAGTTACAGTGTTATGTCCCGGGGTAATCTAGTCCGTGAATTGCAAGTGGACTGCGTTGTTTTATTCCAGCTGCAGCCGAGGTTTGCTGCTAGATATGAATTGCACAGTAATGTAATGTACGGAGATACAAAGAGGGACATGACGCATACATGGATGTAGTTGGCGGCCCTGGCAGTTGGTGGCTGTCGTTAGTTGTACAGTGGCGGTTATTGCCGAGCCCCACCAAGGCCAAGACTAGAGATATTTCAAATGATGCGCTGTAAGAAAACGGAACTTAAATATCTCTAGCTTATGTAGTACCTATTATTTGAATACTTCAATGATTATGACTTTTTTGAGTCTTGCAGTTTGCCAAATTTTGCATCTCCTTCAGACTATCCTTACGTTTAATATTCTTCAAAAACACTTTTGCCTGGCCATGGTATTATGCCTTTGAAATGATTTGCATACTTTTATTGGATAAGTAATGTTAATTGCGAGTAAAACGGTGATTACGTAATAATTGATATGCTGCAAATCGTGTGACACTATTAGGTATAGGTAGGTACTATAGATTTATACTCGGATAACGAAAAGTTTCGGTGATACATCAATAATCAAAAAGTTATAATGTAGTAAATGATTTTATATAGGTACTGATGCCTTCATACGAGATTATTTCAGTTGCAACGATGTGATTCTTCACTAGTTACACTACACTTCGACCGTATACTTTAAACTTTTTGCTTGGGATCCCTCGTTGCGCTTAACACACCGAGGGTGGTTCATTGAGCAGAAAATTATATGCGAAATCACGGCGTAAGTCACGGCCCGGCACGAGCGGACCTCGAGGAAATAATTAATATCGATGCTTTATAAAGACCTTTAAGGCTCTGCGATAAATGTCATAAGGTATCCTGGAACCGGTTTCATAAAAATAATTTTGATAAGATTAAAACTTTACCGACGCTACCATAGGAGAAGTTTTTTTGAGAAAATTAACGATGTATTTGCGTATAGCTTATTCGGTTTTCACCCTGTGGCTCTGTCTTATTCTACGCAAAGGGCGAATCAAATTGAACCCTTCAGAACTTGAAAAAATCTTGATACGTTCATGTATTTTTCATCTAATTTTTTTATTTTATTTTAAATACATAGTTGTTCTGTCTTTTGATTTGCTGATACGACTAAATCCCAAAAAGCGTAATTATTATATTTCTTTGAGGTATTTCGCCTGTACCTACTAAACGCAATGATGGCTGGCATACGGCAGAGTTTCATTCTTTAATAATGAATACCTAGTCATATTTATTTTTTACTTGCGACGAACGAGCTGGCGGGTAATGAGTATATGACAACACAGTAAGTTCAAAGTGGTCAATAGTTTTAAAAGGAACCAAACTAGTATATTCCTGCCAAAGACACAACTCGTGGCAGTCGGTGCTAAATTTCATTCATTGATAATTAATTAAATGCGTTTAGCACAAATAAAAAAGTAAAATACTGGTGATATATGTTTCTATATTTAATCAACAAAGTATTCATCAGTTTAAATGGGGCAGTGAAAATATTTTTAACAAAATTGGGGCCGTTTACAAACAGAGCAAAAATGGCGTCCTAAATTCAGCAACAGCACTGTAGTAGGGGATTAATTTGGATCAGCTATGTGCTATCCGAAGCCGTTTTAAAAACATGGCGCATCCATAATGATTGCTTGATGAGAGCCGCGCCTGGACTGCACTCCAACGCCCCCTATAACTCTGTTCCGTAACTGTTAGTGGAAAATGAAATAAATGAGCCTCATTAACGTAGGTATAGCTTTGCGTATAGTCTATATGTGTCTGAAGGGGAGATTGGCTTTGTAATTTAAATATATACTAATGAACAATGCAGGCAACACGTAATTATGACACTGAAGTTGTTGTCACGTAGGGAAACCGATCATCATCATCAGGCTTGCAAGTCGTTCTACAATGTTCCAACTTATACGTAAGTAGGCTGTGCAAGATATTTTATTAACCAATGTAGAAATTGACTTTCTAAATCAGATTTTAAAATACAAACTATAATATGAATATCTTATGTTTTGTATGTGCCAAAAATCTATTAATGGATTTTTTTTCGTCTACTGTAATGGTAGGTATGAATTTAGTTTGTGATAATAATCAAAAGTACGAAATTTACTTATATATTTTATCGGATCCCCAATCCCTCCTAAGGTAAGATGTTCACACCAATTAATATGTAAACAACGTTTTCAGACTGAATAGTTATTAACAGCTTTTAAACAAGAACTGTCCCGAACTCGAGGTGAGGGCGTCGAAGTTGCACAAGTGCCCAACTAATATAACGTGTTGGTAAGACAAAATTAGAGGGTAAACACGAAACTAGGGTTGTTATAGGGATTGTCAAATAAACAAGTGTCTTCACCGGTAGACTGTATTAGGAAGTAAGAGACTGTATTAACTTACTCGTAGTAATAACAAACTTTGATAGGTTATAATAAAGTAGGGTCATCAGACCGTAGTAGATCAATGACGATGAAGCGACTGCCGTCTGACCTTCTCGACTCTTAGGAAAGGAAACCAGATCTGATCTGAACTGGATCATGGTTATATGTTCAGAATCATTACTTAAAAATAGCGGAAACATTCCTCACGCACATAGAGCTTGTCCAGATGACGCGTTATACACGTGACTTGAAGTTCATTGTATGTATTGTATGGGCTCTGTGTCTGTTTACTCATACACTTTAAAATCGAGAAATCGATTCGTATTCAAACCTACGACCTTATAACTAAGGCGCACGTTCTTATACACTGTATCCACACTAGCTACCGTCGTCTTAGTATGTTACACTATCAATTTTAAAATTTAATTGTTATGTAACGATTTCCCAGATTGTGTATCAAGTAATAAGAAAACTGCTCCACTAATTAACTGACTTTACCATTCTTGATAAAAAAAACAAAAGAGAAAACAATATCAGTAAACAAGACTTGGATGTCGTGATACTCGTGACCTATAAGTTTCATAAAGTTCGATAGTTTATAAACAAACCGTTTTATCAAATGTTTTTAAACGCGAAGTCTTGAACTAAACCTCACCCAAGTCGGACACAAGTACAGGTACTCAACTAACGTAACGTGTTCGTAAGTGAAAATTAGAGGGTAAACACTAAACAGGGGTGGGTTCGGCGATAGTCGGCGACGTCTAACGAGTGAGCTGGGCGCGCTCGCGACGCATAACAATGTGGCGCAGCCCGCGCCCGCGCCGCCGAATGCTGTAACGACATGCAAAACTTTCCCGGTGTCTTGAGACTGGCCGGAGAATTTTAAAATGTTTTGTGACATGTGCGACATGCGTTAACTCCTTTGATATGCATAGCTTTTGTTTGGACTTTTTTCGAATCAACTTATAGAGTTGAATGGAATAGAAATGTGACATCATTCAAAACTAGGTACATTTCTGTGGGTTGAAAATATAAAAGAAATTATGACATAGAGAAATGCTAATATCATATAATAAAGAAAAAATCTGCCGTTCGCTATAATTATTTCATTACTTTTTCCTAGATAACTTAATTAGTCATTACTTCCACTGTCCGGGAAAAACGAGAGAGTGAGAGTCAAGTACTTTTAATTAGATTACTTATCCACTTTATGTACCTACATAGAGCTCTCCAGACTGCTATTTCACTATGAATACATAGTGACTGGATTTCTCAATACCTATATAAATTGTTTCTTTTCTAACACATCAATGTGAACATTAATAACCCTAATTATAAAGAAAACTTTGCTTGAGTAGAAGATAATAACTATTGGCTTTGTTGAGAGGTTGGATTGGTTTGGTTTACTATAGTTATTCCTTCAGAATTGTTTGCACATATAACACTACAAGTAAAACAGAGTTGGTAAACTTTTCTTCTTTACTTATTTTGAGGACGGTCGGAGCGAGCGTCGAACTCCCTAACTCGTGTTATTGAATTTAATGTACCCTTACTCGTACCTAGTTCTATTCAGCGGCGACAGAATCACTTGGATCTGTTAGACATTTCTGAAAGTGTCGATACTCGACGTCGAAATTGCCAACTTTGTAGGTATTGACGCTACGGCAGCGGTATCTAATGCTTTTTTCATTCAGCGTTTGCTTTTAGGAGAAAAGTTAAACAGGTTTATTTGCTCGAGAAATTCGCGTTTAGTTTTCTTTGAACATCGACTTCGTGGATGTGCAAATGAGGTACAAACTAAGCGAGCTAATGTGTAAATTTTTCTTCGGGTTTGCGGCGAGAGCCAACATTTACATTCGGCGTCTCCGCCTCGCCGAGTGTTTGCGCGAACGCACTTTAATCACAGAGAACAGGTGGGACGAACCGACGAGCAATTTTCATATTGGAATTTCCTATCAAATTCAGCATTCGGTGCGGAGTAGTGAGAAATTGCTTGATTCTATTTAATCTTAGTTTTTCTACTTTGATTTGTGTCAGAATAAATTAAATAATACTACAAAGTATTAAGTCTAATGTATGCTGTCTTTCAAATACCTACTCAACTTTATCGATTTAATATTCATGTTTAGCTCCCATGTTATAGACGTGATTAGTGATTTATTTACAAGTACCTACGATAACAGTGGTTATTATAAGATTGCTTGACTGAAATTAGATGCGATGTAGTGATTAATGTACTTAACCTAATATAACTTTCACATTATGAAGTTATTAGAAAGAATCACGTAAACAATAACAACATACCAGCACGTATCTAATATTTGCAACAATATTTCTTTCCCATTGGCAGTTCATGCTACACTCGCGGGGTACGAATTACTCAAAACGTATTTGCGTATAGTCACGCGCTTACTAAGGGGTTTCGAGCACACGTCCTCAAATGGGAAACGACGGGTATCTTCGGGAGGATCATTAAAATATGTCAGCAGTGTTTGTTTCGTATCAATATCCGGATTAGGTTGAGTCAAATTTGGTTTGTAGGATCAGGATTTATGCAGCGCTCTCAATTTCCTGCGACGACAGTGGAACATCCGGCATGCACCCCGCGCGCCCGCGGGGCGCCGCTGCCGTCGCTGCCGCTAGAGCTGCCAACTCGCACAAATATTTACCACTTAGAAAAAGTGACATCAAAATCCACGAAAGTATCTACTCATACAGAGCAAGATCGTGTTATATTGTTAACTTAATTTCTATAAGTATTTGTTTTCTTTACATTGTGTCTTGGGAAACTATTCTAGAATAATTAATATGATTTTGTTCACAGAACATTTTGAATTTATCTTTTTTTTTTCATTAACTGAATTTTTATGGCCATTTTGCATTATTTTTGAATGGTGTTGTGTTGTGTTATTGTTTGTTTTTGACGGCAAACTTTATACACTTTAAATTAAGAAATTATCTTTTGCACAAGTGACTTAGATAATAAATCTCAGTGACAGTACAATTTTTCAAACTTATACCTATTATTTTATCAATTAAATTCACCAAAGGTACTCCTAAAATATTTTATGTGTGTAAAGCTAAGGCTTCCATTTTACAAATTTCTCCCCAGATTTGAGGAATAACCCTAAGTCAGGAACCTTAGTAGTCGCTGCCACCGGGCCGAGCGTAAAATGGAGCGCGGGCATTTGCATAGCGACACTGGAGCCGAGCGGACCGGCAAATTGTTGTCGCATCGATGACTCGATCAATACGCCATAATATCTATCTTGCGACTATTCTCCGTGTTTTGGCGATGCATGCGGTATCGGCCGGTGCGCTCGCCAGACATACATATTCCACATTCTGTATCACGGACACTGACCACGTGTATTTTGGATCCAAGCTTACAAGATCTCTCTATAGGCATACCTTCAGATAGCCTATCAAAGGGTTCCATTTACGATGCTACGTCTCGGGTTAAGGGGAAAAACTATACTTGTAGATAATACTATTTTTGATTTTTCTTGTCTAAATAAAGCGCCTCAATGACCAATTTTAATTAAGTAGGTATTTCATATTATTATACAAAATTAATATTGAGACTATTCCTAACAGTTCCATTATGTAGGTACTACAAGAAGTTTTGTTTTTATATGACTGAACAGTTATTTATTCAGATTTTGTAAACGAATGTACTTAGCTAAGCTACTTTTATAAATCTTAAAGATGATCAAAGCATTAGTAAGAAAACCTGGCAAACTTTTTAAAAAGAAAGGAAAGTAGCTCCGAAGTTAAAACCTTTTTGGTTATTTTATTTCAATCAGTTTGATTTGTTTTATTAGGGATCTTCGTGAACCTCTCAAATGAATCTTAGGATTACTTCGCTGTTACTAGCTCTGGACGTGGAGCGAAATCCTAACAAATGGCGATTTATGTTTACGACACAAAACTGGATTTCTGTCTGAGAGACTAGTACCTAAGTACATTAATTCTGCTCAGACTGTTGCGTTTACTCGAAAATTAAGTTGAAAGCTATTTATCTACGAGTATGATTGTCAATTTTTACAATACATTTTTAAACGTTTCATGAAGAGATGAGCTTTTTGTCAATGATTGTTTCAGCAGCCTTAGCAACCACAAACATACTGGTTATAATTTGTATTTTACTATTAAAGTACTATACTTATTTTTATAAAATTAGATTTGATCCTTTTAAGTAGGTATAAAATAAATATGCATTTCTTTTGTAAGTCTGCTTGCTCAACAGCTCGTGATCGTGCGTATGCGAGGTTCGTTACGGCCGCAGATGCCAACGTCGGGACCGGAATACATACGCGCGTTCTGCGCTATATTCCCGTGAAACATTCACTCACCAGAAAACATCCTCCATCCTTATCTCCTACAACAGGTTAGATAGAGCTCGCAGCTCGAGAAACAATATGCGTTTGCATTGTACCGGGTCGTGTTGGAAGCACGGGGTCGATTTCGGTTCGTTTAAGTTTGACTTCCATAACGCGATTGTTTGTGTAGCCAGTCCCCCCGTGTGTGTAGCACGATGACAGAATTTGCAATGAAAATTTACCGTATCAACGTATACTGCAATTGTGTAAGCCGCCACCCGTTGATGCACGTTTATCCACATTGTGGAGGTCAATGAGTGGGTACTTCATTTTCGGGTGACGGGAACGAGAATTTTTCAACCTAAACGCATTACAAATCATTGTCTTTTTTTAAATAATAGACGCTTTTCAGTACAATCTCCGTAAGGCAGCTTGAGTATTAATAGCCACACACATTTAAGAGTAAAGATGTAGACCTGAGTGGGTACATGTGTTGTTTTCTGCACTGCGGCATTATAATCAAAATGTTACGATTAGGTAGGGACACCACAAGCAACCCAACAAGATCCTTTAATAATAACCAACGTATATTTAGGTGTCCGCATAAAATATGAAACGTGGTGTCGCCTTAGAAGGATTTCGTTCAATAGCATTATAAACAAGTACACGGACCAATTTGCATAAATATTAAAGCCGAGAGACAGAAAATTGCTCTGGTCTCTTTGAGAGCGTAAAAAACAGGTTTGTTTGTTGTTGTAAACGCAGAAAGGTAAAATTGCTCCCTAAATATTTTAAATCGTAAAATCCGTTATTCCTGGCGGAGTGACGGGGTGTTTGAGCTGCGGTCCTAAGCAAATAGCGGGGGTTTAATGAGGCCGCCACTGCAGCGGGACTCCCGAGATACGGACATTACATTCAATGAAAAGTCACATTTAAGCTCCCATTTTCGTGTCCGAAACACGTAAACTAATTTGTTTAACTTGAGCGTGTATCCATATAAATAATACTCTCTAAATAGATACTGAAAACAGATAGATAAGTAAAAACTGTGTACACTAATTACCTATACGGTCTATTTATCAAATATCAAAATAACTTGGGACGATAAAAAAAATACGAACAGAACATTAAGTACGTTACATAATATACGGTATTTATCATTAATTTTCAATAAGTACACCTTTTGTGGCAAACCGAACTCCTGACGGCGAGCTGCTTGCATAAAACACAACTTAAGTACGTACCTACTAGGTCTTAGAAAAAAATAATGTAAAATTTCGGCGACCTTTTTACCAGACAACCTTTAGGTAAACGATATTATTGATAGTAGATTTTTTAAATATTCATTATAGAGCCTTAAAATCTGTAAAGGCCACCAAGGGCATTATAATAAATAAATAAATTAGTCACCAAAAACTTGCGTTTTAAATACGGAGCTCTCAAACACTTTGAACTTTATGAAAATTCTTAGAAGTAGTCACTACTTTTATAATAAACGGTTGGCCTCGAATTGGGTAAAGTAATTGGAAGAAACCATTTCGGTAGCTTTTGTGATTTTACCGACCGAGCACTACGCATATAAAATCTTTAAAGGAGTAAGTTTTTTTTCTAGGAGATTGCAAACTTCACGTAAGTACAGAGTAAAAGTAGCTCTTATATCTCAGACATAAGGATGGTCCAAAGGCCAAAAAGGGTAACTTGGACCTCCACATCTTCTTCTCTTCTTCAGCAGCATGTATTTGCCCACTGCAGAGCATATGCCTCTTCCCTCCACTTCCTTCTGTCGTGGGTCTTCCTGGACCACGCTGCCCCAGCTTGAGCCTTGATGTCATCGGACCATCTGGCAGTTTGTCCGCCAACACTCCTCTTTCCGTCTCTTGGTCTCCATTCAAGAACATCCTTGCTCCACCTCCCATCTCCCCTTCTGCATACATGGCCTGCCCATGCCCACTTTAGTTTAGCGGATCGGTACCCTACATCTACCACTTTTGTGCGTTCCCGGATGATGAACTCCACATGCTGCCGTATGTATGTACAAGTCGCAACAGTCTTCACTCTTAAGTCTGATATATTTCCAACACTTTTTCATCAATATATCAAGTGTGAAAATCTAACTATCAACAGGCCCGGAACGCATGACCTCTCTGATCGCGTGGCGGTGATTAAGGTGAACAGGTGACCCGCTTCCGCGTTTGTCGCTCTAGTATAATGTAAAAATCGTTATTGTTTTATTTTCAAATCTCATTTTCATTTGAAAAGCAGGTTAAACTGAAAAGCTGCGAGCAACTTTTCAGACAGCTTTCACATCTTTTACAAATTTTCATTTGTCGATTGGCAATTTGTAATGAAATAGGGGTAAAGCAAATAATTAAGGAGCGCGCGAGGGAGGTCGGCCGCAGAAGTACTTAAAGAAACAGCAGCTGCGAGCGCAACTCTGAGATCCGACGAGGACCAACACTGCGCTACTGTAGAGCTGATAATACCGCTATCGCAAGGTTGGAGTATTGGATGAGGGTTCTTTATCCTGCTCCCAGGCCTACTTTAGGTGTCACCAACTTGTTTTTTTTTATGATATTAGGTGGCAGACGAGCCGTCGGATCACCTGATGGTAAGCGATTACCGCCGCCCATATAAACCTGAAACACCAGTGGTGTCACAAGTGCACTACTTACCTTATAACCCCCCTTCCCCTGGATTGGGCCTCCAGTACCCTCACTCATGCAGCGAAACACAGCGCATGCACTGCTTCACGCTGGTTTTCTGTAACGACGTGGTAGGTATTACTCCGGTCGAGCCGGCCCATTTAAGCTGAAGCATGGCTCTCCCACTGTTTATTTAACTTTTGCTAAAATTGTAGAGCGAAATAGCACCGATAGCGATTAATTTATTTGAAGCGAAAATCTATACATTTTATCTATACTAATTATAAAGATGTAAATACTATAGACAACGAATGCTTAATAGCTAAGCTGAAAATGCGAAACGTTTGCGCGATGTAATCGACGCCCAGTACCATCTATTAGTACGAAGCGGAACTAATATCCGAGGTAGAGGTCTTGCTCAAATGGTAGATATCAAAATCTAATCAGCCAAAAAAATTGTCTCCGAGCTGGTAACAGAAAGCAATTTCTAAGACTTTCTTAAGTTAAGAATGATTAAACTCTTTCTAGGAATGAGAAATATTTTGTTAGAATGTAGGTACCTATGTATAATTATGATCTAAAATATGAATGTTTGTATTTTTACCTGACCTTGGTAGCAGACAAATCAAAATCAATTAACACTTTATTTCCTTATGTATTAAATTTTTATTAAATAGATTTATTGTAATACCATAAAGATGTAAGACAATTTTTTCATCGGAAAAACAGCCGCTCTATACAAATACGGCACTGTCAGGCTTTCATTAAAATCTTTCGTTTCCGTGTTATATGAACGTAGACTCTGAATACTAATGCACGTAGGATTGCACAAGTTTATATTAATTTACTTGAGGAGTTTGCGATTGCTCGTAGATTTATTAGTATTCATTACGCAATAGGAACACCTCGGTTATTGCACTCGTTACCGCGGTCACTCGCAGCGGGCCTAAGTTAACATAAAGTTAGAAAAATAATTTTCCTAGATTCATTACTAGAACGGCTTCGCCCCGTCGGTCTAGCGATGGGCCGTGATCCCAGGCTCCTGGATTCAATTCCCGGGTCGAGCAAAAATTATGTTTAGAATTTTTCGAACATAGGTAGCTCGGGTTTGTGTCCGCATAAGGCAAGTGTGGTGATTAAATCTAATCCCATCGTAGTACAAATGACTTGATTTCTGTGATATTAGCCCACTGCAGGAGTGGGATAATATTTTAATAGTAGGTATCGCATCTGGCAACATTACACCAGACTGGAGTTAAACTGGAAGCAATGTAGTTAGACGCTTGTTTTATTTAAGTAATGAATAAAATTGAATAAATATGAAATAAAATTATCTCACCAATTGAATATAAATCTTGTAAAACAACTCTATATTTATTTTGTGCCGTGACCGTTTACAGTTTGTTTATTTGAAATTATTATATTTATTTCATTGGTTAAGACGGCCTACCCATTTTAACCTCTTGCAGTGGTCTATAGCCACATCGCACATTCAGTCCATACCAGACCAAAGTTTAATGTCTGGCGCATCTACTAATTGGAGAGTTTGAAAGAGAGAACGTAGTGAATTTTGAATTTTAATTAGTTGCGACAGCGACGAGAAGTTGTTCATTTTTGAGGCATCGCAGGACAAGCCGAGAAGCGCGCGCAACCAATTAAAACCTCCGGCATTGAAAGGACGAGGCAGGGGCACTGATCGTGCGACATATGCTAGGGTTGACAGTTTGCAGCGAAAACTCATACTTACTGTTGGAAGACACCAGTAAAAGTTGAGTAATTCAAGATCATATTTTTAAAGGTTCGTGTGTTTATGTCTCTCTGTCTTTTAAATGTCTTTAAAATTGCAATATTTTCATTTTCGTTTAGCTTTGATGTTTGTGCATTCTAAGACATCATCAGGGAATAAAATATGTAAATGTTATTTAATTTTGTTAAATTACATAGCGGAACCTCCAATCGCTCGCTAAAATAGAATTTAAAATTTCAAAATTACCGAAAATTTCGCAACATCTTAAGAATAGATGTCATCAAGATTCGCCCTGGGAATTATAAAGTCAATTCTTCTAGCCGCAAATCGCGAAGGAGCCAAAAACGCGCGTAAATTTTCCTTCGGCAGTATTTCCCGAGAGTGTAGGTTTCCAATCGCCGCTGCCGGGTCAGCCGGGAGTCAATGAAAAGCGGTAAAGTGCTGCCGCCGCGCTGATTAAAGCCTGGAGCAATCGCCCCGGAAAGTATTTATAGGTACACCTGTTCGTTAGCGGCGCGAGGCCCGGCCAACTCCTTGATTAGGCGCCGACGGGCGTTGCTTCTCCTGCAACAAAATAAAAAGAATTTCCCCCTTTACGGCCAGCTGAAGAATTCATTGTGGGCCGAAGGATGCGTTTGGCGCAAATGTGCGTGAATGTCACAAACATGAGTGGATGTATTTTGTAACACTAAAGTAACTTTCTTTAAACAGCAGTAGGTTTTATTCTTGATCGCTAAGTAAGTAACTAGTTTTTTTTTGCTTTTGTCGCCTCTTTTGATTTACCAGTCTTAAGTAATTGCTAGTGGCAAACTTGTAAGCGGTCATCACTACTCATGAACATTTCCGCGGTCTGTAAAATTACCGATGCGGATTAACAAAATTCTGGCTGGTCGAACCTATAGTACATTCTAAACGCAAATAGTGAGCACATCATCCGAAACGATGAATATGTTTCTCGATCGTTTATTGCAGTAAATGGCTGTCATCCCAAAACGATCTACGCGTCCATTCCTCACGTTAAGAAATCGCAGACCGACAGTTGTCCGAATCGGATTGATCACGCGCTCCAATCGAGACGTCGGGTAGGATTCGGTAAGCAGTTGGTTTTGCATGTGAATGGTCGGTATGCGCTGCACGCAGCCCGCATGTGCGTGCGCCATCGCCACGCCGGTCACGGAACCCCTTAATAACATCACGTTTGATGCGCCTCTATTATTATATTTTCATCTTCAGAGGTCCCATGACTGGGAGTTGGGGGCGTTCTTTGAGTTTTTTGTCACGCTTTAAACGCGATTTCTCTGTTCACTTCTCACCTCAGACGCGGAGAGATGAAATAGAGTTGATTCTTTTCATCTTTGTAGTTTGTTTGATATAAAATTCAGTTGCAGATCTTTAAGTTCCAAAGAAAATTTGAACCGTTATCCCTAACTGACTTTAACGAGTGTTTTTGCAACTAATATAATATATTATGTAAGTAAAATAGAGATATCCTACCTATTCATTATTTCATGTGCTTGGACCATGATGACAACATCATTCATCATATTACATTTTACGCCCGTGTCACACAATATGTACTTACAGTTCTTAAAACGTTAAAAATCAACTTATAATTTTGCGAAATACTCATACTTGTGACTCCTCTGGTGTTGGGTATCCATAAGCGGTGATAATGGTAACACTTACAGGTAATCTGTCTGTTCCCAAATCCGCCTGCTCGTCTACCACCTATGACGTAAAAAAATATACCACTAGGAGCAAACATTTAAATTTCGACCTGTAGAAGTAGATAACTATTGAACTTTTCTTATTTATTTGTGTAGAGGTGTCACATATCTCATCACAATGATACAGTAACCCTTCTGGCGGCAAATAGTGCGGGTATTTTTTTACCCCGATGTACAAACGCAGCGTACGTCTGTACGCCGGTCACGTACGGCAAGAAGACGCTTACCTGGAACTTTCCTACCCTTCGCGCATTAACCAGTGGCTAGAGATGTAGCTCACGCTATTGTCGATATTATAGTCAAATACTGATAGATTTTCGTGTAGACTTAGAAGGAAACTAAAGGAAATATCGACATTCTTCTTATTCTTCTTGAAGCGAGCTCCCTACATGTGGGCCTACTAATTAGTTTGTTTACACTGAAAATTATCAAAGGCATCTATCGGTATCCTCATTAGTTCTTTTCACCACAGACGTCGTCCGGTACCGCGGATCCGCAGCCACAGCCTATCATCAACGCGCAGGTGGCTGATAAAGACACAGTAATTATTATTACAATCTCAAAAACACATACGAGTACTAATCATCATTAGACCGGCTTTGCAAAACTTTTTTGTAGCGACTGCAATTGGAACAATGCACACTCAAAAACATTTAATGCGATTGAGTCGCTTTTTAGGGGTTTGACACACGTAGCAGTCGCTAAAACACATAAATTCACAAATTTGCGATGCTCAATTGATATCCGGTCAGTTGCTTTTGACAACAATCGTTGCCTGATTTTACTATTCTTCTCTAGTAAATAAGCAAGCGATTTGAGCTACCGAAGAAAAATTTGCATGTCTGCTGTGGTCCTGGTTAATCCTATGAAATAAATTTCATCGATATTTTCACTACCGATAGTTCTCCTCCCTACCAACGTCCCACGGTACCGCGGACCCGCAATATTAACTCGCAGGCGGCTGTTATCATATGGTTTTCTCGTACAACTTATGCTTTATTAACATTTATTAATGTATAGGAGACGTGTAGTTTCACACCTTTAGGGCTATGTAATTGGATTAGAAGATCTTTATAAAGATTCGTTATCGAATGCATTGTAACTAGGTAATATTTCAATAAGCGGCCTGCTCTCACTTAACCACAGGGAATGATTTTTGAATAAAATACTTTACATGGTGTTTCATGACTTCGATTAAAAGACTTAACATACTTACAAAATTTTATTCAAAACGACTAAGTTTCATACTAATTTTGAACCTCCGTTTTACCCCCTAGTGAATTTACACAAAATCTTGTTAAAGTGATAGGCAAGCGTGGTTATTTGATTTCTATGATGGAAGGCTTCGCCCTGCTGTGAGACAGTAACTTTACTTATTTAGGATAGACAACGTGAATATGACCAAATGAGAGATTCCTTAGATTAGTTAAACAATAATAAAAAAGCAAATTGCAAATTCATTAACCTGAATCTAATTTGACTTGTTTTGATTAAATTTCATTTAATTTGATTTGGTCTGACTTAGTTTGGTTTGATTTAATTTAATTTAATTTAATTGTTTGTATAACATAACTATAACTATGGATCTATGTTCTGAAATAAATAATTATTACTATTATTATGTATGTTTTATGTCCATAATCTCGGGCAATTATGTCCCGGACTTTTGGAAGGCATGCGTGGGGCCAAGTGCCTTATTATTATTATTATTGAATTGTCTGCAGCTGCCATGCACTTAAAGGTGCAAGCATCGATATTATAATACAAAATAGGTACCTACATATAGGTAAGTTTATACAATGTAATTGGATATGTTAATTTGAAGTGTGTTGTACAAAAATGCACGAGCACGAGGTGTTGACGGCCACAGCCATAACTTTATATGTCAGTTAATGGAATGAGTTTGCCCGCGACACTTCAGTGGCACAGCGTCAGCGACATGTAGCACCTTTATAAGCATAACTATTTATCTATAGTGCATTCACGTTAAAAATGTGTGCATGAAGTGTTACATTAATAGTAGTTTAAGTTTAGTTCGTTGTTTCAGGTTTCCATAGCATAGGGAAAACCTTGGTTTGGTACCAGGACAATTGCATGTGATGTTGTCTCAATTTATTTATTTTAAATTTTAAATAACTCGTCCTCACAGCAACCCGCCAAGGCTCGTTTCTTCAAAATCTCTCTCGGGTTTTAATAACCCTTATTAAGTGACAGTCACATAAACTAACCTATAAAACACTATTTTTTTAATTTTCTTTTAAGCTAAGGCATGCTAGTTATTATGTTTACCTCTGAGTTCTTAATTTGAAGATTATACTTAACATGAGATAAAAGAGTAAACATAATAATGAACAGCCAGTCAGCAAGGGCCGTGTTGTCTGTTTACCGCTCGCACGCTGTCCAAACGCGTGGACAGCTGAGTCGCGTTCGTCCTGATTGCATAGGGCTGATTTATGTTTATGAATTCGCCTCGTTGGCAGTGTAGACGTTAAGAAGTATACACCAAGTCAAAAAACCAAGTCTCGCAACTCAGTTGTTCTGCCGTTAAAAGTTGTAAGTAAATTTGAACTGTAGGATTCGTAAACGTGTGATTTACTGTACAGTTTGAAACTAATATGAGCTATGGTGCTAGTAATGGAAAGGTAAAATTATCATAGTCTAATAGGTTGCTACTCAATAAAAATATTAAAACGCGCTGAAAATTTGGCGGAATATTGCGCCGAAAAGATCACTCGACACAAAAAAAAAGGATTTATTTCTTCCATGTAGGTACCAGTACGAACATGGATACATACAATTGACGTAGAAATAAAATCGGATCTACAAGTCATCAACGCAATTTATTCACCCCCGGTCCCCACAAAACGTTAACAGACAAAATAACTTATCTCAACGTTTTCCAGTGGCGGATCTCAACATTACGCCCATTGTAAGGTAAAGGAATCTCGTATTCGTATCCGAGTGTGTGGAATAGTGTTGTAACTCTTAGGAGTAAATTAATAATTTTCGAGTTGCTCCGTATGTAAGTATTGGTTCTTCTGGCCGATTCTGGTACAGGAATTGCAGTTATGTAGGACATACAGCTAATCTCATAAAACTATAGATATCAAAAAGCACGCGAAACAGAGAAAGCAGGAAAGTGCTCTTCGGACCCTGGAACACTAGCTTGAGACGTAACTGGGAATATACCTACGCTAAGATTTTTTATGTCACGACAAACTTGACCACAATCGTTAAGTGAAGATGATATCTAAGGTGGACCATGCTTGCCTCTGAAAACCTATTCACTCTTGCTATCATAGCTTATATTGTTCATTCAAATACATGGGTGGGTAACGAGTTCCATTCCAACGAGTTTTTATTTTTCTTATTATGCAGACTTAACTGTCAGGTTTCCATACATTGTTAAAATGTTGTGGGTAGACACCAAATGTTATTAACACCTAAAGTGTTACAAGCGCAATACCATCTTTGAAAACTAAAATTACGGATGGTTTAGTTTTTATTAAAGTGTCTTGTATTTAAGTGAAAAAAAGTAAATAAAATATTTTTTTTAAATTATAGAATAAAAATTACCAATAAATAAATTACATCAGCGAGTGTTTTTAGAAAAAACGGGTACTATGGTACGATCATTTTATTGCAGTAGCAACATTATAGTAGATTTTTTGGTCTTGAATTCCAGTTTTGGGTATAGTCTAAATCATTCCGACATTTTTTCCTCAAATATTTTTCCGAAGGCACTCGGCAAGGAAGAGTCTACTCTTACATCACTAGTGTAGAGGCGTGAGGGCGTAACGTAGTACGGTGAGACGAAAAAGTAATTTTTCACAGGCATTCGGATGGTTTTCAATAAACACGCCGACTGAGTGCCGAAAGCAGGTATGAAATATGATCATCATGATTGTTGTTTATGTAGATTTATGGAAGATTTACAAGCTCGCCATTAAGTTGGAATGTAGGTAATTTTAATTTCAAAAAATGAACTCGATTATATAGGGTGGAATAAAACATTGGGCCTTGGAAGAAACTACCTAATTTACTACTACTTAATCACATTTTACTTATAGGACACATTTCTTTATTTTTTAAATGAAGTAATCTGCATTTGAAGTTTTTATGATTTTTTCGTAAGTAATAGTCGTTTAAGTTATTTAGGTATATTTGTTGTATTATACTTTTAGTGTTTGTGTGTCTGAGCAGAATGGTGTAATAAACGGTGATCTTCATAACCATAAATCATTTATTGTGAATGCCAAGTAGGAGTGCAGATTCTTATAAAATATCATTCACTATGCCAAACTTAACTTATTAAGCTTAACTGTAGTATGCCAAATTCAAATCCGGAAAGTCTGGTGAGTGGTGACTAAATCTAAGAGGCACATTTTAGATATCGCGAGTCACCAGACTCTGTATAACGCGTCGACCAGCTTACTGCCCCAC
The DNA here is from genome assembly GCA_014851415.1 of Cnaphalocrocis medinalis. NCBI lineage: Eukaryota > Metazoa > Arthropoda > Insecta > Lepidoptera > Crambidae > Cnaphalocrocis > Cnaphalocrocis medinalis. The sequence continues at coordinate 10,067,965 of CM026275.1, read as the reverse complement.
ACCCGAACGTACGTAAATCTAATCTAGTATAATCTACATAAATCCGAAGGAACATAATAACACGGCGATGTATCTTGCGGACTGGAGTGCGGCTTCGCTCGGACCCGCGGAGACTTCGTTACGCGCGCTCCGCTGACTCCGCGAGTGACGTACTCCACCTTCCGCCGAACATCTCCCGCGAAATATGTGCGTTCCACTTTTGGTTCCTCTTTTATTTTTACTTATAGGTGACAAAAATTCTACGGCACATTAATATGTTATTGTATCTTGCGTATTGGAGTACATACATACAGCCTAACGCCGACCCGCGGGATTTCGTTACGCCGTACTCCACCTTACGGCGACCGAACTGCTCCCGCGAAATACGTGTGTTCCGCTTTTGGTTCCTCATATATGGACGCTACCTTTTTATATTTCAGCTCAACAAAAAAAATATAAATATTTTCCGAGCGCGAGCGTGCAGATCATTCTTTCTTCAGTTTGTCCAGTTGAGAATGATGAGATAAGAAAAATCTCGTTAAATATCCGAAAGTAGAATTCTTTAATTTATGTCATAAATGTTTACCACGCGGTTACTAATAAGTACCTACCTTATGTGATCTTAAATATCAATACACAACATAAAACGACTTTGCTATTTTGGAATCAAATTCGTGTTATAGGTATATAAAAGATAGGTAATGACAAATTATAGGTCATGTAGGCATGTTTTGGTGCCATACCAAAAATGTAGGGGCCGTTTGTGGAATACATCAAAAAACCTAAATAAGTATTAAATAAGAAACACCTTTTTCATGTTTCTCGACACGACGGATGCGAAGGGACAGGCTTGATTTTACGAGATAGTTTCCATTCAGACACGGCGAAGCAGCGCATTTCAACAATCATTGAAAAAGACACCCTTACTTCAAATTGTTTATTCTTAGCAAAGATTTTACACTATAACAAGATGGCGCACTTATTACTTACATTCGAGCCTCGCGAGATGTCTATATATTGGTTAACGTCCTACTCTAATAAGGTGACCACACGTTTTAGCGTTTCGATTACAATAATTGTTAGTCAAACTTAGTCCACCCACGTGGGAGTCGGACATTGCGTTCTCTAGGAAACTCGTGAAGCCCATTCAAACTAGAAGGGCTAGCACGAACGTTTCAAAGTATCGTTTGAGTATTTATGAGCAATTTTGTAGAAAAAACACAAGTTCCAAATTAAAATTCCTTATTATGTATACGTACGATACGAAGAGACTACCGACTTTTCGAAAAGTTTGTGCTAGCCCTATTAGATTTTCTATTTACCTACCTATAATAATACTCTCTGCGGCACATTTAACCGGCCATAGCGTATTATTCATACAAACGTACATACTTCACGATTTGATAAATTAAAAATTAAATAGATTTATTGCTACACTTTTTACGTTACATGACCTTTTTATGGTCGTTCATTATCATGCAATTTATTGGACCATGAAAACTTTCCGATTTGTCCAAAAAAAATAAAAAAAGTAAATCCGTCTTTAGATGACAAGCGAAATGGACACCCTACTCAATGCAAAAAAAAAACTTTGACTAAATACTTACTTATGAAAAATACACCGCAACCTTTATAAGATTCACTTTTGCATCCTATGAAATCCTATCACACAACAAGTGAGAACCATTACAAATAAATAATCACAATTTTTACACGTTATTTTTGTCGTCACAATAATACAAACTTTCAAATTATTTTTGCCGCCGCCATAATGGTGATGTCGAGACGTTAAGTGTTGCATATTGATTATAATTAAAACTACCATATCACCGACTTTTACATAAAAACAGTCGTTTATCATGGTTTAAAATAAAAAAGACAATATTAATTCCAACGTATAATTCCTTTAAGTTATTAAATATTTTGAAAGTTCCCCAGAAGAGAAATATAAACATTGCTTAAGTTTTACCACAAAGGTTTTTTTTTTATGATGGCAACCCATTAGACAAGGACGTCATCCTATATAGCGACATCTCGCTCGGCTCGATTTTCTGTAAAGCGATTTGGCATTTCAAAGCAATCTTTATTCCCACTGCATAGAGTCGAAATTAACATTGCATTCATTTTCATAGTGCACCATCTTGTTTTATATCCAATATCTTTGATTCTTAGTTCATTGTGTCTTTTTTTAACTCATTTTTTTTCAAGTAATCCTAAGTCACAAAAACTTAGTGTTTCATTTAATTTTGTTGAAAAAGTTTTGATTAAATGTTTTCTCTTTTCTAGATGAGATAAAATGCCGAGACAGTAAGCCAATTGTTCAATTTTATTTTTAGTCTCAACCAAGCAAAGAATTTTAGGTATTACTCGTACCTTTGCCATTTTATTTAGCTTCAATACCGCAGACTAATATTAAATTTGGCAGGTAATCACTTCTAACAACGTAACCTACTTGCCATTTCCATCACGGGTTGTCTCGAATAGTTCCGGTGTAGCATCTGAAAATTTAATTGAAAATGGTTCGAAGTGCTCCCATTTCGATTTCGGAGATCCATCCGGATCAATTGTGGGCTTAGCATAAAATAAATCACGTTTCGTATTAGCTTTACATCTTACTGACGAAAACATCTTGAGGGCTTTCAAGCGGGCTCTGTTATCTAATATTTTTATCATACTTATTTCTATGGCGTCGGAAATTTCATGCGGCTAAAGTAATTTTCCGCGAGCACAGAGCGGAAATTACCACATAGTGTAGTGACGTGTTCGACAAACGTCACGTAGCCGGATCCGAGCGTGCAGATCCTTATATCCAATTTCCGGGCGTTTTTGTTGGAAATGTGAATTAGCTGACGTAACGTGACGGAAGGCTAACTATCAATGTCGATGATATCGGCTCCGATACCGGCGGCCGGCGTGCGCCTCGATCCGCCATAATAGATTGTTAACAGGTTTAACAAAGTTACTCAGTTTGGACAAACAGGATTTAGTTATTTTGGAATAAGAGCTTCCTTGAATTTTAAATGATAGATATCCTGCTGAAATCACAATAGTATTCTATTTTTGTATATTGTCAAATTAGAGTTAATTTTAATTAGTTTATTACTATTTTTTTAATTTTAATAAATGATTACATATGTGTGTATTGATTTAATTCTAAATAATATACTTACTAATAAAATACATTATGTTTATTTAAATTCCGCTTAATTGTTTGCTCGTTATCTTAAAAAAAACTTTGAAAAGCTCTCAACAAAACCACCGGGAAAAATAGCCGACGCCAAATAAGTATTAGGTATGTTCTCGTCATATCGTCAATAACTTCTTCTTTTCGCGTGAACTGTTATAAAGTGTTACGTAATTATTAGTAAGTACCAGATTGGATGATATTTTATCCAGTAGTCTAAGTAAAGAAATAATTATTTATCCTTTAATCTTCCTCTTTCTTGAAGAAGGTATAAATAACACATTACTAAAGTTTTGTTTCAAAATCCAAAAGCAAAGTGACTGAACTGCCAATATTATCTAGTTCAATAGGAATTCCAGTGTCGGAGTGAGCGATGTACTCCGAGATGACACGCGACTCGAGTACGGTCCTGGCGTGACGCGACACGTCCACATGTCGATATTGTCGAAGTAACTTGACAACAGGAAATAGTACAGCTTTATTTAATTCCGTAGCTGACAGCCGTTCGGCTGGTTGTTTGTAAAGTCAGCTAATGGAACAACAGGATACTCAAAGTATGGAAATGCGCTTGTATAATTTTTGAACGTTCGCCCCCGTGGGTTTTTGTCACATGCATACATGCTACTATTACACCATTAGACCAACGGGGCGTCTGTTTAAGTACTAAGCAAAAAGTATGTTTAGATATTTTCGAACATTGTTCGGGTTTCTGATCACCAATCCGCATTAGGCAAGCGTGGTGATTATGCCTAATCCTGACGAGCGATGACTTGTGTCTGTGATGAGTAGCCCTACCGTGTGACAGTAGATAGGTTGCTACCTATGTCACTGTAAACAATTTAATTACTTGAATAAGTCGAAGGTAGAGTTATCGGCATGAGGTGTCATACATCTTGCATGGTAGAGCCATCGCATGGTTATGGGGCAACATTGATTTTATGCAAGCAGGTAAGATTCGTGGTGGTGGCCTGTCATTTCATTACGCCCTTTTACCAGATGGGCTGATGACATGAAAGATAAGATAAACGACCATTGCGATTGGCGAGTAAAGTGGGTTCAAAATATAGGGCAACGATTTTAAAGAGAAGAAAAAAATTATCTGTAGTGAAATGTGAAAACATGATATTATTAGATTTATGTTGGAAATGATATTATTAGATTTATGTTGGAAAGGTTGTCGTTACACGCGATAAGACCGCCTTATTGTACTTTATTGTAGTTGTATCATACCTACATGTATTCTATTTCTGAGCAATTAGTAATGTCTATCAAGTTATCTATATTTTGCCTAGGTCAATATTTTTGAAGACTGAAGCAAGACAAAGAGTTTCGCTGTGTAGGTAGGTATATGATTTTAGTTTTATTTTCTGGCATTCAAGAGCACGTTTTGATCTCGTCAAAACTTACAACATATTTAACTTCGAAGTGCCAACGTGTAAAAGTATCTCAGCTAAGGAATGGTGACTTAAAAAACTAAAAAATGAGACCTACTGAATTACAGAGTCTCTCGCACTCGTATACCTTTCAACGTCTGAGTGAGTACCATAATTCCGCAACTCGAAAATAACTCGATTCAGTCCGATTCTCGAGCGGCGCGGGCAGACGGGCATTCGATGTTTGTGTATTAATATTAGTGAAACAGAACAGGTTGCCCAGATTACCATAATTTGCTTCGATGCATTTGAATAATGAGAACGTGTTTCCCTCTGCCCGGCCCTTGCCTTTGGATATCTATGAAGCGTACTCGATTGTGAAGCGTGTTATAAGCTGAATCGGTATCGGATAACGTGTAATGTAATACAGGTGGAATAAATGTTATATTTCTTTCTTACCTCAAAGTTTTATCGTTACTATCATAACTTAACTTTTCAGTATTGGTGAAAGTTCTTAGTCTAGTAGATTAGAGATTATACTTTCTAGTATTTTTTTGCTAAGTCTACAAATAATCGGCAAATAATCGAAACTACTCGGTTTTTTGCCAATTATTAGTTTTTGCAAGTGGTGTAATAGCTGACATACGAGTATATATGTCCTTCAATTAAAATAATAAAGTTGTAAGAACGAATGGTGATCAGATAGGTAATGCAATTTTTTTCCTGGTAAATGACCTCTTATTCTGTCTATAGCTGACATATTATATGTCCTCCAATTAAAATAGTAAAGTTGTAAGAAGAAATGGTGATACGTAATGCAATTTTTGGTAAATGCCTTTAAATCTGTCTACCATAGTAGAGAATGGAACTCGTCGTAGCATTGTGTTTCCTCTGTCCTACAATATGTGTTCCTTCAAACGAAGCGTGAAGAAGCATCTCGTGTTCCAGCTAGGCAGTGCCAACGAATGGGTTGCTGTGTCATCGCATCCGTGGAATTTCTTTTGCTTACTTACCATCAGGCTACGTCGTGCCATTATAGGTCCTACTGTGTCACTATAGAAAAATCTACTTTTGCTTCATATTTTTCCTAGTTTGTATTTTATAGCTCATGAGACTCTATGAATGATTCACCTGCCTTAATGTTAAACATATGCCATTTACATTAAAGTTATAAATAACTCAAGTCATGCATAGATCCAAATAAAATAGGTAAGAACTTACTTACGTACCTACTATACAGTCCAATTTAACGTGACGCCATCTTGACTTAAATAATATTACAGTGGAGATAATAATTTCATCATAGTGGTAGCGGGGTGAAGGTGTCGCCGCGGGAAGGAGTTATTGTGATATTGCGCGTCTCATATTGCCGCGAGGATTTATGTGCGGGCAGCGTGTGGCCTCCCGGTCGCTCCGGCCCGGCATCGCCAGTTGGCCGTCGCATCCTGTTATTCGCTTGCACGCGACGTAATGTAGGTATTTGGGTAACAAGGCATTGCTAGACAATAATTTCGGGGCAATAGCTTTATCTTTTTTTACGTGGTACGAGATAGTCGAGTTTATGGATTTATGTAGACAGCTTACGATCTAGCTCTGTTTCTTACACCCCGGAACTCGGCAGATGGCAGTCGCATTCTATGGTCACCGGTATGCGGCGTAATATAGGTATTTGGGTACGTAACAAGGCATTGCTAGACAATAATTTCGGGGCAATAACTTTTTCTTTTTTTTGGTGCAGTGAGTTGTGATGTCTATAATAGTCTACGACTTCATGCTGTTAGACGCGTGACAGTGCTGTAGGATGACCAGTGCGTGTCTTTGTTTGAACGACCAAGACTAGACGTTTCATGTCGGAGCAGTTGATGGATTTATTAGAAGACAGCTTTTGACCTCGCTCTGTCGCTTAGACCCTGGCACTCGGCAGATGACTGTCGCATCCTATGGGTCACCGGCATGCGATGTAATGTAGTGTTTGATACGTAACAAGACATTGCTAGACATAACCATTTGGGGGCAACAGTTTACATATTTATGTGCAAACAGCAAGTGACCTAGCTCTATCACTCATACTCTGGCCTAGGACTTTGCCGTGGGCGGTTGCAGCATGTAAGTCGTTGGTTGTTTTGGAATGCCTAATTACAAGGCATTAGGTATCTAGACCATAATACAAATTCGTGCCATGTGTGTATAAATTTAAGGTCAGGTAAGTTTGTACGAATATAGGTAAACTTCAAACGTACATTGCGCCCGATAATGTTGTTCTCATTATTACTGATAAGATCATGTATTCTTAGATGTAACAAGCTGGATTTTTTTTTTGGATATGTGTAAGCCGCAATAAGACAAAGGCGCTTATAGCGGCTTACACACGGCGGTTTCAATATAGCGTATTGATTAAGGTCTAATTAAAAAAATACGTTTTTTTTGTCGTTGTGCTGACCAATTAGCCTGTACCTGCAGGCAGGAGGGCGTCGGTGAAAAACAAAAGCTAGGGCATGTAGTTGCAGCATCGTCGCTGCGCACCGCACTCTCTTGGCAGCCCCCACGACTGTATAATTCAAACTAAAAACCCGTATTTGAATTCTGTGTAAACAAGTTCGAGGATTCTCCAAACATATTCTCGTTGAATCATAATATCCTAACTTTATCAATAACATCGAAAACTACGGACATAAAAAGTAATCGATTCTTTAAAACGGAATTAATTACGAACTCAGTCATTAAATTAGTACTCAGACCGTGGTTTTTATTGCAAGTTTATTACCTGTCCAAACTTTTGTCAGCGTTCTATATTTTAGGGATCCGTATCACACAGAAAAAACTGGAATCTTATAATTATTTAGCTTCACATTGTCTGTCTATTTGTTTGTTTACTTGTCTTACGTAAGTTCTGAGGAAAGCTACCTGTGATTCAAATAGGAATAAAATAATATTATTTTACAATTAAGGCAATTAAAACTGTGGCCGTTTATGCTATCTTTATATCGCATATGACGCTCGAAAGTAATCATCAAATCTAAAGTGCCTATTTTATTACGTAGATTGTTATATTCTATGAATGAAAAACTCAATTGGTGCAAACGTTTTCAAAAATCTAAGTGATACCTAACCTTTTTTTTTAATCTAAACTAACCTAATCATAAATTATTTCGGGTCCTCGATGCGCGAGTCCGACTCTGACTTGACCGACTTTTTGTGAATTACTTTATTTTGGTCGAGTTTGCCACCGGGAGCCACCTACTTATTTAATTAGTTTAATTTAATATTTTTAGATTCTTTGCTTGGTTTTTAAATAAATATTTTATTTAAAAAACAGGTTTTTAATCAGATTAGCTAGTGACTTCATTATTTTCTTCTTTTTGTAAGAACAGACAAAGTTACTAAAATATTATTTAACCCTTTTAATTTTTTTTTGGAGTGGAATAAATACCTAATGTAATAAACGATAGGTTTTTTTGCAATAAATGATTTGTTTTAAAGTGATTGATATCTATATTCAATTACAAGCAGTTAGATACAGCTCGTTCCCATATTTGTTAATTATAACTTAATCGTTCGCATCGTTTAGTGCAGTTGCGATGAAATGGAAGACATCCCTCGTCTCCAAGTTCCTTCGAATCGTATTTAGGCGATAAGCGAAATATAGCCCGGGAGCAGAGCAATATCGATCTTCCGAATAAAAGTTTAATTGCGAAAGTTGTTTATACTGCGCAGACGGCGCGGCGACAACCTGCTCCAACTCGGAGCGTCTAACGGACAACCAAGATAGTCTAGTTGCCTTGTTAAAGAGTTTGTTAACTCAGTATTCAAATCCGGACTTAGGTAATGCTATCGATTTCTTTATGACTTTCGCTCCATTCCATCTGGGTGCGTTACATTTTTGCCAGCATCACTGTACGATGTGTACTAGAATGAGAATATCTAGGGGTATATCGCAGTCCATTCACATCTTATATAATTTAAATAAGTTTTTTTTTTATTTGATAGGTGGTAGTTGAGCAGACGGATCACCTGATGGTAAGCGATTGCTGTCCGCCCATTGACACCCGCAACACCAGTGGAGTCACAAGTACGCTGCCTGACCTAAATATAAGTTCGAATCAAACTAGAGACCTTCTGTACACTTACGAAACACCTTAGTCAATAGGTAATCAAGTTCGTACTGCGAACTTCGTAGTCTTATTCAATTACAAAAATACATACAAAGTCACCTCTGTACCTAAACCTTTCTTGACAGAGAGTAAAGGCAAACTAACGAGTCAGAAGGTCCAAAACGAAACATACGAGTAATTCACCGCCGAATCGTTTACCCCGTGTCTATTACACGTGCCGGAGGCCAATTCTTGGTTTTCGCCTTCTATGTCGAGTCGACTTCATGGAACGCATAAACCAATAGGAGAACAAGATAAGGAATGTCGACTGTATTCTGTGTTCACCTATTGGTTGTGCGTTCCATGAAGTCGACTCGACATAGAAGGCGAAAACCGAGAATTGGCCTCTTTTTTTTGGATGCGACATATAATATTATCTAGTCTCGTTCGTTTCGGTACGGTCTCATTGTAGGCCCTCTGGTTACACGGGTTACCATCACCGCCACCCCTGTCCACCACACCAATTGATTGCAGATGCTTTGCCAGTCTTATAGGAAGATGTAGGTACGCTTCATATCTTTTTTCTTCAAGGATCAACCAAGCTCCCTTCTTCGCCAGAGTAGGAAGGAGCTACTAGTTAGGTAATGGACTCTGACTTAAGTTCCTCCCCAGGCAGAACATCAACTGCCCTAGTTCTTCTTCGAATTTCATCGTTGGGTACGCGGTCTCGTAATAAAAGACCGACCCGGAACGCTCTATAACACGCTGCGCCTTTATTTTGTGCATTGTATCTTTTGTGAGCGCCCATGTCTCGGCCACATGACGGAAACTCACGACATGAAAATGATCGCAGATGCGGTTCTTCTTACTTATGAAGTTCATGTTTCTCCATGCAGTTTATGTGACGCTGTACTTATGTTATTTTTATGATTTTAATTATCAGATAGCGCAGTGGTTACTACCAAAGTTTCCCACCACGAAGAAAACAAAGGCTTCATAAACCCGAGAGATTTCCGCTAACTCGTAGCCCGAGCGGCATAAACTGAAGAACCTCCAATTTATGGCAATACTTTAGAAGTCGGTCGTATGAAGGTATACTTATTAACCTGTCCACTGTTGACCTTTAAATGATGATAGTGAGAATCAGCACTGCATTAAAGTCATAGTTGTGTTTGATGTATGGTCCGGGTGGTAGTTGCACGTCTTTTTACCCCATTGAGTTTATGGAAAATATGCGAAAGGGATACCAAAGCATCTTATACTCGTCTGTCGTTTATGTATTACCTTATGTGTTATTGTTTTGACCCTATGTTATCTTTATTGTGGTTGGTGGATTGGTGGGATAAAATGGTCAGTTGTCATTTTTGGGGATTTTTCCGGTTCAATACAAGCAAAATAATATAAACGGTATAATTCACGGATTTACGATAGTTTTCTTCAGGGTCCAATGTTTTTTCTACCCTGAATCCTTAAAAATGCTACGAGAGTAAAGTAATTTCCTTCGTTTTTCGTCAGCAAACATAACCTGCGGCATTTGTCCTGGGCTCGTATGTTTCTTATCTAATTTATAGCGTTGAAACAGTCACGGCGCCACTGATGGTATGTAGGGAGGTACAACAGCAATTTTCTCACGAAATCAGTTCTAGCACTTTCATATTCCACAAAAGTAAGGCTGTTAAATTGTGAATTAGGTTTGAACATGGTAGACATGTAACGTAACTCGAGTCTCTAAGTTGAGGTATTTTTCTCAATAGACGATGCCGATACGTTGCAGGCCTCCTACATGCTGCGTCACAGAGGGACTACTAGGAGACGGAATTCATATAATATTTATCCTCGCCCCTAGCACACGCACTGTGCGTGTCTTTTGTTTCGATACTACAGGATATTTTCGTTCTTTACGAGACCGTTTTATGGTAGACCCTTTGATTTCTATCCCAGATTTTCCTGACCTAGTCACTCTCGTCAGCAACACCAGACTTAGGTACTTAATGCGAAGTAACAGTTTATTTCCCCTTTCATTAATGCACCACTTACCGTACCGTTCTCCTCTATCAAATATCCTTTGCCTAAAGATGAACCGCCGAAATTGTACATTCAATTTCTGTAGTGCCTATAACTTAAGTTGCGTTTTGTGCAATAAAGTATTATCTCTATATCTTGACGCTTACCGACTCCACTCCATGATGGGCCTACTCCAAACGAATGCTCCTACTACACGGCAGACCAGCCCACCGCTACTTCTATGTCCTAACCAATTACTGTTTTACTAGTCTTACACATGTTCAGTGGTGCAAAGATAATAATAATATTTGCATAGTATCCAAATACATATTACAATCATCATGATTATGACGGTGATTGAGAACATGACATCAACGTGGTATCATAGAGCGTTTCAGGCGCTTTAGGGTTGTGATTATATTCTCTTTGTACATTTGAAAGCATATAGCATAAGTATCTTAATATAATTTAGATGGTGATTTAGTGTATCTAACACTTAAGTAGGATTACACCTATCCAAAAGCAGTAGGTATTAGTCAGGTACTAAATAAACAAAGGACCGGTGTTTGGCAATTATTGCGTTAGCGGTCGCATTACGCTAATGTTTATTCCCGACATGAAGCTTATCTAGTCTTCTCAAACGGCACTAAAATTGTTGGTTGCAAGGTAGTTAACCCTTGCGAGTCGCGGGCTGCGGACGCGGCGGAGGCCGAGGGGCGCGGGTCGCGGCGGCCCGTAAGCCCCGCAATAGATAAAACAGTGATAGAACATGCACCGCGCCGCCGCTATGAATAATTCATTAGTTTCAGTTGCCACTTTTGTTGGTATCGGTGGATTTTCAGCGCTTCACACCGTCAAAAATATGCGTTGAGGGGCTGGTTATTGTTAGACAGTACTCTTTACCATCTCGTTCATTTTAAATGTGTCGTGGAGAGGCATATTTTATGAATTGTTAAAAGAATAATAAATGTGCCCTGAAAAACGCCGCTCAGTCATCCTCTTTAAGGGTCGTCGCAAATAAAATATTAACGTAACAAGCACTCGCTGCACAGATTCAGATTTTTAGTTCTGTAAAATATAGCCAGTGTGGTAAAAGCTAACTTCCGATGCGAAAGGCCGTTAACAACAGCGACGCGCGGGCGCTTCCTCTACCCACCCCAGCGAATCCCGTTATAATTTACGATCATCCCGAAAAATCCCTGGATTATTTTTATTCGATAACAATAAAGGTACCGCAGAGGGTTACCTTTATTATCACTCAGAGCGGAACGACTCTTTTACAACTTTACACATGTTATACGATCGCCGAAATGGTTGCGCTATACCATTTTAAACTTTTAATAGTGCTTTTTGCTTCTTGGAGACAATTTAATACTGTGGACGTACGGTATTGCCAAATATTTCTTCTACTTATAGGTAGTAGTATCTTTATTGAAGTTATTTGGTAGATATTGAATACCAGTTCTCAACCCATTTATGTCCGATGACCAACTGTTATTTTACTTTGAATGCGTAGGCGTTTTTTTTTGTGATCTTCGTCTTATGTTTCTTATGTTCATTGTTATTGCAGCTGCTCTATGATTTCCTGACAAAGTTCTTTGATATCTTATGTTGAATTCTAATAAACAACTGTTTAAAATGAATACTCCGCCTGTATGCATTACAAGTTCTGTTCAGCGACTACGGAAAACCATCATATTAGCGGAACGTTGACTCACCGGTGTGGAAAATGAGAGAAATAAGTACATATGTGGTTACCTGATGCTGTAGCTAAAAACAGCCAATTAACGTTGTTATGTTATTATTAAATCATTGTATACAAACAAGACTACAAATACCTACATACATACAATAATACATAATAATGCAAATTCCATACCGAATGATTACGTATGTTTGTCAAACAAAACGTGCTGTTTGGCAACTGCTGCGCTGTCCCTATTATAGCCTCACAGCTGACTATGAAGGAACCTTACCGAATTGATCGAACCAGAGCGGGCCCACGGATTCCGCAAAACAATGAAAACGGCTCGTCATCGTTCTCTAAAAGATTTCCATCAGTCTTTCTAATACACCGCACGTTCAAGATGATTGAGGCGCGCACCGCTAACGGATTATACAGACGCGGGCGAAAGTGATCCGTTATAATTTGGTGGGTGGACAGGCGGCTGGCACGCACAGATTAGCCCCTTCGATAAACAATAGCATTAGTATGCGAGGACGCGCTGACCGTCGCCGATCAGCCGCTCGTGCCGGATTAATTTGCCTTCTGAATATTACAGAGCCAGCGAGTACTCGTAAGCGTAACGATCACTCGCCGTATCGGCCGGTTTTCACTTGGGCCCCAAATGAGATGTTTGCGGTTGAGCCCTATTGCTGAGTTGTTACCTTGCTAATATTCAGCGTATTGTTTGAATTAGAAGATTGGAGGAGACTTTAAACAACATCTGGTATCCATACGCTTAAATGTCTAGTACTAAAACGCACCTACTCATACACAGCTTAAGTTAAACAACATTTAGTAATACCAGAAGCTTTTACAAGCTGACTAGGAATATAAAAAAAAATGCGGAGAATGTCTGCTCATCTCAGCGAGTCATTCATATTTCGTAAATCAGATAGGTAGTGATACTAGATTCTGGATCATAGCTCTTACATGTTCAGAATAATCTCAATAATTATGGGTACCAACAATACCTAAAACTATTCCAAAGGTGCAGATTTCCTTACGATGTTTTCCCGCACCACCACTGTGTTATTTGCAGAAATACGCATACAGATTAGAAAAATGTTGGGATGTGCTTTTATTCAAATTCTAATACGGTCTCCTGATCAGAACGCGTGATATCCTTTATACACTGAGTCATCATCGCACATGTTGCGGAAAATCTTTACATTTTTCTGATGTCACAACTATGATATATAAGTAATATAACATAGGGGAAATCTTTATGATTGTTCTAACTTCTAACTGAAGCTGGATTAGCAAAGTTGGCGATATGACGGCGACGGTGGGTGTAACGTAGCCATCAGTCGCCCTGTCGGTCTGTTTTCGTGTGAATCTCCCCAAATGAGACTGTTTGCGGTCGAACCCCACCGCGGCATATCCCCGAGTTGTTACTTGAAGAGAATATTGAGCATACAGTTCATAGTAATGAAGATAATGAAGTTCACTTAATTAAATTGATTTTCATTTATTTAAATGTTTAATAACTTTTTAAATGTTGTTTCTCTTTACAATTTATAATTCTTTATAAAAGTACTACCTACTTCAAGAGTACATTCAATCTTTAATAACTACTTTTTACTACTGGATAACTGCTCTAGGAAAAATCTGTGTTAGATTACCATTTTATTCTAACGTCGAGACCCAAAAGCCTTTTAAAAAGCTAAAACTATTTATTGAATTTATATTGAGTCTGCTCTCTGGTCTTTACGACGTTAACCAAAAATAGTTTTATTTATTTACTTATTTATTCGTGCACCATACATAAAATATGAAAGTTATACACTTAACACGTTTGGGCGCATAATTTAATTCAGGACGCATAATTCAGTATGCCACGATTTATTTTGTGAATTATTTCATCATTCGGCAACTTGTGACATTCAAAGTATAAGTTAACAATTTGTAGACTGTCCAATTAAGTTATTCGGTATTAATTAAATTACATAAAGCCTTCTGAATTCGTTTGGAATGAAATAGGTAACTCAATTATTTATCGAAGCTATACGTAATCTGTTTTTATGCGTCAAAATTTGAGTAGGTGGTTTAGGTTCTTTCGAAACTGTACCTTTATAATCTGATTGTGAGTTCTGAGTTTTAGTAGTGATCGATAGCTTGTGTCGAGAAATATTGAAGGGTTTTAAAATATAAAAAAAAAACATTTTAGACAATTCGTGATTATTAGATTTAAATTGCTCGAAGTCAACAGAGTACCTAATCTTTTGTACCGATTAAAAAAGTCTTCAATAACATGACGCCAACATCATTGATGTTTAAAATCGAGTCTATCAATCACTGTTTGATTACACACTGGAGGCTATAATTTGATGTACAGTCCTAATCACAGGTGTCCCTCTAGTACCTAACAAGGACAGATAAATTAATGAAAATCGAAGCCCTCATTTAAGGGCCGCTTGCAGTTGAGGGCAATAAACGTTAATTTTATTTGTACGCGCCACGATATCCGGTTCCGACGGAAGTGCACGCCTACCCGCTAAGTAATGAGGCTACTATTACAACGCACGCGAGAGGAAAAAAGACTAATGAAAATGAAAATTATCCATCTATTTTGAGCCCTAACGCTTGGAAATTAGAATCCGTTTTTGTTGGATGTCATTTATGGCGACTACTCACGTCATGGACAATTTCTATGTGAATGGTAAATTGCTCGAGTAGGCGCTAATTTATTCCATCATATTGTATTCATCTATCTTACCTAGATGCTCAACCTATCTCTGTTTTGAGTTTACTCTGTGTGTGATCGTTCAAGATTATCTTCATAACTTAAAGAAAATATTATTGTAGAAGTATAACTTTCCAAAATATTCTAAGCGGAGTTTCCCTAATGCATTGGCAAGCCGTAAAGGCGACACGCGAAACAAACTTAAAGCCTTATAAATCAAAAGCTAATTTAGATTCCCGATTTGAAAGTCGGAAAGCGATGCGTACCATAATGTGTTCTTTACATCAAAAACACATTTAAAAGAAGTTAGATTGGCTTACGGGAGTTGGCGAGCGGCCATACGCTGTTGGAGCCTTTTGGGCGCCCCGAGCCCGGCCTAATCTTCGAAGATTCCCTCAAGATTGTTTGCAAGCGCTTCGGTCCATCAAAATATGACGCCGGAAAAGTTTCCCCACATAAATTATATCGACAAACAACCGAATCTTCTGATCGATCTCGGAGTACAAATTTTCATATGCGGGAATTCCCAATTAGGTAGGAAAGTTGTTTAATTAAAGTTCTGTGGGAGCTTGGTGTCCCGCTTCAGGCGCAACTAACGTCATTTCTGAGTATGTGGTGTCAGTGTGATTAGAGAGATTACTGTTATATTTTTAAGATAGTTTAAATAAGCATTTCTAATAGAGTTACGGATGTTCTAAATAATTAGCTTAACGTCGTAAGGCCCAGACAGCAGACACAATGGTAAATCAATTCTTATATCAATTATGGCTTTTAAAACGTTTTTGGGTCTTACGACGTTGATACGATAGTGATTTTATGTTGAATGTATTAGTATATTTTTAAAGGCAATAAAAGATTTATATTTAAAACAAGCTTTATTTAGTTTTTAACCTAATCACTCCAATATGTTTACGTGTAGTTACGTAGTATGTTTACATCATTCGCGCCGTGACCTCACATAGAACAGTCAGTATAATACACTCTTGTACAATATCGCACACCATTGCTTTTGCTTACGGTTATATTTACAACGTATCTATCTATAGCATTTACCTTATATTTAGCAATT
The DNA here is from genome assembly GCA_014851415.1 of Cnaphalocrocis medinalis. Taxonomy (NCBI): domain Eukaryota; kingdom Metazoa; phylum Arthropoda; class Insecta; order Lepidoptera; family Crambidae; genus Cnaphalocrocis; species Cnaphalocrocis medinalis. The sequence goes on along the minus strand of CM026275.1, from coordinate 10,051,856 downwards.
TGGCAACATTTTAACGGTAACATTTACATACGACTTTTTAAACTATAATTGACAGAAGAAATTGGGCTTGAAAATATAGATAACCATTTTTTTAAAACCTGTGTAATTACCGTCAAAGCATGTTCCCTAAAGATTAACAAAAATGTTTAATATAATATAATAATATTTTCAAAATCTCCTCTAAATATTGTTTTGTATCAACAAAAATAATTTACATTATTTTATTTAAGCGACCATCACAAAGTTAATATATTTTCATGTGTAGACAACAGCTGTTACAAAATATTAAAAATGTACAAAAATAAGTAAGATAAAAAGTAGAGATATACATAATTACCTGAGAAAAGAACAAATTAGAATAAAAACATGCGATTTAGATAATCGTGAATGGCGTATCACAGCGAATATGAGGTTTACAGAAGCATTTCCTAATTTGTTATAAACCAATACTGAAACACTGCTTCCTAAAGACACAATTGTATATACTTCACTCAGTCTTACTCTATATACAAAATAACTGTTATGATATTTAGTGCACTTTATATTATATTATACGTGTGCAGTGATTTTTCTATTATATAATTTACAGTCTAGCAGATTTTTAATGCCTTTTTAAAATAATGTACTCATAAAAATAAAATTAATAATATTCGAAATAACATTGTTATAAATCTGCTATACCATACAATTTACTTATCGAAGGAACTGTTGTTCAATATAATATTTTTATATATGTATATAATTAACAACAACGTTTATACATAATAATGTTAATATAGTAAGATTGAAACTGAATTCTATCAACTATTGTATATGAATGATAACGATGACGTCTACTATAATTATTTTTATAATAATTTACCTGTTTTCAATGACAATCATCGGACTTATTAAATTCATTACATAAAACTAAGTTCGCTCTTAATAATTTATTTCCATAACAATACATTTTGCGACTAATTTCTACAAATTTCGTGTGGCATCGAAAAGCAAGGAGTCACTATGAAACGAAATTCTTGTACGTCTATTAATGTTAATTATATCATAAACGTAAATAATTTGGGTTATTTATTTAAAGAAACGTATTTATATTATACTACTGAACTTGCTCGTAGTTAATAAGATACCAAAAGGTTTGGTACCTAAAGGTAAAGTAAAGATGCAGCCGTGAACAACCTTCAAAAGTATTCCACGCCATTCTATATTTGAAGAATTATCTGGAAATCTTTTTTGACCTTATTTATATCACTGACTTTGTATAAAAAGCCTTTTTACATCCATATTATATCACAAAAAAACGTAGAACTGTCTATTTGTTATAAAATAAAGCCAATTATGCTCTAAAACACAGGTGCATGTCTTTTCTGCTCGTTGACTTAATTAAGTTATTGTTTTGTAAGATTTCTTTAAGATTTAAGTTCAATCATCATGCCACAAGGCTGTTTTGGCCGAAAAACGACACTATCAGATGTCTATAAAGAACTGTTAAATAATATTTCGACACTTCTCTGTAGAAATCAGAAAGTATATTTTTTTAATTTTGGTCATGTTTTTTTGATACTTGATCTATTAAAATTTTGAAAATCATATTTATATAACAAGATATTGAGTAAATTTTTCAAATCTTTCTTTACTGCTCTGTAGACAGATATCCTTAAATGAAGACACAGGCTTCCCAATAACAGGAATGAACGTCAACACATTTGACATAGATGGGTCCTCAAACAAATTGCTCCATTTGTATTGCGACACGTGTTCTAGTATCTAAAAGGCTTTATTAATACCAAAGAGGGATGATTTGCTGAAGGTTCTTTTCCAAATATCATCAAATAAAATAAGCGTTACTTTTCGAATTATAAGCTAAAATGTTTTTGTCATTTCATAACCTAGGTCTATTTTCAGCATAAGCTCTAAGCTAGGCTTTATTTCATATACAAAATGGACAGTGTGGATTTTGTATGTAGTAATAATAATTTAATATCTTAAAAATATAAGGGTATAATTGTTAAAAGCAAAATTCCAAGGTAACTTCTCCTCCAATCGGCATCATCTGAAAACAATAATATGTTAGGTTTGTATGAGACTATAATCTACTTCTATTGTTATATTAGTTATAGTAATTTACGGTCGTACTTTTAATTGATTAGGTTCTTTAAAGTCATACACATATTTTACACCAACTCAGAACATCCTCATGTTTCTTAAAGCGAAAACTGAGTATATTCGATGCTTTTCTATTTCTCGTATGGGGATATCGGAATTGTGTATCGATTTTAAACGTGTAATTACCATGCAGCTCGAGAACTGCAGTACATTCGAATGCAAAAGAATTCAATTTGTTTACTTTTTGTGAGTGTTACCTGTGACCTGCGGCGCGCCCACCCAGTTGAGATGCGTTTTCCCGCCGCCCTCGTCTGTCTTCTGCTTGCCCTTATCGATCTCGTTCAGATTCGACTGATATTTAGTTCCTAAACAAAAAATAAACCATTATCGTCTAACAAAAAGACATAAACATAAATTCAGGCAATTGAAAGGATATAAATAGTATCGGGAGCAATGGCAGTTGCATTTCGTAGTCTTTATGGATTAACTTTTAAATTTACTGCAAAGTCCACCAAAAACGCTTGTTATATAGCCAAAGGATCAACACATGAACAAAACTTAGTTATAAAACTCAAAATATGATCCACGTCATTAAATCTCTACTTATATTTTTACAAAGTTCTAAAACTGTATTTGCTTTGTTTGCCAAAGGATCAACACATGAACCAAACTTAGTAATAAAACTCAAAATATGACCCACGTCATTCAATCTCTACTTATGTATATGTTTACAAAGTTCTAAAACTGCAAAGGTCTACCTACCCTACGAGTACAACGCTAAGAAAACGTCATAAACGAACGAGAAAATTCCTTAAAAGATATGATAAAACTCGGCAAGCAAAGGATTCAATATAACAAGGGACGTTGCGGCCAGTCACCCAACAGTTATTGAAAAAGTTGCGCAATATTGTCGAGTGGCCGGGCCACCCGTAAATTCGTAATGGGTGCAAAAAATAAACCAACGCGGTGCGGAGCGCGGCGCAAAAACAACCCACGGCAAACTTACGCCCTGCCGATGCCGACGGTACCTAATGGATTTTTCAAGTTCATCGGTGCAAGCTCAAAATGATATGCGTTGAGTTTTTTTTGACGATTTCTGTCTTGGTATTTCGAGTTTGTTATTTCAAACAGCGAAAATGTTATCAAAGAAATCCCTTTTGCAGTTTTTATTTATCCAGCTATCACATTCGCGAAGTTTGGTAATATACAATTGTGGTTCTATTAACATTCTACTTTTTTTTTATTTAGCCTATACTGTCCCACAGCTGGGACATTAACATTCTACTTATACTACATTTTAATTTTTTATAAATATATCTAGAATACTTATTCATGCAAAAGTGGATCAACTAGTTCAATTTTATTGTACCTACTCACTGCGTTTGTTTAGTAAAGTGACGCAACAAAAGGTTAAGCCTAATCATATAAATATGAAAACATTGTGTAAATTTAAAATAACATTAAAAATACATTGATAAGGTATAATGGTTTTCTTTTCATGTTTAAAAGGTCTTACACAAAGATATTTCAACAGCCTTCAAATACATATTATATAATCATATGTTACTTAAAATCCTATAGGAATCATCATTTTGAAAATATCCTAGTACCTACTCAGGTTCGTAATTTCGCATCACTATTTTATTTGGCAAGGCAAACTTAGGCAGACAATGTGGGCGGGCGGCGTAATAAGAGCCCGGCGACGAGTGGACGACACTGGTCCGTAATAGCTAGCAAGATGTCATGCAGTCCCGAGCCAGCTGCGGCTCACCAACAACACGGGTTTAAATCTAATATTGTCATATAAAATCAAATAATATATAATTTACCACAGCTATAAGTATATCGACAACGCTAGCTATGGTAAGTTGTCAAAGAGTCGGGGGCCAGCCGCCGTACGATTACGTAAACACGCGTAAAGACTTTCTATGCTGCAAATACGACTATTTAAGTATATTTACCATATTAACTAGCTTTGACAGTAAGGCAAACTAATACAATGCTATAGAGGGACGCGTAATAAGTGCCGCTGATGAGTGGACAAACTTGTCTGTAATGCTAACAAGAAGTCATGCAGGCTCTGCGGTTCGACAATAACAAGGGTTCAGAAGAATTATATAAAGATGGAAAAACGATATAGTTTTATTTATAGTGTTTTTTTTATTAGACTATAGGCCAACGCTTGACCACAATCGCACCTGATGGAAAGTGACGATGAGGTCTAGGATTACTTTTATAGGTAGCGTAATAAAAGCTTGACTGGGCAACATTTTGTTATAATACCCGTAGTCAGAAGTCTAAACGATGAAATAGACAAGTAAGTAATTCACTAAGTAAGCTGATCAGCTTTTTGTCGATTTTTTTTAATATTTAAAAGCTGTAGAGCAAGAAAAATAGCCATTGTGGCGATTCTTACTCGTAAATCGTGGGAACACCAAAATTGTAATTTTGTATCTAGGTATTTGTGTTACCAGTGGTTGCCAAATTGAACTCTTAACTAACGAGAACGTAACCTAAATTCGTGAATATTGAGCAATACTGCGCTACAGGGCCAGTTTGTTTAAGTCCTTAGACAAAGTTATGCAGAGGCTGGAGACGGGCGCAATAAGGAAGCGGGATGAGTGGACAACACTTGTGCGTAATAGGTTGTAGCAAGACGACGGCCAACTTCCCAATAAGAGGGTAATGACGCGCGACCGGCTTGCGGTGCTCACATAACTGCCGCTTATTGGGAACAAACTAACGCTACTTATTATATAACCAGTTAAAAATATGGAAGAATATTATGGCTGCAAAGTTTCTAGAATTAAAAAGAAAGTACTTAGATAACTATTTTTTTCAACAACAGTTTTTTATTGGAGATTTATGTATATTTATGATTTTAATGTGACAGATTGGCTACTGTTACAAGAAAAAAGTTCAATGAATTTCACCTTTGACTCAAATCATAAAATTAAAAAAAACGCCAACGATCTGTTAAACGCATTATTTTACGTTGAAACCTTCCTTGTTCTGGTTTCCATAGCACAAGGGAAAACCATAGTTTGGGATTAGAACGATGTAGGTGTGTGATATTATCTTGATTTAATTAAATTCGTTTGCAAAGTTCCAAAGACTTGGTGGATTTCAGTACCTACAGAAAACAACTACGAAGACAAACATCTATTTAAATTGTACACACGCATCAGCCGTAAAATAAAATAAACGACTACATTATGAGCCGATGTTTAAGCAATACTTACGAGTTTATTAGTAAAATTAAAATAGAAACTGAAAATAGTAGTAAAGAAATTTTATTTGACAAATCAACTTGAGTGTCAGATCATAACATCTTTATTACTACTAATAAATCTATATACAAACGGACCAAGACTTAAGTGTTTAGTGTCCGACGGGTTTGAAGAGGAAGATCCACTCGCTTATTATAACATTTAATAGCTGAAGCATGAATGCAAAGCGCATAGCACCACTTTATAAAGCGTTTGTGTATGATTTGTTTATGTTTTATGGAGGCCATAACATTCGAGGCCAGTTAATAAACTGCGCTGGCGACAAGCAGATCGCTGTAACTGTTTACGATCTATAAACAGACATAACGACCACTAATAATAACTGAAACAGCAGCAAACAATGAAAACAGACTGAACGCTCTCGGGGGATACAACTCATAAAGGTAATATTATCTCTTAATAAACGGAATCGCCGACGTAAAAACGTTGTATCGTGCATTTTATCGATGTCGGAATCAGATATTAATAGATCCCTGACCAAGTTGTTTGTAAGCGTTTAATTTAATTTGTAGTTGCGTTTTGTTTGCTCATCATTTCAGTCCAATGAGCGATGGTAGCTAGGTGAGTGAATAAAAACGTGTCTTCTGAATGATGGTCGTAGGTTCTATTCCGAGCATAAATCGCGTCCTTAATTGAATAACATGAGAAGTCTAAAAGAACTTGGTTTGGGCTCGTCACATTATTCAAGTAAAGAGGCGATATGCATATTTCTACCCATCGCTCGGAAAACATCTTGAGTAGACCTGCACGTTTCGGAGAGTTTATCAAATTTGTGGATTGTAGAGATAATTATTTTGAACATTATTCAGTTGGTCTAGTTCCCCTATTTAAGGGTTCAAAAGTTAGACGGCAGTCTCTTTCTCTTTAACGATTAACCACTTAAATCGTATTTCATTCTTTAACAAAAAAAAAACAGCGTGCACGAAGAATATAATCTGTTAAAAGTGTAGCAAGCAGTAGCAAGTATTTCTTTGCTGTTATTTTCCTTAAGGTGCTAAATTGTGTTTGTTCAATGCGATTGCAGTGAGACAAATAAACAATGGGTAAGCGAAAGATTTATACCTTTGTCAGTGAGCGGGGTGTCGCGGCGCGGCGGCCGGGACGGCGGAGGCTGCGTGGCGGCGCGCGGGTCCGCCGTCGTCGTCGGAGGAGACGACGCTGGGAAATAGGTAATTAGTCAGTATCTGTTTTTAACTTCAAACAAAGTGAGTATAAAGGAAGGCGCACACAAACAGTCTGGTACTGTCCGCACGGAAAATGTAAAAACCTTGTATAGAATATATCGGTGAACTTTTACATGTCCAACCATTCTGGACATAATGTGTTCTACGACTTTTTGAAATTCATCAAAAATTTTCTCCGAGTCGTCAAGCAAAGTAAACAAATCGCATGGACTTTGTAAGAAAAGTAGAATTTGTTATGCAAATTCCCAAAAGTAACAGAGCAAATGTTGTTGAGAATGTTTGGTAGAAGACTTAGTTCAAAGATGGAAATGTTTGCCGATACACCCTGTATGAAAGCCTACTAATTACGACATCCACTTCTCTACTAGTTGAATAACATTCATAATTATGAGCTTAACATTTTTAATTTTGCACATGACTACTCATTTGTTCGTGTATGGTGCAGTACGTGCAATGTGCATAACATTTTGTGCATAGTAGCGTAACTAATGACAATCTGCTACAAAATGAACTTTATTAAAAGTAAGAATATTTTAATAGTGGGCTTTATTGGAAGAATAAATTCTCCAGTACCTATTGTATTTACTTAGTTTGAATCAAATATTGACAAACCTCTATGTATGTGTAAAAGATATAAATTGTAGAGTCAACATAACAGACTTAATCAAATTTAGAGGACTTCATGTCACAAGTTTTTTGAAATATACAATTTCACATTACCTACTAAAGTATCAAAAGAAAATGTAGGTACCTAAAGAAGTCAATAAAAATATTTAGTCAGATTTTATTAAGTGATCATTTCCCTTTAGAATTTTTCTCTGAGCTGTGGCTGTTTCATCCTGAAGGTGCACAAAGAGGGAACTAATTAAAGGATTTTCTTCTAGTTCTTGTTTTAGTTTTCATGTTTTGTTAAAAAGTCCCGGAACTGGCCAATATTATTACATTATCAAGTAAAATCCACTTATTTGGGGTAATATAAAAAAAATCTACGTATAATTACATGGTACAAATTTGTAAACAATTAATAATTTTACTCCTAATAAAGCATAAATATAATTGGCACCAGAGGAAAAATTGAGTATGAATTCAGAGTGCGATTTTAATCTAAGATAAGTGAATACTTTTCGCAATTAAGCAAATCCTAATACCTCGGTGGTTAAGGATTCGAACTCGAAATTTCATCAAATTTCCCTTTATGACACCCCTTCAGATGAGTTACAAATTAATTGTGGTACCAGCTCTTTTGGATCATGCATGGAGCTCACACATTTGTTGAATGGAGTAAGAATACTCACTGTACAAACGAATAGTGCCGTCGGACTCCCCTCGCGGATTCTTCGCCACGCACTTGTACGTCCCATAATCTTCACTGGTTATGTTCCTGATGAGCAGCCGCATGTGCGTTTTGTACGCGGGCTGGCCCACCGTATTCTCCATATGGTATTTCTGGCTCTCGTGGATCATGTGGCCGTCGTCCCGCGTCCAGTAGTTAAGCGAGGTGGGGTGAGCCTCAGTGAAGCACTCGAGCGTCACGTTGTACGCAAGCGGGGCCCCTACCAGCTGATGCGGTATCCACAGCATGGGTGGAACTAAAAAAATATTTTGTTACCAATCTATGTTACTTTCTTAAATTACTATATACACATATTTCGGAGTTCATGGTACTAATTTCGTAGAGGGTAAGTGTTACTGGCTGCGAAAAGTGTGCATAAACTTTTTCTGATGACTGTACGTACTAACCACTCAACATAAATTATTTACCTACCAATGTGTTTTAAACATAGTGTAACAAAAACGCACGTTCTCATACTACAACATGTAGGGTTCGGTTTACCATAAGCGTGGTCAGAATAATCGCGGAAAAAAGTTAGATGTCCCATACAAAATTGAATTTGTAAGCAGCATAAACGAATGAAACGACTTTTTGATTCGCTACTGAACTTAAAGTTTTTGACAGCGACAGTTTTTGTTACAACATGTATTAACATATTCGTAGGTAAGGACGTTTTTTTTAGTAAAGACATCTTTTACTAAATACAATATTATATTTCTTTATTAAAATGACAGTTTTAAATGAGTTTTTCAGTAATGATAAGATTTCTAATATTAGTTTTTAATATGATTCATCTTTTTGTATATTATTATAACTATCTACGACTTAGCATATGTTGTTGAAAAGCCATCACTAAACTGCCTAGGTACTATAAAGATTTAAAAAAGTATTTGTCCGTTTTAACTTTCTTACAATATTGTCTCGTAAGAAATACAGAGCGATCCTATTTAGAAAATATATAAGACAAGTTCCCAAGTTTTCAAAGTACTCACAATCAACGCTAACTTTAACTCGCTTGGACACAGTCGGGGGAACGCCGTTACTGGCGATGCAGAGGTAAGCGCCCATGTCCAGCCGAGATATACGAGCCATCTCCAGCACCTCGCCTTCCCATTCCGAAACTGAAAAAGTCATATTAACGTTAGATTAAGATCTCAGGGGCGTGAAAAAGGAAAATATTTTTTGCGGCCATTAACAAAATCGACTTCTGACCGGTGTGCCCTTTGCTGATGGATATTTTTGAGTTGTCGTCCCGCTTCCACTTGATGGTGGGCTTAGGGGAGCCATTAGCCCGGCACGTCAGCGTGACGTTGGCTCCCTCTCGGACGATAACGTCGCTCGAGCTCAGCGAGTCGTCGATCGTCGGCGGCACTGCAAACAAACGTTAACACCACTTTATTGGACGTAAATTTATGTCAGTAAATAACGGGGCGTGCATCAAGCGCGCCGCCCTGGATGTGGAAGGTCGCCGACATCTGTCAGCGTTTAACTGGAAAGCGATAACGCGTGACGCTGGCGCCCAGTTGCAGGAGCGTTCAGTAAAACTCGGCATTAGTTACCGCGACGTTGTCGGTTTACATTTTCAAATTCAGCATTAGACCTGTTTTGCAAATATATTTTGTAAGTAGCCTTGTACATGCGTCATGGTAATTTGGGTAGGTTGTAGATACAATAAGCTACGAGTATCTATTTACACGGTAACAGAATCGCTATTAATTTGGCTGGAATGGTAATAGGTACTCGTACGTATTCCATTTGAAAAAAAAATGCAATAATATTGAAGAAGTAGACATCTTGATATTTAGAAATATTGAAACGCTATGTGTATGAGTGTTTATTATGACTCTATTACGACTTCAATCCGAGATCTTACCTGCATTATACGAGTAATGTTCAATTTTGTACTTTTTGGGATTATTACTTTGAAAGCTTATATTGCTAGCTGGTTCGGAGATGTGCAAGAAACAAACGCGGTGCTTGTTGCGCGTCACGCTGACGAGGGGTGGCGCGTGATCACGTGAGTGTGCACCATCGAGATCACCGAAATACACTAATAAATAACTACTCACCAGCTATATGCAGGTTTTTTTTTTATATATTATAGCAAGGCAAACGAGCAAGCGAGTCACCTGATGGTAAGTGATCACCGCCGCCCATGGACATAAGCTACACCAGAAGGAGTGCGGATGCGTTGCCGGCCTTTTAGGAAGGTATAGGCTCGTTTCTTGAAGATTTGAATGTCGTACCGGTTCGGAAATACCGCTGCGGGAAGTTGATTCCACAATGAAGAGGTGCGTGGCAGAAAGTGTCGAGTAAAGCGCACGGTAGGTGCTTGAACTGTGTCTTAGCGTCTTGTTAGTGACAGTTCGATCTGGCAAGTACCGGCCATAAAACCGTGTGCGGTGCTTGCGTGCATCACGCTGGCATGTGGGTTACGCGTGATCACGTGAGTGTACACCTTGCAAATTTATGAATTGTAGGTACAATAATCTAAAATACTTACCAACTACATGCAAGTATCCGAACTGCGTCTTAGCTGTGACGGTGTTGATCTGGCACATGTACCGGCCGCGGTCCTCCTCCCGCACGTCGGAGATGTGCAGGAACCACGTGCGGTGCTTGTCGTGCGTCACGCTGACGCGAGGGTTGCGCGTGATCACGTGGTTGTGCACCGTTAAGATGGCCGACTGTTCGAAGTGCATCCATGCTACCTGATGGCAAAAGGAGAGCAGTTTTTTATAATGTTGTTTTTTATCGTATGCTATAAACTAGGCGGAAGTTCGTTGATACAGTTATCATCATCTTAGCGTGTCATTCTTTCCAGGTTGGATCCAAAGCTGTCGCTTTGGGGTCCAGGTTAGGTACGCATGGTTGATGAACTAGGATTCGGGAAGTCTAGTAATTGCAATGAAGCGAATGCCGTCTGACCTTCGCGACTTTTAGACGTGGGAACCAGACCAATTGGATCATTGTTACACGTTCAGAGTTATGTTAACAATGTGGGTATTCGCAATTTGATAAACCATTATTAAACGTGCGCTATTTGCAACTAACTAATACTGCAGTTTTGGTTTTGCAAAATTTTTTCTCCCAAAACGGAAAGATGATGCTGATGATGATCTTTAAAAAATATTAATTACTCAGGCAACGATTTAACGATTTGGAGATAGGCTCTTAAGCAAAGCGGTCAGACCTTATACAACATCTTGCTTGACCTAAGCCACGGAATAGTTATATTTCTGAGAAACTGTTTGCTCTAGCTAAAGCCCTAGATTGACTCAATCGAAAATCTAAACCTGAGCGTTAAAGCAAAACGAAAGCAAGTTACTCAGAAATAAAAACCAACAGCTTTATTTGCTTCGTAAAGGTTGGTATATTTATCTCCAACGTTATTGATAAAGGTGTCCTTTCAATTCGCACGAGGCTACTTATCTACGTTTATGAAACATTTTCCTTGAATTTTAGACGTTTCGCTGACGTGAAGATATAAGCATCTGATGGGCTTGCAATATAATGTTTCTTAATACACACACTTGGAATGAGACAGCCCTCCCTGGCAGGGGTGTGGGAATGTCGTGCTTCAATGATTTCCAATCGTTTTCCCAATTGGACCAGTGACGTAACGGAAATTAAAGAAAGCAACATTTCTTCTCAAACATTTTTTCTTGCTAAATAAAAATACCTTTCTGGTATTGCCGGTTCGAGAAATAATTTTACATTTTAATTGTAACTGTTTCTGGCATAGCCGTGGCTTTTCATGTCTTAATATTTCGGCTCAAATATTACCTTCTTTAACAATTTAATTTAGGTTTTAGGGTGCTTCTTATTAAATATTTATTTATACTAATTCAAGATATGGAGCGTGTGTTGTAAATCAGTACACCATTTCAGTTCAAATACGAATGAAAATATTAATGAGAACCACAAGACATGCACGTTGAGAAATAGTTTCTTTTAGTGTTGATGTGGTTCTGTCGCTTTTATTGGCACGACTAATCATACATACTTCTGCACCCACGTCACGAGGCGTCAGTTCAGGACACACGGGCCGTAACAGTAAAACAGGTCGGCGTGTCTATTATTTAGATGAAACGCGTGTAATATTACATTATGGAGGTTACGCGGAACAACGGGAAGCGAACTTGAACTTTTACGAGTCGCCATTAGTTGTTAGTGGGGTCGCGACGGGCGACATCTGTGTAATTGCACGGCTGCCATCGCGTCCCGCTCCACACCAATTTCCACAGCATTAAGCGCTCAAAATGCATTTCGCAGAGATTGTTACACTCCCAGCCATCGCTACCACTTTGACTTTTTACACGTAACATAAATAAATTCTACTTTTCTGGAAACACTTTCATACCAATAAGCCTAGTGAACGCAGGTACTTGTCTTTGACGATCCGACCAAAACAAATTATTCTAGGCTGTGCTAGGATATTTAGTCCCTAGTTACTTCAGATCAAAAAGCCGTATACTATCAGCTTCAGTTTGTTAAACCTTGTTTTAAATCTTTGACTTCAATGCAATTCATTTAGAAGATTAAAACTTATGAGATAGTTCAAAGTAAACAACTCTTGTAAAATGTGTAGAGTTGAAAGGAAACTTTAATCAGTCTCTGATCTGCTCCAACTGACTGGCATTTAGGGGCACCAAACCAATTTTGAGATAAATCATCTTCGACGTTTTAGTCAAAAATTAAGAAATGAGGATTATCAAAGTTAGAAGTTTGCCATGCACCTTTTATCTCTTAATCCAGCTTTAAGTTTGAATCATGGCAACCGGGTAGTTCTTTTATCAAGATTGCGGTAATATAGGGGAAGTTTGGTGGCTGAAACTCGTGCCGGGTCACATCTTACCTATCTTAAGTGATGCGGCTCTCAGCCGCTGTCTAATTTATAATGGACTTGAGGAAACTTCGCCCATTTTATTATGCAATGGGACGGTAACCCCTCTAATGACGACGACCTGACTTGTCGCCGTAACCTGGGGCTTGGGGATATTAAACAAGGCTTAATATTTCATCTGATTTATGTTAAAATAATGTCATGCAAAACTCCAAGTGCGTTTACAAATTACTTGACTTAACTTTGTGTATTTGCATATTGTAATAAAAGACAACTACCAAAATACAAAGAGCATTTTGTGCTATATTGTAACTCTAGGCCTTTATTATTTAGGTAAGATTTAGGTAGATACTTTGTGAATATATTTTGCCTATCTATCATTTTGCTCTTATTCAAGTTAATCAACTTTATGTTTATGTTTAGAAGAAACGTTAGGTTTAGATATTTTGGTTTTGGTTTAATTAAAATTTGTATGACAAAGAATAATCTTCATTTTGGCGCCAAAATGAATACGATCGATGGTCATAGAGTATAGCATAGGACTATTTATCTAGGAAACTACCTATGAGATTAACGCCGGAGCCTGACTGCACACTGAACATGGAATCATTAAATTATACACGAACGTGTGTTTGCAATCAAGGTGCAGTACATAATGAAGAGGAGGCGGCGCGGCGGGCACGCGGCGCGGCGGAGACGCCGGCGGATGTAAATCCGATCTGCCTAATTGTGGCCAGCGTCTAATCTAATCCCGGTGCGGTGTGCGGTGTGTCCCTCCGCGCCGCGCTCATTCAATTACAAGCCGCAGCTTGCGCCGCGCTTGCGTCCCCCCGGGCGCCCCCCGCGACACTTACAACGCTGACCGTTATTAATTGATTACTATGCTCCCAGTTTGGCCAATTATTGACAAGGATTAGCATATTATGGGCACGACAGACGGGAACAGAATTGGGCCTTTTTACTTGTACAGCCAATACTTTGACTGGCCGGATGGCGCATTTGGTAGTGACCCTACCTCATGCGCCAATGGTCGTCGTGACTTCGATCCCAACCCTGTACAAACATATGTGTGTTAACACAAGTATTTGTTCAGTATCTGGGTGTAATATATTTGTGTTGGTTTATTGTTGTGTTTGAGTGTTTTCTCTGTTGTCTGATATCACTATCACGTGCTTAAGCTACTTAGTACAAAGTCAGATCAATGTATGAGTTGTAAGAATTTATTAAAAAAAAACAAGGACTGCAATAAACATTAAGTGAAACGAATAAGCACGTGTATGATCCACTACGTGAACACTTGCGAAAATTGTAAGAGTTCACATACCTACATCACAAATCTGTATATGTATGTGTAATAAAGGCCTTCCCTCACATACAAAATGTATGGTTATCGCCAATCCATGACCACATGTTTTTCCACGTCATCATGACAAATTATAGGCACGTAACTGCACTGCTAAAGATTGATTAAATAATCTTTCTTGTTACCAGGAACATTCTGACAGATAGGTACCGCCAATTTCCTACACCAAATCACTAGAATCGATGACTACTTCATAATAATTGTAGCTGAGTTACTGACGGCTATTTGCTAATTAGCGTTTTGATTAGAGACTAGCCAAATTAATTAACAAAATAGTCGTGAATCGTGAACCTATTATATCTCATATACTGAATGGAATATATTTCAACTATTTAATTAATACAGGGCTATTTTCAACTAACCGGAAACGTTAGGTTTGCAGCAAGCACACGTGAACTGGGCAGGTAGCACGTGGTTTCTGCAACGGTACACTTCTCTAGACGCGTATTCAGTATTCTAAGCTACTTCTTGTTCTATACCTTTAACTTAAGGTACTGGTTTTTAAAATTTAGGAAAATCAGATGGAGACTATTTTTATAAATGGCTATTAATGTATGCATGTCGACGAAACATAGCATATAATATTATTGTTCCGTTATTTGAAAAATATTCCCCTTTTGCAACAACAACTCTAACAAAATAACCATAGTAATTAGGTTTTTTTATATTTTAAATTACAGCAGGAGACCTTTCTCGGTTGGTTTGTTGGTTTTTATTTTGTTCATGTTTGTAAGTTTACTTTTCAATTAGTACTTGACACTTGGCAATATAGTAGGACTACGATCTAAAAGCCTCTTAGTGATATTGACAGGGCGTGTCGTATAAAATTATTTCAATGAAGAATTGTTAAAAACACTTTAGTTTGAATGAAAGAATTAGTTCAGTATTTTGCCGAGAACCAAATAACCGTATGGCGGTTGTAGAGCACTCCAGAGAAATAATTGCCGATTGAATCACAGGAGGCTTTCTGCCAAAATTCCCGTAGCTTGCTTTTATGAAATTTACTTTGAAATCCACGTAGTTCACCCAATTCTACAATTTCCTATAAATGGTTATCTCGAATCCATAAACCATAGATGATATTTTCAAACTTCTCTTTTATTGTTCTGCTAGTAAAGATAAAATGAAGTAGAAATCAAAATTTTGAGTGGTTACGAGATAAGCGAACATTGAAGTTGACGGGGTCTCCCTCGCATGCTGAGGGCGGGCGCAATATTTTGTAACGTCCGAAGTTTGCCAGAATTAGGATTATAAAATTGCTTAGTGAAGGAAAACGTTACGAAATGGGCTTTCGAAACAAGTTTTGAATCCTTCAACCACTTTTAAGTCGCTGTAATCGCAAGAAATCCCTATCAATAATAGGAAATCTTGACATGAATATACTTAGCCGTAGTAAAAGGTTATTTATTTATATGATAAGTGGCATCCGAGCTGACGGATCGCCTGATGGTAGGACGTTTAGGATAACGTTTGAGCAGGCATGTAGCCCCCTCACTTGGATGGATATCTTTGAGTAGATAGATACCTATCTAAATAATATTAAGCCATAATATTGAAATTAAACACACTCCGATGCGTGAAATTTTATTACTCTCAATTAAACTTAATGCCAAAACTTTAAGAACAAGGTATTCTCTACCAACTATCATGTAAATAATTATAAACAGTAAAAGTGTAATACACCGTTAATATTCTGTCTCAGATATAAAATAATAGGTATTCATCAGACATTAATGTATAGAACAGTCATTTTTATTTTGCTTATTGTGATGATCTAAATGCTAAAGGGCTTTATTCATCTTACCTAATTATGAGAGGGCATCGGAATTAAACGACTAAAATTTATCGGTGTATACTGGCCTATAGAAATATTTCCCAAGTTGGGAGTTATCAGAATAGTATTCCTTTAATTCTTTTTCCATTCCCGGGAGCTAAAATAAAAATGTAGTAAATTATTCATCACCGAGAGTAATGAAGCGGGTAGATGCAAATATGATATTAGAAATGTCGGCAGCGGCTAACTAATTTCATTCGTCTGCGGATCCTAAGCGAGTTAGGGCACAGCCGCTGCGGCGCGGCCAGTCCCGGCCGACTCCTCCGCATCTTGCTTAAATATGCTAAATTACATACAAATTGCACAACTTCACTGCACCAATCTAATATGTATCTTGCAATTGGTTGAGGTGTTATGAAGTGGTTATTGATGAATATTTTCCGTGTCTATAAATTAAAAAAAGAACTTCGATTTTCTGGCATATTTGATTTTTACAAAGTACCTACAATAAACGTCATAATACGTCTACTATTAGCTCTGCGGGTTGAGAAAAAAACATGACGAATACTACGATTCCAAATCTTGAATAAGCTAAGATTATTTCATTTCAGGTGATGATATTTTAGAAAATTCCACTCCCAATTTGATAACACGGAGATCTAAAGTTGGTAGTTATGAGAGTCCGTCATTATGAAGTTGTAAAAACACATAATAAAACACACGTAGCAGACTAAAATCTGCGTGAGTGAAGTCGCAGTTGTAGGTCAGTTACCTACGTAAGAATACTGATACTTTAAATTTTTAAAAAGCTTCTATTGTAACATGATTCAGACTAATTTTCATATTTTATACTAGTTAGCTTAAAACGACAATTAAAAAGTTTTTATTTTAGTTTCATTTTCACAATATTAATAAGGATTATAGCTTACATAAGTAAAACTTTCATGGTTAAGACACTTTAGTTTTTATTATATAGTCGCGTCGTTAACAATATCTGAGGGTTTACTGCAATGGCTGCGATAGCAGTGGGCAATTAGGTCGATTTAACCACTAAAATCAGCGCGCGCCAAAACTTTCGCCGGCCTATTAACTCGTTATCTTTTAACCACCTTTAATTTCGGCCCTTCTTTCTTTTTATCTTAATTGTTGAGGCATTAAGGAGGCAAAGTTGAAGTTCGAGGCACGGGAGGAGCTGGCGTCCCTCAGGACATGCCTCGAAGGCGTCGTTTGATTTATAATGGACTCGTTGCAAACTTTGCCCATTCTGCCCGCACCGCACCGAACCTCTTTAACGACGGACCCTATCGCCCGAGGAGATGATTCGTAGACGTGTTTAATAATATTACGACAGATTTAATTATGGAACGTTTAAGGAGCCTCATCTTAGGTTAAGCACTTTGTTTGTGCCAAGTTATTTGGATGTTCTTTGTAATTTATTATGTGTCTTACTTTGAGCCTGCGGAGGAGCAGGATTCGTTCAAGTTTAGAAGGTATTTGAATTAATCTCTAACCGTTGTTAATGATATTTATAGGTATGTTACCGGCAATCTGTAGGTACTATCTGGCATATTACAAACACTGCCTAGTCAATATATAGAGTCTAGCTTATAGAACCGACACAAAAAATCCCGCTTTTGGCGCCCATAAGTTTGTCGTAACTTTTTTTTAATCTTGATATCTATTATACGGTTCTTTATTATTACAACTCCTAGGCATTGATTATGCAAAGTGTGTAATGGACAATGATATTCATAATATTTCATTCATTGGTTTAATGCGCCAGGCATTCTATACATACCCTAGGTATTGTATATCATGGCTGAATTACCGGTAACAAATACTTAATATAGTAGGCAACGCGTAAAAGTGTTTTCATGTTTGGTTCAGTCCATTATGGCTGGCTATGTGAATATTACGAGTACATAGTCTCGTCAGTAAGTGCAGTCATTAATCTATATTTCTAAACTTTGGCAATTTCACAAGAAACCAATTAGTATCCTAGATTGCATACAATTTCTTTACATTTGATTGTGTTGAAAATTGCATCCCTCCCCTTTAAAAAAACATTCTTTTGTTTCTTTCAGACTGAACGAGAGGGATATAAAAGGTCGGGAAACTACTTATAAGGCTTTGAAGAACTTACAGGTTGATCGGCAAATAAGATTTCTCGTACAGCCACTATACGTCTGTTGGCTGAGCTTTCTTGAATGTGAGAATAAGTTTTTGAAGTGTTTGCCATGAAATTCGACTCGTAGGACAAATAAAATGAAATAATTTTGGTCTTCAGAAGCTGATATAGTATCAAAAGAAGCAATATTTATAGGCAGCACGTACTTATATTTAATTTCACAAACCATAAACTCAACAGCAGTCAAAACTGTGCAGGTAGTTCTAACGTAAATCGTGACTAGATGAACTATTATGAAAATAGCCTTAGGTGCTCTTGAATTGTCTATAGAAAATTAATTGGAGTTATAACTCCACTTAACATCATGTTTATTCTTTAATAATGCCGGAAAGGTTTAAAGTGTTTTACTAAGCGCAATACGCGACAAATCGCCGCGCCACTAATGCAGCAGATAGAAATGAGCTAACATCTCGCACGAGACGGCTTAGCTTACTTCTGCTAAAAGCCCACTTAGGGGCCTCTTAGGAGCCTCTTCGGCGGCGGATTTGTGCGAGGGCACTGCAAGTTTCGCGGATCTTCGGCCAATAAGTTACTTTCCGCGTTACAAGTGTGCATTTCGGAAAGGATAACCACGTGTTTTTTTAAATAGGTTGTAGGTAATATGAATTTGTATCCACAAAAATATACGTTATGGTAGCTGATTTGATCGACACGACATCAAATATAAACGTGAAAAATATTCGCGTTTAAATATAATTTTCTTACCAGATTTGTAGCATTTGTATGATAAAATATAAAAACATCCTGATAAATGTTGGTTTCTTATTTACCTACCTACATTCATAAGACAATAACCACACATGGCTGAATGTACGATCAGCAACATCAATTGTTAGTAAACTATTTCGAAACTTTTAATTCTCCAGTACTGGTACCTACTTTTAATTTTGCTCTCGGAAACAACTCAACTAATAAAGTAGCCGACCATACAACTTTCAATCTCTGTATGTAGTGTAGCACCCAGTTGTAGGAACGGCTTAAATCAAAACACAAATCGAGACGAACTAGTTTAGCAATAGCAATCATTCCAGCCGCGGCTCCCGAAGGGCGCGAACGGGTGCACTGCTCCCCTCCTTGAGGCCGAGCGAGCCGGTATTAAGGCACGAGAAATATGCCAGAATTTGCACAGCCGGCACACACGAGCGAGTGTAACATTGCTGCGACTCGTTGTGGCATGTTATTGCAAACCCACATACGTGCTGCTGCCGACTATCTGACATTTCATGCCGATGAACCGGCTACGTGCGCATACTTCCTAGCATTTGCATAAAATACGCAAGCTATTCGCATTATATTCAGATTTTGTTGATTCGTAATTTTGTATGATACCTAGTTTTTGTTTAGTCGTTATTTTGAGATAGTTTTATTTTACTTTTCTGTTCTGATAAAATATCAGAACCGAAAAGAAAAGACTTTCAAATAACCTATTGCAGACTTTTGTATGGTTTTTGTATTTTGAATATTGATAAAAAAATACCTCTAGTTAGGCTTTTATAAAGGTTTATTACGGATCCCCCGATCGGAAACCACAGCTTTGGACGTAACAGGGAAAATTCACTTTGACGTTTATTATTACAACACACATTTATTTCTTACTAGTGGCCCGCCCTTACTTCGCTTTGGGGCCGTAATTCATAAATGAGCCAATAGATGGCGCTGTGTCCAATTACATCGCGCAAGCGTTTCGTGTTTTCGGTTTACCTATAAGCCTTGTCGTTGTCTATAGAAGTTATCTCTTTATAAATAGTAGGTATAGATTACTCATTAGGTATTCTGAATGTTTGTAGATTTGCATGAATGGCTTCGTTTACAAATGAAATGAAGAAAAGCTTAAGAACATAGCCTTAAGCTCGTGATATAAACAAATCATCATAAAGAAGACAAGTATACCTACCTTACTGACTACTCCCAAATGAAAATAATCATTTATAATACCTAACTGAAGATGATACAAAATACACAATCCAAAGATTTCGTTGTTCATCGCAATACTCCGTAGAACTCAATAATTCTAAAAAAACCGTTGAAAAGGCAAATCTTTTTAACCGATGCGGGAAACTAATGGCGAAGGCGAGGCTTTCGGGGAAATCCGCTTCTTGTTGTCAATACAAGGCAAGCGTGATGGCTCCCTCAGTTAAGCCTTTATTTCAGAAGTACACTATTTTAGCTTTTATTGCGCTCGTGAAGCTGACAGCGGAAAAACTCGCTTTTATAGACAGGACGGTTTTTGTTCTGGATTTTATTGAAACACTTATTTGGCCTGACAATTAATAGTTAGTAATTTGGGAGAAAAATTAAAGTCACTTACATCTCATTGAAGGCGAATGCACTGCACTGCGGGAAATAAACCTAAATATGTCCTACTTCCTATCTGGTTACTATGTGCCACAGAGTCAAAGGGATTTTCCGGATTATCGCAGACCATCGCAGGCAACCATATTTCTTTTTCCGTTATGCAAGAAAAAAAAACACTAACTAGCTTTATTCCGTTGCATTCTGAAATTCAGCCAGTCACTGAAAATCTTACCGTTATTCATGAATTTTTAAAAATGTGCTATTTAACCATTCTTTCAAAAACAAAAATCGATGAGACATAAGTGTTTTTTAAAGATATAATTACGATCTATGCAATAAATTGTAACGAAGAAGTGTCAACATGTTTCTAGTTGTGATAGTAGTCTATAAATGCTACGAGTCAGAATTTTGATGCGATTGTAGTCAGAGCAGTATGAAGTTCATAAAAAACCGAATGAATACTTATATTTCTTTACCTAATTTTCTCTAACGAACAATAAAACTCATCAAGTCACATATTACAAAATTGTGCAAGTCTGAAGTTTTATAAAATGCACCCCGACTAAGAAATGTTAACATTTTAAACTTTCTAACCTCGCCTTGTGGCGTTAGAAATACGATCCTAACGTGATACTTGTCTTCGTGAACATTTATGCAGAACAAAAGTTAAAAGAGTACGGGAAGGGTAAATGATTGTCGAAGCATGATTGCCTAAACTAAATTACAAGCTCCCTGCAGGTCGTATCCCTTCAGCGTACCTTTGGCACTAAATTTTTCCTGTAATAAACCTTAGCTGGGAAGCTAATCCAATCAATACGCACAAACATGTCTTAATACCTCAAAATTGTTTTCTGTGGTTACAGTGGTAAGGTTCATTTTACTGCGCCATTATTTTAGTTTTTAAACCGTCTCAGCTATGCGAGAGAGGTGCAAACTCGACGTAGGGGTTGTAAATCATATCTTCCTCCATTTATATGGACACTTTATTACGACGGCGCGTTCTAAATCAAATGATAAAATGCTTCTTATTTTATGTTTCCTTTCGGCGCTCCACGCATATTGTCGTCTACCCCACCCGGAGTGTGTCTGCGGTCTAAGTGGTATGCCCCCACAGACGTGATTTCGTTGCCTTTCAGCGAAATAAAATGCTTTCCGATATTTTTAAATAAGTAGCTGCTTCACAGTAATTGATTGCTAGATATCCAGCATTATCAGATAAATATCTGTAAAATAAGTGCGATGATTTCATTTATGACGATTTAATAATATATATTAAAATTAAGTTCCAATTACTTTATCCACAAATTAGAACTGTGAGTTATGATTATTCGTGTTTTTCAGAATATCTTGTCCAATTTGCAAAAACTTTTCTCTTGATTTCTGTATCAAAATGCTTACTACCTAAGTTTTCCAATCCGCGAATTCGTCTGTGTCGTAGAATCTTAAGTTTATGATATTGAATATAATCAAAGATAGTATAAAGAATAGAAAGCTTAGTGATATTTCTTTTGTCAATAATTTCTTGATTGAAATGAAAAGTGTCCAAGAAGGTACTAATACTCAGTTTCATAAGCAAATTCTAATGTTTACTTAAAGTTAGAGCTTTCTTTTAAGAATTTTGACCGTGGGAGAGCCGGTATAACGGAGGCCAATTAAGGGCAAAACAGAAAAGTTGGTAGCGCACTTGTGACCACTAGTGTTGCAGGTGTTCATGGGCAATAGCTATTGCTTTCTGCCAGGCTATCCGTTTGCTACCTTAAAATAAATAAATATTAATTTGAATGTAAAACAAAAATAAAATGCGTAACGGTAATTTCTCTGCAAACGCAATAAGTGCATAAACACCTTTATTTATCTTTTTTTATGTGATAGGCTGCAGACGAGCAGACGGATCACCTGATGGTAAGCGATTGCCGCCGCCCATAGACATTTGAAACTCCAGTAGAGTCACAAGTGCGCTGCCAACCTCCTAACTCCTTTTCTCCCGAATTGGGCCTCCGGTATCCTCACTCCCTCGACGAAAGACAGCACAGGCGCTGCATCACGCCAGTCTACTGTGAGGCCGTGGCATCACTCCGGTCGAGTCGGCCCATTCATGCCAAAGCGTGCTTTTCCACGTGTAAAACGTTAATTTGGAAAGCTAAAATATAATCGTTTACCAAATCTGCAACCAAATAACTAACTTATAATTTAGTTTCAAAGCTTGTAGTAAGAAAAGATTTGTAAGGTTAGTCTAGCGTCTAGCTTGCTTAAGTGGACAGTTCAGATGTAGTGTATGTGTTCAGTTTAAAAGTTAAATGGAACGTACCTTATAAGAGCCGAGGTTCTTGACGGAGCACGCGAGGCGCACGCTGCGCCCGGCCGGCACCGTCACGTTCTGAATCACGTCCGTGAACTCCGGCTCCTCCACCACTGGAACAAACATTCTCGCTTATAATATGTACCATATAAGATGGAAATTGGAATATCTTGGACATATAATGCGTGGCCTGAAGTATGACCTTTTTTTTCCCTGGGGAAACCATCATGGCCTTCACCTTGCCACATGTGGGGGACAAGGTGGTCTGTGGGACTCTAACCCTAACCAAAACCCTGGGGTGTCCATCTCAGCGCAATCGCGGTCGGATACCCCACAGCCGGGACTGGACCGTACCGCAAATCGCGCTCGCCACTTTGAGCCAAATTGTTTGGCGCAATGCAGCCCTTCCCACCTGAAGTATGACCTATTGCAACTTATAATACAAGCAAAGATCCAAGGAAAGAGGAGCCCAGGAAGAAGAAGAACTTCTTGGCTTAAAAATCTGCGCCAGTGGAACAATAAAAGCACCCGTTCTCTGTTTAGAGCAACTGTGTCAAGGGTTCAAGTCGCCATTATGATCGCCAACCTTCGTTAGAAGATGGCACTCAAAGAATAAGCATATGTACACTCATAAAATACCCTGCTAAATCTAATGTTGAGCGAGAACAAACCTTTCCCGCATGTTATTCGCGCAGTAACATATTCTAAAGATATAAATTTAGATAAATTGGAAAGATCTCTCCCCTCTGCCTTATCAAGACGGCAAGACTTTACAGTTATGAGGACATTTTTGTGTCAGAATACGATTTGTAATTTTCAAATTATCAAAGCAGAACGCTTTTAAACAAATTGAGTGGGCGATAAGGAATAATGTCGTCGTTTATCAAGCTCTAAGATAGATGGCTGCCGCTCTGCTCTGCCCATTTTAAATGCGTTTGTCTTCGACTTGCCAAATTACCACTCTTTGTTTTCCTCTTAAATTTTACTTTTACGTATCGGGGCAATAAACGCACGTCGCTTTTATTGTTTGCTTGTTGCACAAAATATGCTAGGAGAATAGGAGGGAAAGTTGTAAAGTTGGAATGGTATTGTAAAGACGAGGTTATCCGGGGGTGGCGTGGGTAAACATTTGTCATTCGGCGAGCGAGTCGAGTCGCAGCGAGCGGGCGCGTGCGGCGCTGCGCGCTGTTTGGAGAATAAACTTGCTCGCTGCGACTGCCGATATTCCGTCCAGTTCACACTTGTTTACGTATCACCGTCTCCCTTAGACCGACACCAATAGATTTATACATCCTGTACTTTCGACAATAGATTTTGTATGAACAAACAAATCCTTTTCTACGGTCCAGTTTGCATTTTAGTTTGGCTTAGGATTTTAGCATGTTCAGCTTGATTTTGGGTAGGTGGTACCGTAACAGTTTCTATACAAATAAAACTGTTAAACTAATAATACATTACGTTGGACATATCCAGTGTAGGAAAATTGCACACATTTGCAAGAAATAGGTATATCTTTTTGTTTCTCGCGTGTGATGTATGTACCTAAAGAAAAACTATTTTCTTTACATCACACTCGATTATTTTCGTACGTGTAAAATAACTGAACTGAAAACTTTGGTAAATGTGTTTTTAGATGTATGAAATAAAATTGAAAGGTGAATCTTCAAATGGTTTTAGCGCACACGATGCTACATTCGGATTCATAATGTGTGTGTTGCGGCGCCATACCCGAGTGAAGATGAAAGCCTCTCTGTTTGCCCACCTGATCGTATTAGCTCTAAGCACCCCGCTCCATTTTCTACCCCGCTGCCCCTGAGCTTGACTCAACTGATGTAAATCGTGCATTTCTACGGAACGCACACAATTAAGTAGCTGTCTACGCGTGCCATTACTCTTTAACATTGAAATAAAATTAAATAAATAATTTCATAGAACGTTTTATACGACCGAGTTTGAACCGTGGAAGAGCCACGCTTCAGCATGAATGGGTTGGCTCGACCGGAGTAATACCACGGCGTCACAGAAGACCGGCGTGAAGCAGCGCCTGCGCTGTGTCTTGTCGAGTGAGTGAGGCTACCGGAGGCCCAATTGATGTAAAGGGGGGTTAAAGGTTGGCAGCGCACTTGTGACTCTGGTGTTGCAGGTGTCTATGGGCAGCGGCAATCGCTTACCATCAGGTGATCCATCTGTTTTATATCGCATTAAGAAAATGAACTGGTACCCACTCATATTTTAGCGTAAAATACACCGTTTTTCAAACAATATCCTTTACCTGCGTTTACTGCTCGAATGTAAAGTATCATATCTTCAATTGACTCTTCATTTATACCGATATTATTCATTTCGCGGAAATAAAAATAGCACCTGACAGGTTACATCTCAGTGCTCATAGCTTACTACGATAACTCGTAGCATTTATGCTACGAGTGCTACGGTGCTACGTGTCATACGCTTTCAGAGAGCGTACGTTGTATCTTTATACAAGTAAGTCGCAAGCATTTATTTGTCGGAATAATATGACGTGTCATTCTGAAAGGTCAAGAATAGAGATAGAAGCAGGGCTGGTAAGCTAGCCGCACTCTTCCTCTGGTCAGAAAAGCTTTCGCATAAAATATTCCTCGTACTATTTTGCAACCCAGTTTTAGCTTACAAGGTCAACGTAGCGGTGCTCGTCGTTGTTTTACACGTCTTTTTACTGCCTATCATAGTAAAAGTCAATAATATCAAGCTTTTTTAGTAGTCATACCTATACTATAATTTTAAAAGCATAGCTCTTATGAGGTCTAACATTTACCAAAATTCGCAGAAAATTCTATAATTAAACAAGCAAACTTTTCATTTAAGCATGTGACTTATTGTTGTACATTATCAAAGCTTATTCTGCGAATTCAGCGCAAATTCCTAATAATGACACACAAGCTTGAGCAAACGTACTTAAAGTTAATAAGGAGCTCGTTTTGACGAGAAGTTCTATTTGTTTCAATAATACCGTACATTAAAATTAACAAGGGTAACGTTGGCAATAATCTTACACACCGCACGGTAGCGGCGTGCAGGGGTATTTAGGGGTTAATTAAGAAACCGCAGACAGCGGGCGCAGGGGGGAGGGTAATCCCTTTGTCACCGATGGCAAGACGTGGCTCCGCCGTCACTACGTACGAAACATTGTTGCGGAACCAATCTAGCGCACGTACTCCTCCGTCTATGCCACTGCTATGCTTTAGATTTCCCAGTGTTAGTGCGTTTGTGTTATTGTGTGGCGCCCAGCGTGCAGATTAAGTCCAATGTAATATCGGGATTGATTTATTTCAATGGATACCGTAATAAAGCTTGTCTTGTTATTAACAAACCTGCTGCTATGAATAGCCTCAGGAGTACCTACGAAAATACCTACATAATTTGTATTACCTACATGTTTATTATAAATTAACTAGTGGCCTCGGGCGAATTATGTTCCGCCCTATATTTATTCGGGCCTTTTTCAATTTCTGTAGCTAATTTAATACTAGGAGCCAAGACGATATCAACTAAAGACGTAACCCATATAACCAGACGTTTTATGAACTACGTCTGGTTATATGGGTTAAGTCTTTAGTTGATCAACCCAGCTCCTCTCAATTGATGAGTGTAATGACTAACCCGAATTTCTTTTGTGTCTACATAATATTGCAGTAAATATTTTAAATTAGAGGACGGGAATTTCTTATCTACAACAAAGTAATAAAACTTTAAGTTTTACTCGTTGTATTACGTTTCATTTTTGTCAAGAGACCAAAATACCAAAAGTTAAATAAATGTAAAGAAATTTCATGTTTGCGAAATGCCACGCTTACTGTCGCTGTTTGTAATAAAGTAGACTGCGTTCCTGTCTCCGAAATGTACTTAGCATGGCGAGTGTAACAAAATACACATAAAGTGTACTAAACTGCCCGACTAAATGTACGACGTTCTGATTGTTTTAATCGTAATTGGACAGCAATCGAAACTCGAGTGGCAGTTCTAATAACGACCGGGATTGGGTCTACTAAATATTCTGAAACTAATAATGAATGGGACCGCTTCGCCGGGCGGTCCTAACTCGAAAATAATCTCATATTAAAGCTGGCCCTTATGCAAATTCGAGGCGGTCAGTCGGAAGTCATCAGGCGCGCCGCGGTCGCGCCGCAGCCCGCCGCCGCCGCCGCGCGCCCGCCGCAAATTAACACCCGGATTGATTGTGGCGGTTCAAACGTCTCGTGATTACATTACATCTCGTAATGACAATTAGGTTAATTATTATTAGGTTTTATGATTTACGTTCAATAACTTTCTACAATACAAATGCATGTTCTATTATAAAATTAACTGGCTTCCGCTGCAGTTCACTTCACTCGCCGTGTGTCTGTCCGTAGTGGGTGCGTTGCTATAAGTAAATTAGATCATACAGATTGCGGAGCGCGTTCACCAAATTGTTCTATTAAGGTTCTCGTAACTTAAGGCCAAGTTAATATTTGATCCCTTACAATGACATTCCTGTCATATCAGCGTGTCAAGTTCAAGGGGTCCTTGGAACATGAACCAGCATGGCAATTATAATGAAGAGACTGCCATATCTCACTTTCGAAACTCTTAAAATGGGGATCAGATCAACTGGATCAATGGTTATTTGATCAAAATGATTACGTAGTTTTAGAAATCATTCCTAAATGAGAAGGTATCATTTTAATGATTTCCTCATCGTCAAGGCAATATGCACCACGTAGTTAGCACATAGTTAGTTGACACATAGCATGACGGGTCTTTACATTTCATTGACGGACGTTTTTCTCCACTGAGCTACAATCACTACAATATTTACGAAACAATGTGGTTATTCCACACGATCCTGAAAATGAAAGCAATATCAAGTTACATTCAGACTTTATGCTAATCGGGGATGGTCAAGCGAGCCCCGCAAATTGACAGCGCCCGCGCCGCGGCTGATTGATCGCGGACGCGCAGACACCTCGTTAAAACATCATGACATATCGCTAACAAATCGTAGAATGTCCACCTTTGTAACATGATTAGAATTCTAGCACAGCCAGTTTAACATTTGTACTATGCAGTCGTCTGATGGTAAATTCACTAAGTATCATTGTAGTCAATAGGTTGTTATAGTGACATAAAATGGTTTCCTATAGCAACTGCGTTATGCACGTTAAAATTGACCGAGTGATGATAGATAGAGTGAGATTCACAAAATAGCGTTCATAGGCGAGCGCCAATTTAATTTGGTCAAATACCCCTGTTAAAATAAAAATTTAAAAAAATAACATTATAGTAGGCTATAATGTTATTGTTTAAATTTTTATTGCTATAATAATTCGTGACCAACCACACGATTTTGAACTTTCTGGAACATAAGACAGTGTCCCTATCAAATTGGTCATCGGGTCAGTCAGGTGTAGTTTCAATGTTTAGTAGAGATTTATTGAAGACGAACGATGATGGAGATTAACTTAGAGAAGCTTATATAGCAGTTGACACCCCTAGTGAACGGTAATCGTGTTCAGTTTCTTGCCGCTGCCCCGTCACGTCGAGCGCTCTTCAAACAATGGGAATCAAGAACATTATCCGCTCCGAGATAAAACTAGTAATGTTGCTCGTTTTGCACCGAGGCTGAACGAACTGGCGAGACTTAACTCACGGCTCTGATAGGATCCTTGAATAATTAAGCATAAAATAAATTTAAGTATTGTTAAGTCATAGCGACGCATAGGAAATACAACTTAAGGCTCGCTCGTAGTTTTGTGAAAAACCTATAAAAGTCCAACTATATGCTCAGCATCAAAATGATCTCAATGTGCAAACCTACCAAAAATATCTGAGCTTTTGACAAATTACTGCTTTATGTCAGTATATGTCAAGGTGGATTTTCATTTGTTGTTCGAGAATATTGACAACAAATGGAGATATACTCTAAATTACTATGCTAAAAAAATCCTTCAATGCTCAGGTATTTTGGTAGGTTTTAATGCTTAGATTATTTCAATTCTAACTGTACAACTGATAAAAAAGAAGTGTACGAGTAATTGCTGACATTACTCTTACAAAAAATTACAGCCAGTGGGGCAGATCAGATTTCGATTATAAAAGGATTGGTTTAGTTACAAATTTTAGCCCCCACGTATATATGCAGGGATCTCTAATTCCTATTCAGGTACATTAAAATACTTTAACTTTAAGTAATGCTTTCATGTGCTTTTATTCGTTAAAGGACAAAATTGTTGTATAATAAGACAAAAAGGCACGTTTGCGGAAACGGGCTAGCAAAAGGAAAAATTGGCTCAAAAGAAAGACAAGAAATCGTGTTTATAAAACGTTTTCAATTTCACGTTCAAATAATTTGCTTCCCTCTGGGCTAAGGTAAACAGGGGTTGTAGTTGACCAGATGATTTTCTTTATGGTAAGTGCGGTCCCTGTATCCAAATATTTAAGTTTATACGTCCCTCGTCACAGATGTTGGTCGTAATATTCTCATATGCGATCAAATTCTTTTAAGAGATCCGCAGATAAAGAACATCGCGGCGGGTGTTTGAGTGTTGGGCCGCCGGACTTTCACTTATTTGTATGCCTTCCCTGCCCGAGAGGGGACGTGACTATTCGAGATACATAAACCCTCAGTGAATACAGAAAATAGAAATAAAGTAACATTATCTTTTAGTGGACGGATTGTGGAAAAAATACATATTTGTTTTATTGCGTACCGCGTCATGGATTCTATTTGAAGGATTGGTTTTTTTGTGCAAATAAATACGGGATAGTGGGAGTGCGTTGTTACATTTACCTTTTCACCCGTTCAGCTTACCGAATCGGTTTGATTAAAATATTTGTTGCACGTATTTGTATGGTAGATGTACTTAGTTGCTCGTTACTTCAACACGAGGACATTATACGGAGAGCATTAAATGGCTTCGTCCTAAGCCTAGCAGTGACTTCTGAGTTTCACAGTTTGCCTTGGTAGGTAGTATTAAACGAGTATTTATAGGGCTGAAGGTTTTTATTAAACTCGGTCATTTTGGAGTTGGGTGGCAGGTGACCGTAGGGAGTGGCGTGATAAAGAAAAGGCATATTTTCAGCAAGGGGTGGGTGTGGGCGGATATGATGTTAAGTTATTTAAGTTTAAATCCGTATAAGGATCGGTACATTATCAACAATTAAACTGGACTCTGGTACGAGACACTAAAATCAAAGCTTCCGACGCGAAACAAAAAATGTTGATTACCTATATACAAAGATTTTAATTTGTAACTTAAAGTAAGCGACAAAGCTGTGTTCCACCAACTATTGTCTACAATCACAAAATTCTCAGGACTAGCGGGTGAAATAACAGAGAGCACGCGTAACAGCTCCGAGGTCACGTTGCGCAAGCGAGTGTTGGTTGACGGATATCTACCCGCCTGCAGGCGCGCGGGTTCAGTCGCGGCCTCGCGGGCATGACGCGTATAATATCGTGTCGTATAACTATGCCAATTAAACTTGATTAAAGATACACATTTCTTGCTACTTCTGCTATTACTAAATTGGTCGGTGATTCGAGCAGGTCTCATAATCAATTGACTTTTTTTATGCTGTATTGAACATAATTGAACAGCTTAGAACATATAAGAGACACAAGATATCATGGTTACTGATAAAAAAAGTTTTTCATGGTTCTGACTAACATCCCTATTACTAAAATCCCTGATTGGACTGTATATAAAGTTATGTTGTGGTCAGTTATCGGGAGACGATGCGAAATACGTTGGTGCGAAGCCGTCCTGCACTGTTAATTGTATGTACGTACACAATACAACCAAACATCCTTAAGGAATCAGTGTCGAATACTATTTGACTTTAGATTTTTTAATTTCTTACCTATGCTGCATTTTTTTTTGTTTGTGGTTGATTTATTTTATTTATTATTTACTTGAATTTGTATAAAACTTTTTTGTTTTATAAAATATATATTTTCCAATCTGTTTTCGAGCGGCCACACATTATATTCATAGTAGTAGGTATATATTTCAAAAATCGGTAGATAGTCAAATAAAATCTTTCTAGAAAAAATATAATATACAATAGTCAGGTTTGTGACGGGCTTAACTCAAAGACGCTACATTATAGTTGTCAGGAACATGTAGATTCAGGTAGCCTACTTATAAATTGGTGCCCTAAGCAGGTGGCTTATAACGAAGCCGTCCCGTAATGAATGAGATTATACGTGTCGTAGGTATCACAAAGGTGACGCATAGAGCTTACGAAAGGGAGCGTCCGGTTCGTCTTAGGCCCACAGGTGTTGACGAGCGCTATCGGCACTTCTGTCGCTGCCAATTATCGGTCGGAGCCTCGCACAGTGATCAGCCTTAGATTGACATTGACGGTTGCTTCTGCTGAAAGGAATATGTCCCTAACTATTACGTTTCTGTTTTTGGTCTCTTGATTCTGGTTATTAGCTTCGTGCGAAAGTGGCTAGTGAGTCGCACTTTAAAACGACGGTTGCGCGTAGGGTTATTGGGGTAATTATTGTCCTGCATACCTGTACATTTTGTTATCAACTCATCACAATTACTGAAAACATGTCAGTAATCAAAATGTCACTTTTCCAAAAATACGAAGCTCTCGACAACTTGGAAGCTAAAATCCATCAAGCCATTTTGGTCGAAAACATTTGAATTAGGCGCCTAAAGTCGCCATTTTGTTTTTTTTTATAATTTTGTTAAGTATGATGACTCGAATGACACCTAGAATGTCAAAATTCCTTTAGTCATTTAAGCTGTACATACATAGGGTCAAATAACACTACCTTCCGCAATCGTGTAAACAAAGCAAACCTATTCGAAACCATAAGCTACAAGTAACTTACAATACATAAAGTACCCACGTCATACCTTTATTTAAATATAGTGGTGTAATTAATTGTTAAATCAACTTGTCAATAGTTCGAATCGCACTGCGACCCGCAGTCGATCCGCGGCGGTTAAGCAAACAAGCGGCGCACAGTAACTCGCTGATCGCTAATTGAACAAGTGTTCCGCGGCTCACGGCGTAAGTCGACGGATCTAATTAAGGCACCTACCGCCCCAGTCGGGGCCTATTACCACGCCTCTCCACCATTAGCATTGTCTCCTCGAGGGCGATACTTATCTTTATTTAAATTCACTTCTTGGTAATTGGGTTGACGAGTCGACAACGTGATTTGCATTGATGAAAATTGGCCGGTGCGCCGCCGCGCTCGTAACTTACTTGTCGCCTAATTTGTTTTTATTGCGTTTGCACAACCGATTTGATGCTAACACTGATACGATATTGTTTGCAAACGATATCGGAACTTGTGCCCTTTACGTTTGCGATTACTAGCTTTGCTTGCATTCGCTGCAGAATTGCATTCGTTTTTATATTGTTTTTAATCAACTTTATATTAATTTACCTTACATTAGCATAATTTAATTTAACGTCCAATCGAATTTTAAATGCATTAAACTAGTACTATCCTTGATCTATTCTCATGTTTAACAATAAACGGTCGCATTTGCCAACATTGCTACAAAACCTCTTGCGTTGTTTATCTCTTTTCTTAACTTTAGTGGCCATACGTACTAAAGTAAATTACGTTATTCTGAAAACATGACATTAATCAAAACTTTGTTGCCTTTGTTTCAGGCGCTTTATAGCTTTTCTTATTAAAAAAGTTAAATAGTACTTTCCGCATTATGTGTATACGGGGTACGCGTTTTGCAATACAGCTATGCGGTTGTTTCATGA
The DNA here is from genome assembly GCA_014851415.1 of Cnaphalocrocis medinalis. Taxonomy (NCBI): domain Eukaryota; kingdom Metazoa; phylum Arthropoda; class Insecta; order Lepidoptera; family Crambidae; genus Cnaphalocrocis; species Cnaphalocrocis medinalis. Next base: position 10,019,416 of record CM026275.1, on the reverse strand, counting down.
GGTTTTTATACGAATTCAATGGATCTGTCGCTACACGTCGCGCCTCTAAAGGTGTCACTTGTAGCACTTTGGTGGCAGCGAACGAGTGCAGTCAAAGAGGACGCGCTTGGTTATTTCTCATTACGGCACACGCGATAAAATCACACACAGTCGTTGCCTCATTAAAATCTTCTGGTGTGCGCATCTGTAAGCCTTTTGTAAAGGCAGCAACGCGCCGCTCTTGACGGCTTTCACGTGTCATTTCGGCACAATACCGCGGTGAGGGACGCGACGCTTGGCAATTTTTGTGCCGACACGCCCGGCGTTTGCTTTTTATCAGTTTATCGAGAATATTTTATGCGAATACGCTGTTATTATATTCACCTCACGTTAAATCCGTATTCCGTGGATATGAGTGACGTATCTTGCTTCGTGAGCGCACTATTACATTTTATCATCCAAATACCGAGCAGCTTAAGTATAGGGAAACAAACCACTGTTTCTGTTATCTTCTCTTTAATAAGTTATGGTTGATCCACTAAGCAGTACATTTTTCCTAAAGAATTTTCAACTTAGGGTTGATCTTAATTTGAAGCTAATTTGATGTTTTATACGTAGGTTTATTTATTAGGTATCACATACGAGTAGGTTGGTATTATTTATATTAAAATAAAACATATCTAGATAAAATGTATGAGTATCAAGATTCCTGGACAACACAAAACATATTTATTAGCACTTGAAATGCAAATATTTCCATTTCATGGCTCTAGTTTTCCCATTTTTCTTTGGAGACAGCAGTTACTAACTTTTCTAGTAGAAACAAACTAAACATGATTAGAAAGATGTCCAACTTCAGGAGTCGCCGCAGAGAAATATTTATTTAGCTAGTTTCAACAAACAATGTTACTAGATTCTTTTGTTTTGCCACCAGTTCGGTGGCAGCACCAAATAGTAAAACTTATCTGTTATGTAATCTTCCATGTTTTTAAGTCTTTAATTATATTCATTGGTATAGCACAGCCATGTAGGGATACGAAATTACAGCTTGCGTCGCAACCGGGAAATACTAGGATGTTGATAGGTGTTCATTGAAAACTATTCCTATTTGATAACTTAATAAACAAACAGCAGATTCGGTTGTTGTCTGACTACTGTAACTAACATTGCTCTGTATATTTGTTTCTATTCTATATAAACTGCATTTTCCACATTATTTCATAGTGTTTGAGACGTATAATAAAGGGCAAGTTGTGACAGCAGCCTTTTATTGAATATCAGACAGGACACCACAGTGTTTACAGTCAATTAGCTTAACATTAACTCATTCCCTTTACATTCATTCATGTGTGGCCCTCAATATACGAAGCACCTAAGTGGAATGGATAACTCAAAGTCCTAATTTGCGCATCAAAAATGCCAGCAAATTGGTAATCGACAGAAGGAGCACGCGGGCACCGCACACTGGGCTAATGGTCCCTATTACCATTCCAAGTCGGTAGGTGAGCGCGGCGAGCGGTAACCCGCCCGACCGCCTTGTGAATATGCAAAGTGGCCTACGTTAAATATTGAACTGCCGTATTGTGCCTAAATGTGCGCTTAAATTCACAATATCTACGCTCATCAGTTTCTAAATTCGTCACTATTTAATTGTAGGTATGTTTTAAATTAATAAACTCAGCTCTGATTTCGTACTAAGTTGATAAGAATTTGCGTTACGGATATCAGGTAACATAGAATACAGAAATATAATATTTATGTCACAAGTCATGATTGTTAGTCCTGTTAGGCAACATGATTCTAAGTATGGTAACCTATCTTACTTTCGAAACTTCATTATTCGAATTTCATAACTTCGAAAACGGTATATCGAAATTTTGAATCGAAGATATATTTTTTGACAAAACATTGTATGCAATAAATTTATTTTACATATGTTTCATTTTCCAGAAAAACTAATAGCCGATTTTCAAAAGCTCTTTTTTCATTTTACAGATGTATTACTTACAATATTTTTTTATTCTAGACATATTAAAGATCGAAGTAACCTTTCTCCTATTATTGCAAACGAGACATTGGTTTATTTAGTGTTTAATTTTGCGCTACAAAATGTATTAACAGAAGCGAATCGCTACAAAACCGACTCCACGTAGTCTTGTCTGCCCTACCCCTAGAGTGTAATTCAAACCCGCGTAGGCGCGGAAGGGCGAGGCGGCCCGCGAGCTGAGGAGCAGGTGGTTTTTGCTCGCCACCGCGGCTGAGGCTGGCCGGCGAAGCCGGCCAATAAGCCGAGGCTGCGGTGACGAGCGAGAATCATCTGCGACGATAAGCTCGCGTGGGACCGCCGAAGCCTTGCAGCGCCGGAGCCGTGACAGAAACAATGCATGCTGCATGCATGCCTGCATGCCCAGTTGCATGCCTGTATGCATGCCTGGTTGCATGCCTGCATGCATGCCTGGTTGCATGCCTGCATGCATGCACGGTTGCATCTGCATGCTGCATGCCTGGTTGCATGCCTGCATGCATGCACGGTTGCATGCATGCTGCATGCATGATTCACCTGAGCCACATAACTTGTCAGAATAATTATTGAAGATTATAATAAAATACTTATGATATGTAATTGTTATATAAACTTATTTGTCTTTTGATAACATAGAAAACGATTTTCTGGCAACTAATTCGTCTAAAATATGTTTATCTATCAAAGGTTGAGTTATATTTTAAAACGTATAGATTAAAAAAATATGTCACTTGATAATCGGAATATCAGCTATATGGCAATCGTTTTTTCGGTCAAATGAAAATGTGGAAAACAAAAATGTGGCGAAACGTTTTCGCTATAATGAAATTCGTACTAAAAAAAATCGAATTTAAGATAGGTAACCTTCTAAGTATATATGATAATAGTGCAACGTGAAAGTTTAATATCGTATAAATCCCTAACTACTCAAACTATATTGCAATGAAACTCTCACTCTCTCACACACACTTACAATATAACACTCAGGGAATTCTGCATCTGGTGGTAAATTAAATTCCTAAGAAATTTCGAAGGCACACAATTTTTATATGCAATTTTACAAAGACAAAGTTTCTAGGAACCCAGCCGTCCTACAGAAGCAATGGATGCGGATCACGAGCGCACGCACTCACCGCAAACTTGTGCTTAGGGTGACCAAACTCGTCTACGGTTACATACACTGTATTTTGCGCTGTTTTATCTGTGTGAATGAATAAAACTGAAATCTTAAAACTAAATCTTTCTTTTGTGTTTTAACACACGAGGCAAATTAAAGTCCTTATCGTTAGTTATGTGATAATGGCTATTAAATCTATAACTTAATTAGCATAAAAATCGACCTTAATACCATTGACATAGGAAAGTCATTTTACCAAAAAACCTATGTTAGATAAAGAAGGCAGTTTGGCACTTCACCGTGAAGTCACCCTACCTGCACCCTACTGCAATCATTACCGCTCACACAAATATTCATCGCGCAATATCGACGGCACACAACTTTTTATGTGCTCAAGATAAGGGCGGTTTAATCGACGTAATCAAATATAGAACAAGTCCATCGAAGTACTTCACACAGCGTAAAACAAATGGTTTTTAGGGTTCCGTAACGTTAACCCCAAAAAGGAAAACGGAAACTTTATCATTTGGCTTACTTTGTTGTCCCTTTGTGAAGACCCTTTTTCTCAGGAAATTAAGTAAAAATATAATTTATGAAGAAACATACTTAGACCTTGGTCTTTTGGATTAACAAAATGATCATAAAATTTCATCTCTCCATCGTCTCATTAATGGAAATTTAACGGGCGGATAAAAACCTTTACACTTATATGCAATCAAAATAGAGAAATAGATTAGAACAAATGAATTTTCATTATTTAATTTGTTATTCTGTTTTAACAAATTAAAGGAATGTGTAGTTACTAGTCCGAATGCGAAGTACACGTACAGTATGCTTACAACACGTTTGATAAGATTCTATACAAAATGAAAAAATATGCAATGCAACCTTTGTTTTTACTACATTTCATCCATACATTAGCACGGGTACGATTTAGTTTGTTATACTATACCAACCACTTTGCACGAATACTTGATAAGTTTGTACGGACTCTCTGTGCGGGAGTCGGTCTCGCACGTGGCTGTTTTTTTGTCTGGTCCGTACTCCGCGGGCGATCCCTGCATTGCGATGCGGCTCACGGATGCATGACGCGGCGTCTCTGAGGAATCAACGCTTCCCGTTTTCCCTGCGCCACGATTGTGTACACTTCCTGATGCGATTCAGCGAATATAAACTCAAGTTATGAACGTTTAATGAAACAGATTCTTGTATTTGCCCCAAGCAGAAAATTAGAACACATTAATTTATTTTGGAAAAGCCCTAGCTAGGGAGAAGCCCTAGCTTCGCACTATCTACTCACAGCAATTACTACTAGGATAAGGGTTTGTTGAGTGTTGCTCAAATTAATGAGTTATATTCATTATATATAAGGCTAAATGTGGATTTAAATCACTACACAGCCAATAGTTTTGTGGCATTTATTCTTTGGGTAATATTTTTTAAGTAAGAGTCAAAAGGGCTGGCCGCCGGTCTGGTCGCAGTGTTTGCAGATGGAGCAAGTGTTTACGATGAGGGGCCACGACAAGACAAACGTGAGGACGTCCATCAACTACATCGGCCGATAGCATAAATATGTATAGCGGCACAAATAACAGGGTCGATGTTACGGCGAGCTAGTACATGAAGTGGTCCTTAAGTGGAATCAGACTACAGGCTAATCATGATGATGATGAGAAGCTATGAATTGGTATTTTTTATGAAAGACTATGAAAAATGGAATTACCTTCAACGAAATCAGACGAGGCTAATAAAATACCACAGCAAATAAATGTATGTCTGGAATGATAGGTAGGTAGAATCGTGCGTAGCCATCGATATGGCAAAATGAATGAAGCGGAATGTGATCGCGACGACAACACTGACTGAGCACTTTCTCCCCGCTGTAGGGAATCTGTTGTGTTAGATACCTTTGATAGGCGAGCGTTCCGTTAGCATGTAGATCTATGCTTAGTGAGTGCAGTTACGTATTCTGTCGTCGGCAGCGGATCGTTATCTGTTTCCACTAAAGGAAACTGGCTTTTCTACGAAAGAACCACCCCGACGGTTTCGCCTTCCCCCCTCGTTCGTCGACTTCTCCTTTTTGCGTTATTTCATTTTTCTTTGCTAACGTGCACCTGCTAGTTAGCTGCCGCGGGCTCTCATTGCTCCGATGTTGGCCGGACGATTCCTAGGATCATAGAGAAGATATAAATTGTATCTTATTTTTCACTGAACTAAAATAGCTATGTAATTTTAAGACCGTCGCCTCACACCGATCGATACTTAGGAATGTTTATCAACTGAATAACATTTTTGCATGTTTTTTAATTACCTATTTATCGTGATTATTAGGTGTGATGATGATTTTTTTTTCACAATAGAACTAACTAAAGAAAAAAGACGCTCGAAAATTTGTAACTTGGCAGGAGGACTTGACTTGACTCTCAAGAATTCGGATTTGCTTCAACTCTTTGATATGTAAGTATACAGGTTAAGTAGTTTACCATTAGTGCGGAACAACTTTATTGCAGGTTTTTTTTAGTGATTATGACGGCAAATGAAATATAATGTGCGTACAAACTAGCCACTTAATTGATAAATTGGTAATATAATTAACTGACTTCGTGCTAGTTTTGTTCAATGCGCTCGCGCACGTACACTGAGAGAAATTGCCTTGTACAGGAGACACCCGTCCGCACCCAGCGTCGAGCGGATATTGATTACTAGTCTGTAAGGAATACAAATGTATCAGGAAGCTGTGTTCCAGCGGTCCTCTGCGGCCATCCTTTGCGCTGACATCTAACATTAAACTTCATATTGTCTTGCGGTTTGTATTGAGAACTCTTTGTGTGATAAACGAGAAAGATTTGAGACCTTAAAAAAATCGGCCAAGTGCGAATTCGACTGACCTCTGAAGGGTTCTGTAGCAGCAAGTAACGTTTCTTTTTATATTTGAGTTATGTTTTTAAACTTTCGCGTTGCATTATACAAAATCTTCATATAAACGGTACTAAACGCGACGAAAATTAATAAGTACATTCTAGCACTTACTGCTTGACGTTTCGACTGCGTTACAACAGCCGTGGTCACAAGCGAACTCTAGTCTCTCTCTCTCTCTCAGTTAAGTGCTAGAATGTACTTATTAATTTTCGTCGCGTTTAGTCCCGTTTATATGAAGTATTTATATTTGAGTTGCTGGAGTGAAAGGTAAATTCAGATTTATGAAACAAAAATATTTATTGGATCTCCTTCAAACCAAATTTATGTGAAAATCTAAATGCAGTTCACAGAATACTTAAAACCAACTTACCAAGTATAGTTACGGCAAAAAGTGCCTGTTACATACGGACCGACAGACAGACTTGACGAATCTAAATCCATTTTTTGCCATTTGACTATGCAACCCAAAAATTACTGCGATAAATAATAAAATTTGGCAGTACTGAGCGCTACGGCATATGTAAACTACGTCGTACTACTACTGTGGTACTACTGGCTACGTCGTAGTCCATGCGATCCAAGTGCTACGGCGTAGCACACAAATGTCTTAATATACATATTTTTTTGCTGCAGGATAATAACGTATGTCGACAGTCGATACTTCGGCTAGAACGTTTTGGGTAAGAACATACACCAAAGGTTTTTGCAAAATTTGATATGAATAACAATTACTATCTTCGTTTCTGCAAGACAAAGTCACAAAATATGATATTCCTGTAACGTGAAAAATATAAAGTCAGTGCGGCATCACGCGTACCAAATAAAATAACAAGGACAACGTGGTGCGGATGGGGCTTGATACATATTTGAATACATTACCGAACACGCAGATAATGCCGGCAACAAGCCGTAGGCATTCATAACGCCTCCCAAACTGCGTATGAATACAGATATCTGGTGGCAATACATCTAGACCTACGTGCGAGGGAGCCGAGCGGTAAATCGATAATCGCGGTGATAGATGATCGAATCGTACAAATATTACCGGTTTGAAAATTTAAAAGAATGAAATTTTGTAGAGTTTAAAATTAAAATACTGCTTACAGTATCTTTAGTAAGTTAAGTGAAAAATCAATATTCTCAATCTGGGCCAAGTTTGAAACTAATTCAAAAACAAAATAGATTTATCATTGCCAGTTCGAGTCTCATTTGAAATATAGAGTCTCTCATCTTAGCGCGTAATTCTCGGTTGCGTCCAAAACCCCGCGATGTTCTCTTTCACCGGGGTCATCATCATCAGCAACCCACGCTCGTCCACTGCTGGACATAGGTCTCCCCCAATGCACGCCACCGCTCCCGATTTTCGGCCACTCTCATCCAGCTCACTCCAGCCAGCCTTCGAATGTCGTCATCCCATCTTGTAGCAGGGCGTCCAACACTACGTTTGCCGAGTCGCGGTCTCCACTCAAGGACTTTATGGCTCCAACGGTTGTCAGTTCTGCGGCTAATGTGACCAGCCCACTGCCACTTCAGTTTGCTAATTCGGTGGGCTATGTCGGTGACTCTGGTTCTCTGTCGGATTACATCATTTCTGATGCGGTCCTTCAAAGATACTCCGAGCATTTCACCGGGGTGTATGCTCGTATTTAAACCAGGACCCCCCGCCTACTAATCCTCCTCTTGATAAGAATGAAGGCGCGATCTTATCAACTGAGGTACCATCATACCCATTTGAAAAGTAGTAATACATAATTATAACATTTTTACATAATAATAAAACCTATTTTGAACAAAATGCGCGAATGAAAATATCGCACCTGCTGGTTATTAATTTAAAATATTAACTAGAGGCGATCACAACTAGGAATAATTATTTTACACACCGGTTTTCGGACGAACAAAGGCGACTGAACAATATTCTAGCGTAATTGCATTTTAATTGCAAAACATTTAATTATCTTAAAATTCCGTAACTGAGGTAATTAAGCGAAATTGTAAATTATTATTTTATTATGGTTTCAAAATAAATCTATCTGGACGTACTGGAAATTACTGACTTTCTAATAATTACATATATTATAGAAATTGCGACAATGTCAGTAGTCGATTGTTTGACTAAATTACAGTCCCTGGTAATTAATCTGTTATTAGATTTTTCATATCACGTCTAGTTTATGAGTTATAGTCGAATATCTCAAAAAGGCAATTGATATATTTTTTGAAATTTTCTAATTCTTGTGACAGATTGATAATCGGTGACCTTGAACTAATATTCATCTAAGACTTATTAGGTCCAAACTCACTAACTTCACTAACTTTGCTTCCTTAAGCAATAGCATAGTTTGGGTATTTTTAGAACAAGTATTCATTGAATCAGATCAACTGTTTTTAAAAATAGGCAACAGAAAGCTTTCGTATTGCTAAGTACTATAAGATAAACGACTATAGTGGATAAGAAACAGTGCAACGAAAACTTTTTCTTTCGCGTATAGATAAAGATGAATAGAATAACTTATTTTTATAGTTATTACATTTTAATAACTTGTTTTAATAGAGCTTAAAATTCAAGCAACCGTTTCACAATCGCTCTTATACTCGTAGTAACCAAAATAACACGCCAACCGCAAAATGTAATCGCATCAAGGACTAGCACTTTGAAGTCTGTCTGCAGTTGGAAGTTAGTAAGACTCATAGACTTTTAAACTATCAGGAATCTTAACTGTGTATTCAGTGAATTCAGAGAATTTGAGATTTGTCGAAAACCACTTTAAAAGCGCAATCATTTTACGGAGCCAGACCCCGCAGGAGGGTGTCTTCAATTACACAGCGGCGGATGAATGGATCGCTACTTGTTGGTTTCTTTAGTGTGACTACGTTTTTGTGAGCTAATTAGATTTTCCTGACGTTGAGAAGTAAGTGTTTGCGATGAGATTCAGAAATTCTGATCTGTGGAAAGAAAAGTAGTTAGGAGATTTCGAACATTGCAATTTGTTCAACATTTCGATTGTCTCTCTTGACTCGGGTCTTTATATCTGAAGATAGGAGTTAGCATCAGGATGAATCTGAAGCGGATGATGTGAAACTGTGTGTCCAGCGCGACCCTGACTCAATTGTAGAGCGTTTTTTTCAACTGATTAATTCGCCTTGATGGTGAACGACCGCTCAATCCTTGATGGTAGGTTAGTACAAAGCTTATTTTTTTCACAGGTAGGCAGACAAGCAAATGGATCACCTGTTGGTAAGCAATTGCCGCCGCCAACCTTTGACCCCTGCCTCTGTTTTATCCAGTATAACAAATTCAGGTATTGTAATCAAGATTTACATTTTCATACCACCGATATCACATTACTCATACGAGTGATAGCGGCAAATTTCCCACAATTAGGCTAAAGAAGACAATCTGAACATCGAAGTTACTGCCTGTTGAATACGATTATGGTAATGCGAACGTCTTGTGTGTTCGCAGATTTGATACAACTCGCACGGAACTCATCTAATGGTGAATTTATTGTTCATGAGCTCAAACTGTTTGCGTTGAGACGGTCCCGAAGAAGCGCCCCCTGATTTCCTGTAAACACATACATTGTGTTCCAGACGCGTCGGCATCTAACACCCTTTGAAAAAGATACAAATAATATTTACTTTTTATTAGGGCATATTACTTTCATGCTATTGTTATTACACAATATATTTCATATCTAGGGTAAAATCATCCTTATGAGAACTTAAAATGACCAAGAAGTGCTAGCGGACATACTTCCTTAGATTTTGATATGTTCTGTCTTTCAAGAGACGAGCGTAGCTAATCATTTCTATAAGGCAGGCAATGCATATGTGACTCCTCTGGTTTCGCAGATGTTCGTGAGCGGCGGTGATCACATGCTGGCTTGTTTGTCGCCTCGAACATAAAAAACAGAAAAAAAATACTATATTTAGATGAAGTATTTTATACCTTTAAACTATTATTATTTCTGTAAAGCCAACATTCAATTGAGCCATTTTTATACGCTCCCCTAATTTTGAAGTTCCCCAACAACGATTTATTAATTCCAAGTCACAAATTATTTAATTATTTTTTGTTCGATAGGTAATTAATTGAACACAGTAAATTATTGAATATACTCAAAGCTTAATCGCCACTCGTGCGAAGAATTAATTCGGTAAATGAATTGATCTCGCATAATTATCACTTTATCGTGCGCTAAGTAATTAATCACAATATTGGGAAGAGGTGTTAATTATTTTGTAATATCGTTACTTGATTTTGTGATTGGTAAATTACTGGGCTGGTTTGTTAATCGCTACGATCGGTTGAATTTTGTTGGACAAAATTTATTGTCCGTAACGGCGAATCCATTCATTTTGTTATATAATATATTTTATATTGAAGAAATATAAAATTACATTAGACTAGTAACGCGAGTTTGGCTTGTTAAACATTTTGATTTTTTGTTATCTTAACCGTTTTTTGCTATTCAGAAAACATTTTTAAAAATAGTCCTACATTAAATTGAATTACTTATACACATGATTTAAGGATCATGACTTTCTATTATGTAGTAGTTATGTATTTGCATACCTCTATAGATGACCGTTTTCAAATTAATGGCTAACGTAAAAAATAATTTAATTTCAGGTTAGGTATCTAACTGAACATACTCAAATCTCAAAGGCCGTAATGTTATATTCTACCAATAGTGTCAAACTCAATATTTCTGTTTCAGATGCAGCCCTAAAAAATGAGGAAAATACCTGCCTTTCATACACCAACTTATTTTTCTATTTTCAAGCCCTTTACTCGATCACGAAAACAGAAAACGTGAGTGGATCGGTGAGGAAGGGTTAAGCTGCAAAGATTAGACAGGGTTGTCACCTTTCGAGATCCCTCTCAATGATGTGAAGTGGCTCTCGAGACGCGGCCCGCTCCCGCCGACAGTTGTACGCAAACACAGCCCTGGCAAAATATGCAGAACACGCTCTCAAATTAAGGCCGGGTGTAGCTATAAAACATAAGTATAGTTTAATTAAGTCTCCTAAATAATGCATTCCGTCAAACACAACAAACGTACGCCTGTAGTACGCTCGGCATCTTATACGTGTTTATTTTGAAAACTCATTAGATACATGTGTTGAATGGAAATACATTTTGTACCAGGTTTTGGGTGCTGTGAGTAGGTATGTTCATAATAAAGTTTCAGAGGGGCTAGCGCGAATATTTTAATGAATTTGTATCGTTAATCGTATTTCGAATGCTCTACAGCACGGAGTACTTATAGTCGTACCTACCTATCGTACTTTTTCGATGAAAAATGATGCCGTTATGGTTTAATCTGCTGATGGGCGCTCATGTTGTGATATTATCATTTTGACGTTTGAGCTCTCCATTTCAGTTATGTTTACGTACGATAGAGGGAGCTCTTCAAAGTTTCATACAAATTGCTTACGATACGTATACGCTAAGATTTCATCAAAAATTCGGTCTAGGCCCTCAAACCTTATTCTACATTCACATGACTAGTCTAATCGCGCATTTGGTTCCAATCAAATGCCCAAAGGTAGATTCTGCTTTACTCCCTCCCCGTGCCGTCTTTATAGTAAAGTATCTACTGGGTTTAATTCCCATTCCCTACATTAGTTAACGAGTGGTGTCCACTTCTGACCACAAGCTCCGCGGGAGCGATTCGATAGCGCCTCTCGTCCTCTCCTCGGAAGCGCATTATCGCAATAAGCGTTTGAGCCGGTTGAAAGCCGGCGAATAATTACAAATGTTCAGGCGCAGCGTCCGCGAGTGATTGATGTAGTGGAAGTCGGTGTCGCGACTGGGCCCCTCCCTGATCGCTCCGCGCGACAACTTGGAGACATTAAGAATATTTAAATTGTAAATTGCTCCCCTGCACTGAATACCTATTTGCCGAAAGTTTGCCCTTTACAATCGTCGCGCAAACGTCGGATTTTTGGGTTAACGAACGGAGTTGACTAATAGATGCGGGAACATGCAATTTGAGGAAATATTTGTAAAATTAAAACCCGTCGCAGACCTAGTTATTAAAATATCTTTTAATACCGTGACATTATATAATCAAAGGCTACGATATATGTATTTTCTACACTAATTTCGGGCGACCACACACTTAGCTACAAGTACTTGGGGTGTTAGAAGTTTATCGTGTCTGTCTGTGTGTGTGTATATGTCTGTTTGTAGCATCGTAGCTCCCGAACAAATGAATTGATTTGGACATTTTTTTTTGGATAGATGAAATAGTGTGTTTTGGTATGTTTGATGACCGCCACCACAAAATGATGTACAATACATTTAGGCTCGATTCCCAAGATATAGGTATCTAATATAAGGCTTAAGTAGTAGAATACTTACATAAAAAAAATATCCCTGATCCATATAAAAGTCAGTATCCTGCATAGATACACTTTGTAATAATGACTTTTCTCTCAATAAAAATATGTATAACATTTTAACCTCTTTCGCCAGTACGGAGTTACGCGGTCCTGCGCCTGGCTTGGTGTCCCGCAGGAATTCTTCCTTGTTTCCGCTTATTTCGCAACATTGCAGTGTATGAATTCAGCAAACAAATAAGTTATTCCGTGCAGCGAGTACACAGGCCCAACGAAAATGTATTATTGTAACCGAATGAAATGGAGCTAAAAGACAGAATACTGATAACAATAAGACTGGATGGGTGCCTGTAACATGAATATAACAAACTAAAGAACCGGCCTGATTGAATCATCCGCCGTTCTTTGTCATAAATCCGACAACGGGCAGCCATCCGACAATGCGTCCTGAAATCGTTCCATTTCTCATTTTGTTACTCTCCCCTTTAATCTCGCATCCGTAGAAAAGTGGATCAGCTCTGCAAAAGGGCATTGCAATGCAGACGCGCTTCTGATTAATCCATTGTGCGAGTATTAGCCGCTGTTATATTGTTACTTAAACAAGCTTCAATGTCACTTCTATTTCTACTCTAGCATAGGTCAAAATAATAATTTTAATTTTATACTAAAAGTTATCAATAATGTATATGTATAACTACGTTGAACCAAAAACAAACTTTAATCCACTTTATATAATTAATAGTTTATAAATGAATTCGTAAAGCCTGCATGACTGTGGTGAGATTATTTGTGTAACAAAAACACTTTGAAAGATTAGGCTAATAGTACTGGACAATAGATAAATAAAGAGTAAATTCTATCTTGTCTTTGAAATAATAAAATTCTCATTAAATATATCAATTTCAAATATTTTTTTATACTTTACTACTTTTATGTATAGGTAGTTTGCCAGAAAATAGATCTTTTTAATTTAAAATCTTATGTCCCACTAATATTATAAAAGTGAAAGTTTGTAAGTGTGGATGGATTTTTCAGATGTTTGCTCCTCTTTCACACAAAAACCACCGAAAGCCGCAGGCGGTCCGCTAGTATTAATTAATATCAAAACTAAACTAACTGATAGTTAATAACTCTGTTCTGTTGTAACTTTAAAAAAAAGTTGCACTTTAATATGAATTATGCTTTATTATTACCAATTCTAAACTCATACATATCTAATGAAGTGGCAAGATTGTTCCTTAATGTCTCTTGTAAGTACACTATACAGACGTTTTAGGTGACTTAGGTTAGTTCATCACAGTAGTGATTAAATAGCCCATGGCGGCACTAGAGTTCCGAACGAGCACCCTTAAAAGCTAATGTGGCGATTTGTGTGTCGCGGCGTGAACCAGTGGCCCGGTGTCGTAACCCCTCTCGCCGCTGTCACTTCGCCGAAAACAAGGGGTTTTATTTTCCCGCTCTACCCTAAGATTAGTTCTGATGTCGGCGGTCTGCATACCAGAAGGAAAGTGTCTCTCATATGGAATTTTACTTAAATAATTCCAAGTCTTGCCGGCACTCAATTTCTTTTATTCCTTTTTTTATTGAAATAGGGTTGTTTTTGCGAAGGTTATGGTAGCTCAGTGGATAAGAACGAGCGCCTCCCATACAGAGGGTAGTAGATTCAAATCAGAGCACACAATTCTGATTTTTTAAATCTATGATCACCACATTTCTACTATTAGCTTAGTGGTGGAGGTAAAAGAAATGGAGGTCACAATTTATTTATTGAGTAATAACTTCTCCTGACTTGCATAATACTCGTAACATTTATCAAGCCTTTAGGTACCTTGCAACTTGCCAACTTTAAGTTAGCACTATAAATCGCAATGCTCTTTGTAAATTGATTGGTTGTAATGTATAAGGTAAAATTTATTTTATTTCAAATAAAATTTCCACAAAGCTCTACCGGTTGAATTTGACTACCGGATCTGAAAGTGCAATCCTTGCCGCATGATTTGCACTTTCAGATTCAGCAGTCAAATGAAATCGGTGGCGATGGTAAATTAATTAATTACACAACCACGGATTGTTTAATCACACAGCTTACAAATATTAATATAAAATCTCGCTTATAATTGTGTACTTTATAAATCATTACGTACTTATCACTGCTTTAACGTCTGTATTTTTAATTGCGTGGTATAAAATAAAACAACCAAAATTTGTTACATTTATTCATAACAAACGTAGTAAAAAGTTTCCCGGAATAGTCCGCGATATAAATATCGCTTGCATATTTTTCGTTCTCTAAAAGCATTCTCGCGCGCTAGCTATGTCAATAACAAAAGAAAAATCTCAAATATCCCCATAAATAAAGCTGAGCGGAAGGAGCATGGTAAAGCCACATAATTGTATAATTCCTGCTTGCAAAGAGCAGGAAATCCGAGACAGCCGAGATTACAACCGTTAACCAACTGATCCGGGGACGGAAGAAAACAGAATGTCTCGCGAGTTGGATAATGTTAAATTTATTGCAGCGCTAAAATGTTTACGGATATCGTGTGCGGGAACGCCCCGGGACGGCGAGCTCTACTCACCCTTGTAAACACGTTTTATTGGCTTTATAATATGTTTTACGCGTGACGTTTTACAAACGATCCCGGAGGAGCGTCGAATTATTTTTACGGCACGTACTCGCACGCCGCGCGAAAACATCGGGAAATTCAGTACACGAGGGATTTTGTAATTACACCTCTTCAACAAACACTTTTTGTTCTTAAATACGAAATGTACAAATGGAATTTAGGATTTCAAGCGAATTTAATTGCTAAACATGTTTGTGGAAATTATATTGAGATAAACCACCCAAAGCTGCTTTACACAAAGATACTAATCACTTGACTTTAAAAATAAAACTTATTTTGAATTCCGAAACTTTGCAAGAGCATCAGACAAAGACTTATTTCAAATAAAAGCTGAAAGTCTTCAAAATAATTCAAATTCCTGGCTGAATAGTCAACCAGTTTCGCAATTATGATCCCTTCTCAGACATGGGTGCTAATTCGAGAAATCACACAGTGAAATATGTGTTGTATAGAGTGTGGAATGCGTCGCTGCGGAACAATCGCTCGGCCTAATAGCAGTCAACCGCTTGATGAAGGTCCGCCCGCGCCCGGCCATTCCACTCGCCCATGTAAACTCCTACATATACTTAGGACCCTCTTAGAATACACTGGAAGTGAGGATTATTCTTAAGTAACCACAGATATAGTCGATTGCGTATCTTACGTGGCTGTGAAAACTGTAACACAACTTTTACGAAATGCTTTTGTGAATTTCAATGCAACAACATTCAACACAACAAGTAACAAGTGAGCACATTTCTCACATTTCATATGAAAACTATGTTTCTTTTGAAGAGCCAAAAGTGAAGTGAGCTGTGCATTCGAATATACTCTTATATACGGAGTTATATTGTGTATACTTATTTTGTAAATTAAAATTAAGCGTTTTTTTTTATCATAATCTAAAACGTAAAATGTCGTGTATTTAACCTCTTAAATCTACTCATCTCGAATCGAAATGTGACTAAACTAAAAAATGTTACTAGTCCTAAGTTATTGCTTAATAAATATTTTTCTATTCTATTATTTTCTCAATTGCGTTTAAAACTGTCACTTTAGTACACGGTACACATAGACCACTATTCGGGATTTGGAAAGTCTGAAAATAATAATGAAGCGACTGTCGTCTTGCCATCATAGCCTTTTAACAGGGGAAGCAGACTAACTGAATTATGGTTACACGATTCAAAAACTATACGAAACGTGTAGGTGTTCTCACGTTTCTCTCACCAATCAGCTAATTGTGGAAAAGTTACACATCTACGTATGAATATTGAAGTGGCGAATAAAACACTTGACAGCGGAGTTCACGATGTAAAATACACTACAGTAATAAAACGCACTTTAAAAGTATAAGTACCTAGATATAATAACAGTGTTTTAATAAATGTGTAGTGAAGTACAGTAGTATCGCACTTTGCTCGCCCATTTTGCGGTTTGGTTAATAGGCGATTATTTACTGGGCCGTGAAGCGAGAGATTTGTAGGTTTGAATATTTTAAATACACCGAACAATCACGTAGATACATTCCTGTTTGTTTAATGGAATAAATGTATTTTGTGCCTTTATAAATGTCAGTATATTATTTTATCTAAGTAACTATTTTGAAACTGGCCTTATGACGCGTAGGTATTTACCACAATATTTAGATATAATAATGATTAAATATGAAAATAAAGCTCTAAAGTTTTTCTAAAGATACTTGATTAATACTGCTTAAATAAATGTCACCTCTCAAAGTCTCTGCAAAAAAATCTAAAAAAGAAAATTTCTTCGCCAAAGAATGTCTGTCACCTCGAGAGGCGTATATTAAGGTGAGAGCTGTTTATATAAATGCAAAACAGTTCGGCAGCTTGTCATATCGGCTCAGTGCGGATCCCTGATCGAATATGGATTTAGAGTCCTCGCCGACTAGGGTTGGCAGGTCGTGAAACCGAAAAACGATTACGGTCACTAGCTTTGCGTCCAAACGCCCAATTCCCTTGTTTTTTAGTCTTATCAATAAATTCATATAACATCTCATGCATTGAGTTCAAAGCCTACAGCCGAATATATAAGTACTATACTTTGTCTAAACAAGAGTCAGCGCATGTGAAAGGTTTCTTGTTACGGATATCAAACAACGCAAGAATCACAAATGGGTATAATGCTTAAATGCATATTTTGGACCCAAGCGAAAAACACAAGTGTTCACACAATTGTTTGTCCAGAGTGGCAATCGAACCCACATTCAAAAATTGGTACATGCCGTGTCCTGTCATATTGGTAGAGAACTCTGTAAGTGCTGTACGTACTGTAAGTTCTTGCAATAAAGAACAAATAAACAACTACATGACAAAGTTTAAAAACTCTTTAAATAAGCTACTATTGAACCTAAAAAATTGGCGGGACTGCCCCGACAAGATGGGACCAGAAAGATTAATTGAAAACCTTCACCCAGACGCCTGACAACCCTACCAGCCCGGGCCGGGGGCGCCCAACAGAGTCGGACAACCGAAAATAAATAATCTAATAGTGAACTGACTTGCCGATTTTTAGAAGATATAAAAAAATATTTTAGCAAAAATAAGCCTTTCTGCATGACTCGATTGGAACTTTGCCATAAAAAACTTAACATACCCTAATGGTACGGTGGTAAGGTACTAAATTTAACAGGTTCAGCTTACTTAAATATTTCTCATTCACTGAATAATCCGTCTCCTTTGTCATAGTTAAGGTTATTAAAGTTATATTTAATCTTCCGAAAAGGCCTCCAATGCATCTACTTACCTTCTGGTATGTACAGTGGATACCTAGTGTATGTTCATGGGCAGCAGTGATTGCTTCCTGTCTGATAACTCACTAGCTCGATTGCCTCCCTTTTGCATAAAAAATAAAGAAGTCAAAACCGCGGGTTATTCCTGTTAACGCATTCAATTATTATCAGTAAATTGCTAAGAGCGCAATCTTAAGGATTAGCGATTTATAGACGAGCCGATAAATGCGATGAAGCAGTCGACTAGCGGCCCAGCTGATTTCCTTATGACTCGATATTCGTATTCAATGGTGAAACATTTCCCTTCAACCCAGCGGCCGTACCTTCGTCCCTGCTTGTGGCTGAATCCAATCGGAGGGATATTAAAACTTTCCGGCCGCACTCCCCTGGCCCTTTGTACGTACTGAAGCGCGCCCCCACACCCACCCGATCTGCTTTTTTAAAGATGCACAGATTACATTTTACTACACCGACCAGCAAATTAAAAAATAAGATTAGGAAAGTTAACATTGTTTATTTTACATTTTATTAATTTTCTCAGTATCTCACATAAAGTTAAAAGGTGTACACCACGTTATTTTAGAGCTAGCTTCGTTATTTCGCAGACATATTTTAACGTTTTTCTTTTAAATTTGGCGCAGTGAAGCAAGAGTGTGTTCCTTATTCAGCCTGCAGCGCATAAATAATTAAGAAACCGTTCGACGCAGCCCGCCCGGGCTGGCCCAAGTGAGTACTAATTAGAATTACAACCTTCTTTTTTGTACTTTGAGACGAGATAGCCAATGAAAATTAAATGGAAGAGCTCATTAGAAGGGATTATAAGGGGTTTTGAATTCCTTGGATTCTTACTTAGACTTCATGTTTCATCTTTTTTGCTAGAAACAGAAAATAAACTGTAGTCATAGGTTTTTGAAATAAACTAAATCGACTGAACATGGCTTTTACTATGTTAGTGAGAGTAATGTTGTGAATGTTTTAAATCATTCAGTGGAGTAAATAAAAATGTCGATGCCAATAAAGCTGCAGCTATACAATAAATAAAGACTTGCTTTTAGAACTAGCTATCTCAAATCCCGACATTGCACACATTAACTAGTTTCGTGAAGCGAAGTCTGCGTCTTAATTTGTATTCGACCCTCGACTCGCCCGGGAGGCGCAAGCGTGTGCTCCTTTCTTTTGTAGCTTCAGAAACCAATTTGTGTACCAGTAAGAAAATTAAAAACTTCTACAAGTTTTCTTAGTTACCTACTTGAGCTTATTAACAGTGGAATCCGCTTAGATTCAATTTTTCTAAGCTCGCGTACGTTTGTTGCAACCGGTTCAAAAATGAAACGATGGTTTTCATTATGTTTCGTGAGCATTTGTGAGACTTGCGAATGATATTATGTCGTTTTACTACATTGTCACGTTTTCATTACAAGCTAACCCGTAATTTATTTTTGCGACACAATGAGCGAGCAGACAAATCTGTTTACCGCCGTCCATAGACATCCGCAACACCAGTGTAGTCACAAGTGCGCTGCCAATCTTATCCCCGATAGTTAAATAAAACTAAAATAAATAAGTCAGATAAGTAATTCCGATCAGCTATGCTATGGCATTAACAGTACCACTAGCTGACAATATCTAGAAGCGTCTACCAGACTCAAGTTAATTTAGAAAAACACTTATTTTTAATTGAATCCAATCTTTTGTAAAACACCCATAATCACAAATATACAATACTCTCCTTCAAATTGTACTCACACTCATCTCAGCGTGTTTTCGTAATTAGCTATAGAAATAGGTATTCGTCTATTTCGTATAATACCTACATACTAGGTACCTACTAAGAGTAACTGAGACAGTCTCGAAAATGAACGTTCTAACATAACACCAAAGAATTTCTGAATTAAATGTAAAGTGACGTTAAGACAGATGTTAAGAGCCGGAACAATAATTAAGAGGCCGTCGGTTTGAAACCGCGTCGTCGGCGAGATTTAATTAGTGAGAGAACAATCTACGGGCGGCGGACGGCAAACTGGCTGCCCGGCGATGGACCGCGATGGCGCCCTCTGCGCGGACTGGCAGCAAACTTGCCGCGTGGCACCGATGGATGGACCAAACACCTTGAGCACACCCAAAATAATGAGATGAGAGGAAATCAATGATCATTCGTTTTACCGTTCTGTAAAGAACATTATTTTGTTTAAAAATTTTTGCACTTGCTACGTCTTAATATAGTGATTTACATACCTAAGTCACTATAAAAATCGAAAAATAACTCATTGCCATATATGAAGAACGGACATGATATCACTTTAGTGGTTTGCTATTAAGTTATGGACAGTTTTCAAGAGCATTTTAATTAAAGGCAATGTGAAAGCCACTTCACTGTTATATTGTTGATTGTGTGACCGGAGTTTTGCTCGTCGCATCCTCATTTGATATTCAAAAGTTTTTTATTTAAATAGGGAGATATGTTTACCCACTTTTAATCATTTTCTTATACGTTATTTTGCTGGGAGATTAATAAAATGAATACCTACTATGGACAGTACTAACATGAAACTTCCAGTTGCGGTGTTCCCTGATCGCTATGACATGTCTTTTTTTAAACGAGGTTTGAAAAGAGTACCTACTTCTTTCACGGTAGGCAGCGGCATGACTGTGCCTCAGCATTGTTGTTGTCTATGAGCGGCGGTTACCATTTGCCATCAGATGGGCCGCATGATCGTCTGCCTACTTCGGAATAAAGGATTTTCACATATATATTACATTCTATTTTATCTTTAGAATTAGCATTCGTTATTCCATTCACAATGGGAAAGACACAGCCTATAGCAGACATACCTTATTAAAATGTAATATGTTTTACAAAAAGAGTCCGATAATACGACACGTCTGGGACTACTCGCAAATCCGATTTCCCTATCTCCCCATATTTGTATTCGAAGCCCGATCCATCTAATATTTCCTTCCAACTCCGCGACGCTATCTGCGTTCCTTCCTGACACTGAATCTAATCGGAATAGATATTAAAACTTTTCTTACCACTGAATCGTTCCTTTCCTGACGTCGGTTAAATTATATCTACGTGCAGAGAAGTTACTTCAATACCGCAAATAACTTGTTTCCGATTTGTCATTACCGATTTTTACGTGCTTGCTTATTATTGCGAATCTAATTCCAGTTCTACTTCAATAGTTCGAATTTTAAATCCCGAAACAAAATTGAGAAGAAATTGGAAGAGTCCTCAAATGCTTTGGTTGAATAAACACTCAAAGGATGAGGTCTTGATTAAATGAAGCGTCCAAGTTTAGAAACGCGAGGCAGACAGTATTCCCGCTCCCTCTGTGTAGTCTGCGGTCGCTAGCTTTGTAAGACTGCTCCTCGAGGAAGTGATAAAAAGAAAACGCTTCTTTGATTTCCTGATTTATGCAAAACAGTATCAGCGTACCTTCAGAGTACGTATCTATACCTGTAGGTGCCACTATTAAAGGAAAATTTTTCTACAGCTACCTTTGCTTGCTTTACTAGCGTTAGTAGCGATCGCAAACCAATCTTTCACGAGAAAATGTTTGATTCCAAGAATGTATTTTCTTCTGAATCGACTGGCATTACTTCGTCCGTAATTAGAATATTGTTGCAGACAGGGAGCCTGAATCAGCGTAATGGGTCAACTCAATACTCGCGTAAAAGTGTTGACGTCACGAAAACTTGCTAAGTGCCTCCGTAAGCTTGTATCCCGTCTTATCTAATTTATTTAACTGTTAGCGAGGCCGAACCGAAAACAAGCATCGCCCTAAAGACAGGACGCGGATGAGATACACACACACTACGAAATGGTAAACGGATAATGATTCCTAGTTTATGTTCTTTTACTAGGAAAAAGTAGAACAGAGAATTGGGATTGACTTGACAAATAGGTAATTAATGTTCAGAGTAAGAACAAGTCGGTAGATAACCAGTGCAAACTTCTTACTTACGGTTCCAAATAAGAAGTATAATCATTAGAAAATTACTTCAGTGTACTATCAATAACATTTATGTATTCTTTGATGTAGATCTGGAGAAAAAATGTTCAGTAACGAAAACATCAAATCAAAGTAAAAACAGGGTTACATCATGTTCAGTGATAAGATAACGCAACCACGTCGGATCCTCTAATAGAAAACGTTATTCAGTGTAACGACAGTAAAGAAACAAGATGAATATCAATGACGAACGCATAAAGGAGAATGGAGAAACTCTTTTAATCTAAACTAAAAGAAATATAGGAACTTATGAGATGCGAGTCGCAAGGGGCATAAATTATTTATCAAAAGAGTCCCGACTGTGTCCGGGCCCGGGGGAGACCGGGGTACTTCACTCCGCCGCTAACCACCTCTTAGCACCTCTGAATAATGATTCTCCTCTCACTGCATGTGATGGACCTCGCTTTTGGACGTGAAAAGGTGAAACTGGTAACTTTTGTTTCATTTTTTCTTTTTACATCTAAGGGTATATATATATACTTAGTGGTATATTTTTTCTAAGCTGGTATCAATTATCATAGGAAGTGTGCAGTAGGTCTTTTACGAGTATATTCATTTACGTAACGTTTGTTAATTTTTTTTTCATATTCATATTAAAACACTGTTTATACAAAAGATGTGCCGTTGGCGGACCTTAATAAATAAATAAATAAATAAAACACTGCAGGTTTATATTTAGGGTATTTTCACGAGTAAATATTAGATTAGCCTAGAGCACTCTGGCTTAACAAATGGTTAGCGTTAACCAATTTCTATGATAGCAATGCGTAAAAAAATCAATTGAGTTTACCCTTTGAAATAACAATGAAACTCAACCCAGATTGTTGACCAGTAAGAGCCATTTTGAAAAACCTGTTCTAAGTGTTTGAACAATATTTATGCAGGTACGTGGTGTCAGTGCAAACACGTGAACAGGGCAATTTGTGCGGTGTGTACGATTTTGTTTCAATTTAAAGGTCGAGAGGCGGAAAAACCGTGCAACTGTGCAGCGGTGCGGCAATGGCCGTCGCTGTTGCTTTGTATGCCGCCGGTGTGGGTGAGTGCATCCCGCGTTTCGCCCATTCTACCCCTACTTCAAAGTCAAATTAATATTTGTTGAGCGTGACCTGCAATTTATGGTAGTTAGTTTACATGAGGCGACTATGATATTTCGTCGCGTTGCGATTTTCAAATGCAATGATTATGGAAAAGGTAACTAGTCAAGGTAACTATCTAGTAACTCAAGTCCATCGACTAGGATTTTGGTGTTTATATATTTGGTTCTCCAGCTTTAGGTACTTATTTACATAATTTAATTTGGAAAATATTAAAATAGTTGGTTGGCCAGATTACTAAGTTGTTATCTATCTTAAAATACTAGTCTACAATACCCTAAAAATCAGAGATAAAAAGATAGATTTAACTTTGTTTAACTATTCTATTGCGTCGTTTTGATCAGTAGCTCATATTATGATTAAGGTAGTACTCGTAAGTAATATGTAGGGGCTTGTTCCGCATGGAATTAGGTTAATAACAAAATGAGTAGCTTGTCTTGTAACCTGAGGTTCTTTACTTTATAGATCAAATATACGAAGTGTTTCCGCATGTATTTTAATGTATTAAATGCACATGTGCAAGGCGGCAAATGAATGAAAAAATAGAGTTTCTCTTTTGAATATTTACCTAAGTTTAGATAGTTATTTTCTTATTATTAGATTAATTTAGGAAGGAAAGAAAGGGTATAAGTTTTTTCATAATATAAGAAGCTAAACTGTTATGCTACTCCGATTTGGTAAGGTAATCTAATATACAGTTTTGCCTTGAAAAATTTTTGGGTGAATAACTTATAGATGCATAGTGAATATAGGAGAGAAGGCGATTGATCAAACTATTCTCACTTTGTGGCATGGGCGAAAGTTAAAACTTTGCAGAGTTAGAGTTTTCTCGCTCTCGGTGAATAAAAATATCAACACCTTTTCTCTATTTCTTGGTTATAACCGTTACAATAGAAATACTATTCACAGACTTTGCAGTCGGCTACAAGATAACTATACCTGTATTTTAGAACTGTACCGCATAAGTAGATAATCAAAATCAAAAACTCTAAAGGTACCTATACTCACTATTGAGCGGAGTTTGCGTCAGAACTGTAGGTATTTTGTCATATTTATAAAGTTCTGACGTAAACTCAAACTCAAAGAACCATAAACATGTACGTAAATTTAACATGTTTATGGTTCTTTCATTCAATCAACTGATCTAAAAACTCAAATTCTTCAGGAATTTAATTATATATATTTGTGGTGACTGCATTTGTGGTAAAAACCCAGATATATCACCATATCTGGGTTTTTACGAAGCACCATAAAACTAGTTTCAGAAAAGCATTAGTTGATGCAGCGTCACACATAAAAAATCATTAGAGCTTAAAGTAGTCATTAAACCTTAAAGATAACTTTTGCATCGGATGTCAGTGGTTTATTTCTCCTTTTTTGTTTTATAAAACGTGCCCAAACATACTTATTTCAAAAGTAATTAACTAGATTGTAGGTAGGAACCATTCTGAGTGCAAAATTGATTTCCTAAAGTGTTCCGAGTGGATCCATTAGTTGAAAAAGTTCGCGCACCAATAAGATGGAGGGACATGGTAATAATAAAGGAAGTTTTCGGAAGAAGAGCTTGTATCCCGGCCGAGAGTTATTGTGCGATGTTTCAGCGCTCCAGTTCGCCCAGCTCATCGGCTAGCGGCGCGGAGAAACAAATACTTTGGACGTGTCATTATTTTCAATTTAAGTTTTCGCTTTTCAAAGTTCGCGTGCATAGGTATTTTTTATAAAATATCAATTATTCTGCTGATGAGATATACAATGTATTTATGAGTAAGTTGTGTGGTACGGTCGAAGCCTGATGTTGCTGTGACGCACCCACGCGGCAAAAACATCTAAATTACTTAATCAAAATGATGTTCTTGAGATGATTGAACGTACTGTTTATGTTTAATATTTGAAAAATATTTTGTAGATTGAAATTTCTTAAAACGTTAAAAGTATTTTCAACTGATTTCATTTTATTTATATTTATACCGAGTAAAGTAGGTATATATCGTAATTCATGCCTTAATTTGGAGATTTATTCGATTTTTTTAAGTTTTTGATACGAAATCTTAATAAATCCTAAAGGTCATAGATATTATAATCAATATCTAATTGGTTTTTAGCTAATAACTTGTTTAAGAAACCGTATCTACAATTTATTGCCAAATAAAGTCTCCCCTTTATACATTTATTTTGGTCTATTCAGCCATATGCAAATTTACCTCTGGGTGATTACAGTCTATAAAATCATTCATTTTGTTGTAGAGTTCAATGATATAATTGTTGATATACTCGTATTTTATTTGGTCCTACGATTTATCAATGTTTTCTAAATTGAGTGCCGATTTATGCCCCGAATTTAATGACATACCTATTTCAAGTTTCGTCGCTCCTTGTGACTATTGAGTGTCTCGCGGGTTGTCTCGTACTGCTCAGCTATCAACTCCCAACTTTTTAATTAGTTTAACGACGATAATCGAACACTGTCTTGTTACTCCTAGTTGGAATCTCCGCTCCTGAAATCTCGTACCTCGTTAATGGAATCATTGAAAACTATAACTTGCCGTATAAATGTGAACTGGTACAAATTAATATCTTAGTGCGGTAGCTGGGAAGTTCTATGTTAAATATTTCTCTACTCGAATGTTCTTGTAGTTACCTTCTTCCAAGCTAACTTCTATATAAGTTAAAAGTAATAAGTACTTAATATGAGTACCTACATATGGATAACTGGTGCTTTATTTATATAATTTACCTATTTGTGATTCAGTCAAAATGGGGTCTAATGAATGATTTACGAGACAATAACTTTATCTATGTCAAAGACAGTGCGAAGTGAAAAGGGTGTAGTAACAAAACGGACACTAGGCTTCGAAGCGCCGGCTTGCGAATCAAACGAGAATAAACGCTAATGGATTCTATAACAAATTGGGACAGTCTTATCCAAAACAAATCCAATAACTTTAAAGAGCCTAGTTTCACGATTTTTTAAGACATCGCTTACTGAAGCTCACAAAAAGTCAACAGTGTAGACCGGAAATGAATGCCCAAATTCATGCATGAGCTGTCCTATTTTCGCGCTAGCCCATCGACGCTATAACTAGTCGTTATAAAAACGGGGGTGTAAAACTCGCATCGGCAGTTTTGAGTTAACATAGCTGTGGTAATTGTTTTACACATGAGCACACGAGCGTTTCATGAATTTATGTGTGGTGCTAAGGGAGGACGGCGGCGCGGCCGGCGGCGAGCCCGCGAATGAATGGCCATCGGAAAGTCATCAGTTATGTAGGGCGCACCGTCGCGCGCCATGTGGTCGACGCGACCGCTCCTCTACGTAATTTTTCCGCGGGCAATTTTCCGCAATTTCCCAAACAACCATCAGCACCGCTTTACCCTCGCCCTTTATTTAAAAACGTACAAAAAGCAAACGGCTCAAATGTAACGTATCACACGCCTTTGTATGTGCAGAAAAACACGCGTGCTGATTGTGTGACAAGATGAATAATGTAATCTAAATATATTACCTCTTGAGGGTTGGCAAAGGGCGTATCATTGTAAATACAAAGTAAAAATATTGAAACAGTACAAAAATAAATAAGAGTACCTGCCAGAGACGATAGGGCAATTCGCTCCGGTAGGGTTCTGACCCTACATACCGCAGCTACCTTTAGGCAAAGGTACATGATAATTAATTAGACATTAATATCCGTCCATTTTTTACACTAAACCAGGATAAATTGGAACTTTAATGAATTCATTTGTAATTATTTAATTATCTATGCAATAAACTATTCTTATACTTTGATTATATACATTGTCACCACCTATATAATGTAAGTATTTATTGAAATCCTATATATCCTCATTGCTTATTTTTTATATAAAGTCTAGAGAAAAAATAACCGCACATTAATAACTCCGTCCAATTCATGCAAATATGAAATCTCATCTACTGATACCTATGAATGCAGTAGTTGGATAATTCGATAGTAAACACATAAAGATTCATAGGATTTTAATGGTTCGCTTTTATTGGTCTATTGTTTAAAGCTACGAGTGAACCACAGAAGCGCATAGTAATTAAATGTATGTGCATCTATAATATGAGAAATTCATAAAACGCGAGCGAGTTGAACCGCAGAAACTAAATGCCGGCAATAAAAATGGGTAAAAGCAGAAGCTCTCTGCAGTGAACTAAAATTCATGCAAATTGAATGAAATGTATTGATAGCACTTTGGAAATATTTTCTGTTTCAAAGTGGTGTGTCAGCTACCAACACAGTTTTTAAATGTCAGGAACGGCCGTTTTTATTTCCTCTATTTATCCATTAAGTTATTTGCAAACTGTTTCTGCGTGTATTCGTGGTCTTTTTATAATATACCTCTACCTATATGTAAATATAATTACAGAACTAAATTCCAAAACAAAGTTGTTCGTGGGTACATATTAAAAGTCGTTATTTATTTTAACAAGCAACTTCTGAACCCTTTAGTATGCAACGAATTTTGACACGCGCATATTGTAGCGGTAGAGCCAAAGT
Source organism: Cnaphalocrocis medinalis (assembly GCA_014851415.1). Taxonomy (NCBI): domain Eukaryota; kingdom Metazoa; phylum Arthropoda; class Insecta; order Lepidoptera; family Crambidae; genus Cnaphalocrocis; species Cnaphalocrocis medinalis. Next base: position 9,992,036 of record CM026275.1, on the reverse strand, counting down.
TATATTAGAATTACCTATTCGAAACAAAATTCCCATAAAAAGTTATGCCCCATTTAGTTCCGTCTAAGCCAGCTATAGTTTAGGGAGCGGGTGCAACATATTGCCGAAGAAAATTAATAATATAGGAAAATGGAAAAAGCACCGCTGCTGTCTCGTACAAGCAGCCACGATCAAACTTAATCTATTAGTGCACAATTTATTCTTAGGATTCATAAAATTACATATTTATAAATAACTATAATTGGGCAATATTTTATCAATTCAATAATACAACTTCAATATAAGTTCCCCCTTGTACATCGTCTAAATGTTCACGCTTATAAAATTAACGGAAGTCATCATAATTTACGACGTGTCGTAGATAAAACAGGGTGTTGAAAGGGGTGTCTCAACTTTAAGTTACCGGGTTAAGCATCACAAACTACGTATCTATTGTCATGTAATTAATGTTAATAAATTAATCTGCTGTTACAGGAGACAAATTAGACGCAGGCTGCTCGACTAACGACGGACAATTTGGATTAAATGGGGGGTTGATGTTTATGATTTACGGAGGCTGGGTAATGCGGCGCCGGGCGGTCGCGGCGCGCGGCGCGGTGCGGTGCGTCTCGGAGAATAGATCTAGTCAGGTTCACCGTGACCAGGCTATAAAAGTCACATGCATCACATCTGAGGGTCTAGGTATTCTTTTTGACGGAGATTAAGAGGAGGGTTGATGTTTATGCTTTACGGATGCTGGGTATTGCGGCGCGGGGCGGTCGCGGCGCGCGGCGCGGTGCGGTGCGTCTCGGAGAATAGATCTAGTCAGGTTCACCGTGACCAGCCTACAAAAGTCATATGCATCTCATCTGAGGGTCTAGGTAGGTCTTTGACGGACATTGAGAGGAGGGTTGATGTTTATGTTTTACGGAGGCTGGGTATTGCGGCGTGGGGAGTTCGCGGCGCGCGACGCGGTGCGGTGCGTCTCGGAGAATAGTATCTAGTCAGGTTGACCGTGTCCCAGACTACAAAAGTCGCAAGCATCACATCTGAGGGTGTAAGTATTCTCTTTGACGGATATTAAGTGGAGGGTTGATGTTTACGCTTACCTCACGCCTGGTAAATACGCCGCCGCCGTGCGGTCGCAGTGTGGTCCGTCTCGGAGGAATAGTACCCAGGAAGCTTGACCGTCACATCTAAGGAGTTAGGTCTCTTTGACGAACATAAGTAAGGGATTGCTGTTTATGCTTTTGCAAATGAACAAATTTTAACTGTACCAGTCATTTGATAATTTTTAACTCAAATCAAATTTCTATTTCAGGGCAAATCTGACTCAGCCAACCACCTCTCCACGCGGTAATTGTCTAGGACTAGGAGCAGGGTTCCTAGATATAATTCTATAAGACTGGTCGCTAGCTGTAAAGGAAAGCGTCGGCGCCTCTGTGCCTTGTTACGTCTCGGTGGGAAGTCTACTTTCTCGTAGCGCCGAAGCACATGCTATTCGAGATGTATGCGTGACTTGAACTTTACATATAAACTGAACTTTATGAGTTATATGAAATAAATTTAAATAATGTAATATATATGAAACAATGTTAGAACAAATATATTCAATATACACATCCACATTTCACTCCACTACACGTCATAGTATAACGTTAGGTGACTGTACTCTACGTATACGCTTTATTTTTATTATTATACTCAAAGGTTGCATGAGATGAGAATGCAACCTATAGCTACAAATAAAATAGATACAACAAAGAATTAAATTATACCACATAATAGTCTGAAAAACGAATGCACACTCATTATGCAGATGATAACTCACAGTTGAACGGGCAACACAAAGCCAACATAATAGGGATGTGATTCGGGTGCTCTTTTAATTGAATGGTTCGAGAAAAAATGCAGATATCGGAGTGAAAAAGGTATCAACTGAGGCGATAAGAGTTACATCTGACGTTAGTATTGACTTTGGAAGTGATTAATCACTTATTAAAATACATACAATGCCCCGTTGCTCTAATGGTAGGAGGTACCGTTACGTGATTTTGGGGGCGATTCCTGGGTATATTAAAATGTATTGTTTCGAATTTTTAATACACGACTCGGGTTTATGTTCACCAATCCGCATTAGGCAATCGTGATCTCATCGTTGCAGCGATGACTTGATATCTATGATAGAGGCCTGTGCTCTGCAGTACAGCAGGACAGTAAATAGGCTGGTACTTAAATATACACATACACTGGTACATAATTCACTTTTACTATCTCCCGGTCATAAAATTACTAATTTTTCCCCAAACTAAAAAGATGAGTACGTTTATGAATTTACCGAGTCGAAAATCCGAGTGAACTGAAGCTTTGAGAACTTGCGCAAGTCAACACTGGAACTCGTATTTATTGTTACCAATTAATTGTCCATCGACTCTCAAATGCTCGCATCACTACATTATAGTGATAATAAAACAAGGACGATCAAGTTCATAACGAGAACACAATGGCGTCACCGGCGTGTTGACTATTCATTACGGCATCTCGCCGCCGGCAAACAAACCTCATGTTATTAGATTCCGCAGACGGAGCATCGCAACGCAACGCAAATTAGGATAATTAACACTACTGCTTTTTAATCGCCATGTAGAGCTCCAGCGCGCTTGAACATCACATCATGCATGTATAGAAAGTTGTTCATTCGTGGAATGTTACTGCAACTGTTCAGTATTTTGTTATAAGCAAATAGCACTCATGTACTTACTCGTATTTTCCTAAATAAAAATAGAACTGAACCGTTCTATTATTATTAAAAATATATATTACTAGAGATTAAACTTCGATAAGTTGTTTATTTTTCAGCTTGAGTTGAGGTTTGTTAATCATTTACCCGACTCCAAATATATTAGACATCCATTGTCTATCTTATATAAGTACCTAATCTCTCTTTTTTGTTTCGTCATTTACGTATAGCGACTGCCATCTGGCCTTCGCAACCCTTTAACAAGAGAATCAGACCAACTGAATCATGGTTACACATTTTCAGAAACTATCCTAAACGTGCAGATCTCCTCACGATGTTTAGCTAGACAAATTGAAAGCTAATGGTACAAATTGTATTAGTATGCTTACTAAGAACAAAATCTTTGAAAGAGATTTCGACGACCATCGTAAAAGACGAAGTATTTTACTTATTATCTTTTAATTTGCATCGAGCAATAAATAACTTATCACCAAAGCAATTAACACTTCCCGAACTTTATATCTACGAGAACTTTATTAATTGTAACGTACACCGGTTTTGCAATACGTATTTCCTACGCGACTCGATAAATCACAACTAAAGGGCAAAGCAAGTTATTCTATTTAAGGAAAGACAAATAGATACGTATGTATCGAAGTGAGGAGACACAGCTTGTTTGTCCTCGCAGACTAATTAAAAAGTTTGTTTCGCAAACTTCGGGAAGTGGCGACGAAGTAAACCCGCGCTGATTTGATACACGAATAAGTAAATTTAGTCGGCTAAGTCAGGATATCTAAAATAAACCTGAGGCTACTTAACTTTTCTCTTTTTTAGTTTTGTTACCTTTCAAAAGTTATTTACTTTTTCCTGGTGGACTTTAAACTTAGACAATAAATATTCCATAAATATAAACAATACATAAGCACCAAAAATAATTTGTCGACTTGTAAATTATCATACCTATGTACCAACATATATATGTACATCTTTCGCATATTTAATTTTGTTATCTTCTCAATGACACTTTTGTCTAAGGGCGACCATGTTGATAGATCAGCATAATAACAAAAGAAAATCTTCATATACGGACGGACAGTCATACAAATATTTTAACAAATCTGTCTAATTTTTTCAATCGATTCTTTCACAGGTCCACTAAACTCATAGTCCACAAAACCCTAAAAATAAGTATCAAATGGGGTAGATTTAGTCATGGCGTGAGAGTCGTCGAGCGAATGAATATGTATGGGTGGCGGACACGATCCTGCTGATAATGGAATCTGCACACGGTAGCGAATCTGATTATTCTCTGTCGCAATTAGCGGATATGCGACAAAAAGATTTAAAAGTTTAATTATTGTCTCAATGGCATTGTATTCGATTATTCATTCATTTCCTTTCAGTTTGTGAATACCGAATCCTTTTCCGTTCCTGTTAATTGATCTTGTATTTTTTGTGATAGGTGGCAGACGAGCAGACGGGTCACCTGATGGTGATCACAGATTGCGGCCACCCTAGACACCTGCAACACAAGTAAAGTTACAAGTGCGCTGCCAACCTTCCCCCGATTAATATAAAGCTGAGATTTTACAACATTTTTAACTTCGATAAACGCTGTGAAAAGTGAATTTTCCCCGTATTTTTCCACTTTTATTACATAAATCCTATTAAATAACGAGTTCTCTGTAAAACCTAATTGAAAAACTATTAATAACTCTATAATATTAGTTCCTTTTGCGACCATGTGCGGGTATGTTTTGATTAAAGATGTGTAGTCTCAGCTGGGCCCCGCGATAGTACAACCCCGTCGTAGGCACGTACTCAAGACATTTTCTAGCGCAAACTACACCACAGTATTCTCGTATGTGCCTTCCATCTTGTCCCTCATAAGTTATTGCTAAAATATGAAATCAAATGCATAATTAAGTGCATCTTACAATTATTTATCCACGAATTTCATTGCGTTATAAAAATTTATTAGGTTACAAGGTGTATCACCCTGGTCGACATAAACAGACCTCCTAAAATGAAATTATATTTAAGTAAAAGGGATTGTAATTTTTTTTCGGAATCCGAAATGATTACATTTGTTAATTAACTTTTATTAAATGTAGAAAATGAAAGGAAAATAAAATGTTTCTTTACGTTTCCCAAGGGGAAACATGGGCCTTTGTCCGGCACGCTCAACCAATCTGTCCGCTATATTATTAGGTATCCAATTCGCAACTGGGGCTTCTTCAATTATCGGTTCGGCAAACGCAGAGAAGCAGGTTTGTCGCATGTCGCCGCCGCAGTTCGCACCACGCGGTCCCGCGGGCCGCGCGAGTTGCGAGCGGGAGCGGGGCTCGGCGCGAGCCCGGGTGCTAAGCCCACTGGTACGCCCTAATAAATTGCGATTTAACTTGTCTCCCGGATAACGCCAACTTTTCCGCGTTTGTTCCGCACCCGACACTTTTTTCCGCCTCTTCATTTCCTATCTCTTACTTTTGTATTTTCCGTTCTTTCCTCGCCGAGATAAACAGGCGAGAAACGCTGAAAGGGGCTTTACAAATTCAAATTGAACTTATCACACAACTTTTTACATTTGTTTCTGGTCTCGAGTTCGAGGGAAAAGAGCGAAGAGGCATTTAATAGTACAATCTCGGGAAAGATTGATGATTTTGTATCACACCTCGCTTCGGGCGGCTCGTAACGAGTCGGATGGCTCTCGACGTGGGTCGTGCTGCGTCTTATCTGGAATGGGATGCCGCTTTATCTCAAATTACATATTTTACTTGAGACGCTCCTGGAATCGCACGTTTTTTTCTTGCCGTATTAACATAAGAAAAAACTTATCAAAGTGTAGGAGATCCAAATCCCAAATGGCTGGGGAAAAAACGGTTAAATCTGTGACATAATGGTCGCCCTATTTTTATTTTAGTAAATTCAAAATGAAATACTTAGTTATTATTAGGTTGTTCTTACTTCGAATATAACATCTTCAACTGTAAGAGCGGCCCTAATTCGACGCTCATGTTTGGTATCATCGCATATTTAATAACGTTATGCAGGCGCCGAGGCATGCCGTGCTCGGGACGGTTTCCCGCCCAGACAAACATGTTGCACTTAATAAGGCAAATGTGTAAGTAAACACAATTAAGTTAATAAAACGGATAAGAAACTTTGAGCGTGCAGTAAATAGAGCTCGCTTAATTTGAGGGCCATGTGGACACATAACCGCGCCATATTTATCCCATTATGCACGGCACGCGGCGGCCGCGGATGCGAGTCACGTCCTCCGAAACGAATCGCATGTGACATTATTTGTGAAGATCGTGCTCTATCTTCGTCGGCGACATGGCCGAGACGTGGAGGGATTTCTCACAAAGAAGTACGATTTCAACGGTGCGATAAAGAAGCGAGAAGTTACACACTGGCTATATTCTCTTTGGGATTAACGCACGGTTAGCTTTCTTTTATCTGGCTTTTAAATGATATTGACTCGCCCTTTTTCTTTTCGCTAATTCCGTAATCGGTTCGTACAACCGTGCAATTTATCTTGGAGTTCGGTTACAAATGACCGATAATATTACTGTGCGGAAAATTTACAGAGGAGGGGGTGGTTTAATGCCTTATTTAAATTAAATTTGTTACTGATGGAGAGTTTTGATTGACCGTTGTTATTTCATACTACAAATTAAGTATTTTATTCATTAGTAGTATACATTACCATTTAATGATATTAGTTCAGTGCATTAGAACGCGCCCCCATGCGGGGTGTCGTGGTTTGAATACGAGCTTGCACCTCTGGATTTTTCAAATCTATGTGCGTATTTCTACTGTAACCTCGGCGATGAGCGAAAATATCAATAGGAAACCTGCACGATTCAAATAGTTTATAAAACTTGCAACTATGATTCAATTGATCTAAAAAAGGTTGCGAAGATCAAAAAACTATTGTAATTACCAGTCTTCTCAAATCCTGAATCTAAGTGCACCGGGAATTACTTACATGCTAAGATCAAAGATAGAGTGAATGTCGAGGTAATCTTAATAATATATTAATTGTAACTAAACACCTCTTTCTATTCAACAGTTTATTAACAAGTACTTACGAACTCAATGTCAAGTAGGTAGGTAATACACGACAAAAGAAACGACATTCAGTAACCTGTCAAGTGTCCACTTGGCAAAGGGATGATACGCAAGGCTATTTGTCTGAACTGCCACTTTTATGGATTAGCTCCTGGCAGCTTACTGCGTTTTGTACCTCTATATTGTGGTATCCAGGGTGGAACTATAACTTTTATTTATTTGATAAGGCTAACAGTATACTAACATTATTATGTTAGTGAATATGCCTGTTTGTCTGTTGTGTTTTTAATCAATATCTAGGTACCTGTGTGAACCTAAACTTTTTTTTCACCTTATTATTAGGTACATAGAAATAGGTAATCCGTACAACAGCATCAGACAGACAAGCAGCTCATAAATCTACATCGGTAGGTAACCACCTATCGATAGGGAGTCATAGCTCTGATAGCTATACTTATCAATACAGCTTTTACCTAAAATGTACAAATTCCATATAGGTAAGTACTTCATTTTACAATAAAATACTTACGTAGGTCGATACTCCTACAGAAAATACGAGTATTTTGAATTATTTGTACTACCTACCTCGTAACCTTATCAGGTGAGAGATTGGATGCAATATAATCAAATGGAGCTATGTACTGCCATTATTATGCCTACATATACATACCCGGTATGTCAACATGTGCGCCCAATGCATTCCATTCTCATAACATAATTTGAATATCAAAACACATTCGATATTCGATCAACACATGATATTCAGCTTGTTTTATGTAATCAAAACATGCACCTATTAGAAAATACGTTTGAAATTATAAACCTTATGATTTTAAAGTCAATCTGTCAACACGTACGTTTTGTATTAGCTACATATAAGCTTTAAATAAGCGGCTTGGAAATATTTCAAAACGAACTAAGTAAATTAAGCACTTGTGACTATGGATATCAGACAACAGAGATATTACAAAATACTTAAATAGATATATTACAGCCTGACACTGAACAAACACAATGATTGTTCATCACACGAATGTTTATCCAGGGTGGGAATCGAACCCAAGACGATTAAGGGTCACTACTAAATGCGCCATCGGATCAGTCGAAGAACGAATATTAATTTCAGTAATAAACATTACTTACAATCCCATATTATTATAAGATGTCAAGGAAGGAAAATAAAGTCACAATAGTGGTCTTCTCAAAGCAAATACAAGGTAGACCTACAAACAAACCAGTTTCCAATGCATTATTATACTATAGACCTACCTCCAGTGCAGTATTATGCGTATTTGTGGAATCTCTCGTAACCGCATCCATTCGACAGTATGCATACGTAGTGAATCACCGGGGTGTAGCAATAACCCGTATTATTATAGTCGTGTCTCAATCAATATCAAAGTTATACGTCATCAAGTCCTACATACACGAGATACAGTCCGCATAACGAGTGATGCGGATGCAGTCAACTTTCTGTCGATGGAAACCTGGAGAAAGGTACATTCCCGTGGGAGTCTTTTAATCGACATCCCTCCAAAATGGACATCCAAATTTAAAATATTACACTTAACATAGAAGAGGCCTGAACTTCCGTATACCTACTAGTAATCAACAACTTCCGGAGTCCTTGAAGAACCTTTATATAGCTCAGAGATTATTAAACTTGAGTCTGCATCTCAAAACTGTCAGTTTTTTTCAATTGGTCAGCTTTTTTCACTTATGATGGGGCTTTACGCCCCTAATTTTTCACTCATAAACCTGCTATGAATGCAAAGATGGTTAAAGAAACTTCATGGGTATTCCGAGAAGGGCTTGGGAAGACCTTCCTAGAAAGGAAGAATCCTTTTGTTAGAACCACCTGACAAATCATTGAAAACGAGATAGCTCATCAGACCGCTGAATCGGATGGCAGCAAGATCTTACTCGATTACATCACTAGTCAGCACAACTATAGAGTTACAATACGGGCACTCCTACCGATACGCACAAAGGATTCTATTTGGGGCTAGAAACAAGATCGTCGTAGGTAAAGCTTATGTCTGGATTGAGACCCATATTAGTTGCGAACTGACAGTGGTACATTCGTATAGCATACATGTACGTACACCTATTCGACTTAAAAATTAGTCTTGCTTTATCAGAACTATTTAAGGGGCTCAATGGCGCATTACGTAAGTGAGCATACCTCATACGCTAAAAGTTGGTTTGATTCCTACTCTGGACAAACAATTATGACATCAACAATTGTGTTCGTTGTGTTTATGTATTATATTTTTATTTCCTCTTCTATCTGGTACACATTTATAACACTAGTACCTAGCACGAAATTACGTAAATGTTTGAGATATTGTGTGAATTTATATACCTATTTTATTCAGAGATATATTTATTAAGAAAATTGTCACTAAGTAATACCTACTCTCAACACAAATTATAATCTTACAAATTAACCTAGATAACAGGATTTCGCAACCATAAAACGTATGCTGGAGCCTCGCCAGCCAATGAAACAAAAGCTCACGCGCACACTGATTCTTACCATTACCGACTAACCCACAGCAGACTTCGCTGTTTTGTTTCTAGATGATATATATCGAACCGTTTTTGACCTAATTCTATTTCTACCATACCTAACTATTGACATGATACTACAACTTTTCTACTTTGCACACAAATGATTGTGATTTCTAATTTAGTCATCAGCTAGACCATACAAATTGCTAATCACCTTATCTGACTTTGTTTGTGCCTATTGGAGGCAGCAATCGCTTACCATCAGGTGATCTGTCGACTTCTCTTCCACCTATCACATAAAAAAACATGTCCGTATTGGGCATCGATGTATTCAGGACTGTTAAATGCATGGTTACGGTCGATTGATATCACAGAGAGGTGGTCTATTTTTTCAAAATAATTTTCAATCAACATATCATGTGACAATTTTTTAGATTAATCATAATATAGACTTCAAAAACCAGCTATAATAACAATTCAACTCTTAAGTACATGTTACTACGAGTATTTAACTAAATAAGCCAGCCTTTGAAGAAGAAGCGTAATATAAGTATTTCATAAAGTTAAAAATCCTCTAGGTCTTCAGTCCGCAGACTTGAAAGAAATGTAACCCTAATTAGAATTTACCTATTTCAAAACTTTCACATTAGTGTGAGTGATAATGGAAGAGAATGGGTGGCAATGTGTGTCCAAGAGCAATATTGTGCAGTTTCGTGAGCTGAGACGGGGTACTTTGTATTCTCGGCGCCTTCGCCGCTGACCGGTGGCTTCAGCAATAAGCGGCTTCAGCAATTAATCAGACGTAAATTTATCTAACCTACTTCCTTTATTTTATATAGTATCAAAAATACCCAAAAAAAACCCTTCCCTTCAGATTCTAATGACGATTGCTGCAATACACACTTCTGCAGTAATGTACTATCAAAAAATCTAAACCATTTTTGGTTTCGATATTTCAGTCAGATGTTGGCATGCTTTTACGCGCTCTAACGAAACCTTTTTTAGCCACTGGCCAAGATTGGCATATTTTTTATGCTATTTCAACAAAGTTAAATTTATACGACGTGCAGTTGGAAACCTCGGGGCTTCACCCGCGTGGCGATCGAAGATACAAACCAAATGAATTCTACTAATATAGGTAAAATAAAAAAGTTAAAATAAATAGCAATAAAAAAATCGTAAAAAAATATCATAAGTATAATCTTAAAATAAAACGAGTTAACAGATTATATCGAAGCGACGAATCGTATCGTACTCGTATGTAGGTATGGTGTTCTGTCAATACCGATGCCAATTCCTTCTTTCCAAAGACTGGTACTCTCTTCTTAAAGTCCTTATGCCAAGTCGATTTAGAAAACCTTCCACGGAAAGATACCGTAGTCGTACGTGGTAGGAAATGTAAATGTTAATTTGGTAACGTTAGAAGGTGATATTAAAGAAGTCGCCGGGGGAGCAATATCGCGAGGTGCGAGCTTGGCATCCTCGCCGCGCGGCGCTCGACATTAGCTGTTACGTTACCAGATATTGCACGAACACTAACTAAACATGTAGTCACACGTGTGTGCACCACCCTCAAATGTTGAAAGCTCGATATCTGGTATTGTTAGGGCTAGGCACCATGTGGAAAAGTGCAACCATATTTTAATATTAAAAAAAAAGTGCAGTCGATCAATACAGTATCTGTGAATAATCATATCCTTTTAATTCGTCTTCTACCAACAATTCAGAATAACATTTATTGTACGACTTTTCGACAATTTTTTTTTCAACTCCCCATACAAAATGATCACGTGACTGACTTTGTATATATTTTTTATGCAAATTTCTAAAAGCCATCGATCAAGTGTTGTAAGTGTTAACAGAGTGCGCATGTCTATATCGGACAATAGCTTAAGTTTTCCATTGCGGGCGCCCGCGCAACTTTTAGCGTAGAAACTATTCGCCGACACAGTGACGCGTGTTTGCGACTAGTGCGAGATTTGAAGTAACCCCAAAAACCCCTACACTTAAAAAAATAATGCCAGATCTAGCTAGCACCGAAAGTGCTAAATTGGCAACATTGCCGCAGTCTGTTTGTAAAATTGTCGCCTCATTGTTACGACACCCTTTGTATTTGGTTTTTACTCAACTGACATCCTAAAGTAATAATTTAAACTACTAAGTGGTACTAATATCGTCGCTTGGGCGCCGGTAAATGTGACGTGCGTAATGCAAATTGTTGCATCTTGCCTGAATTTTATTTTAATGAATTGATTAATATAAGTTTAATTCAATAATGCATAGTAAGTACCTATTATTATTCAATATTTTCAGAAGACTTGTACCTAGTTACCATAGGGTAAAAACTAAAAAGCTAGTAGAAATCATTTTACTTTAGGGTTGTCTATCTGTCTGAGTCAACATAATGTTCTAAGACTACTGAAGCAAAAAGGCAAGGTCACGTTAGTGGCTTACGCGTTTCACTTAACGCATTTTTGTCTTCATTATAGAAATCACTGTCCAAAAACTGTCCCGCCAATTATATCAATCTTCATTAAATAATTTGCATTGCACGCGGCATTGTTCCCGAGGTCGGAATCATTGCGAAACACTCATTCATTTTTCCGGCGGTCCGACGCGCTCGGCCATGCGTGATTCTGTTTTTGCGTTTGCTCAGTGTCTGTGCGCTTACTGCGGTCGTTTCACTGTTTCCAAAACCATTTGTACAGAAATAAAACAGTTGTCCGCAATTTATAAAGTGGTATAAACCTGACCGATTTATTCAATTTTACGAGTATGTTAAAAGTTTGTTGTTTTATTGACTGTTCGGCTGCTGTTTGCGCATGCATCGCAATTGATTGTGTGCAACGACATGCTCTGTAGGAAGCTGATCAAATAATTATTAAAGAATGTTTTGGTAAAAAATATACTGCAATACATAGCTGCGCGGTGACTGTATTCGTATAATCATTATTGAAACATAATCAACTCTTACTGAAATTAACTAAAATATAGTTGGGCAACTTATTGCTTACCCACCGTATTTATTTAATGAATACGCCAAACACTAAGTCCAGTCACGTGCACTAATAAGTATGAAACCTCATTCTAATATAAACCGTGTTTTTTAACCGTCATATTAACTTTTCGAGGGAAATATAATGATGAAAACATTTTTTTTCCCCAGTCCTGGTATAAGAGTCGAGGTAAGTACATTTTATTCTGTACTGTTACATGTTGAAAAACATAAGAAAGTTATACAAGTTTCCTTAAATTGGCATGACAATATATGATTAAATTTTATTATAATTCGCACTTTTAACCAATCGACAAAATACCTAATAATAAAAGGATAAAAACCTAAATGATTTGTGTCAAGATATTAAGAAGGTGACTTTTGTAAGTTCCACAATCACAGAAAATATATGGTACACGCGTACAGAATACAATGAAAAGATTGCACGATTCAATAGATTCAATAGAACAGATCCCTAAGTCCCAAATTAAATCATGAAACATCTTTGCACCTGGTGGGAGGTCCGGGGGGCACTGGCGCGCGCTGACTGACGATTTGTTCTCATTATTTCCTTTCTGATTCTTGCCAGAAGCAACATTGTTTGAGATTGCTCGCCTTCCGTATATAAAACAACTATACGAGAAGGTAAACCAACGATCCTTATACTTGGTGTTTCGCGTGAAATAAATTGGCCACGTAAACAATGGCGAGTGGGTTCTTCCAATTACTCAGTAAGATCATAAAGTCTGACATGATAAACTGCTATTTTTGCAGGTATACTTTGCTATCGGGTATGTGACTAGATGCATAAAATTATTGTAGATCATTCCTCGTTAGAAAAACTTTCTACTTAGTAAGTAATTGTTTAAATCTATCACTTTTAGATTGTTTAGAAATGTTTGAGCAACAAAACTTTACATTATATTTAAAACATACATTAAACATTTTATATATATACCTCGGTGTTTGTGTGTGTATATTGTATTTTTATGTACTTATTTACAAATTGCTGAAAACGAATAAAAAATATTACTTAAAATATACTCAAAATAGTGGTTAGAATGAGCTAAAAAGAATGAACATTACCTCAACACCCTGAAAACACAGTTCACAGACTACCGCTTACTCGTAGTATTAAAACCATTAGCATATTTTAACTGTGAGCTTACAAAATTACCAAGTGCTCTACAACAAAACGTTGTAAGTAAAAGTAAACAAGGAAACCATTTTGTTTCAGGCGCGCCGTTTCTGTATATCTGATTTGGCTAAATTGCGCTGCAAGTCGCTGCGGAGTTGAGTGTTAAGGATTTAGAAGGCGATTCGTCGGAGGGACTGCGCGTACTATCTCCGCCCGTCCATCGGATGGGAAAAAAGCTGCGGCTTTAGTGGGACAAATTCTTTTCGATTCGGTCACGTAACGGCCAAATGGGCCTCTTAGCAGATTTGGTAAGCGTATGTTTAGGTTTCCCCTGCTGTTTATTGAAAGGGATTGAAAGATCTACGTGTGCACAATGCTTTGATGCGCGTTAATGCTCGCTCGGCTGGACTCGTATTGGGATTGAAATATTCAATTTCATATTCAGTGTTGATATTATGATACCTAGATACTTAGCTAATGTAGGTGTTCTTGCATGTACGATTTTTTAAGTATTATGTTTTGTAACTACTAGTATAGTAGAATTCAGCTTTTGTAAATTTTTGACCATTAAAATATATCTACGAGAAATTCCGTTTAAAACATTAATAAAGTAGCAAAAAATATGTACTAATAAAATATTTACACAAAATAATAAAAGTTTATACGCGTTATTACTCACTAGGCATAAATCACCACGAAATGTTTTAAAAAAAGAAAAAGAAATCCTTTCATATGATATTTACCTAAGTTAACAGATCACACAGCACTTGTATACTAAACTACGATGAAATTTTCAAGCAAGATTACTAGTTATTCAACTCATTTATAGCAAACTGCGGCACGCAGCAGCTGACGGGGCGACATGTGCTACGAGCTACGGCTACGAGCTACGGCAACAAGCTATGTACTACACACACTGCGGGTACGGATCGCTAGCGCTTCGCTACTCAAGCAGACAGCGTGTTTACACGTACTAGTTTGTAATATCGAGTTGGTTTCGATTTTGATTGATAAATTTGGTATTTTAGCTAGTGACGACGACGTGTGAAATTAAATCTTAAAACTGAGTCCGTAGTAAAATTGCTTATGTGTATCATTATTATTTATTATGAAGGTGAAATACATTTTATGTTTCAAATTCCAGGTCACGATTCAAATAACAAATGTAAACGTCATACTATTCCCTGCGGCAGATTACTTTCACAATGATTATGCGCCCATATGGTCTGCCAACGTTAAGTGAAATAAATTGCGGCTAAATGTCCGGCTGTACCTACTAAAACTAGTTCAGCTTTGGATGCTGGTTGAGATGTCTGATAATTACACTATTATAAGTTTGGTTTGAAATTCAATACAAACAATATAATTGCGATGTGATAAATGCTACACAACACAACAAATAGCTGTCGCTATGAAGCACGTTCGGTACGAGCTACAGCAGTGCGCTACGTTGCTACGACGCGTCACGGTACAGTGCTACGGACTACGAGACTGAATGTAACATCATATTTTGTCAACCAAATTCTGACACATACTCAAAGCTTTTTTAGTTTTTTTTTTGTCCCTATTTTTTGTAGTTTACAGAAAAATGCTAAACAACATGTACATCTACATGTAGATAGATGTATATGTTTGCTCAAAACTTTACAACTATTTTTACTACCGCAAATATTGCCAAGGTTCAAAAAAGCCAAAAGTTAAAAATCGAATCTATTATCACCAACGGATTTTGCGGTGAAACATTTCAAAGCGGACAACAGGATGAAAACAAAATGCGACGCGTTGTTGTGTGCCGACAACGGTCTAATGGCATCGACCCGCCACGTGCCGCCGGCACGCGGCATCGGCAAACATTCGTTATGAAGTCACCTCTACTTACGGGAAATTGCCGTGCCACTAAGTAAACTAAGGAAAAATATACGACGCTCCAAGCGGACACTTTTCAGAATTTTCTGCCGAGACGGGGCTCTTTTGAAAATGCTTCAAAGGACCGCCTGTGTTAAAACTTAAAATAAAAGCTACTATGCTAAAAATAGTTTTTCAGTCACTACAAACAGAAACTAAATGATACGATGTTCATGTTCTTAGCTTTTAATTCCCATTACATACTTCTTAGAATAATAATTATAATTCCAATATTTTTTTAAATATTTATTTAATGATAAAAATTACTGTTATTTAAATAAAACTTGTTATATTTTTTTAGTATCACAGTTTCGACCGCGTGAAACTTTCTTTCAGCGTACAAACATAGATAATTAAGGAGCATGAAACCATTTTGAATATTTTATGAATGAGAAATTCATATGTATGAGGACGTGGCTACTAGAGAGAAATTACGTGAATTTGCATACCTAATGAGCGGATTTATTAATGTAATTTAAATGAATATTTATTGTATGAAATCAAAAGTTACATGACATCGTGTTGATTTGACACTTGAAAGGTTATGAATAAAACAATGAATGCACTTTTTGTTATGTAACTACTTAGCAAATTTTTATGGTAAAGAACCGTATGGAAGAAATAATCTTAAGACCATTTGCGGATGAACCTTCAGGGTAGATATACACAGTTATAATAATGACCCTTAAGCATGTTAAATCAATAATATGAGCGAAAAAAATACAATAACAACCCAGTAATAATGTATGGAACAGCAATTTTTTTTAGCTTATATTGATGATTATGCTAAAGTGGCTTTATTCATGATATTTATGATGAGGGCTTCCGGATTTAAATCATAAAGAATGAAGAAGTGTAAATACTAAACTACTTTTCAAATGAATGGTAGTAAAATAGAGAGAATTTATAATATACAAATGTTTGTATGTTCCCAGCCAACCACGAAGAAATAAAATTTGACCTGAGACAAAAGAAATTCCAAGACGAGTTATAAGTTACCAGCTGATGTTCGTTGTAACAAAGAATGTCCCTCATTACTGGCAAGTCTCGTCATAATCGCGGCGCGTTCCAATCCCGATTCAGTCGCGTCATTTCACGTACGTTCGTTCATCAGCGGCAACAAAACCAAGCCGGGGCGCAGGTTCCTGCCACATTGCGCGTGTAATTGCCGCGAACGCGCGACGAGCCCGCCATTAATCTCGCTAACACTCGATAAAACGCAAGTCACGATATAATGTAATACTTGCACGCCGGTACTTACAAGCGAAGTTGCCGCGCACTGAGCATTCCGGTGAACTTTGATGACTCGCACTGCTCGCGCCACGGAGTCTACTTTAGCGGTTTTTGTTAATAGCTTTCATGTCCCAGAAACATTTACAGTTAATTGAATTATCTATTCCAAAATTATTTTCATCTCAGATTTATCTGTCTCAAATGTAAGTTGCTACAGTCAAATGTAAAAGTTTTTAGAAATATGAAATACAAAAACGTGTCACTTCAACGGAAAGTTGTGTTGTCATTTGCGGCAACCTTTTCCCGGAGTTGTCCAAAAGTTTATTCGCAACTCGTTTTGAATGCAACCGCGGGAATAATTAATTGCGAACGGACTTATTCCTCGGAGTGGCCATGATAAACGTGTTTGACAATTATTGAAAGAAACGGGCAGCATTCGCTCGCGGTGGCCGAGCTCGCTCTTATGGAGCATTCGGTGCAAATTGAATTTGCGCGAACGCCGGCGACGAGCCAGTTTGCGCTGCTAACTAGCTGAGACGTGAATGCCACCCTTGTGTTCATATTATATCTATCTAACGATTCTTCTCTTCGTTTCCTCTAACATATTCGGTGCACAAAGAAAACGGTTCAAACTTGTAATGATGTTATTAAATTCTATAGCTAAAGGGCACGTTTCAATGAACTTTCGGGCGTGAATTATAGAGCATTTTATTGCCGCTAAAATAAAGGTTTTGGTTTAAAAATACATTAGTATACTCTTATATTATAAAAAAAACTTAGCTCAAACTACACCAGCACTTCATATTTAAATTCGGAGCAAAAATACAAGTTGATTCAATAACAAAACTGTGTCGCAAACGCAGCATGGGACGTGACGAATTGAAAGGGATGGTTTGTTACACAAAACTAAAACCGCACTAGCGCGTGGACACTCGACAAAAATGAAAACGAGAGGACATGTGGCCGCACGTCCCCTATAATAAGCTATTGTTTTCAATCAAGATCCGGCCATGGGAACGAGCGCGCCAGAAAGAGTCTAATAGTGAACGAGCGAAAGCACATTTGTCTTGTCCCGGGCCGTTAGCGTATATTACGCGGCCCTGAGACATCGCCCCTGTCTTTCGTTTTTCATCGTTAACGAAAAATTAGCAAATTTTATGCTCAAAACACTCTTGAATGACAATTTACTTAAGATAAATAGGTAATGTTGCGAGCAAAAGCGATAAAGTGAGACGAATGGTCTTTTCGATGTTTATTCTTATATTAGATTTAAACCATTGTTACTTTTATTTGAAGTTTAACATTATGATGTATCAAGACATTTACGTGTAAGCAGGATATAATGTAGATAGGTACCTTCCCTTAAATATTCACTTATTAAATATCAAAAGTAGCTTACAGAATTTATTGATAAGCTGTGCACCAAGCGCATGTCGTACAAGCTTATTAAAAGTTTGTTTTTCAAATAAAGGGAACACGTCTAGTGGCTAAGTTTGTGACAACATCCCGCTTCAAGAGGTCTCTACTGTAATGAGTGGGACGGGAGGGTGAGTGGGGTAAATGGCTCCCTAAAACATTACCATTTTATTTTAAATTGTAGAGTAGCACTACCGTTTGGGATAATACAGTAGGTTAGAACTGTAGTTATATTATGTAAACAATATTGACCAAACAAACACATTTAGGTGCTGTGACTGGTACAAATCAGCGGAAATAGCCCATAGGTATACCCTTCTCTTACAACCAATCATTGGGTCATTTGGCCAACTAATTTTAACCTTGTTTACATTATAACACCATTTAAAAATATGGTATAGTTGAATAATAAAGTACTAATAAAACTCATTTTGTTGCACTGTCCAACTTTACTGCATCCTCCTACTTAACATGTCGGGGCGCGAGCGCGACACCGCGCTTCGCCCACAGCAATAACAACGCTGACATCATAATTTCAGCAAACTTTGTATTAAGCATATTTCAACGGGTTCAGCAAATAAATATTATCAAAATACACTTTCCTACATGTAATTTACTAATAGATGCCTACGAACATTTTACTTACGATTTACTACATCGCTTTACCTAGTTATGAAACGTAGACAATGTGCCCGGCGCCACCCAGTCTCCTCACTTTTGTCCCCTCTAAATCTTATAGCAACACGGTGTCATAATGCAAGCAAGACACAAACATGTCTACGTGCGCCAAGCTGGTTAAGTGGTTTGGAAGAAAAACATCACAAAAACTTTTTTATTGTTGTAAGCCATTTAAGCCGTATTGTATAGGTAAGTATTTTTATACACGACACACCGTAAACAGAGCTGAGCGTACATTATAGTCAATGGGCTGTATAACTCCGAAATTACAAAACAAGTTTAATTGTTAAGATGGCAAAAGATCGTCCGGTATCGCGCTGGAAAGTTCGTTAAACATCTCGTTGCTCGCAGTCGTCTTTTTTGTTACCGGGACTTCGTAATAATAACCTTTGTAATTCTTCAAGTGAAACTTCATAAACTTTGCAAGTATACTGCGGCTGAAGACAAGTTCCTTTACCCTTCAAACATTCAGGAAAGCTTATTTCTGTTTCAGGCCGTTCTGATATTTTTGTAAACATAGATATAGCGCGACTACAACATTGAGCGTATGCGTCAGCCTCACCCTAATCTCAATTTTTTTACATTCGCGCGAGTCGAACATATCTAGATAAGGATTGTCGGGATGCAGCGATTGTACGCGATAACGCAAAGCGATATAAACTTTACGGTTGTCAAGTGCTCGTAAAAGGATCGAGGGACAATAAATACAGTCTTCCGAAATCCCCTTTTATGCAACCGATTCAAAATCGAGAATTCTAACCATACTTATGAGAGTGGGGATATTTTTTTCTGGAATTTAGTGGTACATTAAATTTATTTTTAGGGTGACTCTGCGTGTGTATTATTATAATGTAATAATAGCAATGGTCATGTTTTGTAATTTAAGTAACTATATATACCTATAGTTTTACGTTGGTAACTATGCCTTTAACAATGATGTAAGTAATTTACATCACATTATATTTTTTAACTGAGGAGGATGGAAAGCAATCGGAAAGGCTCATAATAAGGGATCACCACCGCCTACAAAACTGCCGCAACGCAATCACATGATTGCATTATCGGCATCATTTAGGAAGACAAATAAAAATGTATCAAGCACCTAATCCAAGAGGGTTTGCAGTTGGGTTGGATTAACATTCCTGTTGATCAGAATGTGTGTGCGAGCAGAAGGGGGCGAGCCATGCCACGGGCACGCAGCGAAGAGACGCGCGCTCGCCGCGAGCCCAGGGACCCGACTGCGACCCGCCTGCCCCCGGAGCCGACCCTGGCCCCGCGACACAGCGAATATTTTTTGTGGGGACATCATAATAATAGCTCTGTATTACTTCAGGAGAAATTCCAAGAAGTTTATAACTCGAGATGAGTTTCGTGTTCCTTGTCATAAATAATAAAGCGGTCGTCGACTACACCGTTGTGCAGATTTTAAGTGAAGTAAAAATTTAAGAAATAATTTTTCACTTTTCGGGTCCGGGGTCAAAAGAAAGTTTTATAAATTGATGAAGATTTTATAGAGATTGGGTCGTGATTTTTCGAGATTTTCCTTTTACTGAGCGAATTTAATTGGTACAGTATTATTAATCGATATAATTAAATATTTCACACCACAGTTTACATAATGAGGTTATTTCTGTTGCATTTACATACTAAATGGTGTAACAAGTTCTCAGATAGATATATTTTTATGAGAATATATACTTTTAACTCGTTCAGTAAAATCAGGTTTTCACGTTACGTAACATAAAAAGTTGACTCGTCACCACGCGCATATATGCGATTATGCGATGTCGTTAAACCGCATTCTTTTCATAACGCTATGATAAATGATGATCTATTCAGTTAAAACACAAAGCCTATTTATTTTCGGAGAGGGAGTTAGGCAAGGGGCAAGAATAACGCACTAACTCACCTATCAATCTAACATCATAAATTTCGTTTAACGTTCAAACTCCTAACACGACGAAGGCACTATTCTCTCCGTGCTGTCTACAGATTCTACTTAAGTTAATGGATAAGTTGCGAAGGCACGGAGTTTACTTTGTGTTTTCAGGTAGACGGACTTGATCGAGAAGTTTTCTTTGTTAATTTGAACTAGTAAGGAGCTTCACAAAACTGTCGGGATAGTATTAGAAACAATGTTTTGTTTGTTATTCTCTCGCAGTAAATTAAATGATCCTTCAAATATTATAATGAAATTGATGTTATGAACATCCTTAGTTATGGTAGTGTCATGGTAAATAACTTTTCCTCTGTTAGATATCTTATTCATGAATGCTTAAAAATATCAATGTTAATCAGTAGAGCTATAAAATCATAATCGTAATTTTATAAGATTAATAATGTTATTTAACATCAATAGGTAAAGTACAAAATTACACACCCGCCTTATTTTCTATACCTCTACATTAGGTGACGATTATACAAAGTTTCACTTGGAATCTTCCGTACATTCTTCGTATTCAACGGCATAACAAATTACGAGTGAATTACAAGTTATTTCCAAAAAAGCAACTTGTGCGGAACTTCTCCGCCTAAAGAATTATGAGGATTAGCATAACAAAGTAAGCTGAAACTGTGTTCTGGGAATGCGTCGCCTTTTGCAACTTAGGAATCGTCGCACCTACTTTTCACGAGTTTTTAAGAGTTAACGACTGCAGGAAAATGTGTAAGGAATGTTGAATTAATTTCAAACAACCGTATTTTAAATAACAATCTTAGAACATGTCTAGAAAGAAATTATATTGGAATAATTGCCTTTGGAAAAAAAGTGTATGTTTAAAAGTGAAGTAACACCTATTACTTTACGTAAAATAAATATGCTTACGTTCGCTTCAGTGAAAAATCTAATCCTTCAAAACTTTAAAACCTACTTTTAATCTCAAGTTACGTAAAATTAAAACCTTTTAGCCAGATGATCAATTAGATTGAAGAGCTACGGCGTACAACAGTACCTCAGACGTAGTTTATAAAGGAGTCACGAAGGTCCTAAGCATCTGATTTCAGTCACAATAAGTATCGAGTGCACTCCGCGAGCTAGGACGGCGGGCATGGGCTCCAAATGAAATAAATTCCATTATCGTAATTGGTAGCGAGGCGGAGGAGTATCGAGACGGCCGCTGCCTGATGCCGATGGACGAAGCGCTGCCAACTGGCCATATGCACATGGAAATGAAACATTTGGAAACATAAATACGATCGAAGTAACATAGCACGCTACTTTTGCACCACCTCCGGCTTTCACGTAAACATTAATTATTTAAAAAAAATTGTGACCTATTTCTAAATTTTTAAAAAGTATACTTCTTCATTGAACCGTAAAGTACTTGTAGGTAGGTACTTCCTAAAAGCATATACGGTACATAAATTCTCATTATGTCAACCTCCAGTAGATTTTCTTCATTCATGTAGCTATAAGGCATTTTGTATAGAACTCCCGTAGACAATGAACAGCAGTTCCACATGGGCTGTTAAAATTTTAAAAGCGACTAATATTAAACGAGAGACGGTAGCGTATCGAGGCACCGCAGATCGTGCAAGTTATCGTATTAAAAGTTAAAAAGTAGCCCTTACGAGGCCCGTACGTGTTCTTTGTCTCAAGTTTCGTGCTCACCTCTAAGGAAGTTCCCCTCGCAACTACTGGTAATATTAGTCAATTAGGTATTCAGGGCGCGCGCGGAGGCGCACCCCGGCTGCGCTCGCGACTGCGGTCCGGCCCGGCTGCAATAACGGAGCCCCGGCGTATATTGCCACACAAAATGTTACTTGATCGCAGGATCCTAATTAATTTTTTCCTTGCAATAATTTAATTATTTGTCTGAATGAGAGATCCCAAATTAATGTGAAGAAATAATTCATGACGCTTTTAAAATTCTGCAGTCATACTAAAAAAAAAATACAAATAATATCTACATATCATTCATTCAATTGCACACTTAAGACTCTACTGGTGTTGCAAGTATCTATGGGCGACGGCAATCGCTTATCATCAGGTGATCCGTCTGCTCGTCTGCCACCTATCTCATAAAAAAATATATAACGTAATACGCTACGTTATCACAAGAGAGATAATCCAATAAGTATATCCACAAGCTTCAATGAATTACGACTGTACACACAGTCAGCTGTACCTACAGGATTTTTGTGATCATATCTTAAGAGCTCTTTTTAGAACACTCTTGGGTGTTACGACTTTTATCGTTAGGAAATCTCTACTCCCTGCATAATTCATCGCTACGAAGTTGAAACCGAAGTCGTAAAAGAAATCGCTCTATGATTTCATGTCTTCGACAGGAAACTTTAAACTCGTCTTTCTTTTGAATCAATGATCGCTATGGTTGCCTTATAGGTAGATATGTAAGTAAGGTGTCCTTACCAAAAATGTTATCTTATAAGCCGCCATACAATATTGTAATATTCTTTAGTAACTCTAAACTTTCAGGTCATAGAATTCCATTAATAATTATTATATTGTTGGCTGTAATAATGTTTTATGTTGTAGCTATAATAAACCGTCATAATTTTAGTGGACGGATTAACTAATAATAAAAAGATAAAAAAAATCTAAGATATGATAGTGTAGGTACTCAATTAAAAATGAACAACACACATTAAAACACACGAAACATTAATAATTAGGTACGTGCCATCATGGAAAGCCACGCTTCGACATGAATGATACCACGGCCCCACAGAAGATAGGCGTAAAGCAGCGCCTGCCTTGTGTATCTTTGAGTGAGTGAGGGTACTGGAGCCTAATTGGGGGAAAGGGGTTAAAGGTTGGCAGCGCGCTTGTGACTTAACTGGTATTGCGGGTGTCTAAGGTAGCGGCTACCGCTTACCATCAGGTGATTCGTCTGGTCGTCTGCCACCAATCACATAATAAAAACCATAATATCTTGTTGTTGTAAAGAGCACTTAGGTACCTTCACACTAACACAAAATAACAACAGAAGGACGGATACATACATCGCAAGCTAAACATGCTATTCATTCGCGCTTACAGGATCTTGCCGTATTTCGACGAGCGAATGTCAGAGACAAACGTGCGGGAGAGAAACAAATTGCTATACTGTAACCATTTTAATATCACTCTTCGATTTCAATGTCAGTTAGAGCCATCTCCTGTGTATAATTATTTTATGACTACTGAGTCCATCGGGCCGCCGACACAACCCGGCGTCCTATATGAATAGAATCATCTCGTACCCTTCGACATGTCGGCGGCTTGCGTTCGCCTGCGCCCCCCGGCGACACTCGAGCTACTGTCGCGCTTGTATTTCTTTGTTTCTGATCTCAAGACGCCGACATTTTTTCTTACTTGTAAAGAATTAAGCTACCAACTAGTCTGCCGACATAGGCAGCCCGGCCGTATCTGTGTGCATACTTTTATCTAGCTCGTTACTTATATCTAGATTTTGTTTCTGGACGATAAATAACGTCTTTCTATCTAACATAACGTGTGGGCTTCTTCACAGTAGGTAGATACCCACAGGACAAGTATGACCGCAGTTTATTTGTGCACTAAGCTATTCACCAGTCTGTTACTTGTTACGACATATTGTGCTCGTCTGACTCGCCACAAACGTCGGAAGCCTTTGCAAGAAATGTTTTAAAGTAAATTCCAAAAATTTCCCCTCAACATTGCGATTCAAAGAAACAAACTTATATTAAAGTAATTTAAATGGCTTCTTTGTTATTCTTTGGCCAAAGTTCAAAGTTATGCATTTTGTATTTTTGCGTGAACGAACTGGAAAACATTATTTTTAATTTATTAAACAGATGTTTCGTTATCCGAACCAGTAGAGCATGAAATAAAATTACCGTAATAGTTAAATACCGTGTTTAATTAATTGTATCGTACGTTTAATTATTGTTATCGTTCAGTATGTACCTCGTGTTAATTTATTTTCTTACTAAAATAAAACAAACAATATGATGTCCTACCCACTACGCAGGCTGTAATAATAACTTTAACCTTAGTAGAAAGCAATTTAAACGTAGCCCTTACGAAACATTTTCGTCCCCAGATCTTTTGAAATGTAATAATGAAAGCAAATTAAAAGTCCTATTTTACATTATTTGTTGTTGCTTAAAGTCGCCTGCAGAAGAGGATTCTTTGAAATTATAATTTGATTAACTTTACCCCGAGTAACACTCGAGACAGCTCTTGCAATAATTATTATTTACTACAATGTTCAACTCAAAGCAAAATTCCATCGTCTTTTGGACCACATTTTTGTCAAATTATAATTTGATTATCTCGAGCTCAAAATTATGATAACGAAAAAAGCATCCGTCCATTTAAGCAAGCTGCTACCAATATTAAATTCTTAAATCTTGGCTACAAGGTATTATTAAATTGTTTTCAGCGTAGAAGGTAGTCTTTCAATATACACGTACAATTCTCGGTTATTTCTTTCTAGTAAGTAAAGGTAATGGATTTTTAAGAATGAGAAACAACACAGAATGATTATTCCAGACAGTTCTTTGATATCGTGGTAGTGGATATTTCCTTCCAAGCTGCAAAAATATAATCAAACCAAACCAGGAGTTCATAGAGCCTAATAACTCGATCATTTGTATTCAGCAAATCCGATTTCTTTCTGATTTAATGTGTGGATCCTATTATAATATAAATAAAGCCAATCTCCCCACAAAATGGACCGTGTGCCTGCCTAATCCTGTAATAAATCATCATTTAGAGCGAATAATCATCATAAACCTTACGGCGCGCGCGGTGAGTGAGCGTCGTCGCTCACGCCGATGGCTCCCATACATCATACGCCGATTACATGTATCAAATAAACATTACGTGGACTCGCCTTCTCATATATCGGCAGGGACCGCGTGCGGTTTCGCCAATAACGATATCGCCGTTTTTCGGCAACAAAATTGATTTACGATTAGATACGTCCACGCCTTATTACAAACTTGTTACGTGCACGGGGATCGCACGAGACCAACATGGCTTTTGTTATTACATTAAGAATGAGATGAGAAAGCAATCGATAAATCTCTAATTCCCGTAACCGGTTTCTTCCCTTTTTTCAATGTAGCCCCAATATTATGCGGCATAAGTAATGTCAAGAGATAGATAAGGGCTTGTAGTAAAGCATTTCAAAGATTAACGGTTATGGTACGGAACGGAACCGTTTATACCTTATAAACGGTTTATATACGGTATAATTAAAATAGTGTCGTCGATATTATGTTTTGAGATTTTTCAATAACTATTATGTGCTTTATTGCATTTTGTACATTCATATCAAAATACTACGATAGAGTACTATAGATTATTAAAATGAATGAGCTTTAACAATAAAAATAACTCCCCAAAAATGTTGGAAGCTGGCATACTCCTGCGCGTATTGTGGCTCTGTTCTCTTCAAGTAACCTTTATGGCTACTTTACATTATTATCACGGCGATACAAGAAGGGCCCCTTCCCACGATCACACGCGTAACGGTGATCGGAGTAACGGGGGTGCCGAGACCCCTGTGGGTCGAGCCACTAGTGACTTTAAAAATAAAACACTGCAGATTTTGGAGATTAGGGGAAATAATAACATTTATATATTGTTTATGGTAAAAAAAAATCTGTTATGGTGATGGAAATGAAATGTAGAGACAATTCCAAAGTGATAAAATGTGTGTGTTAAATATAATTCACTTTAACTGCAGTTTGGTATTTTCAGAAAGTTGATCAACTTATTTTACGGTGACATATAGGTACAAAACATCAAAAAAAGAAGCACAGCGTAATGCAATCGACGTCCAGCGCCATCTATTATAATTGAGTGGAGCTAATGTCTCAAAACGAAGTAAGAGTACTACTAACTAGTTCATCAATAATTAAAATATTAGGAGCGTATATCGTTAAAATTAACTTTATCGAATTTTTTTTCCTAAGCTTTTTTGAATGACCCGCTCGATCATCTTGCCAAATCTTTTCTGTCTTACGAGATGGCTTTCTCTTATTATGGTACTAACTCAACTTTCCTACTAAGATTTGACCGAGATAGTGAAAAGAGAAAAGTAATTTACGGAGCCAGTATGATATGAATTTTAAATTGGCGTAGGGTGCAGCCCGGATGCCCCAGGCAGCGCGCCGTGCTCGCGTAGAGTCGCCAACCTGCGCAGGATTACCAGGAATATCCTTTACCTCAACCATTTAGTTTAAACTAGAAAATGTGTATGAAAGTACTTTTTAATCTATAGTTACAACTATAGTGCCTATAGGTACACATGTATCACCTGATGGTAAGCGATTACCGCCACCCATGGACGCCTACAACACTAGTGGTGTCACAAGTGCGCTGCCAGGTACTGGTCCTGTCCAGGTGTAATATATGTATTTAAGTATTATGTTTGTGTTTCCACTGTTGTCTGATATTAACACAAGTGCTTATGCTACTCAGTACGGAGTCAGGTCAATATCGGAGGTGTTGTGTGAAATTATTTATTATAGTTTACTTTTTTTAAGGAAAAAAAAAACTAAATTCCTAACTTTCATTCCTCAAGCTTATGTAATAAGTTAGGATGCCAATAATAAACCTGGTTAATTTGTTAAAAAGGCAAATCCGGTAAAAAATTATTTATCCACAGCTAGTTAAATTAAGGAACAAAAAAAACAAATGAGTATAAATCTTATAGCAAATAACGGATTTATATTTACATAAATTTATTATATTTACATAAAAATAACGATATGAGTCCGAGGATGCACACAATTTCTAAATCAACTCGTACATAATTTACATTGAAGTCATAAATATAATTTATTTGTTATATGAGCACAAATGTGAAGAACCACGACAAAATAAAGACAATAAACACATCAATACACAAAATAAAGACAATAAATACATCACGTAAAAAGGAACATGATATGCATAAAAACCTTCAGTGGTCCAAAATCTTGGTGACCCTAACTCCAGACAAACGACATCAAGCTCGCGATTAAAAATTCGACAGGGGAGCATGTCCACCCGCGCTATCGAGACACATGCATCTCTGGGTAGCGAGCCTTCCGAAACTACTATTGGCTTCGCTGTAATTTCTTCACCAATTTATTTTACTCGTATTTAGCACACACGTAAAGTAGTACTTAATGTATCTAAAAGTATAGCTGGGGACATTTTTATAAATTTTACCTTAATTTTTATATTTGAGTAGGTTTGAACTCGAGGTTAAAAATCTTTGTATTTCGCAAGTCAAGTTTTTTTACAAGACGTGCGTGTTTTTGCGACTAGAGCGATGGTGACCGAAAATATCGTGAGGGGCTTATAGTGGACAGAGATGCAAAATATTAATATATCGCTGTCCATCCCTTCATGGTATGTACAGTCAACTCCAAAAATATGTATACACTTTAGGACCTTGTCACAATACAATACAAGAACGACTTCTACTTTTTATAGACACATGTATTGTGACAAGGTCCTATAGTGAAATGTGTAAAGGCTAAAGGAGGACATTTTGAATAATTTTAACATTTGTAATAATCTATATATAGTCAAACGTTTAAAATACATGCTTTTAAAATTTATTTATTTTTAATTTTTTTCACTAGGCATTTTTATATGAGGGACAGAATTTATGGCACGACTATGTACATATTTTTGGGGTTGACTGTACAGCCACGAATTTCAAATTTCTACAATCGACTCTCATCCTTCTGTGATGCACATTAGGTTGAATATCAATTCAGGAATTTGACATTTTGTGGTAACCTAATGTGTGGCTGACTGTACAAGATAAGTTGGAAGATTCCGTGTTCGTCTCCCGGTTGATCTCAGGTTAGGTTAGGTTACTCGTAGGAACCCCTAAGAGCAGACCGCCTTCAGATTCATCATCGAGTATCGTCTCATCATAATTGGAATTGATTTAGTCTGGTTAGAATGATCTGGCGCATATTTATTAATTTATTTTATGAATAATCAACCCTTAAAACGGCAAACTCAACAACGGTAGTCAATGTTGACTAATGCAAACATCAGGTGAGTCCTATTATTGATCGAAAACATGTAATTTAAAATTTTACTCTTACAAGGCCGGGAGCGAGTGGGGCGCGGAGCCCTAATGCTGGCAAATTAAAAGGCGCGGCGTCCCCCAGGGACTCCTATTTTGAGTTAGCAAAGATTTGCTGAGGGGCCGAAGACCATTCTCTATGGTCGGGCTACAATCGATCATTAATTACGTTCAGTCACATTTACGCACCACATGTCAACATGCGAAACCCCACAGTTACGAGTGTGTAACGAGGATATTGTAAATGACCACATTTTGTCTCGATAATAAGTTTACCTTCTGGAAAAATCAAACAAAAGTTTTTATTTTCTCGCGTCTTATAAAGTGCTCCTGTATTACTATGTAGCTATACCACAATACCTTTGTATTACAATTAGGTAGATAAATACTTAGCTACGTTAACTTTCAAATAATTACCTCAACAGTGTAGCAGTGATAATATATTGAGTTACATCTGTGTGTGTATGAACATAAAAAACGAGAACCAATCATTAATACTATCTATCGTTGAGATGATGATAATGAAGCGTAAAATGCTGTATTTTTGTTAACCTTAAGTTTAATTCTTATACCTATGTTAGTATATAATGTATGAGAAACTTTTTAAATTATATCTTGAGATAAATTGAAGCCACCAAAGTTATGAAAGCAGAAATAAAATAGTAAATCCGAAGCATAAATCACGAGCCAGAATTAGATAATTATTCTTATAATGCGTTAGAGTATACCGGGGCACGGCGGGCCGGAGAATCGGAATTGTTGATATAGGCGGAGAGCGTGTGTGCAGATAAGCATCTGCTGAGTGGTCCCCTTCTGTTTTCCGATCGCGCACTCGCAGTTGCTATTAATTTCTGCGCCCTGTCACAAAGCTAATACACAGGCTTGGACGTAATGTGATTATATTTGCAAGTAAAATCCGGATAGCGTCGTCGCACTTGTGTCGTCACGTTGTAGGAATAAATCTAGGGAGTGCGTTGAATGATTTGTGTCTATAGATAGGTTCATATGCATATATTTCAGATGGTGTTATGACCGTCACATGTACACCTATTACATATTCTTAAGTATATTTGAACTGTTTCCTCGTAAAATAACGTAATACATAGATATCCTAATTATGCTAATTATTTCCTGACGTTTAGGGCAATTCAGTAATTTCTCGAGTTAATTAATTTTATTAATTAAACATTAACCTAGTTATTATATTTAGGTAAGTAAGTACAGAACTAGTACAGCGATAACAATACATTTTATTTTTAGAGGGGTAAAGAGAGCATGTTTGTATAAAGATGGAATGTTTGCTTATTTTTTGGTGATCAGTTTCGGTATACCACCGACAATACACCTTAGGTGTATTTTGAAAGATCTTGTGCTTAAAAGGAATCAGAAAACAAAGTTGAACTTCCTCCGCACCATGGTCCACCAATAGCAACCACGTCCCAAAAATGCAAAGTGAGGGGAGACGTTAATAAAAATTCCGCGCTGAAACAACAAATTAAACGAAGCCGAGCCACTCGAAAAGCCATAAGTACTCATCTCAATTGCCACCGATAAGAAATCCAAGCCTTGGCAATGTATTCGTGGCACGTTTCGGCTCACGGTTTTTTCTCGCTATGCCACCGTGGCGTTTAAAACGAATTGACTCTTAAATTCTTCAGAATGAAATGTTGTAGGAGTTTTATTAAATCGAGTGTAACCATTCCTGACATTACGCAAATGGTGGGCCCTCCCCTACATCTGTCGCAGGGATGCACCCCTTAATAAGTGTTAACGCTCGCCGGCTGCGATGAACATCCGAGGCTCAAGCTCAATCTCTACAAATTCTTGATACAAATTAATGTCGCGAGTGTTACGCGAGCGTCTTTGGTAATTTCATTCGGGATGGTGCCCTGCGCCCTGCGCCCCGCGGCTTAACCGACACGTTACTACAATGGGTGCGCACCGCTTAGTGTTGCCACCTAAATAGTTTTACCACCATATTATTAGTCTTTGGCTGCCTCCATGGCGCAGTAAGTAGTGGGTCGCACTTTAAAGGTTGGGGTCCCAGGTTCTATCCCCAGGCCAAAATTTGTGATAGTAGAGGTTAAAGTTATAAAGTTAGCGGTCTTGTAGCCCCGTGGCTCGGAAAGCACGTTAAGCCGGCTGGCAATATATTGAAAAATAACGTTCTTTTTTTTATAGTAGGTATAGGAAGGCAAACGAGCAAGCGGGTCACCTGATGGTAAGTGAACACCGCCGCCCATTGACATCAGCTACAACAGAAAGAGTGCGGATGCGTTGCCGGGCTTTTGGGAAGGAATAGGCTCGTTTCTTGAAGATTTGATGTCGTACCGGTTCGGAAATACCGCTGCGGGAAGTTGATTCCACCATGAGGAGGTGTGCGGCAGAAAGTGTCGTGTAAAGCGCACGGTAGAGGATCGCCAACTATCCAGGTGGTATGGATGGAACCCAAGTTTATGGCGTGTAGTACTGTGGTGAAATTTGGCAGCGGTTATCAACTCAAATAACTCCTCGGAGCACTCACCATGATAAATGCGGTAAAAGATACAAAGAGATGCAACATCTATTGACTAGACTAGACTATTCGAGTTGCACGACGTTGGACGCGGTCAAAAGGGGAGGAGCTGATATTGGGGTGCCCCGGCCCAGAGATGTTCTATTAACGAATCGTTCTGATGGCGAAACGTTCAAGGGACAAACATTATTGAGCGAAACATTATGTTCGTTGTTTATGGGCCAATGTTTATGAGTTAAACCTCTTTTCAATTCGCTATACTTTTCCTCTACTCCAAAGTTGTGTAGAAGTGATCGTTATTAGCGATAAGACTGCCTACATTGTAATAGCATACAACCATTTTTAAGATTTGTAAACTTTGTACAATAAAGAGTATCAGTCTATTGCAAATATTTACCGCCATTAATATTAAAAACAATAACATTTCCATAATTTTGGAGCGTCTTTGGTATAATATAATTGACGACCCGTTTAGCGCAATGGTTTGAGCGCCGGTTGAGACGTAAAGGTCGCGGGTTTGATTCCCGCACCAACACAAATGTTTGTTGATGAAACAGATATTTGCGTTGGGTCTGGGTGTTTTTAGTTCCTTTGTTGTTTCTGGTTTCTATAGCACAAGGGAAAACCTTAGTTTGGGACCAGGATAGGGTATGTGATGTTGTCTCAATTTAATTATTTATTTATAATTAAGCAATTTTTCAACTACATTTTCCCAAAAATTACTGTCTCTATGGCACACTTTTTACTGGATCCTGCCTCATATAACAAAAGTCGTAGTTTAAATTCCCACTCTGAGCAAACAATTGTGTGATGAACCATTGTGTGTGTTCAGTGTCTGTTTGTTCTTAAAGCCTTTGTATATTTTGTTTTTAAGTTTATTTTATACCTTAGAGCCGAGCAGAAAGGACCCAGATAAACCCATTTGATCAGCTGACTTGAAATTTGGTATTTTTTTTATCTTAAATGTTGACAACCCTGAAACATGTTTTAGCTTTGGGGTTTTTATTTTGGCCTAATATAATTGAAAAAATCGAAACTGTTAATTCCTAAGATGGTAAAGTTGGCAACACCGACTTCCCCTCACGTCACGACGAGCCTAATACCAAACGTTACAGTAGCTATGGCTTTAAACGGCCTGTAATGGTTGTTAAATCTGTCCCGTTACAAAACGAGCGTTCAGCGCAGATTGAGATAACCCTCACATTTAAACCGCTTCCCTGTTGTAATACCTACCTACTAATTACCTTTATCACCACTAAGTGCGAGGAAATTCCGAATGCTTCTGTCACTTCTGTTTTACAGATATGAGATGTGCCAATTTATTATCTTTTTACTTTATTATTTTTATCATAAAAATCAAGTTTGCCATGATGGGATTAGGCTTAATCGCCACACTTGCCTAATGCAAGATTGGTGTAATATAGTAACTTCCGTACTAAGTAGCTTATGCACTTGTGTTACAGATATCAGATAACAGAGGATCA
Source organism: Cnaphalocrocis medinalis (assembly GCA_014851415.1). Classification (NCBI taxonomy): domain Eukaryota; kingdom Metazoa; phylum Arthropoda; class Insecta; order Lepidoptera; family Crambidae; genus Cnaphalocrocis; species Cnaphalocrocis medinalis. The sequence goes on along the minus strand of CM026275.1, from coordinate 9,959,337 downwards.
CAAATATACTACTTAAATGCATATATATCACCCAGACACTGAACAAACACAAGTGTTCATCACACGAATGTTTGTCCAGGGGATCGAACCCACTACCTTTGGCGTATGAGGCAGGGTCACTAACGCCGTTGCGCCAACCGCCAATCAATATATTAATCTATGTTAGAATACATAACATTGGAAACTGTTTTTTGTCTAAAGTAATATTTACCTAAGTTAAACTATTCCCAAGGAATATAAAAAAGTTGTATGTCTCTTTAAATTAATAAAATAAAATACTTCGGCTAAATAAGGGCAAGTATCAGACTCAACGGCTAAATGAATTAGAAGTAGGTAGGTATATGTTTGTACTCACATACCCGCAGTGTGCGAGAATCTTTGCGCAAGATATTGGCTACGTAACCCACGTACCAGCCCGAGAACGACAGCTGGTCGAAATCGAGCGGACTCTATCATCATCACATTCAAATAATACCTTCGTTCGTTCGTGCAGCACCCCACAAACATATTTTATAATTAAATAGATATAACAATACTAAGAGCGATGACCATTGCAGCCAGGGAAGGTTACCACTACATGCACCTTCATCTCAGTGTATTATTCCTGAATCATGTTAATTCAGGATTTGAGAAGTTTTGGGGACTACGGTGCGGCAATCTCCTTGTATGATCTGGGCCGGGGCCCTGTCCAGCGCCCTTGAGTATCTTCCTCCACCTTAAGCGTTCTTCTTCCATCTTTCTTGCTGGTCTGCGCTGCGTCCAGTGGGATACGGCAAAGACCGGCAAACCCCACCTCTCCGCCCAGCGACCGACTGCGCAATCCAGCGTAGCCGGCCGTGGGGGTGTTTGGTGGGGCAGTTTTGGAAGCCTGCAGGTACTCTCCCTCACCTCGCCCTGCAGCCAGCAGTGTGGGTTTGTGGAGAATTCTGCAGGAGCCTTTGCCCGCGACGGCCGTATCGCAATCCAGCGACGCGTGCGCTGCCCGGTGAGGGCATTGTCGGAGGGCAGTGGGAGCTGCCCCAAGGGCTTTTAGCCCCGGGCGTTAGGTAAGAGGCCGTGCTGGCGTGCTTCGCTGTCCATGGGTGGGACGCGGTGCCAAGGTTCGCCCTTATCCCACGCCCAAGCCCGTATCCTGCCCCGTAGCCCTGGATAAGCCAGGAACAATCCCAGGTGTTTTAGTTGGTATGCCTATTGACCGGCCTCAGATTAGCTAAGGCTCCAGTCATGGGAGAACTCAACACTACCCGTCGGTCTGCCAGCCGGCGAGTGTGCATAAGGCGTCGGCTCATTGCACTTCGGGCCGGCGGCATTTCACCTGAGTCATAAAAAACAAAAATAAAGGATTTGAGGAGTCTGATTATTGCAATGAAATGACTGCCGTTTGACCTGTGTAACCATTTAACAGGATAACCAGACAAACTGAGACATGGTTACACGTTTCAGAAACAATTTAAAATGTGCAGGTTTCCTCAAAATGTTTTCGCTCACTGCCGAGATAATGGGTAGTAAAAATACTTGGCCTAAACCTACTAGGTATGCACATAGATTTGAGACATCTAAAACTCCAGTTAAGAGGGCGCTTGTTTTAATTTTATCTCTGAGACTAGTTAATCGGACCTTATCTAGAAGCGGGCATTGTGATGTAACTAATTAGCGGAACAGAAAAAGAGGAGGTTTTGTGGCCGACAACATTTTTTCAGTGCCCAAAGCGCGTCAAAATCACAGTTGTTTTAATGTTATTTACAATTTGCATTTATGATAATTAATTGACCAACATTATACATGATTTATTGACATAAAATCTGACGCATTAACAAAATTAACGCAGGCAATAACTCACATACAGAAGTAACATCATACAAATTGCAATTCATTTCTATTTTTCAGACCATTAACTCTGGACAATAACACGGCACGGAACGGGCGCGAGTAAAATAAACGCCGAGCGAAATAGTTCCGAACTGGTATCATCGCAGCAAATGTAAATGAACAATTAAAGCTCTCGCCGTGGCCAGGGACAATGATGATAATTATTTTAGTTTGCTGTCGGCGCGGTTGTCAGTCGGCTCGGCGCCCGCCCGCCTCTGGAATGCTCCTCGGACCCCTATTTTCGCCATTAAACAGCGACACTTCTGCTGTTCGTAAATTATTATCAGCTAGCGCTTTCATTACTTGGGCCCGTAACAAAGGAACTCTCCGAATGTACGAACTGATTCAACTTCGATTCGAGTCGAGTGCGCCTTCTCCTCCATTGTTAGCAGGAGTCGTGACTCATATTAGGCCCGAGGTGAAATTTTGATTAATTCGTTACACTGTTCCTGGTTATCGTTTAGTTCCGCCGGGGAACTTCACTGAATGGCGGTCCGAGCTTTGAAATAATTGCATTGGCATAATTTTGAGTTGAACTGCACTGCGTCGTCACGATGTCAGCTATTATTAATTAGAAACCAATACAATGATGAATTTGAGTTTTTAAATTTATGTAATTTAATAGTGATCCGTGATACCTGATGTCAATCTTAAGCTAGTTGTAAGTACAAAGCGAAATATCATAAGTTCCCCACCATCTGTCCGTAATGCAAATAAACAAAAGAGTTTGTTTTATAAGTTGATTGTAAACATACAACTGGACTGGCGTGGTGGCTAGTGACCTTGCCTCACGGTCTAAATAACATAGGTATATATGAAACTCTGAAATATCTGAATGCCTCATCCAAAATGCTAGAGTAGGGAAGGGTGTTAAAGGCGTTTTTGAAGCACAAACTGAAAGCTGAAACTTCACTTGATTCTGGGACCTAGGTATAACAGAAGGGCCTCTACTTTTAAAATAAAAAAATGTAGGTGCGTGATGTTACCAAGATATTGATGAGTTATTCCTACTGTATTATTGGGCTTCCAATAAAAGAGATTCTGAGGTTTTCAGCAGTAGGTATATTAATTATTAATAATTAAAAGATACAAAGTGCGTGTACACCGGTTCAAGTATGTTGGAAGAAGAGAGCGAGAGGGGACGCCCACTTGACAGATGACAAATTAATTTATATTTAAATGCGTTCCATCAAACTATTTGTTATAGCCACAGAGGATATTATTATATCATCAATATTATTATATCCTCTGTGTTAAAGGCCTAAAGACGCATACAGAAACTGCCACAGGTCAAAAAGTAAGTACATATCTTTCTTCTTCAGTCGACTCTTATAATACCTTACTGTCAAAAATATATTAAGGACACATAAACACACTGTAGTAATTCAACGTCAGTGGCTTTCTGTACCTACAAAAGTTTATTTACTTAATTTTACAGAGTATTAAAACCAACTCTACAAACAACTCCCAAATCCGTAAATACCAATGAAACATAACAAAACGTCAATGCAAATCAGAGTAAAGACGTGTTATTGAAAGCGAGCCAGGCGAAGGGAGAGCCGATGAGCCAAGCCCGGCGTGGCACATTCGCGGCAAATGAGTCGCTAATTAAATTTCATTGATTCAAAGCTCATTTGTGAAGTGCGTCGGGTGCCTACATATCAGTGGCCGCTAGAGTTGCAGGGAAATGGAAATGGCTCGCATTCGCCACTACGGGAATGCTTTCAACTCGCGTAATTCAGTTAAACGAGTAATTTATGACTGGCCAAATTACTGGCATCACTGTGTCCGGGTATCAGATACGAGCCTTAACAACAATGCAATCCATACAACATACCAATTTGATAAATGCAAATGATTCGTACGAGTAATTCGAATGCTGTCGACGAATGTGTAACGTGACGCGCCGGGAATAGTAAGGGCGAAATCTATTATGATTATCTTCGCTAATTCCTTTCATGTGTGTGACGCAAATGAAATGAAAGCAGCAGCTGTGCTTTAGGGTTGACGCGCTTGTGCCAAAGTACATGCACATCCTTTTCTGCGTCTTGTCACTTAATAAAAACTGAATATTATGCAATTCAGCCAGAAACCATTATTTTTGTTCAGGTGCATTTCGCTTCTTAATAAAATTAGGAATTAAAATAAATAAATGTAGGTACTAGATACTGCACGCCGATCACCTAGTATCAAATTCAGAATTTGATCAACTTACGATTCGGACTATTTTCGGTGACAGTGCATACCCTCAATTATCATCTTCTTTTCTTTACTAGATATAAAGGGATTAATCTCATGGTCCACGTCACGGTTCATGGGTAAACCAAAACACAAAAAACATGAAAATAAAATGTAGCAATGGTGTAGTCAACAGTCGAAATCAGTCAAATCGCACAATAAACTGCCGTTGTTATTTATAGTTTTATCGCTCTACATTACAGATTCTACCGAGAACACGTCTAAATCTCAGGTTTTAAAACTATATTTAGTCCAAACAAATCAAGATGTTCCGTCTGTTAAATAATTTAAGAGTTGAGAATTAGTCACTTGGATCGGGTAAAGTACATAATTACTGATAGACAGTCTTTGAAACATTGTATAACTGTAGAGATGTCTGCAGTATCAAACGGCTGCAAATGCAAACAAATCCGATGTTTTTTAAAATTTTAAGAGTCACAAAAGCTCAAGAGTGGGTCAGTGGTAGAATTATTTATTCATATAGAATAAATAAAATTCTGCTTAATCTTAAGGGTAATTCATAAATAACGTTAAACCAAATCATAGCATTTGGTATAAGCTTGATATTTTTTGTGTGCAATTAATAATCTAGTGGGTTAGGTTAAATTAGCGATCAGTTAAATACTAGCCTGATTTAATCTACTTAGATTGTGTTCTTGTATTTTTTTTTGTCAAAAAAAAAAAGATTATTCTTCATACTAACAAAGAGTGATTAGTCAAATGGGTTTTATCCCATTTCCTACTTGAACCGGGCATTATGAATAATGACCTCTCGTTATTCATAGCGACTTATCGAGTTGCCCGTAATATAAACAAACGTATCTAATTACTTCAATCAACCTCAATGTCAGACAAATTTTTTTCAATGTCAATTTAGAAAAAAAAAAGTATTTAATAGTATCTAAATTGATGCGAGGTTGTCTATGCATTACTTTGGTCTGTTTTTAAAATATCATCAGTTTTGCAATGTAGGCACACAAAAATATGTAATGTAGGTATCAGACGTAGGTAATACCAAAACTCATAAACGTATACGAGTAATAAAGCCTGCTACAGAGCTATGATGGTTTTCCTTTCATATTCACTACCTATTTTATTCTACCGTAATTTTCCTTATACCTACTTATTCTAAAATGAAAAAAATGAACTAACAAGGGTATCATAAACTTGCCTGAAATAAATTAATTTAATATACAATAATTAGCAGTCGTATAAAAACACAACCCTATTGTTTTATTCTAAAGTTTATAAATTTGACACTAAGTCTTGATGTTATAATTAATGTTGTTAATTTTTATGCCAAACTACTTCATGCTAGTTAGTACTAAGGGTATCAGAGCTAGGCTGTGAACTGGCCGACGGACGACAGCTGAAACCTTAAAGTTCCTTGTTCTCTGTACCGTAAAATTTAGGAAAAAACTTCTAATACGTCATCATGGGATTAACAAATAAGTCAAGTTTTCACTATAATATTATTATCGTTACTTGTGTTCAATTAGTGTAATTACTAATTTATTGTACATTAGTACCTAACTAATGAAACTGATACATAGGTATAAAAGACACAAACATTTTTTTCATAACGTTAGTCAGTAAATAAATCAATATCCATTAGATACGTCTACAGAAAATACAAGATATGATTTCCATTGCCAATATTGGCAGATATTCAATATTATCATAATGATAGACTCATAATAAAGGGAAATATTGCTCTGTACAGACAGGTATAGTAATTAATAATTATCGTTATTGGCCCAAGAGATATTTGAGAACGTCTTCACGTAAAATAAACGCGTAAAGTAAGTAGGTGTTGTTCTCTCTCGTCACCGCCCACCCGCCACTCATAATAAAATAAATAACCAAGAGAAATGACGGCCTCAAGCTCAAATCTTCAATTTGATATTTTATCGCAAAATGAATTTGGTTGGATTTTCTATACCAAATAATAAGTTAATAAATACATGTCAACAACAGCTTTTACTATTTGCAAGTAATAAATTGCTAGCAATACTTTTAAAACCAACGCCTATAACAAGCAGACGAGTAAGGCGTACCAGTCAGTTTTTTGTAGAGTGCAATTCATTCATAACAAAAATAATATAAGTATTTACAGATTTGGAAATATTACGAAAATTTACTTCGAATATTTTTTTTATTACGGAGGAAGCCTGCTTGGTAAAGAACATTTTTTGGGCTAATGTCCCTTAGTAATTATTAAGGAGCTAGCTACATACTTTTTCATCTAATAAAAATCTCTATATTATATGTCTCTATATTAAACGGGTACTGTTACTAACTAAACATATAAAAACTAAAATTCCCATTGAAAATATAGTTTACTACATCTGGTCTATCCAGATATAGCGTACACTTATGTACCTCTATCTACGCGACACTCCCACAATATTGGCAATTGTCTATGATTTATGTGTATCTTTGGTCAATAGTCATCCGTCAATAATAAAATCTTACCCTTAAACATATCCTATCATAATTACAACGTGTAAATCACGCGGCATCCAACATTGCAATACCTAATAGAAACGTTGAAGTATGACTTAATAACTGAAAAAGTACATACCTGAGTTGGTGAGCGTGTTGTCCCCAAGGCCGGTGGAGGTGTCGACGTCGGCGTGCGCGTCGGCGGCCGCCGCGGCTATCAGCGCGCATGCCCACGCGCAGCCCGCCACCACCAGCGCGCCCGCGCTCTGCCCACCTCCACTCCGCTTCTGCTGCCGCTTAGCCATATCACATCACCAACTCTCGTCTCTACTACTCTACCACTTACAAAACTTAATAAAAAAGTTTTACTAAAGTTTAATTCGTGCTCGACTACATCTACTTTTGGAAAACAAACTTATTTTTGTTAAGAGTAGAAAGTTTTTGTTAGCGTGTGTAGTGAGTGAGGGTATCGCGCGTCGTGTGCGGCGCAGCGCGGCGCGGCCGGGTCGGGAGAGCTGCGTGCGGCGTGGCTGAGGCGACACTGGCCGCGGTGCACATCGCGCCGCGTCCGGCTCCTCCGGAGTCGCAGCATCTCACGGCGGCGCGCGAGGAGGGCCGCTGCGCGCGCAGCGCCCACGCCGGCCAATCGCGCCGCGGGGGAGGGCCCGCGCGTAAGATGCACGGAAGTATATGCGAAGGCCTATGTACAAATGATAGCGGACAGGTGGTTTCGCGGCCGTAATTAGGCCTCTGATAACTTATTGCTACATAAATATGCTTAAACGCTGGACGATTAAGATAGCGACTGAACCCGTGCAGACCCTACCTCGACGACCTATTACTAACCAATTACCCGTCAGCGCCTACCTACATTACAGGCAGTATTTTAATTTATTCTGATAAGATTCCGTGGAAACTTTCTTTAGGACAGCGTCGTTAAAGTCAAGGAGACATGAAACTTTTTTGTGCTGGCATTGAGACATTTTACTTTCCTTTGCGAACATTCTTATCTTACATTTTGTTTGTTTAATTAAATTCGAAACTTAACCAAAACTCGAAGCTGTGTTACGGCCAAACATTTTTTGTTTTTTTTCTGTCATTTTAGTATTCAATGACTAAAATTAAATAAATGACTCTATTAATTTAGATGTCATCTAAATCAATATGACCCTCTTCAAGTGTAGGTAGTAATAACACTGTCTTGTATCGATGTTTGTTATATCAATCAACAGCATTCGTCCGTCCACTGGCGAGCACAGACCTCTTTGATACAGCTTGAAAGATTTCTATAACAAGTTTTCTTCATCGCGCCATCATCAGCAACTCGTGTCAATGTTATTGTAGTAAATACAGCGGTTAGGCAGGAGTAGTGTAGGACCCCCCGGTCCTATGCCACACCTGAGTGCAGTATTCGCTCCAAGAAAGAAACTAAACTCAGGTAGTCTTGAAAAAATCTGCAGACATAAAAAGGTAAAGGTCTTCTCGTATACTAGACCTACGGTACCCACTCGTTTTTCACGTACTGTTAGAAATGGCTCTGGTAGTGGAGACGTTGAAAAAGTGTTATGATAGATAGATAGGTCCCTTTATTGCACATTACTGTTTTCTAATGTCGAATTTACAATATTTAGAATTACAGGCTTATCACAAGGTACATTGTAGGATTTGTAGGCATCCTTAAACCGATTCCTAATATCAGAAAATACTTAGGTACTCTATTTACTGCCTTGAGGACGTGTTCAATAAGTGCAATTTGCTACTCTAACAGTTTTTTTTCCCCGATGATTTTCGCCGGTTGAAGCTGTGTGGTATTCCCAAAAATAACATAGGTATATACTTACATTTTCTGAAATAACGCTTAACAACATGCAATAGTGACTTGTTCAAAAATGGATAATCATTTATTAAGTTAATGCCTATTAACCGTTTTTTCTATAAACCAAATCAAATTGTTATGCTATTTGACCGAACAAAACTGTCTTTCACTAAACAACACATAATAATAAAAAGTGCAAATCGTTTGTACATACTTTTTTTCTCTCTCGACACAAGGAGTCCTATTGTGGAGCCCAGCGTTATACTATATCATTTACTACTTTTAAATCCCTAAATCCTTCCATTGTAATAGGTTAGCGTAAAATCATGTAGGTACCTCGTAGTAGCTACGAAAGATGAAGCATCTACTAGGTACGTACCCATCAAAAAGGCTACAGTAACTATCAATACTGTAGCATTAACTTTTGCAGTACTGCGTTACCAATACAATAACGTTACTTACCATCCTTGAAAAGTTGTATAATTATGCATAATGGTAGCCATAGCTGCCGTCGTTGTATATTACGAGTACTCCTGTATTAGGTTCCTAGATTTAAGTCTTTGCACTTAGATTCTGTAAGCAATAAAAGTATATTCATTCATTGTATTCCCTAATACAATATTAAAATCAGAACTCATATTTATTTTCATATTAACCTAATAAAAGCAAAGATATAATAAGAAGCTTGTTTAATACAGTACCTAAGGCTATGTTGTGGATGATGTAAGGTTGACCTACTTAGCGGTCAAGGACGAACTCGCTGGCTCTGGAGGCCGTCTCCCCTACCTACCTACTAAAAGGTTAAAACGTAAGTAGTAGGGGTCATCCCAGTCTATGTATTTTATATTCTTATAACCAAAATGAAGCAGCGCGACTGTTACCCTACTTCATTTCATTGTGTAAAAAGATAGATATTTGCTATTGCACAAAAATGGAATACTTACATGAGTGAAAATGACAGCAATAAACAGTACAATAAGGCTGTCATATCACTTGTAGTGATTTCTTACAGACAAGCCTTTAGGTAGAGGAAAGAAAAACAGCGTTTGGGAAATGGGGGTGGCAGAGCAAAGAAATTGCTGAATGCAATTAAAATTAGCAGAAGTATAGATACTGTTATATAATACATGACATAAATAATAAGCCATACATACTTCTACATAAATTAACACATGGATAAAAAAAATAGATATTTCTGACGGGGCGGTATGTTATGTAATATAGTGCAAAGCCACTATTCCCCCATAAATGACCTTTTTTTGCTCAAAGAAGAGTAGGAGGCTTACTTTATTTACTATTTTGAGTGCATATTGTACTTTTTCTCATATTTGTATTCATTTTTCTGGCTAGTTGAATATGCTCGTCGAAATTTTATTGATCACCAAGACTGAGCCCTATAAAAATAGGCCACTTTATCATTATAAACTGATAAAAGAATCAGGTGCAAAACTTGCTGCTGGAAATCAATGGGAAGTATAGGTGGAGGCACGAAAGTATAGCGATGACCGTTATTTTGCGCACTTGTAAAAAAGGAAGACTTTCTATCAAAATTGGTTTCTGCGCACTCAAGGTCATAACTACACTTTCTTGCCTCGGACTATAATGTCAGTGCCATTGGAAGTGATTCCATGCCATCGCGTTCTGTATCTGCAATTTGAGCTCTAACTGCTTATCATCTGAGTAAAGCGCAGCCATTATACTGTCACCATTTACATATATTAGTGGCCCGCCCTCACTTTGTTTCGAGTTATTAGTTCCACTCTGTACCAATAGATGACGCTGGGCGTTGATTGCATTGCGCAAGTGATTCGCCATTTCGGTTTGTATATAATCCGAGTCACCGTAAAACAATCCGAGTAGGAGTAAGTTTAAAAAGTCGTGATTCATACAGACACATCAGAATAGAATAGAATCCATATTCCATACTAATATTATAAATGCGAAAGTAACTCTGTCTGTCTGTCTGTTACTCTTTCACGCCAAAACAACTCAACGGATTTAAATGAAATTTGGCATACAGACAATCTAGACCCTGAGAAAGAACATAGGCTACTTTTTATTGCGAAAAGAGGGTTGTAAGGGGTTGAAAGGGGGGTAAAAAGTTACTTTTCCACGCGGACGAAGTCGCGGGCGGCCGCTAGTTTGACATAAATAAACCGAAAAATAAAACCTACCTGATTGATATTTTGTGCCTTTTGATAAACATAGGAGCTAAGGAAGTAGAGAAACTGTGCACCTATTGAAACCTGGAACCCGTCGATTATACTATAACTCGTTCACATTTAATAGTACCTAATCGGTACAACTGGAGTAGCCGCCAAAAGCCTGTAGGAACAGATATTGTGACATCTAGAACTGTGAGAACTATTATTGGTGTTTGTCAACACTAATTCTAGTTCCTCTATTCCCTGAAGGTCGCAGGGCAGAAGACTATATAAAGAACCGGTTATAAACCGTTAGAAAGGAATAAAAAGGATTATTAGAAACATCACCAAGTAAATACTTGAATTAATTACAGAATATTTTGTTGATTATTCAATTTACGAATGGGGGCTCCCTACAAAAAGTCTAATATTGTCCTTAACTAAGAGTAAGCACCCGCCGTGCGCGAGTCCGATTCGCAACTGGCCGGTAATTTTATTTAATACCTACTCGTTTGAGTGCTAACAATAATTTGCTAAGAATAAATACTTTTTGCAAGCACGACCACAGCATAAATGCTCGTAGAAGCGTAGCGTATAACATCGTAGTATCGTAGTTGCTACGGCTTTCGTAGCAGCTACGAAGTGTTTTCCTTATAAATGCGAAAATAACTCTGTCTGTCTGTCTGTCTGTTACTCTTTCACGCCAAAACTACTCAACGGATTTAAATGAAATTTGGTATACAGATAATCTAGACCCTGAGAAAGAACATAGGCTACTTTTTATTGCGAAAAGGGGGTTGTTAGGGGTTGAAGGGGGGGTAAAAAGTTACTTTTCCACGCGGACGAAGTCACGGGCGGCCGCTAGTACTAAATAAATTCGCGTTTCGAGATTAGTGCGAACAAACTGACAAAAAAAAAATTATCAATAAGTTCATACATAATAGTATAGTTTAAGTTTATTATGGTGTATAAGTATTTTCTTTTTAACGTAATAAAAGTAACTATTTCAATAATAATCATCATTGTTTCATGTTCTGTTAGTGTTGTTTTAGTCGCCCCAAGTTTTAGAGATAAAGTCGATGTAAATACACATCTTTTTAAAAAAATTATTATAGTGAATTAATTTGTTTATTTCAATGTGTGATATTTAAAACATGTTACTAAGTAGGAGGATAGTGCTAACAAAAATTAAACAAGTAGGTATGCTTTAAAATTTAAGGTAAATAAGTGCCCGACTTACCAATCACTAGTAATTATACAAAGCGGTCCCTTTCAAATCAAAATAGTAAGAGCTTGGAAGAGGATGTCAGTCTATTTTATTTTTGTAAGTAGTTATTCAAAATCTTCAGAAATAAAGCTAGGATGGCGGATTGAAGTCTCGAACTCAAACTCAAATAAATATTTAATTGCATAGGCTTGTACACAGCACTTACAAATCGTCCCGAGACAAAAACCGCTCGTCATGACTATCTTTTCTTTGATTTTTACTGTCCATTCGGTTTTGCTTTACGTAAAGATTATTTATTTTTGCGTTGTGACATTTTTGTTTAATGATTCTTATAATTACGAGATAACTGTTGACATATTATTGTATTGATAACATTACCAATACTGCAAAAGCGAATGCTGTGAATGAATTGTAAGTGACTGTAGATTATTTATACAGAGTACTTCGTAGTTTCGTAGATGCTATCTACACCTTTCGTAGCAACTACGAGGTACGCAACTTACCTACTATCAAAGTTTCATTAAATAATAATTTATGAATATTGTGTTCATAAATCATTATTTAATGAATCTTTGATAGTAACAACTTGTATTTAACAGAAGGGAAAATAAAACGCGCGCTTGCAGAGGCCTAGCGCCCCAGTCAAATAAAAAAAAACTTAATCTTTAAATTATTTATGTAAGTTATATCTGGTGAATTTAAATAAAGTGGTTTAACAAATTAATACCTACATTCAAAACATTTAGTGCCTAAATAAGATTGAAAGATTTTTCCTGGTCCCGCGCGAGGCCCTCCTCATGAACTCAAATAGTACCCACGTCGTTTCTGTTTCATCGATATTGACTACCTACCTACTAGCTTTTGCCCGCAGCTTCGCTCGCGCCCCCCACTTCGCTAAAATGGGGGGTTAGATAGGGGCAAAAAGTACTATGTTACTCTCCATCCCTTCAACTATCTCCACTTAAAAAATCGTTTTGCCGTGAAAGAAAGATAAACATACAGACAGTGGTGCCCCTTATTGCTTAAATAACATGACAGTGCTCCCGGTTTGTCTTGCTGGGGCCTGTTTTGGATCTGGGGTAGCGGTTGGATTTCGCCGTACCTAACCGCAGTGGTCAAGCGTTAGTACCTAGGTAGTCTGTAATTATTTGGAACGTTTTTCACACGACTTCTTGCGACTTCTTCAGCGATACCGCCTATCTCATACCCTACCGCTGGAGACGAAATACCTACTTATACCTGATTTTGTGAGTGAGACCCTGCATTTTGATGTTGGTGCGGCAAAGTCCCGTGAGGATTATTTTTTTACCGCTCCAGTGCTTTTTCTTATACCGTCTTTGATTTGCTTTCCCTTGTTTTTCGTTTCGTGTTAGCTGGTGTTGGTGTCGCGACCTGCTTCTTTTGTAATTTCATTTATTTGACTTTATAACATGACAAATATCTAAACCAAATAACCATCTAAGCAGGATAGGTACCTAACTTCACACGACGCATCACTAAACTGACCATACGTCCCGTTTTTCGGTCACTTCCCCGTTGTCCCCAAACAAACTGCCGGGACGCAAAATTGTCCAGTTTTGATTACTTACTATTTATGGATGACGGCAGCACCGCTTACCACCAGGTGACCGATCAGTAAAAAAACTGAGGCTAAAAACTGGTGAAGATGAATAGGTACTTTAATTCCTCCTATAATAATCCAATATCTAACGTTCACATCGACGATGCTGCCAACTGGTGCCGCCTATTTGAACTTATTTTGCTACTGTTCATGAGAGCGAAAGCGAAAGCAAGCGAAATTCATGACCAATCTTTATCCCTTGTCCCTTTGACGAGTTGGCAGCACCGTCGATGTTCCCTATTAGGTCAAATAAAGAACATTATATTACAGGGGGACCTGCAATGTCACTAAGAGACCTTTCTGATCGTAGTCGTACGTACTAAACTCTGTCAATAAAGTCGTGAAATTTATTCTTGAGGAGCTTTACGGGGTTCCATAGTGTATCAACCAATAGGGCTACCATACTCTATAACGTAAGCGGCAGTGGCGCCACCAATTAATTTCATGACTTTCTTGATACATTTATATGCAATTTCGTTTCAATAATTTAAATAATAAAATTATTACTTTCAAAAACACAAAAGAGCAATTTTTGATTCAAATCTTTGAAGAAAAAACAAGCATACCGCGCAAGACCACGCAAGACTGTTTATTCACAATTGTCTTTGTCGGGTTTAATTTTGACGTTTTCAATCCAACATGACGTTTCTTTCAGTGAACTGACATTTTATTTACGGGAATTTGACGTCTTCGAGTTTTCTGTAATGTGATAAAAAGTTCTAATTTTTACAGTAAGATAATGTATGATTAATATAATAAAAATGGATCAAAGTAGTCGATCTCGCAGGAATGATTTGGATATAGACAGTTTTCGGAGTGATGAGCCGGGCTTCGACAGAGCACGTATGAGAAGACAATCTGGCGGATTTGTAGACTTCGGTAATGAATCACAATATGGAACTGGTGGTCATCAAGCCTCTGGAGCAAATGAAATATTTGCAGACATGCAGGTAAGTTCAAAATAGGCTTATCCGTAATTGATAGAAACACACAACTTTTACAGACGAAGTATTATTGGCTAACTGCTTCTCCCGTTATTTACGTTGTCGACGTTGGATTCGCCTAGCAGTTGTCTAAACATCCAGTTATTGTTGTTACTGAGCCGTTATCTTTCAACAAAAAATCCTTCGCACATCGAAACATGACTTTGTAAAGAGACAATACATGACATGTTCCTCTAAAACATTTCAGGGTGATGTACCATGGTGGAAATCAAATTTTTTCATATCACAACCAGTGCTATTTGGAACATGGGATGGAGTGTTCACGTCATGCCTTATAAATATTTTTGGAGTGATTGTTTTCTTACGATCCGGTTGGATAGTAGCCCAAGCTGGTGTTGTTAATGCAGTTTTAATTGTGATATTTACAGGTGAGATTTGTCATAGTACTCCAATGTTTCTTCTTTAGTATCTAAAAAATAAACGGATTAACTTTTACCTTAATAATAAGTCAAATTGGTTTCAGAATCAATATTTTTAAGGCAGATAATAAGTAAAGGTAGATAGTAGTAAACATAACTAATTTTATAATATATTTTTTCAGTATTTGTTGCACTGATCTCAGTCCTGTCGGCTGTAGGAATATGTGAGCGATGCAGAATAGAAAGCGGTGGTGTTTATTTCTTACTGGCACACACTTTAGGGTCCAGAATGGGAGGATCACTTGGAATCATATATTGCTTTGGCCAGGTAAATAAGTCATAATAATAGCAAATCATAGAGCAAGTATAAATGAAAATAACTAATTTTTTTATAAAATTACAGTAGCATATTATTTTTGTACTATAAAACATGAATTTTGTTAGGAAATACCTAGTTTCAGTACAATTTACACTAATTAATATGTGATGGAACTTTGACATGATCTTAGACATACATTCAGCAAGCTAAATGTTATTAGAATAGTAATATCTCCCGACATCCCACTTAGCACTTTGGTTTGAGCACCAGTTGATATGCAAGGGTCAAGGGGTTTGATTCCCATACCAACACTACATGTTTGTTGATGAAACAGATATTTGTGTTGAGTCTGGGTTTTTGTAGTTCCTTTGTTGTTCCTAGTTTTCATAGTACAGGAGAAAACCTTAGTTTGGGACCAGAACTCAATTTCAATTTCTTTATGAGATGTGTACTTATAATTTTAACAGGCTGTGGGCTGTGCACTAAATGTGGTTGGTTTTGGAGAGTCAATGGCCAATCTAGTCAACCTAAATACTCCTTGGGCCGCCAAAGGCTTTGCCATCGCAGCAGTCCTCTTGCTGGGCACTATCAATGTAGCTGGTGTTAAATGGGTGATCAAGTTGCAGTTTGCACTGCTGTTAGTTATACTGTTGGCAGCACTTGATTTTTTCATTGGATCCTTTACTACATACCCGAGTAAGTATAGTCTTGAACTTATCCAATAGAAGTAATTAAAACATTTCTTTTTAAAAACTTATTCAAAAGGTTCTGCATTACATACATTCTAGTGATGTCATTCTATTGATACAACATTGATACATTTCATTAAGAAAAGGTAATTATTTTTTTAGCTGAGCAGTTCCAGGGATGGTTCAATAGCACAATAGCTGAAAACACATGGTCAAATTATGAAAAAGGCTACTCATGGTTCATATGTTTTGGTGTGTTCTTCCCCACAATTACTGGCATATTGGCTGGTATTAACATGAGTGGAGACTTAAAGAACCCATCTGTCAATATACCTAATGGTTCATTAGCAGCTATTAGCACTGGGTAAGCTATTACTAAATATGTTATTTTAATACTGATATTTTACATACAGATATGAAAGTTCATGTATTATTCTTAAACTTACCATACATCCCGTTTTTCGGTCATCTGTTACTGACAATATGATGATCCAAAAATACATAAATAATACATTTCAACTGCCATTTATTATTCTCTGAGAGCTGAAATTGATCAACTTTCGATTCTTGTTATTTTATTATTCTTATTACATGTCCATTTATAATAATTTGAAATAAACAATTTCTAATGTTTAATTTACAGAACCTTCCTTTACCTAATGTTTATAATAACATTAGCAGCAACCGTCACGCGAGAAACACTGTTGAGTACATTCTCAATAGCAGCTGACATATCTGCAGTTAGGGTTTTGCTACTAGCAGGATTGTATGTGAGCTCTATGAGTTCCTGCCTGGGCGCGATGTATGGCACGCCTAGAGTATTGCAAAGTATTGCAAACGAAAAAGTGATACCAGGATTAGACATACTTGGTCATGGAGTAAGTAACCAAAACAGAAAGATGTTTCGTTTTTAGCTAGCTTCACACTTTCAAGGTGTCATAATCACTGAAACTACTAACTGAAATTGAAACTTCCCACTCTGGACAAACATGTGTTATGTTGTTGTTCAGTCACACTTGTGTTTGTTCAGCCTGTTAAATATCTATTTAAGTATGATGTAACATATTTATTACAATTACCTTCCTTGATTCTGATACACATCATAGAAAAAGCTATTTAAGTAGGATAAAAAAATGTTCTGTTGACATCACATTTTATGTTGATTAATAATAATTTTATCATTATCAAATAGCCTTTTAAACCATACTGTTTCATTGATTTTAGTATTAATAACACAAATTTATTTAACATTAATTTTTTTCTTGTTTTTATTTATTTTACAGAGGGGTCCAAACAAAGTGCCGTTATATTCCATGGTAGTAGTAGCAATAGTAACCATCACCTTCATTGTAATTGGAGGCATCAATCAGCTTGCACCCATCGTCACGATGCCTTTCCTTATCACATACGCTAGTATTGATTACTCTTATTTTGCTCTCGCCCAAACATTTGATGTGCAACATAAACGTGAAATGAGGTACATACCTTTGGTTTTTTATTCACCTTTTCTCTTATCCAATTCATTTAGTTAATTCAGCAAGTTGATTTCACACTTTCATCATGTAAGTTTAGTTTCAAATGTAGGCCTTTATACATTTATTTATATTCAAAGAGTATTTAAGAAATTTGTTTTCATTATACCTATATTATTTTAATTAATTTATGTCACCTGATTTTAGATTCCAAGGCCATTCTCAACGAGATACCCAAGTGTATGGAGCGACAGGAAGTGACCTAGATCTCTTGTTCCCTGAACGAATAAGGCACAAGAATGTGGGTGTAAGTAATCCATCTGAATAAAGATGTAACATGATCATTGCCATTACGTATATTCTGCCAGAAGGTATATTTACACATTATGACAAATATTTAAAACATTTTACAGGATTTCACGCCATCACCAACAGATCCTGCTATAATGAACGGCCGGGCTTCAAACGGCGACGTTCGACGACCAAGCATTAGTGTGCACTCAAAAAACAAGAATTGGTATTCACATCTTTGCAACCGATGGCTGTCTCTAATAGGGGTATGTATATTTTTTCTAGATCGTTTTCCAGCTTATCTGGTTTATGCAAAGGTAAGAAACCATCATATAAAAAAGTTTATAGGTATATACTTACTATATCTATCTATACTAATTTATAAAGAGGTTAATCTCATAGGTCAAGGTTTATTATGTAAACCGAAAAGAAGAAAGACTTACGCGATGTAATCTACTCCCAGCGCCATCTATCGGTACTGGTCTAAGTTAAGTCCCGAAACGAAAATGAGGGCGGGACACTAGTAATTAAGCACTTATGTTCCAGATATCAGACAACAGAGGAATTATATGATTTATTAAAAATACAAATATTACACTCAGTCACTGAACAAACAAGTGTTAATCCAGGGAACGAAACACGAATGTTTGTCCAGGGTGGGGAACGAATCCACGATCATTAGTATATGAAGTAGGGCCACTAACAAATGCACCATGAGGCCAGTCGAAATTTTTAACACCTAATAAAGTTTTTACTCTACTGTAGTGAAGAACCTTAGCCATCTATGTGATCTCTGAGGCTCTTTTTTTATAAGATAGGTGGCAGACGAGCAGACGGATCACCTGATGGTGAGCGATTACCGCCGCCCGTAGACACCTGCAACACCAATAGAGTCACAAGTGCGCTGCCAACCTTTAACCCCCTTTCCCCCCAAATCCCTCTTATTTTCGGAACAGCTAGGTATATTTTATTTCGACATACATTACAACAAAACGCACAATGTAGTGTGGGTGAATACATTTCATACATATTTTTAGGTGGCAATCAAACTTCTGCTGATGTTCCTGGTAAACTGGATGTATGCGCTGGGATGCCTGTTCCTCCTGTGGGTGCTGTGGCTGTACATCGGCGCCGCCAACCCCGCCGTGAAGCCTGGCCGCGCCTCCGAGTTCCGTTTCTTCCGCTGGCTTAGAATATCATTTTTGCAAGCTATCGGGTGCGTATTATCTGAATTTCTTACATATAATCATATCT
This sequence comes from Cnaphalocrocis medinalis, assembly GCA_014851415.1. NCBI lineage: Eukaryota > Metazoa > Arthropoda > Insecta > Lepidoptera > Crambidae > Cnaphalocrocis > Cnaphalocrocis medinalis. The sequence goes on along the minus strand of CM026275.1, from coordinate 9,940,588 downwards.
TAATCCTTTAAGTTATTCAGTGTCCTAAAAGTAGAATTGCAAATTTATCTTTATTACTGATATCTTTTATCATAATGATCTAGGTTGTTTACAAACGCAGGGTAACATGCGCGGAGCCAGGATTATAGCGATCATGATTAAGTACTGACTTTAGTAATATATTGTTATCGATGAGCTTATCAATATAATAATAGTAGATATTTTGTGGTATGATCCTCCCTGAAGAAACACTCCCCGCCCCTACTTTGAACAGACTGACCATCCTTGTCTGTGTGACAAACACTCTCATAAAAATATAAATCGGGTCATCTGTCCTCTAAAGGTAAGCGTTCACTTTTCGGTATCGTACGCAATAGACGCGACGTACAAAACGGATAAATGTTTCACAGTGCGACCACTGTACCGGCAGCGTACGGAATACCGATGGTGAATACCAGCTTAATATTCACAGTGAACGCACGCACGACGTCATCAGCAGGCATCGCAAAAGTTGCCTCTTGGAGTAACGTTGTTGGCATTGTCGATGTGCGATGCGGACAGTTGGGCGCACTTATAATATGAGTTTCTATATAAATAATACTACGATCCGTTGCGTCCGATTCGTACGATACCGACAAGTGGACTTACCTTTAGACGTAATTGAAACTTAATTTCCTTTTTTTTCAGAAAACGTCCACTAGAATATGAACAGTTGGTAGTGACGCCCGTACACGCCGACATATCCGTAGAGCAGGAGAGGCTAAACGACGACAACGAAGACTTCGCCTCGAGGAGGCGGTACCACCAGTCCACGATGCAAAGTCATCTCGTCAGCGTCGACTAGTTAAAATGTATCAATTTTTATTTATTATAGGTAGGGCGTCATAATGATTAAGACAAAGACTGATTGCCCGTGATATAGATAATCTACAAACTAAACCGTGCAACAGGATGTTTATTGAAAAGTCATTTTAGAATGTTCCAAGGCAAAATATTGAAACAATCCATTGTCACTGTGGCTTTAATATGCCTCCCAGACTCGTTTTTTGATTTTGTTTTGTCTAATGTACTGACTCAAAGTAATAAGAATTATCTAAGAATAGTGTTCATGTACTCACGATAAAGCTGCATTTAAATGTTTTCGACATGAAAATATTGATCATGTCGATACAAAAGTTGTACTTCGTAATGTTAATTACATAAATGCTATCTAATATTTAACTATGGAACGCGTTTTTATAATTATTATGATTGTGAAATTCTTTAATGAACATATTTTTGTCATATTCTTTGTTAGTTTCTTAAAATCTCCGCAAATAAAAATGCAATATGTATCCTAACACCCGAGTCCATATACGTATATTAATTATGTATTTACATTACATTCCGTACCTATGTGACCAATTTTAATAAACATGTGTTTTATTTTAATTAAATTGAATTAAAGAATCATCTCTTTCTATCGCTTATTATGACTCATTTCTTTCAATGTATTTTTATGGAAAACTTGTAAAAATAATAATTACGTAATTAAAAATAGGTTAAAATATTTTAATTATTTAAAAATAATATTATTAACTAAATATGTATAAATAATTAAGTAATATTTTTATACAAAACATAATAAATGCATTTTTACAACAAATTTAAAACTTTTCTTATCCTACTTACTTTTCTCGGCCGCCGTAACCGAATCGGTTAGAGGATGTTATCCTCTATTATTTAATATAAGATTTTTGCAGCAATCTCGCGAAAATTTCATCAACTTACCGTCTTGCTTTTTTTAGTTCGACTACTTTAGATAATAGGTAAGGACACATGCAGTAAGCAATGGTAGCTCAGTGGAATAGAACGCGCCGACCATACGGGAGGTCCTGGTTCGAATCCGAGCATGCCTTGGATTTATCAAATCAATTTACTTATGTATTAGAATAGTTATTTACGGGATTGCTAACATATAGTAGGTACCTGATTTTTTACCAGTAAAGTTAAAAACAATACATTATTCGCCTATTTTTAATATTAGCTTGGTGGAGAGAAAAAATATTTTAAAACAACTTGCTCCTCATCTCCGATAGTTTCTGAAACAAGTAACATGCGTGTAACCATGATCAGTTGGTCTGATTCCCCCTAGAGGGTTGCGAAGAATGTGGGTATTAATTATTCGCTTTACCCCAAATGAATCATGGTTTAAGCGCACCAACGCGACAGTTTTGAACAAGCAGTGGGGGTGGCATGGGCGGTCCGTCCCGGGTGCCAGGCAACAAGGTGACAACAATGAATGAAGTGCTAGATTGGTGCAAGTAAGTTATTTCGGCTAGGCATTGCGATCAATAATGCCCAAGCGATTCGCAGACGCAGGGATCCTTTGAGTATGGATTATTATAATTACCCTACCTACCCATAGAATAATAATTAGGTACATAGGTACTCTGTTTTATTCTTGAGGAACTATTACGGAGTTTCATAGTATTATACCTAACCAATGGGGCTACTATATTCTATGACGTAGATGCAGTGGCGTCATCAATTAATTTCATGATTTTCTTGATGAACTATATGTATTTAATGAATAAGAATTTAATAACTTTAAATAAAAATTATCATTCAATCATAAATAGGGAAATAAAAAAGGATAGGTAAATATAAATCCTAGGCCGTTAATAGGTATGTCGCTTAGAGCAGACAGCCACTGGAGATGCCCTAACGTCCGCGGTTCTAACAATTTTTTTCACCATTTTTTGCGGGGGACGAGGTAAACACGTACAGCACACCACCAAAAATTTTAATACTCAACAGTCACAAATTTTGCTGTCACGATAAACGCACACTACAGAAAAATTTAACACATCAAAAAATACACGCTCACAAATAAAGATTTCACGTAACTATGCAGCATACATACGAAAAAGACAGTGATGGGACACAAAGAATGAGTCAAATCAGTTTGGTGAATGAACTTATATATAAAATTGTAAGTGTAAAATTCTGCACATTGAAGATAAATAAATATTTATTTAGTCAGTTTGTAAAATAAAACCGGCCAAGAGCGTGTCGGACACGCACATGAAGGTGTTCCGTATCCAAAAGATGGGCCTTAAACCTTATTTTCATAGTTAAGTTAGGTAGTTATTTCCATACATTACCATTTAGTTAGGGCAACTGCACGTCATAAGTTGGTTAAGTTGTATTAAAAATACTATGTATGATACAGAGTCCGCTAAAGTTTTCGTTAAAAGTACAGTCAGCCACACATCAGGTTACCACAATCTGTCAAATTTCCTCAACTGATATTCAACTTAATGTGTATGACAGTATTTACTGTGAAGTTGGGGGGGGGGGGGGGGAGAGGAAGCTCTAATTTTAACTTTGTATTAATATATCTCGAAACTGGGGGGTTTGATCCACATTATGTCAAGGCAATTTTTGTTGTATTTAAAGATACCTTTTTAACGATACCGACCAGACGATGGGGTAAGTCGAATTTATTTTTCGAATTAACTTTTCGCTGTATGGAAAGGGGGGTGAAAAATAATTATTTTTCAATAATGTTAAAAACCAATTTTTGGATTATCAGTATACATCTCTTTACCAATTTTCAGTGGCAATCGGTGCAGAAACGGCGGAGAACGAGCCAGGACAGACAGACAGACAGACGGACAGACATTACGAGTAGACTACGGAACCCTAAAAAATGGTGAAGTTGTGCAATACATACTAAAACGTAAAAAATTACAAATGTGCGCTAGTTTGGGGTTAAACATTTGGACAAACAAAGGGAGAGTAAATGAAACAATATATTTTTAATTAGAATGATTTATTGAAATATTACAAAAATTCCTTATTACGCATTTATATTGATTTTCAAAATGAATAAGTTTATTGTACACGTGTCGAATATATTTCTGGGGGTCTAATTTTTTTGAAATATTGGATAAACGAACATTCGTATACTTTTCTATATTAAAATTAGCGAGCTCCAATTATGGTTTACTATCTACTCCGTTATCATGCATGATACTCCCGGACCACATATTTTATTCCTTTTACCTCGAAATATTTTATAGCCACCAATTCTTTTTATTTTTAGAATAAATTCCAACATCGTATGACCAGAAGAAAGGACAGTAATTTCTCTAATTCACTTTACAATGTTTTAATATTATAATATACGTCTATACTATTTTATTCAAAATATAATGAAAAGAACGGATTTTGAAACTAACTGCAGTGAGTGAATGATTCATTCAAATGTCGAGTTGATTTTAATTGGTCCCATCACTAGGACCGATACCACGATATCATTATTAAATTTTTCTGTCGTTTACGTATCGTAACGGTTTTTTATTAAAATAGACTTTCAAATTTCAACTGTGGGAGAGCCACGCTTCAGCATGAATGGGCCGATTTGACCGGAGTGATACCACTGCCTCACAGAAAACCAGCGTGAAGCAGCCCCTGCGCCGAGTGAGTGAGGGAAACGGAGGCCCACACCCGGGGGGAAGGGGATAAAAGGTTGGCAGCGCACTTGTGACTTCAGTGGTGTTGCAGGTGACCATGGGTGGCAGCATTGCTTATTATATAATAATGTGCAGTCAAAACACGCATCACTTGATGGTAAGCGAATACCAACGCACATACTCAACACCAGTGGAGTCACAAGTATGCTGCCAATGTTTTTAACCCCTCCCCCCTCCCCTCCCCCCATTGGGCTTCCGACAACCTCAAAACTGTATCTACTTCCCTTTTGTAAAATTGGTACATTCCATTTATTCGCTGAGATAACGAGAAACTAGATAGAACAATTTGACGATTTTACTAGATTTTGAAACTAAAGGGGTTTTCTTAGTCAATGGTATCTTATTTGGATGATGTTACTGATTTCAATAGCTTAGAAATATATCTTAAACGCACAAAAACTTACGAAAGATCCAAAATTTTAAGTATTTTATAGTATTTTTATGGAATTACAACGTGCGGTATAGTTGGCAATCACTGTCTCATTTGGTTGGCAATGACTGTGTCAAGTGGGCAATCACTGTGTTTTTAGGAGATATTTTTGTTATACGTTATAATTATAAAATATTCTTTAGATGTTTGAATTATTGCTAACTTATCTCAATGCTAAACTATTAACGTAGTCAAATAATTACACTCTGATTTCTTATTGTTAAAGAAAAGGATTATATTGAAATAAAACTAGTGTCAATTTCTTAAGTGGGCAATCACTATCTCGATCACCCTATGTCGTTTTAGAAAACTGTTATGGTTATTTTTTATACAAAAGTTTTTACTTTACTATATGGGGAAAAGTTAGTAGACTGTGGCGCGCTATTTCGAACAAAATAAACAAAATTATCAGTTCAAATTAATGGCACTCGTTTGCAGCAACGTCGATGCTCGACGTTCGATAACGTTCCTCAAGTTTCAATTTGACTTTAGCAGAAAATATTAAATATTTCAGACTATCACAGGTGCACAAAACAAGAAAAAAAAGAATAGACAGAAAAACTAATAAAAATTGTCTATGGATGAAAAAAACAAATCTGTCATGGAATGTCATTCAGTCATAAAAAAATAAAAATGCTTGCTTGATGAATTTTATTTGAGTGTGAAATCGAATTACATTGCATTTTGCGCGGTAGCTAATAAATTAGAAAGATTTAATAGTATTTACAAGAAGTTCGGCCATGGCTGAAGATCTACGAAATTATAAATTGCAATTGCAGCAGGTTTGTAGTAATAAATTTATGCTAGAATACATTCACCCACCCTTTGACGACTCTTTATCTCAACTTGTTAATGTATCGCGCATTGCCTCTAAAAATATCGTCTGGTTTCCCTTACAGGTGGAAGCAGCTTTGCTGACTGATCCCCAAAATGAAGAATTGCTGAAATTAAAGGCGGATTTAGAAGAAGTAATTGAGTTGACTCAAGATCTAATAAAAACTCAAGATGGTGATTCCAAAGCGCCTAACATTCATAGTTCTAGTAATGATGATGATGTTACAGCGTCCCTGCTAGCGGCGGAGGATGACGAGGCCGGAGAGTCTTCTGCAACTAGATGGCGTGTTGGCGAAAAATGCCTTGCGAGGTGGAAAGCTGATAGCATGTAAGCAATTATTATTAGTTTTTATCATATCAACCTATAAACTCACAGTATGTAGCGAAACATTTTTAAATATAATGGTGGCCTTGAAATAATGCAATAGAGATCTTAGCCCCATATACATAAATAATTCTAAATTGAATATGACCACAAGTAAATTGTAGGTTCTAAGGAAAGTAAGAAGTTTCACTGATTCACAAGGTTAATCAACCTTTCATATTAAATGATCATTATACTCACTCTGTCTTAAAGCGTCAAATTATTCAGTTAGTGCTTTCATTGTGTAGAAATACAATGTTACAAAACAAAACAGTAGCAAGTTATTGCTACTAGAAGTTATTGTACCTACTTATCAAACCAATCTTAAAGCAAAGTTGTATCTGGTGTATAATTTTTTACTTAAATTCTTGTTCTACTAGAATTTTTAGCATACCAATTTTGATCATAATTCTAAAAACAATTTCTAATATCTGTATAATAGGCTTCAATTACCTATACAATTGTTTGCAATCTCTAGGTTTTGAAATCTTTAATTTGGAGTCTTCTGATCAGGTTAGTGGTATAATGGCCATGTCCCCTGAGTGTATTATAATTATTTATAGATTTGGAGGATGTTCAACCACCAAATAAATGTTTTGGGTGTTGATGTAATGGCTTAATAAATTTCCACCTAAAGTGAACTTTCAGAAATATGAAAGCTTAGATTTCTTCAAAATGTTAAATCAATTAAGCAATCTTTAATATTTTCCAGGTTTTATGAAGCAATCATTGAAGAAATTGATGATGAAAATGTAAAAGTAAAATTTGATGGCTACACTACCTTGGAAATAGTTTCATATGAAGATATTAAATCCATAAACTCCAGCTTGAAAAGGCCTTTGAGTGGTGATGAGGGCAAGTCAGTATCGATCGACCCTACTTTAATAAAAATGTTAATTTTACATATTGTTTGTGGTTTAATCCTTGATTTTCTTTTCTATGTTAGTCTGTCAATATATTTTTGTTTATTTCAGACCTGGTAAAGGATACAACAGAGAATACTTAAAGAAGAAGAAGCAGAAAAAGCAACAGAGATTCAAACAAATTGAAGAAGAGAGAGAAAGTGAAAAGAATAAATGGTTATCATTTCATACCAAAGCATCTAAAAAACCAGGTGTCCGTAATAAAAGTATATTTGCCTCTCCTGATAACTTAACTGGTAGAGTTGGCATTGGCACTTGTGGCATATCTGGCAGACCTATGACTGAGTACACTCCTGGTGAGAAGTGGAAGAAGGGTGGATAATATTATATTGCTTGTTTATTGTTATCCCTAGTACCATAATTTTAGACTTATTACTTTTTCTTAAGATAATTTCATGCAAATTGCAGTAGCTAATAAGTTTCATTAAAACAACTTTAAACAAAAATCTGACATAAGACATGTAACTGTAAGAATGTATTTTTTGAACATGGCATGACTATTTTACTTATCAAACAAACATGCTCAACTCTCAAATCTGTTCAAATATGATACAACAATTAATGATGTGACCTTCTAAATAATCCTTCACAGTTGCCTTGTATAATAAAGTGCTAATTTGCTTTTTTACTACCTACCTATTTGTTGTGTCATATTTGAACAGATTGGAAAAAAAAATGTTGTTTCATTGAAACTAATAATAATAATTGAATGTTCACTAGAAATATTGGCGTAATGTGAAGTAGCTAAATTTGAAAAGCTTGTTAATAAGTTCTGTATGTATTTTGACTGAAAGGGCATGAAATAAAAGACATTTCATGGCGTTTGTTATACAAATTTACAAGGTATAGGCACTTTTAGAAAAAATGAGAAATGATCCACTGTGGCCCGAGAACGGGTCACTTTGGATCACTGCACGGGTAACAGTGAATCGGCTGGGGCACACGGGAACTGTATAGTTAGGTGTAAGCCTTATTGGTTTTTCGGGATCAGGGTTATTTTTAACTTTCTTATGATATCTATATAACGTTGTAAATGGAATACCAGTCGACCTAGCAACGGCTCTTATTTTATGGCCATCAGAAATAAGTTTTAGAGCGTTACTCATCTGTTCTTCAGTATGAAGTCCGATAGTAGTCTTTCTTACTCGATTGCGAGGCATTTTTACCTAAAACATAAAGTAAAAATAAATCTTAGCTTGTTGAGTTACAATGAATCAACAGTTCACTGTGACCCAATACAGAATGATTCACTGTGACCCATTGACCGTTGTAGAAATAAAATATAAACCAAAAAAGAACTATACATTTAAACTAGCGACACGTCTGCATGGGTCGCCTATACGCAGTTTCTGCCAAAAGGGAATGACAATGATTTATTTATAAGTAAACCAACCATCCCACTCGGTTGGTTTCAGGAAAACAAGCAATCAGTAAGAGTGCCATTAGTTTATTGTTATTCTGAAAGGTAAACCAATGTGTACCTACAAGATAGTTAACTGCCAATAAAGATTATAAATACATTATGTTATGGCCAGGTTTCAACACTCAAGAATTAGTCCTGGATAGCTTATCTGACTGATGTTTAACCTTTCATAGGTACTATCTATTCTTAAAATATTATCCCTTAAAATTGAAGACTATTAAAACTGACGTACGTATTTGCAGTTAAGAGTATTTACTTTCCCATAAAATCTCTTTCTCTGATCTCGCAATGTTTATTGGCGGTGGCTTGATGTTTCCCCGCCTCTAGTATAAAAAAATACTTTATGTATTATGTATATGATATTTATATCTAAACAAAAATCACTAGAAACAAGAGGATGGACTATTGAAAGTGATTATGTATATCTGCAATTCTCTATAATAACGTGTCAATAAAGTGAAATTTATCGATGGCGGCGCTGCCGCTTATATCATGGGGTATGGTTGGTTACCATTGGTTATAGAACATGGGAATTCCGTTAGTTCCCCGTAAATCCGTTTTCAAGACTGTTTTGACGCATTAAACGAGTATGTACATACAATATGAATTTTCATATTACACGGTGCGGTCGCTTCGCGTCACGAAAGTATGGTGATGACCGTTATTTTGTGCACTTGTAAAAAAGAAGACTTTCTATAAAAATTGGTTTCTGCGCACTCAAGGTCATAACCGCTGTTTCGTGCCGTAGACTATAGATCTAAATAGTAAATGTGCAAAATTGAATGCATTTTCCAATGAAATACTGATGTATGTGGACTATGCCCTAAAGAGGTACCTATATTAAATAAACGTAAAAATCTGAAATAATAAAGCTGTTTTATTAATCTCACTAAAATAAGTAAGAGGAAGAGTTTTCACCGCCATATAGCATACCTAGTCGTCTCGGCGCATAATGGCCTTTCTCATAATGTCCTTTTCTCAAAATGTCCTTTTTGCGATTTTTATGGTGCAGGTCCCTTCAAGTGAAGTACCTAGGTCCTTTAGAGTAAACGCGAGGGCTAAGTCCGAATAATGTCTTCACCGATATTTCGATTTGGGCGGCCAATCTCAACAATCACCCATTAATTACAGGACATTTATAGTGCACAAGTGTGAGCGCAGACCCACACAAGCACACTAATTCTTACCCTCATATTGCAATGGGTCACCAGTGTGAAACGCTCGAAGACTGATCACGCGTGACCAACAGTTTAACGTGTTTTCCAGGGCAAGAGGGTAACAAATCTTTTAGACTTCGGGTTGATACAGAAGAACTCAGGTAGGTATACACATTTCTTACTTAAGTAAATTTTAGTGAGGACTAAAGTCTGAAGTTTGAGAAAAGTTTGTACTACTTATAGACTACTGGCCCGTGTTAAAAAAATTATGGGTCATTTGAACCACCAGATGACCTATGTAGAACGATATAAGAGCATAAAATAATAAGATTCAGCATTATGCCGTCACTTGTAAGCTGTCCAACTGAGTGCAGGTGAGAATTCAAAAGTACAGGTAGAGTGAGTATATATTTTGGTCATATATTTTTGTACGGCATTCTTACTATCGATAGATCCATGAAAAATAATAAGACAACGCGTAGTGCCGTACAAAAATTGTGCGCCAAAAAGTCGGATTTTTTTTTGATTTTCCGACAATTTCCAGGGTGAATTTGATCATTTAATTTTGTACGGCATCAGTTTCATGCTATTTCAGTATTGCTTCTAATACATTATTCCGCAACGCCGTACAAAAATCATGCGACAAGGGGAAAATACCAAGGGTTGCAACCCCCTCTCTTTCTGTGGTCCTCAGTTGGACAGCTTACAAGTGACGGCATAATGCTGAATCTTATTATTTTATGCTCTTATATCGTTCTACATTCGATTCGTCCTCATTGTCAGATGACCTCATCTGGTGGTTCAAATGACCCATCATTTTTTTAACACGGGCCAGTAGTCTATTAATTCAAGAACCGCCTTTTGATCCAGGGCCTAATACATAGGTACCTACTTAAAGAAGCTTTTCATGTTGGCCGTCAAGTTATGTCAGCAACCGCCCAGTAGTCGTTGGGACAATAACTGGGTCACCCACTCTAATGGAATCTAAATCCAGTAACGAAGTAGGTGCATCAAACTAAATGGGACAGTAAGATCAATAAAATTAATTCGCTTTAGTGTAACAAATGAGACAAGTGATTAATTACGGTAATTAAAATGTAAGTATGTTAGGTACTTATTCATTTATGTCCCCCTAAGTACCTTAGTGTATTGTTTCTATTTTTTTTTATCACATATACGACTAGGTTAGGTAATCTTATAGCAGTATTTCCAGAGCCGCAGCGGTATCATTCATTAATCCTTACTCGATGTAACTGCGATAAACCGCGTGCACCGCGTTGGGCGCCACTCAAAGTTAGTATAAAGTGCCGTTGATAGATGGCGTTACCGGCAGAATTTGCACACTATTGACGGCCTCGATGGCGTAGAGACTAGGTGTTCTCCTGAAGCGCGAAAGATCCCGGGTACGATTCCCGGCCAAGTCCATTTCTAAGTAAACTACATTTTCTAAGTTTTCTTGGGTCTGGGTATTCTGGGTTGACGCCTCCAATTAATTAACGTCATCTGGTACTCATAGTACAGGGGTTACCCTAGTTTGAGACTAGATTGATTGCTGGTGTGATTGTCTGGCGCATTTACCTATTTATTGATTGATTTGGATGCAATGTATCTAAGGGACTTAGTTTTTTAAGGTAAAACCTATTAAAAATTCTAGACTATTTTTATGGTACCTACTATGTTTGCGTCTCATTCGTAATTAATTGGTTGGTAGGATATTTATTGTATTCACTTAAAATCTACAAGTTTCAAACCTAGATGAACCTATAGATAATTATAATCAAGGAATACACCACTTATAATTACTCAAGAACGGCTGATTCGATTTAAATGTGGGTGAGTCACGCTTCGGCATGAATCGGCCGACTCGACCGAAGTGATACCACGGCCTCACAGGAGACTGGCGTGAAGCACCTGCGCTGTGTTTCGTCGAGTGAGTGAGGGTACCGGAGGGCTAATGGGGGTGGGAAGGGGGGTTTAAAGATGGACAGCGCACTTGTGGCGGCAATCGCTTACCATCAGGTGATCCTCAAAATCGGTTATATTTTAGACACAGCTAGTAGACACACTTATGAACTTTTGCAACAATACCCAAGACATCATCGCAATATTGCTACTAACTGCAGTTATTCATACCTACTATTTACCTTGTTCCAGATGGACTGTAAACAAAAATATGCATCGCTCACGTATACATAACGCACGTGTTGGAACGCCTCGCGTGGGTGGTGGCGTAATCAAATCACTCATGTTCCGCTGATTGTTTTCAAAATATAACATAAAATATGATTAGTGGGCAGAGGCAGGTAGTATAGCTTTCATTCAAACAGTTAGATTGTCAGCAGTGCTTGATCTCCATAACGACGAGGTAAAAACTTATGTGGAGACCACATGTCTATATAGCAACGACCGGCGAAATATCGAGACACCTACATCTGGGAGCACGGTAGTGCCCCCGCCAAGTCGAGGAAAAAAGCGACACGGAGCGGCGGCACGCTTGATCCTTTTTCCGATAATTTTACTTCGTAGTACGCGGTGTGTATCAGTACGCACCTAATCTACTCGTAGATATAGAGGTATGTCACAATTTCACGACGATATACCACTAACAAAAAATACTCATAGGTACAGTCAAATTCAAAAATATGTAATACACTTTAGGACTTTGTCACAATACATATTTATAAGAAAGTGGAGGTCGTTTTCTTATACATATGTACTGTGACAAGGTCCTAAAGTGTATTACATATTTTTGAACTCGACTGTACGTATCCTAACAATGCATGTTCAGCGAGCGTAATGGAGTTCGAGTTGCCAGCAAAATCGCTTGCACTACTTTAGCTTCGTCACCGTACTTAGATCGTTTAGCCCGCCACGATGTGTGAGCTTCTACCATGTTTTATATGCAATAAAAAAAAATATTGAGTATTGAGAAAAAAATATCATTATCAAGCATGCTTTTGGGCCCAAATTAGTTCTCTTGAGGCGAGGCAGTGGGCAAGGTCCTCAGGTATTTATGTTACCTACTCTATGGGGCCCATGTCGCCCACGCCTAGGTACTCCACTGGTGATTATTACTTAATATTCCTCCGTTGTCTAATTTCCTAAACATAAGTACCTAGGTACCTACTACCTACATATTCAACTTTAGTGTGGAATCAGGTTAATGTGACATGTTGTATGAATTATTTTAATTAATATTAATGGCAGCGTGGCCCAGTTTGGGAGGGAATACCCCCAGCAGAAGAGCCGTTACTTATTTGAGAAGTAATCATTGTCAATGCAAGCAAATAGCGGCGGCCTAAGCCCGGCCGGGGAGGGTCGGCTGGGGAAATACTGCCGGATTAGTTTGAGCCATGAAAATCTTCCTCTAGTTTGCTTTATTCATTTAAATCTGGATATAGGGATATAGTTTATTTTTATTAACCCTACGAAAGTTGCATCATGAATAAATACACTGGTTTCGTTAAATCAGGTCAAGCTTCAGATTTTGTTTACCCTCGGCGTTGTTACTTATACTCTACCTACTTATATACAAATTGTAGTACTTGTACATTATGTACCTATCTAAATTAGGTAGGATAGTTTGAGTCAGTTGAAGTTTAAAATATTTGTCGGCCTACTCTAAAGTGAGGTGGTACGTATTACATAAAATTACTTTATTGTCATATTTCCTTTGAAAATAAAAACAATTTTTCCCGCACCGGCAACATAAACGGTAACGACCGAAAGGTGCGCAATATTATAAAGGCACACGGTTTATGTGATTAAAGGAAATGACATGGAAATTGTAACTCGTAGGTACACACGGGATTGTTACGGGAAAATTTTGGTTCATTTCAAATTATTACAAGTTTATTTATATCAGCTGGTTGGTAAGTACCTACTTACATGGAACTGTGGCACATGTTTAGAGTGGTTTATACAGGGCGAGCTGCTGCCTAGCAAGTAAACAGCTACTAGCCTTATTACCTACTCGAACGCCAGTAGCTCGGCTCGCCCTTACCGTCTATTCGAGTGGACTAGCGAATTGACTTGCGAGTAATCGTCATGACAACATTTTTTTATGTTACAGTGTCGAGTGAACAAAGAGACACTTTTTGATATAATTTACCTGTAAGTAGGTATATTGAGAATTAACACCACCCAAAACAAATCAATAAAACATATCTAAGTAGGTACATTTCCATGTCACTTACATGTAATGTAGACTTGTACACATAACTACACATGGACACAAATTAACAGGCAAATTCATTTCAATTTTTTTTTTATTTCGTGTCTTGACAAATTTATGTCAAGAATGTCATTTTTCATTAGGGGAAAAGTGTCTAAAATGATCCCCTGAAAGGAAAAAGCTCTTCTGTATCCAAACTATGAGAGTGCGGGGAGACAAGTGTTTTAGATAGAGCACTGAGTAAGTAACTTTATCATGTTTTAGTATAATCAATAGCTATACGTAACTTATGATTTGTATTTTTTTACATTTATTCAAGAATTTAAATTTTATAACCATGTATACCTACCATATCCATACTATTTATAAAGAGATAACTTCTATAGACAACGACAACGCTTATAGGTTAACCGAAAACACGAAACGCTTGCGCGATGTAATTAGACACAGCGCCATCTATTGGTTCATTTCTGAATTACGGTCCCGAAGCGAAGTCGAAGTGAGGGCGGGCCACTAGTACCTATATATAAATGTGACTGTACATTAACCTGGCTTCGTGTAAACTATTGTACTATGATAGTTATCAAACAAAGTGTACAATAAATGAAAACGAATAAAATTAACATAATCTATTTAATCATACATGACGTGGTGTGTCATTCTTCAAACTAAGTAATCATCAGTTTCACTAAAGAATGTTTACCTACTTATGTTCGATTCTACAACAATTTTTCTGCGCCCATTCTTTTTACCTAATCTTTCAACATTGCCTTCATTTGCTTACACACACATCGTGTGCTTTCTTTAGCAGCTGTCTCCAGTCAGTTGTTTCAAAACAGCAATTTAGCGTAACTTTTACCTACAGTATCCGCTCGATAAACCAGCTACGCAACACAATATTCTAAATCGCATACTAACTGTACTGATATACTCAGATCAGACATTTTCACCGATACGTTATGTTGGTACTTATTTACTTTTTTGTATTGGTGTGCGTATTTTTTATTTAGTTTATTATCCTCCAATCCCCCAGGCAACGCCACCGCTCGTGACCCGCAATTAATTCTCTCCTGCCTCGATGCAGCTTCGCCGTACGTGTTGTTCTGTAGGTAAGTAGCTACTGTACATGCTACATTGTTACTTATTAAGGTTCAACAAAGTGCGATTTCAGATCGTACACTGGTTGCTCCGCATCACCTATAAATAATTTAACTTAGAAAACTGGAGTTCGCGCCTTAATGGGGCTAACAGGCAGCCGGTGTAGCTACCTACAAAGTTACACCAATTGATCTGTTTTGTTGTTTAGATATTTCAAAATGGTCAGCTTTTTAAATTTAAGGTTAATAATAAACTCCTCCAATAAATTATTATAATGATTATACTAGTCTATTATTTTGTATGAAATTGTAGGTAAGTATCTCAAGTTCCATGCATCCTGACAAAAATATTGGTTAGTGTCACCTCCACAGAAATGAATTTTATTTTTGTTCGTTTTCACATTCACCACCGCTTTCTTTTTGTGGTTTAATTAAGTCCCCGGAAATAGAAAAGTAGAAGCAATGTCGCTCGCGCCCTTTTAATTTTTTTTACTAGAAAGTCACAGTGCAGAATTTTATTAACTTTTCTGTTTTATAGATTAGACACAAGAGAGACCTTCACAATTTTTTTTTACGTTTAGTACAGGAAAAGACGAATGCTACATAGGTACTGGATACTATTTACTACAAGATACTACTTGTTTCCTTTAGTGCAAAACTTCTTACATCTTACTTTTTATGACATCGCCTCGGTCAGATACTGGAAAGTGTGACTTTGGTAGGTATAAACATTTAATTTTGTAAAAAAAAATAATGTATAGAACTTTTTTCTACCGACTAACTTTGTCCTTTATGAACTCTTTATATACGTTTTTACGTGATATAATGCATTCAGCTCAACATGACCCAAGGGACAAATGGCTCGTACGAGTTCAGTGACAAACGGACTTCCCTAGGTACTCATAGGTTGTGGACAATGGAAGTTAGTTTTTTATTTTATTCAGTCTATGGTAGTCATTACAACGGTGCCATGAAGTTAACTGCACACAACTCTCTATTTTGCAGGTAAGTTGTACCTACTAGTTTTCGCGTTACCTATTTTTATGTCAGTTTAAGAGATAAATTGTGACTAACTTTTGCTCGCATTCATTGGTGTACCTACTAAAAGTTATAAAATAAAACCCATTTTCATTTAGAGGTGAGAAAGGTAAGCTCCGCCTGGGGAGGGATGTGAAGTAAGGTCCTTCAACCCGTACTCATGTCTCCTCCCCACTCTGGCGATGAGGGAGCGTCGCTGGGGTTTAGTCGGTATGCCTCCGGTCCCACCTGGAGGAGAGCCCGACATAACCCGCCTGCCCCCCGGCAGGAGGGTATGCATAAGGAGTCGCAAGACTACGTTGGCCCAGCTTTGGGTTAGCGGCATTCCCCGGCGTCAACAAAAAAAAAAGATAGGTAAGCTCCCCTTTTGATTTAGTGAAGGCTGCACAGGCGTATTCTATCAATGAGTATCTAAACTCTACACATGTAAGGTACTTAATCCGAATCCGGATTTTGGTTTTATTAAATGTTAGTCAGAATGTTTAGTTATCTTCAAGTAGTAAATAGGTACTCTTTCTTACTCTTTGTACCTACTGCGTTATACTGGCTCATTTACTACACCGCATAGGAAATAAATCTGGCCTGGTTTATTTAATCCAATTTTTCAATGTAGTAAGTAAGTACATTAGTGGAAAGACGAAGTGGCGTTCTCTTGTTTCGGAGGCCAAGACTCGTTTCGGGTCGCTGAGCCAGTTGAGAGAGTAGGTAACATTAGAGACCCTAGTAGCTGCTGATACGGAAGGTCCAACTTCTCATCTTCCTTTACATTGATAGGCAGCTTTCCATTGGAGTCGTGACAGGGATGGTGTCGGTCCATCCAAATATTTAGAATAAACTCTCGATGTACTTATTTGATTTACCTTACCTAATCAACTGTAGTAGGTTGATTAGGTAAATCATATTGCTATATTAGTTCACTATCATACCCAAGCGCGTCTGTTTAAGATCATCCATAAACAGATTTGAAGTCGTCAACGAATAGGTAGGTAGGTATGTGTATGTTACGTCGATTTTACAGACAGTGTTCGTTAGACGCTTGCGTTGGGAGAGTTTTTTTATAGCCTCGCAGAATTTCAAGTTCCATTGTCTATTGTCTCCGAATGAGAGGGTTTTCGCCGAGTGAGTGGGTACCAGAGGCCCAATTCGGTAGGAAAAGGAAAAGGTTGGCTACGCATTTGTCACTCTACTGGTTTGTCCATGGGTGACAGCAATCGTTTACCATCAGGTAAAAAAATATTTCCGCCAGAGCGGTTTGGTCCATATCAATTTAATGTAGGTACTGGTAGGTACATGCTGAACTGACACGGGCTAACAAGTTGCGAACTAACAATTGGACCGTAGTCCCGCGACACGAAACGTGGACTAACCTATATTGATGTCAAACGCACACCTGCCTCAATTTTCTATAGCAGATGTACTCAAACTATCGTACCTAAGTATATCAGAATTTAAACATTTTAATACTAAAAAGTAATTTCCACTTTTCTGGAACCGAAACTGTCGCAAAAAGGGCGTGAATATGCAAGATGAAAAACTTTGTCCGACTGTCAGTGACACACTGCCTCCACACATAATGGATGAAACCGTTTCTACTCAGTCTCTTTTAAGGCTTTATACTCTGCCAAAGTACCTTTTCTATATAATACATATTCCTTTAGTGCATTAAACATCAAGAAACTAATTAAGACTTGTATCTACCTACTAAACGAAAAGACTCACGACAGACAGTATACATGTAAGTACTTAGAGAATTCTAATGAGTAATATATAAGTAAAGTATGATATAATTATAACGGTTTTATTACCCGACTACGGCAAAGCAAAAGGAGGGTTATGATTTTGACAGGCTATGTATGTATGTATTTATTAAGTTGTTGAAGTTATTCAAAATGGTGGAGCTAGTGTCAGCCACTGACGGTTTAATTGATCCTAGTTCTAACTGGGAAAATACCGGCTAGGCCTAGTTTTACTCGAAAAACTCTAACCGTTATAATCGTTAATAAATCTAAACATACCGCATTCATAATTCCAGCTGTATAAGATTAGCTGTAAATATTTATTATTTTATAACTGATGAACACAGGCAGACATTGTATGAAACTCGCTCCTTAAATACGAGTATTAACAATGAAAAACTCATCTTGCACACCTGAATCGCAGCAGTTAGATTGGTTTTCTGTATAGATATACTCGTGTTCAGATTTCATAATAGGATGAGATTATTTTTTTATCAAAGAATGGAAATGTAGGCAAAAAGTAGGTTCAAATCCGATCATGCACCTCTAGATTCTAAAACTATGTTACATGTTTCTACCATTTAGCGAAAACTTCGGGAAAAAACTTACACGTTTCGGAAATTATATATTATGTAAAAATTAATACCTGAAAGACGCATTGTTTAGAGTCGTTGCGATGCGTCACCCTCAATCCTGTGGCTCTACCACTACGCAATCCCCATTAGAGTCGTACACACGTAGACTTGCTTCCAATTTAAATATTAATAAACAGTATATACATTTTTACTAACTTATTTCTTTTATACACCCTGAACCTCCTTATAATAACCTTAATCAGTTGATCTGGTATCTAAGGGTTACGAAGATCACACGGCAGTCGCTTCATTGTAATTACCAGACGTCCCAAATCCTGGATAGCTTTGGACTTGGGAAAGACGCGCTAAGATGATGATGATGAAACAAAATTATTTATTTATATTCTCAAAACAGAAGGTAAAGCATGCGGAAGAAAAAAGACTCAATATTTCCTACTATTTTTTTTTTGGTTTGCGGCTTTCCGCATCACTAGAGTTATCACGAGCACTGAGGATATTGTGTCACGAGTAAATATATGACGTTAGAGCAATCCCTCCAAACTAGGTCTGAATAACTTTGTTTGGTGGAAAATCGCAAAAGTGTAAATCAACCCCGTACTGCGTCAAAGAAATCTTCACATGCAAGTACAAATTTGTGGTGGAGGAAAGTGGATGGATAGCGCCAACGCTGCACGCTAGCCGAGGCCTGTAAAGGTGTGTCTACGCTACACGAACCAAGCTCAATAACGAGCCTACAACAATTATCTCCCAACTACGATGCAAATCCCTTTGTGTTTGACAAAAACAGACAACAGTAGACTGTAGCACAGTCAAGCACTAACCACATGCTAGAAACGAGCTTATTCGAGGCTCTAAAGTTGAGTTTGGTTGCACTACACGAATTCTTGGTCGGCTCGTGCTTCGCTGCTCAAGCGTAGTCCCACCTTAACGTTCCGAGCCGCATGCGTCGCAAGGGAGCTTATCGAGACTTTTTTACGTAATTTGTGGCTCACCCACCAGCTCTACTGGGAAAAAGTGGCCTCTGCTTTTGTGAAACTTCGCTTGTTCGTTTTGTCTCTTAAACACACAACGTATTGTTGATTTAGAACGTACACCTAGTGGGGACTATTCAATTATTTATTTACTTACACTTTGTCTGTGTCAAAAGGGGCGCAGTTCTTTGAATTTTATTCCTAGCTCCGTTTTTCCTTTATTCTTTCTTCCATCTAAATACTCTTCAGTAGCGCTACCATGAGTTGACATCTAAAACTGACAGAACGTAAACTATTACTCTGTCTCTTTCAAATGCATCACAATGAAAGAGACAAAGCGATAGTTTTCGATAGCGAGTATAGTATTTCAAACTCATGGTAAGGCTACTGACCACCTCTCTTTCCAGTACCAGTGCAGTGCATCTGTTTAGATATTTGTGTTGGGTCTGGCTGTTTGTGGTAGACCTCATCCACACTTAAAATCAGGTGTGATCGATGTCAAATGCTTGTCCGTTGTAGTATAAAAAAGTTACAAGTACCGAGTGACTCGAGTGAAAAAAAATCAGTCGAGTCCCATCACTAGTCTTGATTTTTAATATTAACTAATGACGATAAATATTGTGTACCTAATAATGTAAAGACAGAAAAGCTTATCATCCAACAGATTGAGTAGCTGGATGACAAGCGCGTTTAATTTAAAGTTCCCAAAGTTGTGCAGCTGCGTCATCCTGTGTAAATGCCTTACTTTTGCAATATTGTGACCCCAAGGTAACAGGTGGAGACTGCTCGGTGTTTCGGGCGCTTGATTTTGTTTATACAATACAGATACAATATGATTAGGTTTTTGCTTGGCTGCTGAAATCAGCATCAGAAAAATAGTATTGTGAAAGTTATCTAATATTATATTTATCCAAAAAAAACTGCAGTAATACCAATATTCAGTAATGGAAAGAGCAACGATCGGGGGAAAAACGGCCAAGTACTAGCAGGCCTGGTGCACGAAAGGTTTTCGTATCAGATTTATCAATAATATTTTTTTACACAATCATTAAAAGTTAAGTATCAGCCACAGAGTACTTTTATATATAGGTAAGTATCAGCCTATATGTATACTGTCCCACTGCAGGCCTCCATCATAGAAATCTAGTCATCGCTACTATGATGGGATTAGGACTTAATCGCCACGCTTGCCTAATGCGGATTGGTGATCACAAACCCGAGGTATAATATGTTCGAAAAATTTAAAACCTACTTTTAGCTCGACCCGGGAATGGTACCCGGACCCCGAGATCAAGACCCGGTACTTAAACCACTAAACCAACACGGGGCGCTTCACAATCATTATTAAACCGCTAAAACGATAACACTGCCTTATTGTAGGTACTTTCTATTGTTGTCGTATCCCAAGTTAGTTGGTAGCTATTTTGTTTCTGTGCACGTTGAGAATAGCCTAAGGGTCCACACGAAAAGCTTGCACCAACATAAATCTTTTTTAAAATGGCAAATAAGTACTGGACACAGAAAAACGAAAAACTATACATAAAATCATAATGTGGAGCAAATAAATCGTGTTATTATTTTTTTATGAGAGCCTCAATGAAATATTTATTTCTGTTTGAGTATTTAACAAGCAGTAACAAAAACCAATCAGCTGTAAAAGTTTAACTGTCTAGCTGTTACCACTTATTACAGTTCATGAGACAGCCTGGTGACAGACAGAAGAACAGAAATCGACGTCTTAGCTGTTTTTGACTCTTTGTATACGGAATCCTAAAAATAACTCTTTTAGTAATCAAAATTTTCCATCTGAATTCATAGCTTACAATTCCACGGCAAGGATTCATTCCCTACAACTGCATGGAAATTATTCCCACTGCAGAGACATAACTAAACTGACCCACCAACGGCCTCACTTTTTCCTACAGCAAAACGGACGCTACGCGAAACGCCTGGGCATTCATAAATTGCAGAATAGCTTCCCTTCAGGTTGTTCTGCATAGTACCACTATCTGAAGATATATAGAACGCCTACCTACAACACACGGGCTCTACGTACCTACTACGGCGCAAACAATAGAATTGGTAGGCTACTCCTCTGGGGTTTGCCTTTCCGCATTATCACATTTTCATATAATTATATATCCCCCTCTTAGTGGAAATGCTTGCCCATATTCTTTCTACTATATCTATGCATATCTTCAAGCCAATCGATTTATCGAAGTAAATAAATAAAACCTAATCTTTCCCTTTCTGTTTGAAATGTTTCTCGTAATAAGTGCACTCTTCTTAAATAAATGATCAAATTATACCCTACTTACTTTTTATGAAATCAGGGACGCACCTAATTCTGGAATAAACTGAAGATTAATGTTAAATATGCAAATTATAACCGAGTTTTTCGCTTAGGGGGTAGAATCAACTGCAGGTACGATGACCTGGATAGTCGGAGGTGGGCAACAATTAGAATTAGAGGCGCGCGGGCGGGCGGGCGCTCGCGTGCGGGCGGCACGGCGGGCGGCTCGGGCGCGCGGCGCGGCACGGCGGACGGCGGGCGGCGCGGCAGTCGCGCTCTCACCGCGCTCGCCGCCGCCGCGCCTCGGCCTCCGGCGGAGCTCATGCGTGCCGCGTGCTATGCCGGCGCCCCGGGGCCGCTCGCCTCGCGCCGCGCGCCCGCCGCCGACCACCGCCCGCGCCCGCACTCCACCTACGATTCTAACTCGTACACCATAAAGCACGCGATCGCGCGTCTTCACTCCACCGGAATGTAAATATTTATGGATGTCAGTTTTCAGTTGTTTAGATTGGCTGTGAATTTTAAGGTATGTATGTCATTAATATCGATGATTATAATTGCACGACGTTAAAACCAGTATCGTGTACTAGGTGTCGTTATCTATGGGCGTATTGAATGAAATGGATAAATTATAAAATTATAAGCATGCCACTTTGATATCGCATTGTGCTTTATGCCTTTGTACATAATTGCTACAGTGACTTCGGTTAATGGCGTACGAAGTACCCTTCTATATTTGGATCGATAGTTTACCATTAAAAGTAGGTACCTCGTAGCGTTTGTTAGAACAGATTTTTCGCATTACATTACGTGATTAAAAAATATGACGGCGGGTAGCGGCAGTGCGCCGCCGCTGACGTGCCAATTTAGTAATTATAAGTAGCCGACTAATCCTAGAGTTTTCTTAAAAACATGAATGAAAACCCAGCATAGTAATTAATAACACCTACAGGGCAAGACTTACCCTTAAATAAAAACAAAAAAATAATCTGCTTCGTCCTTGAAAACAATGAAAGATTTATAACAAGTTATATTTTTTATGTTCTGACCTTCCGCGCTTGACCCCAGCGGAATCCTAAAGCTGTTTTCTAATGGAAAAGTCAATAATTTAGCAACTAAAGGTTCGCAATACAGCGTGCCTATTGTATCGTAGGTGTACGTTTTCGTTTACCAACACAACGTTTTCGTATTCAGACACACACATACCTACGTACATTGTCATACACGAGTCTACTATCGGGGGCTGTCTTTGTTTTTGTCGCGACCCAAACAAACGCCGTGTCAATGATTGACTAATGGCTATTAGGAGTCGAGCTTCACCTGTACTTTAACCCTTGTGTAGGTACATACTAAAATACTTATAATTCCACATTTTTTACAAATTACCAACCCCACTTATTCATTGGCATAAAATGTTTAGGTGAGAATGAAATCGGCAAGGCGTGTGCGGGTACATGAAGATGCTATACGTCATAGGTAATACATTTGTTATACTTTATTTTTAATTTGTAGCTCTACGTAGACAAAATTCCTAATTTCATTATTTGGTCCTTGGTTTGAGTGAAACTAATATTTTTTTCCAATTAGCTCTTACAACCTGATTGATTGATTTTGTTTGCTGTAGATAGTTTGTAAAATTAAACTAGACTTTCTTTTAAATAGACGCGTTCATAGCAAAAGTAATTATACCTACTTATTTATACATATAGACTTTTGTGTTCCGCCCTAAAATCTTTACCACGCCAAATACCTAATTAATTCACCACTATTGAATGACACTTACAGTGTAAATACTTAACTATCTTTTCATCATACATTTACCTAATATATACTTAAGTAGCAAGAATTCCCTACACTTCTTTGTTCCTCACTCAAAAACAGTCACAAATAAAATCAATTTATCACAATTACAAACGCATGATAGATATCTCATAAAAAGTAGTAAACCTGCCGAATGAAGGTCTACGGGGAAATCAATATGCTCGTTTAGTTTGTAGACTAACAAATAACAGCTAGTCAGTGCTATTAAAAAAGGTGTATATAATTAAATACTAAATAAACATAAAAGTTGAATGTTTTAGTGATAATTAACATTAGAGTAAGTATTTAACATAATTTACACAAATTACCTATCTAATTAACCAGAGTGCCTATATTAGCAACAGCAGAGCTATCGCGTGGATTAGTCGACGAATAATTCGGGATGACCTCCTAAGAACATCACAATTTAAATTATTTAATCCACTCCCACAGTGAGCCGAGTGCTGGCAAATTGCAGATACGCTGTTTTCATTCTCGACAACGAGTATAAGCAATGATTTACTAAATAAATAAACACTACTTACTTCGAAGTTAAAAACGATTGCCTTATAATGCGAGTATGAGCACCTATCTATGTAGAATGATTATGGAAAATTATTTCATGAGTTCCCTCCTGGCGTTACTTGTTGCGCCAGATACAAAGATCAGATTACACAAAGAATAACACAGTTGATGTTGACAGGTAATTTGTCTCTACAGTCCAGCGAAAGAGAACGATTAGGGGCAAAATAATGCCTCAATGCCCGTAAATATTGAAATTGAAATGATTGATATTCAACGATTACTATAAACGCGTCTGAATAATTAGATAAGATGTAGTGGCATGATCATATTCAGTTTAGTAGGTACTAGACAATTAGGAATTATTCAGTTGCTCAAGGTTTTAGATACATATTAAAACTGTGTCAGACATTTTAAAACGTGAAATTTTTTAGCTTACTGGATATTCAAAAAAAATAACAAACCTAATTCTGTGCCAGATTTCACTGTACATATTTAAACACATTAACACTTGGTTAGTTTAATCAATAAATAAGTAATATTAGTATAATATGCTACGAATGTTTCAAAAGATAGGGAATAATATTATATATTATAATGGTATTTCAGCTCTAGCTAAAATAGTAGGCATTTTACCGATCTAGTAGATCTACAATAGTCGCATCTTGGGAGTAGGTATAGTTCTGTAGCGCTACCATGAGTTGACATCTAAAACTGACATAACGTGAACTATTGCTCTGGCTCTTTCAAATGCATCACAATGAAAGAGACAAATCAATAGTTTTCGATAGCGAGGATAGTATTTCAAACTCATGGTAGCTACTGTTCTGTGATTATTTTACTTGGCACAAACAAGTTATTTAAGCATAATAAATAATGCTTGGATTACTTTTTTAAAAACAATATTTCATCTATCTACGAGTATATAAAGTAAACATAATGTTGTCTTTGGGTATAGACCATATGTTTCCAAATATTTTTCTTGATAACTTGCTTATTCATAATTGTTAGAAACCAATACGTACTTAATTGTATTTTTCAGATATGACTTAGCTTTCATCCGCATTTACGCGTTAAAAATAATATAAAATTCGCTTACATTTCCTCGCTCATGATAAATTATGGCAGATTCGTTGTGAAATTATCTAGACATTTTAACGTGTTACAGCCTCAACACGAGGTAGAGATAAAGCGAGAGTAATGTGCACTACCGACCCCGGCTGCCCGAAAAACAGAGCAAAAAGTGCTTGCTTCCGATAATGTAGAGCCTCGTCCTCCCCTTCCCATGGCAATAAGCCGCCGAATAATGGCTTATACTATAATGGTATATAGTCAGGACATGATTTTATTAAAATATTTAATGAAGAAATCTGCAACACGAGTTAAAGAAAATTAGAAATGGTGTAAATCTTTACAATCTTTTTATGATCGTTAGGGAGTCGTAAAAGATAATGGAAAAGAGGATTGAATAGTACCCATAAGTAAGTATTGGAATCAGTATTCGTGCTGTAAAACTACTTTGACCTGCTCCTACCTTCATGGAGACCTAAGGGAGAGACAACCTCCATTTAAGTATACCAGAGAGAATCAGATTCTCTGACCTACTTAATGTTCGATTTGATAATGGAAGAAAAATAATATATGTATATTTAATGTCCCTCAAAAAGTGCCTACTGAGTTATTAATCAGAATTTTAACTTTAGTATATTTAAAGTTATTTTGCTAATGCTTTTAGCGCCATCGCGGACAAGGAATAATTAATGTTCAAATTAGCTGCGATATTAGATTTAACATTTTATTAGATAGCCTGATGGCTTGCTGTCTATCTATTCATATTGAATAGGTATAAATACTTGTTTAAGTAGCTGAATTTCATAATAACAATGAAATGAAGATAGAGCGAGGAGTTACCAAATCTTGGATCGCCATATGAAAACATAATATAAGAGATAGAAGAAGATCGAGTAGCTACATATAGGCGAAAGATAATGAACTGTCAAAGAAAGCGATCCCTGATAAGCCTTTACTACTAGTAGATTAACATAATATGTGGCGTGTGGTTGCTTTTTCTGTCTCGAGCGCGCCCACTTGCAATTAAACTGCCTCTAGATTGTCAATTCTCTATGACACAAGTAGGGTTTCGTTATCCACAACGAACCCTTTCGCTATGGTCGTCGAATCTTAGTAGGTAGAAAGCTGTAATTTGGTAAGCATGAAAACACACAGTGCACCTATATTGGGGCAAACTCACGTTAACCGTAATGTGATGTCGATAGGTATTACAAAAATGTAATTGGTTTGAGAAAACATATTTTTAATTAAATAATTATTTTGTAAAATATTACGCTTTACCTAACCCGATTGACTCCAGTTGGCAGTTGTTGGCAGATCCAAGGTGGCAGCAGTACTAATTCATCATGGGCAACGACTACAGAACCCTACATTAGGCATGCCTCGTCACGCAATTGGCCAATTATTTCTCTTAGTTCGTTTTCTTTATAATGAACGAGCCTTCAAGTTCCATCAGCGCATTTCATGGCGCAAACACATAGTTGCGTTTGGTGGAAATGTTGTATTCGGTGTAATCCACAGTACTACCCAGGATCTATATATAGCAAAATTGAATAAAGATCAAACTATTCAAAGAATAGTCAAACTCCTAAGTACGAGTCTTCCTTTACGAAATGCTTACCCTAATATCCAGCGGGGGCATATGATAAGAAAAAAGAAAATCAGTGAATTTCCTTATAAATTATACGACTCACTGGCTCGCCGCCAACTCATGGGGACCAGAGCCAAAGTTAAGGAGTTCTCGACGGGCCCTACTTAAGGGCATTCAATTACTCACTGTTCATGTGGATGGCAGAATGGTCGAAAAAATACAGCAATTTAGCAGCATAAAGTATTCCACTTAAACGTTTTCTTGCTTACCCACTTAACTTAAAGAAAATAGAATGGAATTACTTTAAAAACATAATGAGCGTGGGTGGGAGTGTGGGGTAGCCGAGGGCGTGGTTCAAACTTCTTTGAAATGCAGAACTCTTTTTCACTTTTCCGTTCTTATGAATACGTCATAGTTACACTATTACAGTATTTGTGCCAAAGCGACTAGACTAAAACTACTAGGGACTAGTCTACAATACTAAGGATTTATTATACCTAATGTTGTAAATGATTCATCATACTAGCATTCCTTTTCTGGTGTGTTTGTCGCTTCGCAGCTCGGGATACAGAATATGGAAGTCTGGTAACTAGGTACAATGAAGCGACTGCCATGCTTAAACGACACAAGTGAGTACAACCCTTTGACAAAGGAACCAAACTAATGGCATCAATGTTAGGTACACGCTCAAAAATATCCGAAACACGTTTCCTCGCAATGTTTTCACATCGCCTAGCGAATGGTAGAAAATAACGTTGTAATTGTTGTGCGTTGCATTCTTATATTTAGATGATCATACGCCAAACAGAAAGAAAAATAGGTTATATTGCAGGTAACCGCACCTAAATCAATTAATAAGTCTATATTCATAATATTACTACAAGTAGGTAAATTACAACGTTACCACCAGAGGTTTTGTACAGATAACGACACGTGGAACACTAAAGTTTATTGTCTCTCCTTCTAGATAATAGTGTCAAAAGCATTCGATTCATATAAGTACTTAAGTACAATTAGAAAAAAAACAATAGGTAGGTAGGTTTTATTAACCCAAGGTTAGTGGTAAAAGTATCTCCCTATATACTGCAGGGCAAAGGCCTCCATCATAGAGTCATCATAAGTCATCGCTACTATGATGGGATTAGGCTTAATCATCAAACTTGTCTAATATTGCCGATTGGTGATCACTGATCACAAACCCGAACATAGGTTCGAAAAACTCGAAACACACTTTTGCTCTACCCGGTAATCGACCCCGGGACCCCAAGATCACGGCCCGGTACTTAAACCATTAGACCATCGGGGAGTGGTATATGCTTAAAAAAACTAATATAAAATGAATGCGTAGTACTAAGTGTTCCTCTTCTTGCCCTCTTAACAAACTATGAGGACGCGTCGTAAGTTGGAGAGGCCCTTTTGACATGGCGCCCTAAAAGGCAATTTTGGCATGGATAAACAGATCCCTTTATGTACCCATTGGAACTTAGATGCCACCTAAACCTTTTTAACGGACCCGCATATTTTGTTTATATACCTAACCGTACCAGTTTAAAATTAAATTGTTGTTTTCTGTAGTGGATACTACAGAAAACTACTGATATGTATATAGTGCCTATCTCATGACTATTGATTCCAACATTATACATATTATTACCTACAGATAAGCTAGTAATAATCTTTAATATCTATCTATAAAAGCTAGTAATATCTATATTCCCTTTTAGTTTGCAAGGAATATCTACAACACGGGCTCTCAACAGATAACTTAAACTGGCATTGACACTGATTAATCGTTAAAATTATTCATATTTTGAGGAAGAGAGCGCAGACGCGGATACCTGAACGTAGATAAATGGCTAAAAGTTTTAACAGATTTGTAATTTGTAGTCATGTATCTCTCTTAGTAAAAAAAGCTTAATTAGATTACTTCAGTTCAAATAAAAAATATATAACATTATTATTCATATTTAATTTATTATGTAATCAACCGCCTGTTCACAACGATGATTTTACTGAGAATAAACCTATGATCTACATAATCCAATTTATCATTTTTGGGGAAAGATACCTACGTCATATAAAGATTGCATTAAATTGAAATGGGCATGGAACTCTGAAATAATTGATCGTATGGTTTGGTCAATGTAAAGTTAAATCAACGACATAGATTTTTCATGAAGGATTAATTCCCTCTTATAAAACGGTGAACACAAACCATGCATAAATGTTTACATCCCAATAGATTTTGTTACTTATAAAATTTCATAGCGCTTCAACAATATTATCTGTATTGGCTAACAAGATACATACGGCAATAAGTAATCTTGACGTAATAAATATTGTAAGTTTCCATCTTGCGTATTATATTGCCGATTGTGTTGCGGAAGAACGTGGCTACGAGATAAAATATTAAACCAGCCATTTCCTTCTTATCGTACACTTTTATTCGACTTCTCCCATTACTTGCCTATTAGGCTTGTTGGGAATAGTTTCAGAAATACATCTTCATTGAAACAAGATAAGTGTTTTTGAATAATATTTCCATAAACTAACGAAAACAAGACCCGATGATCTAATACAGAAAAGTATTTTAAAACTACGAGAACTACGTATTATGTTTATCTATTTCAGATGGCATATATCTACATAAATGATGTATGTGCATATTTAAGTTAGAAAAAAAACTGTTTGAATATTTCTCCAATTTATTTAACTTGTTCCACTCATCCGGTAGATACATAATTTGGCGGCACTTGTCTTCCTTGTGACGGCAACACATAAGGTGAGAGAGCGCATGAGGCGGCAATTTTCTTCCTTCTTATTAAATGAGTTGTCGTCTTTGATCACGGAAACGGGGCACACTTATCTGGCTTTCTGTTTAAACGTTTATTTTCAAAAATCCTTATTTATTTATCAGGCTAGTAATTAATACCTTTTACTAAAATAAGTTCCTAATCGGTAAATTGCTCATTAAATCCAATGCTGTAAGGTACCTCATAATAAAATGTGTAGTACATAATTGTAACTTTTAGAACGAACAATGTAAGTAGTTATTCTAACATATTCCTAGCTAAGTGAATACATAGTAATTTTAGGTTTTGAGACGTAGGAATATACGATTTATTAAGGATTTTTCAAGGTCAGATCCAATATTCCAGACATCCCACATCGTTCTATCGAGGCCAAATACGGGTTCGATAGAAACGTTGCCCAGTAAAGTCAAAGTAAGTAACAAAATATTCTATTAGAACATGACGTTCAGAAAAAAACGTATGAGCAAGTAAATAATAAATCACAGAATGCTACCAATGAAACTAAACTGAAGAAAGAGCTAAAACATGTTTATGATGTAACCGGTACGAAACTGGCCCTGTAGTGTCAAAATATTTGTAACAAACAGACGTGTAATTGAAGGGCCTGATGTTTTTAAAAGGATCCTGTAGAAGCAACGTCAAAATATCTATTAACTCACATTAAACAGAAACCTAATTGAGTTTATTTTTCACCTTCACAAATTATATAATATTTGAAAGTATAAATATAGGGTAGGCTATAATTATACCATGTCCTTGGTGTAATTTTGAAATTGGTTAATGGACGAATATCAATTGTAAAATGTTCATTATAAACAAATGTGCCAAATAATTTTCGTGCATCAGAAATCAAAAATTTGGATTTAGTGTTTTTGCGAATGTCAAAGGGGGAGCATCTGAAGATATCGGTTATTATGTACATACTAGCGGCCACCCGCGACTAGCGTGAAAGACTAGCAACCATCCATCCATCTTTACTTACAAACTTTCACGTTTATAATGTTAGTAGGATTGCACCTTTGGTAGAACATGGGCTCAATAGTCAAAAGAGTTAAGTATTCAGAAATGGAGGAACAATTTTTTGAAGCATTAACGTAACATTGTTATTTACTATAACGCTACCAAATATATGTGAGTATATAACAGTGTTATAATTTTATAACCGTATGTAACATTTTGCTATATTATGTCGAATTAATTCTCCCACACAGGTCGAACTAGTTGTACTTGTTTAAAACACAGGATAACATTCAGTACAGGCGCCGGAAACATTTGCTAACATTGTTCTCATCCTGCCCCGAGCTTCGTAAGCTATTTATAACAAAAGCTCTAATTTTTAATATTATCTATGCTATAATTAGTTATACAACTAACTGTTATTACTTTTGTTACAATTGTTAAAAAGTTAGTTAACAAATATTCTCCAACAAGTTAAACCTTCTGTGTGCGGTTGTCATTCTATTCATCTTTATGGTAAGTACTTAGAGCAAATAGAGTCGGATCATAAAAGTAATTCTTTACGATGCGAAGCGGTAGAGTAGCAGGTGTTCTTGTGATTATCATCAAAATACTTTTAATTTTTCGAAATCTCACGGTTAAGCTTTAGATATCTTCAAAACTTTGTTATTTTTGTTTTATACATCCAGGATTTTATTCTCAATAAGAAAGAAAAATGTAAGATAGTATAACTATTTTATATGTAGAAATTGCGATTAACGAAACATATAATTAAATTCTACCTATTTTAGTTGACTAGTTACTTTACTCACTCACTCGACGAAACATAGCGTAGGCGCTGCTTCACGTCTTCTGTGAGGCCGTGGTATCATACCGGTCGAGCCGGCCCATTCATGTCGAAGCATGACTCTCCCACGATTATATTACTTACCCAAAGCTCGCAGGTTTACAGTACATACTCGTATATAAAAGTATTCCCTAGAAATGCTACGATACTACGACCGGCTACGAGTGCTACGACACCTGCTCCGAATTCGACTCTCCATCCCAATCAATCACTTAGCTTGTTCCGATCCATATGGAACATATCCCTGAATATTTCCTGAAAAAATATGAACAAAATTTTAATACGATTATGTATATTCCCCAGCATTTTTCTACGAGTATACTTATTAACTCTCTACATTTACCGAGCTTACATTTTAAAAATTACATTATTTTCATGGTTCATTCATTCACAACCGTAGCTAAGCTGCGATTAGGTAAAAACTGAATACAGCGTTCATAATTTATGTAGATAGGTGTCTGGTAATAACCTGCCATCAACCTGTAGATTACAGGCCGTTACGGCTGAATATTAACATGCATAATACTTACAATATACACAGAGCAAAAGTGTCCTAACAGCTTCAGCGAATGATATTTTGTTTAAAATATGAAAAGAAATACTGATTACATAGTTTTTGTAAGTGGCTTCTCTCGGGAGCTACATAGGTTATATTCCACAGATAAACATTGGGCCATTGTTTTGTTGGCTTTATATATTTGTATGCCAACATGTGTGGTGATTAAGCCTAATCCCATCATAGTAGCGATGACTTGATTTCTATGGAGGCCTTTTGCCCTTCAGTAGGACAGTATATAGATTGATACATTACTTTTACTATGCCAACGCTAACGTAAAAAGAAGAAGTTTTGAAAAATAGATAATAAACTATTATGCATTGTCACACATTCAAAACCTTGAATATTTATAGGGCCATAAATATTAATATTGATTCTGGAAATAGCTTGTTGTTGAGCACGTTCACATTAAGTATGACATAAATCTACAACTTTAGGTACTTGCGACTTGGGTACGACGAGATATGCAATTCAAGGCGTTTCCAATGTTTAATTTTTTCTACTTAAACCTATAACCAATTCGACGTATTATCCATTCTTTCATGTCATAGGTGAGAAAACGAGATAACGGATCACCTGAATAAGATAGTAAGTAATCACCGTCGCCCATGAAGGTTACGTAAGACACTTAGATGTAACCGCTAACTCGTTTGGCAGCTCTAACATAAAAAAGTCAATACTTACTTACTACTTAATTAATACGAGATAAGATACGATGGATAAGCTTAAAATAATGTCAAATCTGTGAAACCACATTTATCTACATAACAATTACTAGTACTCACTATGTCCCGTAGTATTTGAAAAAAATCTAGTATATCTATGGCAAAGTTCAATCTCCCCTTGATTTACTCGTAAGTATACGAGTAGCTCAAGATATTGATGTTTCTAAAAGCTTCCAAAGCATTTTCATATTTAATCGTGCTGATCCTGAAACTGTAAAAGATATTAAACTCTCTTATAGACGGACAGATAACCAATTTTATTACGGCTATAAGCGTGGCTTGGTTCTACAATAGCCAAAATAACAAGAACATAGAAACTAACTACACAGTAAAGCTGCTCGAGATTTTGGGACCAAAATTCTATTATAAGTATCACAAAATTGCAGCACAAAAACACATGAGAGAGAACATTATTATTATGCGGATAATAACATTATTATTATTCGCTGCATTATTCCTCTACCCAAAGGTTGTCTGGAAGAGATCGCTATTAGCGATAAGGCTGCCGATATTGTATTTGGAAATTACTATTAGCATTAAGTTCTGTATTAGCATTAATCTATCTATCTATTATATTGTAAGCATAAGTCATAGCCATATCGTATATTTGTCCACTTCATGAAAGGCTCGATAAATTCATGAAATGGTTGCATCTCATGAAAGGTTTGCAATGGCTAAACTTATTAGGTCATATCGCAAAATGTTACATTAATTACCGAGAGAGGCGCTAAAAGCTCGTCGTTTATGTGTAAAATGGCGGCCAGTCGGCCACTCACTTACGCTTTAAAAAACGTTAGGTATTGTCTTCCAAAAATTAGTGAAACATTGTTACAAATATTCCCATTTTATTTTTTATTTATTGGTGGTAAAACATTGCCATATTGCATTTGTGACCGAACAGTGTATATTACTCTTCTTTAGAAGAAAATTTCTATCTTTTAAGATAATTTGAAAAAAATATTTATTAATCCAGAAAACAAATGCAAATTGTTGGCCTACCAACACCTCATGCTCAGAATCATTATCTTACCAATAATTGTGGTGCCAAATTACAGTATGAAAATCTGTCTCGCAATGTTTTCCTTACCCCTGAGTACAAAATCTACCAACCTACATACATACCTACTTACTTTACAAAAATTTAAATCCTGAGATGCATGCTCGAATTCGAACCTGCAACGTCGCTCTATCGCTAAAAGCGTGAATTTCTAGGTTTGAATCTTTATAATCCGAAAACACGGCATGAAGCTCAGATTACTCTCACAGCACAGGATTAGATGTAAATTACAGTGAAGCACGTTAACCAAGACTAATATTCTTGCCAAAGAAAATTAACTCGCGAAGGTATGTAGGTACATAATACTATATTCATTATGAGGGAATTATTAAGGGAGAAACTTTGACACGGACTTTGATGTCGGGTTAGCAACACCGTTTATGACTTGTTTATCGACTTAGGATTTGCTAGAAACTGCTCATTGCAACAAGGCTATTTCAGCGGAACGTAGTTAAAACCAATGATGTTTTATTTCATGGTCACTGACAATAGAATATCGGAAACTCAAAAATAAGGTATTTACATGGAAGCAATCCCGTAACAAACTATTCCAATGCTGTTATGTTAGTAAGTGTATTCTTTTTTTTAATGACCTGGTAAACTAATTAGGTACGTCTCTAAAATCGTTTTAATCAGCTCTGTCGAAAATTTGTATGCTGCGTTAAATCCTGAAAATCCAGGAATTTGATAATTTTAATCGCAAAAATTTTGGCACTGATATATGACCGTGTTCCCGAGTTCCAGTACAACTTACGTGTATGTACACCCGCACCGTCTAAAAACGGACTCATTGGCAAGATATATATTAAAATGTCAAACTTTATACCTATGTTAGTAACAAGACAAGGTTTCCCGTGATACGTACAGACTTGCATGGGTAATTAGACCTAATTGTGTTAAATTTTTGCAGAATAATAACTTAAGATGGTTTACAATTGCCGTTGGTCCGTACACCGTCGTGTACTTGCTATGTCTCATAGTTCTGACCTACTATGAACAGAATACCTAGCCTATCTGTTCATGTATCCATGTCACGCGTTTAATCTCAGTTTAATTACCAATTAATAAGTAGGCATTATAAACAAGGTCGTCTACCCAGCTAATATTGAGCTTAGCATCTACCTACATAATGCCAAGCATGTTCTCCTTTACGTAATGAATATAACACGTTAGTGGAAAGATTATGTATTCAGTGATTATCACACTATGATATGATGATTGCACGTGTAATCGTAGGTCTATGAGTATTCCAATAAATACTAGGCAATAAAACTAGATACTAAAAATACAACCTTTATATTTATTGACCATCGATTAAGTAGGTACATAATATTAACAGAATAAAATAATAATAACACCACTCTACGATTTACAACGGCTATGAATTATTAATAATGTATAGTCAGAATGAAAAATAGCTGCACTTTATGACCTACAACATCTTTAGAAATGATTAATAGGTGTTTTTTAAGGATTCCTAGTAATAGGAGATGTGAATTTAAGGATATTATATTTAAATAGGGACTAAGTTACGTAGTCGGGACAAAACCAGGTGGCTTATAATGAAGCCGTCCCGTAACGAATGAGAATATACCGATCGCATTCAAACAGTTGCGCGCATATATCGCGTGTGTAAGGTAGGAGAACTCCGATTCGTACGTAACGCCCGCTTCAAATTAGGCCCTCATCGGAAATCGAACCACCTTTTGTGCAACGTTTTAGCTACGCCATCGTACACTATATACATTATAATATAGACCTACTTGCAATACGAACAGGTATACTAAGTACTAAGTTCATCATAGATTGACAGTCACTAAAGAGCAATGGGGGGCGGAAACGCCACTATTTCATAGCTTTATAATATTAACGTTTTGTGCAATATATGTATAATAGTGTAACCTACTTAGTTTCTGGCGTAAAAAGAAAGTACACATCTTCGAGACCATGTCAAACACCACTTGTAAAAGTTTTGTTTGTGTTATTCTAAGTTCACTTTCTTTATACGAGCAAGTTGGAACAATATCGTAAGAGCGTTTACGTATATTTTTCAGACGTTTATAGGTAGGTATAGGAAGTGAATATTTTGACCTGAAAAACTTAAATTTCACATACCAAAAAGTGCTGAACTTTTTATTACGTGGGATATGCATCGGTCAAAAAGTCACTAGTAAGTTTACACATTAGGAATTGCAATAAAATTCCTCATAAATAATTAGATCTTACGAATTCAATTAATGATTTTATATTGAAAGTCTGAATGCTGGCGGTCTTGTACCTACCCCCTACCCCTGTGCCTCGCACACCATCTTAACAACGCTGTACTATTCAAATGAATGCTTTGCATCTTTATATTGATGTAGGAAACATAAAAATATATTTATGTTAGGTGCACCAGTAAAATTGTTCTGACCTAAAACATCACTCACGCATCGATTTGATTTTATCGTCAATACTGTCATCGCAGCAATTCATGGATATTCAGTAGTTCCGGAACGGTGGCTGAAAGTGTGTACAGACGGCACCCCAGAGGGGTTGTTTACATTTCGATTCGAAGCGGACGAAGTTACGGGCCATAACTACAAAGAAATGGAAAAGAGCCTGCACAGAAAGCGAGAATCGTTGTATCGACAAATAAGTATTAATCGATCTTCAAGTAGGAGCTTTCAGGCTGTAGGGTCGGAACTTTTGCTGTCTTTGAAGTTTCAGCCGATCAATACGTTTTATTAAATTTAAAAGCTGATTTTAAATTTTGTTTTATTACTTACTTATTTATAGTTATTAATGTTGGCCTAAAACATTTCCCAAATAGGTATCAAACGCATGTTTTCGTTTGACTAAAAACATTTGGCTACACAACGCAAAAATTTCAAATGACACAATCTACTTATTGCATTAGTTAACAAACCTCTTTTTTGACGATATTTTTTCTATGTGATAGGTGGCAGACGAGCAGACGAATCATCTGATGGTAATGTTTAAGTGTACAAAAGTTCCAATCATGGTAGGCCAGACTTTCCAATAAAAGCTGAGATTTATGAATTTTTTATGGAAACTGTGCAAAAAGGATATATTTGAATGATCAATTTAATTTTAATATTGTCGTAGTAGTATTGTCCTGAGCCTATGAAATAACGATAATAAGCATAAGATGTTATTCCATTATAAAAGACAATCCAACATCAAAAAGATTTACTAGACAAGAACAGGATAACGATCCACCAGTAGCATTTAGTAATAATAAATGCCAGTTACCTTGACGATATGAATAGATAAAGATATTTTAGTGTAAGTACATGTCTATCAAACTTGATTATTCAGGTACCGAAATTCAAAGGAGGTAGGTATTCTCCCATCCCCAAATTTGCTGTCTTTTCATTAAAAACGTAATATAGATTTATGCTCAGTTGGTAAAGAACGCGCCATCCATACGGGGGTCTTGGTTCAAATCCGAGCATCACCTCTGGTTTTTTCAAATCTATGTGCTAATGGTAGAATATTTCTACCATTAGCTTGACGGGGAGGGATAGATATCTGCAGTAGTATAGCTATTACCTACATATACTTAGCTAGTAGCTACTTACTTACTTTAAAAAAAACTATTTCCTGTAGGTACTAAAAACGAATTCAAAGAATTATTGGTACCTGCGATGAGGTATTCAGTTCGCTTGCGCTCTCCAATTTACATCCATTGGCGTGTTTATGATACACTTACCTATGCTGTTTGAGTAATAATTTCACCGACGACCGCAAACCACGGGTGAATCAGTTCATATTGTCAGTGATAGCATGTTTGTGGAAATTAATATGTATTACATAACCCAGTGGCAGCGGTATTAATAGTGAGTCGTAATTGTAAATGTTTATATCACGGGAATGACAATTAGAGCGGCTCGGCGTCCCCCGGGAGACTGCGTGACTGTTAGCGTCCAGGCAATTGAATCACCTGCCAAGTCGTAGCTTAACATTGTTTGCCAGATGCCGTTTAATATTTGCACATTTAGGTACTTAGGTACATCTTCCATCAAATTTCACTTTTAGATTTTAAATGACGCTTGTTTTCAAGAAGCAACAACACTATCTAAGCAAATTCCAAGAGGAAGTTAAAAGAAACAGGCAAAAGAGAACAATGTTAAATAATACTTTACCTTCTGATTAGATTTATATAACCTAATGGCTTGCTTAGAGAACTAGAACTAAAATAACATTAGCTGTGAAATTAAAAATAAAATTACTGTCTAGTCATAAAGGTCTAAACTTGGTACATACTCAAAAACAAGTACATGTTATGTAGGCAAGCAGAAAGCTGAGAGTCAACATTGTACTACTCATAGTAATTAATAAAACTTGAAGTGTTTTAATATAAGCCTATGAATATTAACGCAACATTTCATTAATTAATGCTTCATAACGTTGTTGTTGTTGTGATCGTATTTAGTGCTACCAAAGTTTTGTTTACAAACGTCAATGTGCTGCCGCTGGAATAATAAACGCCAAGCGGAACGTAAACGCGGCGGACGTGAAAAACAAAAGCCTCTTACTTTATCTGATTTAGTAAGTTTCGAGCATCGTTTACGGTGCGCTACGCGTAGATAGAAGCGCTATTGAAAGTAAAACTGGATCACGAGGCGAGACGGCGCGGAGCGTTCGCGAACGGGCCCTCTCCGTCTCCGCGCATAATGATTTCGTTTCCGACCCGCGGTTTAACTGCTAGCCGCCTCGGTTTGTTTACTCGCGCCTGTTTTCCGCAAGTGTCGCGACGAGATTCCCGAGATTGATATCCCAGGAACTAGCGATAAGAGGGTCGCGTAACTCCGTCTATAAGCACCACTACATCGTTGCTTTTGTGCTTTTCAGTATCTCCGCCGCCCTAGTCACAAATTTTCCTCATTCTGTCGACTTTACATATACTTATAAATAGCGGATTATCGCTATCCATAACATTACATATACCTACAACTTATAACATTTTCATTCAGCAGCACAACAAAATTAAATGTGTACTAACTTGTTTGTAAATGTAACATGAAAGCTTGTAATTAAATCGGCAAAAACTTTTGCCTAGAGACGGACCCTTGTTAGGAACATTAATTGAGGCAATTACATTTGCGGTTCATAATTATGTAGGTAGCTAAAGAGGGCATTTTCGTGTGCTCCAAATTAGCTGAGACTGCCGCAAAAGTTAACTGGACTCTTTGAAGAAGAATCGATAGTTTTGTCATTTGTAAAACCTTGTATTATTTTATACCTGCCGAATGCTAATATTAAAACCAATTTGATAGGTACACAATATACTTACAAGTAATACATTTACAGCATATTTAGATTGCCATTTGCAATCAGTCAATATGAAAAAGATAAAAATTGAGCAGTACAATACATCATTAAACTAGATAACGATGAATCAGATCTCAATTGTGGATGCTATATTTAATCTCTATGTTGCGTATAAAACCGGCGCAGAAACATTCTATTTCCACAAATGTTATTTCAGTTATCAGAATTCGTTGATGGATAACTGATTCGTGTTAGCCGTTCGCTGGGGGCTGCCCGAGTAGATGATGTCTCAATGCCGGGATATAAATAGGTGAATGTAGTATCTAAGAAAATATTTACAGAAATACATTATTATAAAAATGCGTTACTTACTTAGTCATTTCAATGTTGATATCGATTCAGCTTTTATCAATATTGAACTTAATATAGGTCGTCATAAATTTCAACTTATTTGTATTCGTGTCATTCCCTCAAGTCGTTAAAAATAAATTAGATAGGCTTAACTGCTTGCTTCTAGTCTAAACAAAAATATAAATTAGTACTATAAGTTGGTTAGTACTGACAATTATACTTATGCATAATTGGGTTATAATATTATTTGGTAGTGCAGTGCGTGGCAGGTATTAAGCGCCATCACGCACTGCACTGCGAGCGCTTCCTCCGCAAGTCACCCCGCCACAGTGTGGTGTGTGTGCAGCAGGCGCGGGTGGCCTGCGGCCGTGGCGGGTGTGGTGGAGGCGTGAGCGAGCGGTCGTTGGTTGCAGTGAGAGCAAGAGTGGCGGCGACCGGCTGGCGACGCCGCGGATGTCGCTGCTCGGCAAGCCGCTCAGCTACCGCGCCACGCGACGCGACGCGCGCTACCGCCGCCTTCAATCCAAGTTCTACAATTTCCTTGAACGGCCCAGGGGTGTTAAGGCGGTTCTCTATCATATGATTGTGTAAGTCATCCACTCAATACTTAGCTACACCGAACCCACTTTGTTGTTTGCAAACTTCGAGATTTTTTTTTATTTATGAACTCGCTTTTGAAACACGATATCTACCTATTGTTTACAGGCGATATGTTTGAGGAAAGTTATTTTGAGCACCTACTGCTCAAGCGTTAATTGAACACGTGTATTTGATTTGTCTGGATGCAAAGCGGCACACGTATAAACATAATATTATCTCAGAATCTAGCGATCATTTCTCTCCGCAAATGTTTAGTTTAATATATTCTAATTGGACGTTTAATTGCATATTCAAGCACCGTTGAGCCTTCAAACTGAATTACGAAAGAGGGTGGGATCGCGCACTGCCTTCCGCATATATTGACTCCGCGTCAAGTCCCCTGAGGGTTCAATCAAAAAGTTACCGCCACTAATATAGACGTACTTCTCAAACTCAAAGATAAATATTAGCACGGAAAAGAAACGGGATATGTTTCTTTGACAACTACCTTCTTGAACCAGAAGTACAAGATTCAATTTAAGGGTGATTAATAATGTATGTATGTAAAGCTGTGATTCGCTCGCAGGTTTCTGATGGTGTTCATGTGCCTGTCGCTGTCGGTGTTCTCCACGATCGAGGAGTACGAGGCGAAGGCCGGCATCGTGCTGTTCTACATGGAGACTGTCGTCGTCATCTGGTTTGCTATCGAGTTCTTTTTAAGGTGCGTACTTTATTACCCAATTTAATTTTGCTCATTCGCATCAATAAGACATCCCACAAAGGGTATTTAAACGAACCTATCCCTAGATAGGTACGTTTAAATACCTTAGGTTTTATTGGTTACCTAGAATAAAAGTAAAAGAGAGTATCTGGCAACAAAGGGATAGGTACTTAATTCGTGTTGAAAATTTTAGTGTTTTAGTTCCGTACAATTTTTTTTTATTTTAACATCAACGGTTGAATGCTTATATGTTTACCCATGTCATAGGTACGAGTATTCATTGTTTAATTCTCTAAAGTTACTAGGTAGGTTACATACCTTTTAAGGTATCTATATTACATTAAAAAGAAATCATTAAATTATTAAAATAATCGACATTATGTAATTCGTTCAATTTTCCCGATTTTTCACAAACGTTTATGCATCTAGCTATCTTTTTTTTCTAAGGTGAACAAACCAAAAAGTGTTAACATAGTTACCTAAATCCATCATTCGAGTAAGCAAAAACATTTATATATATTACTTAGATACGTAAGGGCCGTAGTTACAGGAGGCGCGTAAGCGCAGGGCGGACTCCGCCCGCAAGCAGCAAACAGAACGCAGAGATAAGCTGCGAGAGGTTCCGCGCGAGAAGTGATTCGTCACTCAATGTAGACGGATCGCTTCGCTTCAACAAGCTTACTGAACATTATTTATTTCTTTTATTTATTTTTGGATGAATTGCAGTAACGGAACTATCGATCTCAGAGGAAACAAACAGTCACTCACCACGGTTTTCCTAGATTGGCTAGGCTATTTCTACAGTTCAGTAATCAAATGAAACGCTTTGTTATTTTTTATATCGCTCTTACGATCTAGGATCGCTTATGCTTTCCAATAAAACTTTTAGGTATACGTACATTAAGTAAGTGTGCGTTCGCAGCCGCAGGTAACCTGGCTGACTGGTCCCCGACTGCATGTTCATAATAGGATACCTAGAAACAAACTAAGCTTATTTTTAAGCATACTGTGGTTCTGAAATCTGTAACACAAGTGTTTACGCTACTTAGTACGGAACCAGATCAATTTATGCGATTTTGTATGATTATATTATTTATGTAGGTAC
Organism: Cnaphalocrocis medinalis; assembly: GCA_014851415.1. Taxonomy (NCBI): domain Eukaryota; kingdom Metazoa; phylum Arthropoda; class Insecta; order Lepidoptera; family Crambidae; genus Cnaphalocrocis; species Cnaphalocrocis medinalis. Next base: position 9,899,080 of record CM026275.1, on the reverse strand, counting down.
TAGCTTTTGCTCACGACTTCGTCCGCGTTTCCGTAGTTTTTCGTGAAAAAGTAGCGTATGTCCTTCCGCACGGTTTAATGGTTTTGATGGAACTGCAGAATATTATTAGATATTAATAGCTGTGCCCGCGAATCTAAACCCTCTTATTACACACAATGGTTTAAAATAAGTACAGGCTTAAAGCCTGTACTAAGTGAAGAACATTTTTACAAAACGGACTTTTACTCTGATTTGAGGACTATATTGCTATAGATAATCTTCCTTGACTTCTAGTTTAGCTTCAGTACTAGGTAACTAACAAATAATTGAATGATTCAGACAATAGACACTATTATGGTACTACATAATTAGTCGAGGATTTGTAATGTGATTAAAGAGCTAACGTGAATACCGTGATACCTATACATGAACATACTCGTTCAGAACTAAAGCCGGCACTGAAGTCGGTTTTTGTAATACCTAAGAGGGATAGCATCTTTAAAAACCGCAGATTCAACTACGAGTATGTACTTACTGTATTTATAAATGAAACTATACATTTTATTAAATATAGTAACAATGTTATACTATGACAATATGTTACTTACTTATCATGAAACAATTTTATACAACGTCAAATACCTAGAGAAGCACCATACTTATAAACTTTTGTATTTTTATTACTACAAGCTTGATAATATTCCTCGTCATAACGTTCTTGTAATCTCACCTCGCCCACAGACACTATTATAAACTTCTCATATCTTATTTCGGGGCAATGAGTGAGAGTTTAAAACAACCGAGCATCAAAAAATACTTTGGATTATGAGTAGTTCGGCGAGCTTATTGTGTCACAAAAACTAAAAATAAAAGGAAGAGAATTACACAATTTGCACTCATTTGGAGAGTTCCGGATAACATTTGACCGCGTTTTTATATAAATAAAGTAGATGTTAGACTCTGGGAATAAAATTAACGGAAGTATTAGGTCGGCATTTTTACAAAGCATCTGTTTGTTTTGTGAGCGGTAGTCGGAGATCCAGCAGATAGAGTAATGATCCTATTTTCATGGATCCGGCGCTCTCTGGCGCGGTGCGATGGCAAAGAAAGCGAGAATACATCTATTCGATCCGCCCACTAGCCGTACGCGTATACTCGTACATATTCAAGTATATACGGAGTGGAAAAAATATTGGGCCTTGGAGAGAAATTACCTTAAATTGTTAGAAAACACTTTTTACTCAAAATAAATATTTATTTACACTTGCAACTTGTATTTGTTCAGTGTCTGGGTGTATTATTATGTATTTAAGTATTATATTTGTGATCCTCTAATGTCTGACATGTGAATTTATTTATATACCATTATTAATAGGTATAGACGGAAATTAACACGGGGGCGTTACAGCAACCGTGGTCACAAGTGGTTTATTTATTTATTTATTTTTAGTTCTTAAAGAAATAGAAGCTAAAGCTTGCTAGTGATAGCTTCAACAAGAAATAAAAGTAGATAAAATAAATATATCTTATATACTTCCACTGGCAATATAAGCCATCGTTTCTGTAAGAAAAAAAAACTACACTCACCTATCATCATTTAGGTAAAACTTCTTTCAGTGTTAGGAACATTTTATACAGACGACATCCGAGTGTAAGGCCTAAAGTCTCGTGGAGATTTTATGTTGGCTGTATCGATTAATGGACTAAAAAAGTTTTTTTATGTTATTATAAGTAATAGGTGGCAGACGAGTAAGACGGATCACCTGATGGTAAGCGATTGCCACCGCTTATAAATTTCCTTCCAGATCCAGATTTCAGATTCCTTTCTGGATTTCTTCTGAAATCATTTTTGCATTTTAAATAGTGTTTCATTGAAAAAAAAACCTAATTGATTGCATCAATGAATGAAATAACATACCTAAACAATTTAAATTTTTCGCTCCGATGAAAAGCAAAACCTAAAACACATTGAATGCAATTTTGTTTCTTTTAAAAGTAAAATATTTTTGTTAAAGTAAATGTTCTAACATAAGTATTTAAGGTAGTTTCCAGCCCATTGTTTTTTTCCATCCCGTATAATATAAATGCTCTGAACGTGCCACAGTAAAGGTTTCCGAGTAAAGGATAAAACGAGAACATATTACTCCTTTGACGCAGTGGAACATATTCCAACCAGAGATCTTCATTTTCATCCGCTAAAAGTATCTGACCCTACTCATTCAGTCTGACTTTTGAAATTTATAAAAGTAAATATATATATTTTTTAATCTTAAAGTTACGAGTACGAGTAGATCTAGAATACATTAGAATAGAATACATTAGCTAAGTTTCAATATGAATCTTCTAAAGTTTCAATATGAATTTTCTAAACATTGGGTATATTTGAGGTGAAGCCTTTGTATTTTTATGCAGGTAGTACCGACAGTAACTGGCTTTTGATAACAAAGCTAACAAGAACTTTCATAAAGCAAAGAGTACGGTGCTATTAAAGCTTTCGCCCTTTTTTGTTGAGTTCTATTAAAAATCAGAAGCTTTTACAGTCGTGAACTGGATTTTATTACTTTATAAGTTCCGGGGGCAAATTCAAGTTAGTTGGCAATGGCACGTCCTCTGGGATCTGGCAATTTTCCGGGACAAGGTGTTAACGCTCACTAAGCCTCTCGTAGACAACATTTGTAGACGCCATCGCACCACTACCGCTGTTATGATTTACTAGTGGGCCTTTACTTTTTTTCGGGACTTATTTTTGCAAAAGCTGATTCCTCTTTTTCTTTGTGTTTGATAGTTTCACACTGTGCTAATAGATCTCGCTGGGTTTGAATACATCGCGCATGTTTCGTATTTTTTTATAAACCTATAAACCTTTATACACATTTAATATAAAATAATTACAAGTTTATATAGATAAACACTTAGATACACGTGTAACCGTCCAAAACGTATTTGTCAAACAAACGTAGTCAAATGTAGTTACTTCACGTTTTCATCAATTAAAAACTGAAACGTTTTATTGCCATATTTTTACGTAATAAACCATGTTCCTCTGGATTTATTAAATCTATATGCATATTTCTAACATTCCTTTGCCAATTCCGTAGCCAAATGGCAAAAAACGTGAACCTAAAAATGCCACACGATATTTTAGCTCATCGCTGAAGGAATGTTAAAATATACACATACATTTAACGAAGCCGCGGTGCATGCTCCGATTCAAAACTACGACCATCTTCCACTGAGCTACTCGGTCACTCCACATCCAGTCACAAATAGTTAAATGGAACAAAACAAAACGCTATGTAGTTCAGAAAAAACGAAACGAGTATGTTACCGGAGCGAGCTCAAAACAATAAAAACAAACGAAATGGTGGCGTCAACTGAATGTTTATATTGCATCCACGGTAGACCCACTCCGGTAGTTTTGATTGTTCCATTTTCACAAACAAGTACAACATTGTTTATGAACAAGCTGTCATATACATTTCTGAAAAGTTTACTTACTTATATAAATAAGTAGAGCGCCTCTTCAGAAGTTCTTACTATTGCAGATTATTTTTTTCCATTCTCAAATTGTTATCTATCTATTCATTCTGTCTATGTACCTAAGTTTATCCTTCTTCTATAATACATATTTATAAAGAAATAAATTCTATAGACATCAACAATTCTCACATACAAACTGAAAATGCTAAACACTAGCGTAATGCAATGGACACCCAGCGCCATTTATTGGTACAAAGTGGAACTAAGATGCTGAAACGAAACAAGAATGAAACAATAGTATGCTAATAGTAAGTTCGCTGTATTATTGTTAATAGTGGTATAAAATTATTATAACTCTTATTATTAGCATCGGCAAAATTAAAACTTCCGCTTGAACAAAATGTGACTTTCTCTCTCTAACTTTAGGACTTGAATATCTATCTACATTAGTGTTTGATATTTCACATGAAGTAATAAATTGAACGAGGTTGATAACTTTATGCAAACGATACGAAATCATTTAACTGTTAATAAATTTTGAGGGACGTAGTATTGAAATTAACTTTATTTTAGATTCAGATTTTTTTCACTTTTATTATGAAGTAAAGAAGAACCATTAAAACGGGAACGGAATAAACATCAATCTTTGTCTTCGTCACACGCCAGTGTTTGTTTTAGTTTAAGAGCTATTTCAGATTTTGCATTTCACTCTTGTATTTGTTTTGCTTGTCAATATTTTACCCATTTGTACGTATGATTTTAAAAGTTTATGAAGCTGCCATTGTTTGACTGGATTGTTATTTTTATTCGGTTCGCTATTTCAATCTGACTCAAGATTTGTGGCACGATAACTAGTTTCAATTTTCTCGTGATAATCGTGTCTTAATTTCAAACAGAACATTCGTTTATTATCTTGTATCTGCTTGAGGCGTTTATAAACCGTGGCTAAAGTAAATATTTACAACTAACATCAAACCGACATATTATTTTCATATATTTATTACTCATGCCGTCTGACTTTTATTGTACACAGTGTTTCAATTTATGTAATCTTATCTTGTTCTGTTTTACAACATGCAATCTTAATTAGCTAATGCATACTAAGTACCTCTCTCTTGCGTGTAATTTATTTGCCGCCCAGTAACTATTTCACTATATTATAAAATTGCATTGTAAATAGATACCTTTTAAGGATTTTTAAATTAATGAGAATAATTAAATGAAATGCTGTCACAGTAATGAATATTTAACGTTGCTAGATGTTGCAAGTGATTTTTAATAACTCGGAATTCGCTATATACCTACAAGTAGAACTACATGGTTGGTCCGCAATCTTGATTTTGCAATTGGACATAGGTAGGTATACAAACTAGAACCAACCCACAAAAAGTTAATTTCCAAATAATTAAACTTTTGATTTAGAAAAAGTAGTAGATAGTCTATTAAAATATGTAACTCAATTTCATCCGAAATGAAGATTGGTTCTTGTTTGCAAAACTATGGCCAATTATGAAAATAATTTAACTATAGTATTAGTTTACTTTTTTTAATGAAAGCTGCATAAAGTACTACATAACGTGCAAATACTTGTATACTTCTATTAATGGCGACAGCTTTATAAAAAAATACAGATACCTATGCAATTCAGTTACTATAATAGCCTGTTTTTCTTAAATTGATTAATATTAATCGATGTATTTAGATTATAATTACCCTGCACGTGGTTATCTGTACAACCTACATCTACCGCTGTTAGTATGTTTGTATAGGTATCTAATATGCTTGCTCACGAGTGGGTCTATTTTTACATTATACGACACCTGGGGTATTATGAATGGGTGTAAACGTGAATGGAAATGCAATTTCCCTTTCATTTCTAGAAAAGTTAAATACAATGTGTGTAGTGGACAAACGACGCACCCCGTGAACGTCATTGGTTGTTTGTTCCGTACGACTCACACAAACGTAGAGCTGCATATTATTTGCCTACCAGCATGCTTGTAGGAATGGAACAATTTTCAATTTATTTATTTTTTCTGCAGATTATGGTCATCAGGATGCAGGTCACGTTATCAAGGCTCAATAGGTCGCCTCAAATTCTTGAGGCGACCTTTTTGCATCATAGGTAAGTCTAACAAACATACCGTATAGGTTCTGGCATAAATAGGTAGGTATCTCATTGCTTTGTCAAATATTTGCTTGGTCGTAAATCCAATAAAAAGTGTTTTGAGATTTACGTTACGTTCTTTTTTGCAATCTAAGCAAACTATGAAGTACATAAACAATTTTACAAGCATTCTGGGACTGTGAAACAAATATCATAAAACAAGTGTGACGCGAAATATAGGTGCTATAGGTTCGCATCCAAGTGTACTTTCATCCTCAACATTTCCAAGTAAAAGTCACGTTCCGTCTATAAACCGTGACGAAGTGACCCTATTTCAGGTGCGACCAATCTGCCGTGACCTTCGCATTTTCGGCCTCCTTCCCCTGGCGCTAGTTTCATGCGGCGGTCGCTCTCGGGGGAGCCGGCCCGCCCGAGACCGCCCAAGACCGCACTAACCGCCAAACATAGCCGCACGATATTCCTACTGGGGACAATAAAATGAACCTACCCAAATTATTCAACCGACCTTCCATTGTTAATGTGTCACTTTTTTCTACTTTTCACCTTCGGCTGAATGAATGAAATGTGTGTCTGCGGACTTTTTACGCCCGTTAAAACACTTCGCTATAAGCAAATATGTAAGTTATTTTAGTCCTAGCTAAAAATAACGTGAATTACATTCAGCTATCAATCCTACCTATCTGAATAAGGTATGAAATGTACGGAGTAAAAATGTGGTTATATATTTGAAAATAGATTCCTTTTGCAGCCTTTGTGTGCTGCTGCACTTATTCTTAGTAGAACGGAATTCCATTCGCCAGTTTCTGCGTACTTTTAACCTGTGCTCGCGGGGTAAATCCTTTGATAAAACAAGTGAATTAATATACTATTACTCACGGGAGCCCCGAGAAGCTAGGGTCTAGGGTCAAATTAAAGCTAATTTTTAGCACACTAGTATTCCTTAGGACCCACCATATTATGTCTAAGAGATGAACAATACATATAATATTAAGGATATTACCTACCAAACGTCTACTACAATGTTGCCAACTTTGTGTAGGCATTTGATATGTTTACGTATTATTACATTATAATGTCAGAGGTTTCTCGTATACACAATAGGGCAAGAAGTTATCTTTACTAAGTCTAATCCCAAATTTCAACTAAGTTAATAATTATTGTGCTGCTGGTTCTGAATGGCTAAAGTTTAATACAATCTCGTAAATATTAACATTTTGGGAGTTTTTTTATATACGATTCCGCTTTGTGCACTTCCCGTGACATCTTCGAGATTCTGTAAAAGTAACTTTCAGGGCTAGACCTGACATAAGCACAGTATGAACCTGTCTAGGATCCTCATATCTATTAGAGGCCCCGTAATAAAGGATTCGTTGCATGCAAGCTGAAAAAAATTACTTAGGGCAGGTGTTCAATCAGCCTCCAACCAACATTGTAACTAGAAAAATATAGGTAGGATAACTCTAACAGTGCCTGGACCCCGGTATTTCTAAAGCCGACCCCGGCACCTATAATAAACTCGTGTGTCACGTGTCTACCTACTTCTAAGCAACTACCAAAATAACATGAACAAGTAATGCTACAAAAGGCAGTGAAGGTGTATTAGCCGAACAATGTGCATATTTCATTAGCCAAGGTAACTGATATGCTACTCCACAAAATTAACATTTCAATGGAAACGACCCAATATGGGTGAAGGTTTGGTTTACTCAGTTAACTCCTAAATGAGAACTACTTACTTAAGAAGTAATTATTAACTAATTTAGAGATTTTTATGTAATACCTAGTAATAAATATTTATTTATTATTCTTATATTGTATAAATTGATATTTTATAACTACTTACGAAATTAACGGCTTTTATATTACTAGTACAGTCAGCATCATGTACAAAGTTACACACAAGATGGTCAAATACTTAGTAACATTCATGTTATGCAGTAATAATAACACAACCAACGTAGCCAAATTTAATAGAACATTCACAGTAGTCAAAAATACCGGAACACCGCAAATGTCAATTAATTTGTTACATGCAAATCGTCATTACGAAAGAAACCCGGTAACGTAGCTACCATTATTATTACTATGTGGTAGAAATAGTAGTTACACTCGTATAGTAGAAGAAAACACTAGAATCTATGTACCAACCTAACGTCAAGACACTGTAACTCTCTTGGTTTTAATAATAAATACAATTTCTGTTTTAGAAATTATTTAATATTTTTTTTTTAGTTCTAAAATGTATTCACTTGCGTTTCGTAGTGTAGAGACGAGATCTTAACGTGTACTAGTAGTAGTAGATACATACATTTTGAACGTAATTAACTTGAATGTTCAGATGTGACCACAATCCTGGCTTCCCTGGTGGTGCTGGGCATGGGCTCGTCGGGGCAGGTGTTCGCGGCGTCGGCGCTGCGCGGGCTGCGCTTCTTCCAGATCCTGCGCATGGTGCGCATGGACCGGCGCGGCGGCACCTGGAAGCTGCTCGGCTCCGTCGTCTACGCCCATCGTCAGGCAAGCTTCAACTCCAACTCAACGCTTTTTCAATATTCAATATCTAGCCGCCAAAAGTAGTTTTAGTATTTACACGAGTTAGTATGTTATGTTTTAAATGGCAATAGGTAGGTACCTTTTTTAAGATTCTGATGTCAATTTCGAAGGAATAGAAGATTTAATGACTGTTACGAAAATTTTATCTCGATGAATGTTTTCACTTGTATAATCTATAGGTACCTATACTTAATTTAAAAAAAATATAAGGACAGTAAAAGGGCGCATAAATATTATAATCGATCGCAATTAATTTCACTAACCTCATATAATTTGAATGTCCAAACATTACTTTATAATGCTCTTTCCACCTAGATTTATATTTTAATACAGAATTTTAATTAGAACATTATAAATGTTTATTGTATGTAATCTTTCATAATCAAAAATGTGTAATTTTTTTTATTTAAAATACTTACACAGAAAGTATTAATTCGCTGTGCTATAAATTGTGTTATTTAATTTTACGGTGTAACGCCCTCTCCTCTATCTTTAGGAGTAATTTAAAGCCGGCCTGATAAGTTCTAAAGGAAGTAGAACGTTTTTCAAGAAATTTACATATTTAGGTCACGACTTACGACGGACAGCGACGGAACCATAGTCTAGGCTAGATCAAAGTTACCTTGTTATTTCACGTCTCACGTGTGAAATAACGAGTCAACTTTGTTGGACTAGAACATTGCCGTCTGAACAAAAAATTGTGATTGATGTAATACTTATAACTAAGTACGAAAGTTTGACTCTTGAACTTTTTAATTTAATGTTATTTTATAAGTATAACAGCCTTTTTCAACCATCCTATTTTCAGCCATTAAAATAAATATACAAGGTGTTTCGAAAGGTCAATCGCTTGATCAATAAATGTGCAATTATACACCACGTGTGAATGATTGCATCACTGACGCGAGTGGTTTCAGGCGGAATGGATTTTATATTGAATTGCTGTAACTCAGTCAGTACGTTTTTAATGAGAGGGGAAGTTTGAGTAAATTATGTGTCGGGGGACATTCTCGTAGCGACGCCTCAACCCCTCTATAAACTAATAAGTACTATAAACCTTTTGTACTCTATGCACAAGTGGCAGTGTTAAATATTAACTTTACCTTTTTTTACTTCCGTGTATGCATAGTACTAAGAGTTAAACGTAACTGCTTAAAGCTAAAGTACCTACATAAATATACATGCTAAATTCCACAATATTTATAATCAAAATTAAAGCTCTTAATAACGGCTCAAATTAAAAATGTTCATTATAATTTGAGTCGACAAACATGTTACTGTCAAACTGTCAAGTTTTAAGTCTAAAGACTTTTCCCCCATCAAATGGCCTTTAATGCTACGAGCATAATCACCGTTCATTACCAAACGCTTAATTTAATTAATGAGGCTCCTGATTCAGCGATCACAATATTTAATAGAAAAAACCGGCCAAGAGCGTGTCGAACAAGCACATGAAAGAGTTCCCCATAAGATGGGCCGACCTTATTTCCATAGTTTGTAGGTAGTTATTTCCATACATTACCATTTATTTAGTGCAACTGCACGTCATAAGTTGGTCGAGTTGTATTAAAATATATATATATGATGCAGAGTCCGCTATAGTTTTCGTTGAAAGCCTACTTACTTGGAGGTATACAGCACATTTTTTTCAAAACTATTGTAATCCTATTTCAAAAGTTAAGGGGGGGACGCTCTAATTTTAACTTTGTATTAATTTATCTCGAGACTGGGGGGTTTGATCCACATGGTGTCAAGGCAATTTTTATTGTATTTAAAGATACCTTTTTAACAATACCCCACACAATGGGGTAAGTCGATTTTTTTTTCGAATTGACTTTTGTCTGTATGGAATTTTGGATTATCAGTATACATCTCTCCACCAATTTTCGTAGGCAACCGGTGCAGAAACGGCGGAGAACGAGCCAGGATAGACAGACGGACAGACATGACGAAACTATAATGGTTCCTAGTAAACTACGGAACCCTAAAAAAGGCCGAAAGCGAGTCGGGCTCGCCCACCGAGTTCCGTACGTATAAATTATACGTTTATAAATAGTTAAGGCCTCAAATAGCGCAGTTTTTCATATATGTTTATAATTTTTGTACAAATAAGAAATATACGTCGTAAAAAATAAACTAAATAAATTTTACAATATACACATCAAACCTCATTTGTAATCTTAGTTTCAATTTGAAATTTAAATCCCCAATTTTGAGTAGAGTTTTCTAAATAACTCTACGAGTTTTAATTCCTTTTAGGTTATTCTTCAGCGACGGCCGTATCTTTTTTTCAACTTAGAGGTTTAATTTTTTTTTACAACTTGAAGGGACCGTAAACTTTAGTATACAGTTTCAGCTCGACATCTTCAAGCGTTGCGGAAATAAAGGGTCTTGACGCACAGACGGACCACAGAATGATCTTAAAACGAATTCCGCTTTATTCATTTTGAGTTTCGGAACCCTAAAAATGGAAAAATATCCTCATTTATCTTGTGAAACATAGATTGCAGGTGTATGATGTTAATTGATTTATAGTGAAAGTGATTAATTTTTGCCAGAAGTCTTATTCACGCTATTTTTAATCGAATGAATAACGCGCTCTATCTAAATTGTTAACATTAACTAATCATGCGCACGGTTAACATTATTATCACGTAGCTACAACGAATGTTGTTTACCTGTTTCTTTGAGATTATATAAATGTAATGGAGGATGAATGATGATGATGATGAAGAGTATGAAGATATGGGCGTAACGATGAAATAACATTGACGCAGAACACCAGCACAGCACTTTAGATGTAGGTACAATAAGTGAATAACAGATCGACGAGTTGTAAACATTTCATCTTCAAATAAAATACTGACGGAATCTTTTATAAAGCAATTCACAAAGAATTCTGTAACAATGACGTCTATAAGTTAAGAGACAGTATGCATCAAATTCCGTAGGCCTATAGTTTTGCAGACTTGTTCATGATTTTGGCTGGATAAATAACGAAGTTTGTGACCTCGAACACCGAACAAAACCGAAAAAATCGTGAAACAAAGCAAGAAGGTAATTTAATAATACACCGTGAACAAGTTTTTTTAACCGAGTCCCGTTACATCTACCTACAAGCGAAAAAAGAAATCAGCTGTTCCATACGTCCGGGTTGTTATTACGATTAAGAGGGCTTCAAACTGTGTTCTATTTAATTAATTCTAAAGCTATTCCGTCCAAGGGCTTAAGACCCTGCCCTATATTTATGCCATATACCTACTGTACACATATATATGTCATAAAAGATGGATGAAGGATCGTGTTCGGTTCCGCAAATCCCGGGCCTGCAAATCATATTGATTGACTATGTCTTTGGTCAGCCAAGAATTTGATGTACACTCGGCTGGAAATATGAACATTTTAGTACCTGATCATAATACAATAAGTACCTTCCGTGTAATAATGTAGAAGTCAGACAAAAACTGTGTACAACTTCTTGCAGCTGGCTGTAACACAGATTATATATATGACCCAATGATATTGAATATACTTTTTGTTAAACACGAATTTTGTACATACTAAAGTGTCATGAACTATCTGACAAAACTTTCAAATCACAAAATGTTCGTGAATGCTGCAGATACGAGTATCTTATCTTAGACTGAAAAGTTTGCATTTTGATGTATGAAAAGTTTGTGCAAAACGAACTCAAATGAAAATGCTAACTTTTCAATCTATAATAACGTATTGAAAAGATAAGAATTGAATATTGAATACGTCTCGTCGCGCTAGCTACAAAGTAACCGGGGGCCGACGCGACGCGGCGGGGCGCACTCCCGGGGTGCCTGACACGTCGACGACTTAGGTACTTATCGCCCATCTCCGACAACCGCCAACCGCACCGAACAATACCTACTAGCCATACTTCCCGAATCCAAATATTGTTTTCGTTCGTGATCGGCAATAAATTATATCCAGACGGATTACGGTAAACATCATGTTTCTTACGGGATTTCAATGTGTATCGTTCTCAATTTAAATGCCCAATAAATTTTCGGATATAACTGCTTTATGTGATCAAGAGCTTCATAATTGATAAAATAGCTTTATTTAGCATTCACAATTACATTCCTTTCTACGAATCAAAATGTTTAACAGGTACACATAAATCGATTTTTATTCTGCTTCAATATTCTGCGTTAGTCCAAACTATTAGTTGCGATAATAGTCGAGGCTACTTGGTAATCCCGCCGCCCCTTGCTCATTGTCCGAACGTCCGCCAACGCAAAGTTCGGTTCTTGCATAACGCCGAGTTGCTGAGTAAGCAAAGCGGGCCGCAATTTCCTCTGCCGACGAAGTAGATATTACCACAACAGAAAGCTGGACTCAATATCTACTCACAATCGGTCAGGTTAAAGTTGCATGATCACATCACAATGCAGAGCAAACAGTCTGACGGCTGCATTCTGCCGCCATCTGCAATATTGGCTAAAAGCCTTTATTAAAATTTCACAGATAAGTAGTAAACGACCTTACATTGGACCGCGAAATGGACTTTTCAATTTGTTAGACAGTGATGGAACGTCATATTAGTTACGACAGGCTTGTTCGCATTGTAGGAGGGTAGGTGACCGGAAATTTCAATCGCTGACAAAAAAGACAGGCATTGTTTGTACGATTTCCATTACAAAAGAGAGGAATCATGATTCAGTAAATCCTTATTCAATGAATTACGAATGTATAAGGATAAGCACGTTTACTTCATTTGATTAAATCGTTGGTCCTTGAATAAATACTTGTCAGTTTATTTTCCATTTTAATGTAGATTCATATAACCACCATTATGATGAAGAAAGAACTTTTTCAGAGCCTCTTACTTAATTCTCTAAATTGTACACTCGATAACAATGCAATTTAATTTTAATCAGGATGATTATTTACGTACGTAGTTAGAGTATTCAAACATTGTGAATGAAATGTCCGTCCTGTTTGAGAAGGAGCCCCAAAATCGATCGTCGTCCTCAACACCATTAAGCCGAGTCGGCGACGTCGCATTGTCAGCCATCGCCTGTGCTGTCCTTATTTTTTTCATCGAGCTCGTAAAACATTATTATCTTAAATCAGACGGCCATTGTTTGTGACCACTACGACGTTACGCCGTAGCTGACGGCTCACTTTTATAAAACACGAATTTATTAGCAGTAAACTTACCTAATAGACTAGAAGATAATCTTAGCCGAATAATTAACAATGAATCTAATATTCACTTTGTATAGATTGGGTAAATAATTTACACAATATTTTTAATCTATTGTGACTACGGCGTAGCACCGTAGCCATCGCTTAATTTTCAATAAAACACACCCGAATTTAGTGTATTTTATTAACTTCATTTAAGATTTAGAATTAAATCACACCAAGATAAAAAAAAATCGAAGGAATTAAGTGAAAAAAGCCTAGTGCTTATTACTTAAGTCTGTGCCCCCTTCCTATAACATACCACACGTTTTCAATTATTTTGTTTTAGTAAAATTTACATTAGTAGAACCAAAATTATTAGAAGACGAAGGTTGTTTAATTTTTGCTCTTCATCGTTGTTTTAAATATATTGTAATGAGAAGAAGCAATTTACTTCAAATTAGGAAATCCCGTCGCTACGAATTGCTACGATGCTACGCCGTAGCACCACATGACACCTAAAATCTACTTTAAACTTTCTGGTTCCCACTGAAAAATTACTTCTAAGTTCTATTAAGTAAAACATTTATCTATATTGTGCGGAGACCGGAGAGTCATTTTGTTAGGATAATCTCGATATTAGTTAAAAATTTACACGTAGGTCCTTACCGAAAAGTATTATTATTTTACCTTTAAAGTATATTAATTTATGGCCTTTTCTGTTTCAGGAGTTAATTACAACGTTATACATAGGGTTCCTTGGATTAATATTTGCGTCGTTCCTAGTATACTTAGCTGAAAAAGATGTTGCCGATACAAAATTTAAAAACTTTGCAGAAGCTCTGTGGTGGGGAGTTGTAAGTACACATTGTAGTTCCATCATAGCATGACATACTTAATGATACTAGCACACTACAGCCATCCGATGTTATCTGACATCTATTTATAATTTGTAGATTTAATAGTAGGAAATCCATGCCTTAGACCTGTTGAAAAGATTTTCTATGAGTCAACAACTCTTCGATCAGCTATAATAGAACTAGATGTCCGATCAAAGCGTCAAACATGGTAATGGAAATTCCTACTTTAGGTATCTATTTGTGCCAAGTTATTTAAGAATAAGGATAATTAATTAGTGTAATAGCAAACATATATTCAGAAAAGACTAAAACCTTCTGTTATAAGATGAAGTGTCTGTGATAAATCTTTGGCGAACAATGACTGTTCATTATTTTGGCATAGGTATTTGTAACAACGCGACAAAGACAAGGCACTGTCATTGACAAGTTGTTTCGTTCTATATTCTTATTGTAAGCAAATGATTGAATAAATAATTAGGTTGATAATTACAAGTAAGTGCGTCATTGCAGATCACACTGTGCACGGTGGGGTACGGCGACATGGTGCCGCAGACGTGGCAGGGGAAATTCATCGCTTCATTTTGCGCGCTTCTCGGAATATCGTTCTTCGCCCTACCCGCTGTGAGAAGCACTTATTCAATTCACCTTTGCACCTAGTTCGTTAAGTTCACTGTGACATTGATCTATTGGCAATGTGGTTACTATAACTCCCATTCTATTTTAATTTGGTATTGGCGTTACGGCGCACCCGCCAGCTGAACCCGTCCCTCTGAAACTTCTTTTTTTATATGTATGAAGATCGATCTACACTAGACGAGCCGAGCATGGGCATTATTCGAGGGTTTGTCTCGAGCTCAACTTTGGGAATTAGGACTGCGCTCGCTATGTGAGAGGCAGAGTGACCGTTGTGGGCTCGTTGACCCACATGTCTACATGCAGCTCTTGCTCGGCTGGTCTAAGTAGACCCACCATAATGCCATCACTAAAAATTTTAATGGTCCATTTAGGAATTTGTTAATTATATTTTTTTTCATCTTTTATCATATGGAATCGATTATAAAAGTCAATCTGATATATTTACTTAGGTACACCAGAAAACTTCTTTATCAAAACTGACTTCACATAAGGAACTTAACTTCAGGAATGTTGATACTAATACTTGATATACCTTGACAGGGTATCCTTGGCTCGGGATTTGCATTAAAAGTACAACAACAACAGCGCCAAAAACATATGATAAGAAGACGACAGCCAGCTGCAACTTTGATCCAAGCATTATGGCGGTGTTATGCAGCAGATGAACACTCTATTAGTATAGCAACTTGGAAAATACATCAAGTACCGCTTCCGAGTCCACAAACTAGGTATTTACGTAAGCTTTTCTATTTTGGTAGACACGTTTGTTATTTTGGACATTGAAAATCACAGCGTTCCCGATCATTCACAGCCGTTGCTTTGGTGCTCAGGGTACGCTCAGACTGTGATCCAAGATTTGGGACCCTGGTAATTACAATGAAGCAATTGCCCTCTGACCTGAATCTCGGTAATATGTTTCAGAAACTATCCGAAAGGTGTAGACTTTAGCGACGTTTTTCCTCACCACCGAGCTAATGATAGGAATATGCACATAGGTTTTAAATCCAGATTACAAAATAGATGCTCGTATTAGAACCTACAAACTCACTTTAAGAAGACGCACGTCGTAGGACTTATCTTTAACTACCATCGCTCCATTTTGGACATTATCAGACCAATAAAATACACGTAATAAATAGCAGACATACAGAAAAACTCTAAGAGACTACGAAATGTAGATACATTCATCAATTCCGTTGACAATATCAAAGACAGTCAAATGGATAAATGGACGAGAATAAATTTTACTAGAAGCCTTAATGTTATGGAAATTGATGTCAATAGGTTTTAGATGTAGGTCATTAGCCATAAGTAACTAATCATGCAAACGTGTGTCATAAATCTGTTAATATGGGTAAAGATTGGTGAATGGGTGAGCGCGGGCGTGCAGGCGCGTCCGGCCCGGCGCGGCTTGCGTGTGCCCACACTACCCACATCCAGATATTTGCCAAAAGCTTTAGAGCAGCGATGAGTGACGAGTGTGTGTATATCGACAGCCGGGTGATGAGTGCGTCGTTCAAGAACAATGCGTCCTTTGTGTCGCGGCTGCCGACGATCCGCCGGCACAAGAGCACCTCCCTGCACTCCCCCGCGCCGCACTCCAAGCCCGCGGCGCACCGCTACGACGTCAACGCCAGCGCGGAGAACCTCGGTAAGCCTCGTCCGCTCGCCCGCTGTGCCCCACAGTTTGCACACATTATCCACAGCCACTTTCACGTACTAGTGTGCAATTGTAGGAATTACGTGTTGTACTCGTTCTGTTTTGTTTCTTATGACATATGCATTTACTTACTTCTTTTAAAAACAAAACGCGATTAGAACAATCTCCACTTTGGAATATTTAATCATAATTGCATGTTACATAAACCTGGTGTGTAATTACGTAATACGCATTAGAACAAATTTTTCTTTTTATAATATAAATGCGGAAATACTAAACAAAAACAATAAAAGTTTTGAATTTTTTTACAATTAAATTTAAACGAGACATTTTTTGCTAAAAAATATTCCGATAACGCACAGCTCGAATTGGCTTTAGATTAATAGATACACAACACAGAAACAACAAAGAAGAGCCGAGTCGAATAAAGGACTCCTCGGCAAACATGGCACTCCATTAATTTCACGAAAACGAAAAGCAGCGGAGAACGAGATGATAAAGAAATTGACTTACATTATCAAAGATGGATATTGGAATTGAATAGACAGACAAAATGACCAGACCATAGTCGGGAAAATTACCATCATCAATCACATCACATACAGCGCACTCGATATCGACACGTACGTTTATTGTAACAGTGTGTTGTGGTAGATGTTTCCTGTGCAGAGTGGAATGTGACGTCATGTGTTGCCCTGTTTCGTAGATAATCGCACTTCGGGCGGGGGCCGTGCGTGTTGTCTACTCCATTGTTGGAAAAGCTGCTTTAAAGGTTCTATTCTTCATCTTTTAGACGGCACTATGGCATGACCAGTTACAGTCGATAAACTTCTGCTGCGTTTCTTATTAATTCTTTTTAGTAAAAACTTCCAGAAATATGTGAATACACGAAAACCGAGTATGTTGACGACGTAGCATTGAGTCCGGAACGAGTTCCAACTTCCGGCGCCGATGGCTACGTTCTTAGCTCGAGACACGATTGCTGACATTCTAACTACCTTCTACTTCTTTCTATTTTTTCACTTTTTGAAATAAAATGCACCCGCATATAGAGTTCCGCTTGGAAGTAATTTTACAATATTGCAATCAGAAGCTTCACGTACAACTGACAAGGTGGCTTCTACAGTTTAATGATGATCGCTTCCGCGTATTATAAGTGCTAAGGTAGATATGGAGATGGAATTTTTACAGAGATTGCAACCGTTGAGTTCGTTTAGCATCATAGAGCGTGGCTCACACAATCAGTTTCCAGATTAACCGAGAGACTTTGCGTACCTAAAGTTACTGGAATGGCTTCGTTCAAGGCTTGTATTTTAAGTTGGGTTAACATAAAAAAACAATAAGTAATTTTACACTGCTTTGCATTCTTTTATTATGCATGCCAGATAGCTAATAGGAATCTTGTAAAATATCGATTTCCATCAGTACATTTAGGAAACAACATTATCGATTTTTCAATTTATTGTATACCTACATTTAAAAAACATTCAACAACTTTCACATTTGTACGCTGTTGTAATTTGTATTGTTACGGAGTGTCGGTGTCCGCCTGTCTTCGCTTTGTCTATCTGAGAAGGGTCGTGGATGTCGGATGGCAAATGATTCAATTTTCCCTTTACGTAACCCCTTACTTGTGAACAGGCAGGTATAAAAGTAAAGCCGACTTTGTCACCGACATTTTTACGTACGTTATTATTATTTCAACAATCGTTATATTAAAATGTGAAATGAATATACTGTGCGTGAACTCAAAGTATGTCGGTATATCACAGTATTTGCACAATATCTCTAGAATTAAAACATGCATAAAATAAATACGTAGGATCAAACTGTCATGAGATTTCACAGCATATATTCTCTTTTATAGACTTAAATTACTTTAGCGCGCATCTCTCCGCTCTCCAAAGAGCGTCTCAAAAGACCGTACTCGTATAACGAGTCTAGACTAGACGATTCTATCTAGTGGTACCTTTGACCTAAGATACGTAGTTAATTTTCAGTATTTACGACGTCGTACACAGGTTTGCAGTATAAAATATATAATCTGAATATGAACTGAAAACGTCGCTTATGTAGATGGTACGCCATTTGTATTTAATTCTCGGCAGCGTCAATCGACTACGGCTGTAAGCGTAATGTTTTCTGGAGTATTCAGAATTTATTTTATTTGGCAGCGTAATTTACACCCAGTAAAAGTTAGAAACCCTACTGGCTCTCGTCGCCACAAAAACAACAAAAGGGAAAGCTTTTCATAAAAGTAAACAACTTTTGCTGTCATAAAAACTCAGTCAGTTCCTCACTATCGTATTATATTTGTATGTTCAATATCAAAGGAATTTATTTCTGTTTATTAGCCTCCTCCTCCTCAAAGAAAACTCTCGCTGACTGTGCTACGAGATAGTTTGATCGAATAATATTATTTTGTACCTTATAATATTTTATGACATCATGTTTCATTGGTTGATTATTTTTGAAAACCTATGTTTATTGAAGAATGGCGTCTGTTCTAAATAATTTAATTAATTAAAAATAGTAGCAAATGTAGGGTAGGTACTCAACTAATTAGTCAAACTTATACAACGCTCTAGATATAGTCGTTGATGTCTATGTTATTAAATTATGCCCTATAATGAAAACTGTTGGATAGCGTTTGCACCTAAGCAAGAAAGAGATAACAAACCGATCGATAGTTTGTCGAGACATTAAATGGCAACCACTGCATTGACCTCCTTATTTAGGTGTTCCTTCAGTGCAAGCGAAAGCGGAAGAATAACATCATTGACACATGTAGCTACGGATTTGTACCCAAGCTGCACGCTGCTCCTGGTTATCTATGCTGAATGAGATAAACATAATTAACAATATGATTTTACAATGTAATGTCAGTTTTATCAAACGTTTCCATACCTATGTACTTAAAACTAGGTGGTAGGTTGCTGTTTCAGAAATAAACTGACGCTTCAGTCATCTGTTTTTGTATCCAATTATATAAATAAGAATGCAATTGCACAAGTTCGTTTTGCGATCAAAATAAATTATGCAACCACATCTTCGAGAAAAATATACCTAAGTAGATAAAATAAAAAGACCTTTTTTCTAGAATCCTGTTATATGAAACAAGATGAAAGACGAATCCTACTTAGCATAAGCTATAGGGAAGGGTAAATTTCATCAAGTGGATTTATTATTCAAACCTACTTTGCATTACATAGTTATAAGATTTTTCGTAAATAATTTGATCACATGAACCATAGAAAAATTCATGGCATATACAATGGGTGAGGCTTAATTTTGAAATACAAAACGAATAGGTACTTACCATAAAAAACCGTGGAATAGCATTATACTGCCCGCTTTTCAGTCATCAGATTTTGATTTGTTTTAGTGTTTTTACATTAGTTTCTAAATTGGCTTATATTTTTCGAAAAAAAAAACTATTCTGGCCTTGCCCGTTATGTAGCTACTCGTTCAGGTATGTCTTTAGGTAAATAGGTATTTTCTCTACACTCATGTCATATCATAATTTTCAAATGAAGAACTCGAAGATATGTTTTATAGTATAGAACATATCTTCGAGTTCTTAATTTGTTCTTCAGTTCAAATGTATAAAATTTATACAATTACAAATGAAAAAAAAAATTAAGCGGGCTATAATAATAACTTAAAACTGTTGCATAATAAGTTGATTGTAGGATTTATATATCAAATATTGCCGTAAGGATGAGTAATTTATTAGACTGCAATAAAAGTTAGTGTGTCAATTAGATTCTTATTTTGAAGATTAAAACATGAGTGTAGATGGAGTAGAAACTGGTAATAACAGTTGAATGCTATTAAAACTCGATCGTGTTGTACCTAATAACCCTTGTTATATGGCAGTTAGGTACATAAACCACTATTAAATATTCGGATTATATTCTTGGAAAACAAAACACTGCTTACGGTAGTTACGGTACGGTAATTTCCTCTTAGTTATACTCGTATTCATCAAAGTTTAGTTCGGGCGATGACGGAGCTATCGTCCTTGATAGTCTCAGCTCCACGCATTTACATCACAAAAACAAGAGACTGACAGGCAGACAGGCGGATTCATGCTTATGATTGGGGTGAAGCCTGAAGTTGAACGTTTCAAATACATACATACATCTTTTGATACAGTATTTTCTGTTGCCAAGTTATCCGGAAAGTTGTACATACGAGCAAACGCCGGTTTAGGTACCAGCGACCCATCAGAGGAGTTACATTTTTTCTATCTTAAAATCAGCGTTGAATAGTTTAAGGAGTTAGGAATAAATTAGATGTGAAATATTATACTTACAACAAGAATCTTAATTTTTATGGCGTTCATATCTAAAACAATAGGAAACCTAAATTACTCTCTAAAACACTTACTTACCAAACCTTTAAAAAGAGGCATCCTTAATGATGATGGGAGTGGGTCTTCGTAAAGTAATGCCATTTTATTTTCGTTTGAAATTCAAACCGTCTTTTTCTCTCATCTTTTTGATGGGATGCGCTGATAGGGTCGAGATGAAGCACCCTCGCTCAAATAACAGCTGTTCATTCGCCTTGAAAATACCCATAAGATTGTTGCCTTATAGATTTTACAGAACGAAGCAGATAATTGTTTGTTTTATTTTGACCTGAATAAGTTTCAATACAGCGTACTTATATTGAATTTTGGTTTCATCATGTTATCCGTGGCGTTTATAAGTACGTCAACTATGAATATACTCTTTAAATTCTGACAATTAGTCTAGCAGCATTTCTCAAAATGAGTATACAACAAAAAAATTTAAACCTCATAAAATTACTTCAATTGACATCACTAATGCACTGAATTATACATTTTCAACTCACGTTTAGGCTTCCAAAGCGAGTATACATATTAGTAGGTAGGTTTAAAATGTAACTGAGCATGCAAGTATCGGGCCCTTGGCGGAGCCCGAGCGCAGTGAAGCGCGGTGTTGAAGTGTGCGTGTGTGCGTGTGCAGGCGCGACCGACGGGCGCGCGCGCGCCGCCCGCACGCGGCCCAACCCTTCGCACAGCGAGGACTCGGTGGCCGAGACGGCGCTCTCCAAGAAAAACTCCGACGGTAAGCGAGAACGCCTCCGCGAGGCAACTCTCAAGCATACGATACAATAGCCTTTCCCTTGTCCTAGACAACCTTTACGTCTGTCGGTATGGCTCTTCTTGTCGCTTGTGTTTGAGTAGCGTCTCTTGACTTAACTTTAGGTACATGTGTGTATTCATAGTGTGGATTGAATAGTACCTACTCGTATGACACACTTTGTCACCTGTTTCTCATTGTAATTTTAAAACATATCACTCAACTACTATGGACTGTATCTTTTCTATAACGACCTTACTATCTCCTTTTTATGTATATCTTCATAACTAACTTGTCATGCTTGTAGACGTTCTGATATGTATTAATCATTAAAAGTTTATCTAAACTTGCTCATACAAAAGTTATATTGACCACATGACCTTCCAAAGAACTCTACATTTTTATGTGAACTCCATAATGTAGGTACATACACCGGGGAGGGTTTTGTAAAAGTGTTTTAAAATTATGCCAAACCAAAATACAAAGTCCAATATATGGAAGTAACAAGGAGGTGTCTTCTTTGAAATATATGAAAAGTCGTCGTTTTAATCACAATAAGAAAATTGTACATATTAGGTAATGCTATGTGGTCCAGATAATTACCTCTAGATCTTGAAATAGGTACTTCAAGCACTATGAAAAAAATGTTCAACGATAATACCTATATCATCTTAAAAAATGTCTATACCTTGATTGAAGATACAGTTTTGAATTGGTTGATCGTTCTTCGGCGATAACTGTTTTACCACAACTTATTATAAATACGGCCTCGCAAATTAGAAGCATGCTGATCTATGTAATTAGGTACACTGGTTAGTTTAATATTTAGACAAAGCATTGAGTAGCGTGGAAATGCAAATATGGACTAGGTGATTCTTATGTACATCCTGCACCCGTAAAACGAGAACTACGAATCTACCCGCAGACATTTTGGGAAATGAACGTAGTTCCAAAAAGCCACACCTTCATTATCATCGGTTCGTTCGCACCCTTCGGGCAAAACCTGACACCTCGCAGGAACCTCGTGATTCAAATTGGATCTTTAATGTCGTCATGTTACTCTGGCAATAAGACTAAATCGAGCTACTCCCAACCTTATAGTGGATTCATTTTGGAGCGTTGTACAATATACATACCTACCATACCACCATGCACTGTATTCTTATCATCATCGTACTAGCGTTTTGTCCCGGTTGCGTCCAAAGCTATCGCTTCGGAGCCCGAGATCCACTTTCCTGCCTCGACTCTTCCACTTCGCACAGTCTTGGGCATCCACACATCCCTTATGATGTCAAGCCACACCTTTTTGGGTTTGCCTTCTTCTGCCAGGACCCGGCAGTGGTGGCATGGCACAGGCATTTTGTACCAACGAAGGCGACTCTCCTGCAGTTTGTCTGCTATATCACGGACATGAAGGCTGCCAAGCATGTGTGAGTTTTTCACGCGATCTCTCCGCGTAACTCTACACATATGCCGCAGCATAGTCATCTCCGTGATATGCAATTGCTGCTTGTGTCGCTCAAGTGCAAGCCAAGGCTCGCTGTCATACGAAAAAACCCGGTCTAACGATGGACTTATAGATGGACCTAAACTGAAAGGACAGGACCTTCAGCTTAAATGTCATTTTACAAATGGCTCTTCATGCCATTTGGCCCGTGTGACAGCAATGCGTGCATTGACGTCGGGTCGCCGGGCGAATTTAAAAGTTACTGATCTTAGGTATTCAAACTGATCCGTGCGCTCCTTACCGTCGCCAATACGGATAGACCTGAGATTAGGAGTGATGCCAAAACATGTAAAGTGTATAAATTCATACTATTTAAGTTACTGATTTTGTAATGTATATAGGTACGTAGATAGATGGCAATGCACAAAGAAATAGATTTTACATAGATACACGATATTAGTTTAATATCACACAGAGACAAAATTTATTCTTAACTATGACCAACTAAGCCAGGTGCAATTACCTACATAGTAGTTCAAAAGTCATGAGTAGTAGATAAGAATACAGACAAATACCTAAGTTTACAATTTAAACAGTTTAACACTGATTAAAAGTTAACAATGTTTTGTTAATTACATACCTATTGTCACTATATTATTTTAAAATATTATTATTTCTCCATACAATAATACTAATACCCACCATTCAAACAGATTTAATTTTAACGTCGTAAGCCTTTTAAAAGGCATAAAACAATTGATTTTCCATTGTGTCTGCTGTCTGGGCGTTACGACGTTATGATATAGTTGTATGCTTTAGACATTAACAAGTTTCAATATTCTATCACAAACATTAAACTTATCTCGCTTTTAACTCATTAAAGTATACCTACATACATATTATAACAAGGCCCTTTCAAACGCATCTCAAAATCACAAGTGGCCAAGTTTAGGCAACTTCAATTAAACTGGCTGCTGACATAACTAGAACAGCATTTATTAAACTTACGCGCTATCGTCAACTTTTGATTAAATTTGGTAACAAATTTAATTATTAATTTTAATCAGAAATTAAATTACGTACACTAACTCAATCATATTAATGTAGTAGGTACTTAATTAATATACTAGATGAAAACTGCTTGTAACATTACAATTTATAGCTCCACGATATTAGTCGATTGAGTTTTGGAAAAATATGAGATAAATTACAAGTTTTTGGAACTAGAAGTATAAAAGGCGGACTGCGTGTGGGTAGTTGTTGGAGTAACACTCCAACGCGAACGATGTCGGGGACGTAAATAAAAGTTATTGACATAAATAAAAAGCAGCTTGGGCAAACTCATTAAAGCCTATAATTATACTTGATTGCTTGGCGAAGTTGGCCAAAACGATTAATAAATAAAGTTACTTACTTAACATTGTTAGGAAATCAATGAACTCTTAGTAATTTCTGAGCGTATTCTTCATTATATTCTTAAAATGTCATTTAAATTTGCACAATACCTACCTACTGAGCAAGTTCCCACTTAAGCACTCCTAAAACATAGACACTTACTTACTAAAGTTAGATTTAAATAAATAAAAAAAAATACACTAAGCTTTACCTAGTTAAAATAAGTAATACCACAAACTAATATACCTAATTAATAAATATTACCACACAGTCATGAATACCTAGGTACTACCTACTTGTGTAATTGGACCAAATCTCAATACCTACAGATATGTGGTCTACTTACGTATCTAAATACTTTTATTAAACGACAGTTCGACGAATAATAAAATTTATTATCGAAGAGATGCGTTTAGTTAAATCTGGCTTTGTTTTTATGACAGCTAAGAACGCTATATATCCAGTTTCATAATATGAATGGAGTAGGAGCATTCAGCACTACGTTTTAACTACTACGATGTGTTTATTGTAAAAACTATTTTAAGAAATTAATCAAGTCGATACATACTTATCAATTATTATTGCTTTAAGTAGAGAATACTTGTGAATATTGGTTTACAAAGTGAATTGATGATTGGATGGTTACAGTACTAATGGACATACTTAACGGTAGATGGTTAGGTTTAGCCGTTACTCGACAGCTGCTGCGAATGGCACACATTTAGTAACTTTTTTAGTTTACGACGGTCACAGATACAAGAACGTCATGTGCCACGCTCGTTGTAAGAAATGGGGTGTTTCTGGATAACATATTAACTATGGATTTATTAGTAAAAAGAATCACTAACTTATAAGAACGGTTGCATAACCTCTTTCGAAATATGTCTTTAACGCCCTTATTACTAAACGGAGACTTGAGTTAGACATGGTTTAAAAATGCTGCTGTCACTATCAGGTATACATGTGGTAAATCCTTCCACCACCACCACCACCTTCTCCTTTCTACCACCGGACAATGCGGAAGACGAAAGGAATCCACCCTTACACTGTGGAAGTTCCACCAGCTCGTACTAAGCGTTTCGCTTCTTCTTTCTTGGTACGAACTGCTAAGGAATGGAACAACTTGCCGGCTTCTGTATTTCCAGAGAGCTACAATTTGGGTGTCTTTAAGTCGAGAGTGAATAGGCTTCTTCTGGGAAAGCACGCTACATCTTAGACCTCATTGTCACTCTCCATCAGGTGAGATGAGGTCAAGTGCAAACCCATCTTATATAAAAAAAAATAAATAAAAGTGACAGCATCAATTTTAAACCAAGTCTCACTTTAGACCACGTTTTGTAATAAAGGGGCAAGAGTTTTCCAATTGTGTTTTTCATTACAGAGAACTCCTTCGCATGTATTGGTGGATAGACTTTTAGATTTCATGTAAAAATCTGTCTATCATAATCAAATTTTATTACAACCTACCTTCTAATATTTTCCTCTAATTTATTTAGATACTTGTGCAATTATAACAAGGATAGAAGATAACAAAACGAACGTTGTTTTATTTCTTCTTATTTACCTTAAATAAATACCATTTAATATGGTTTATCGTAAAAATCTCTTCCTTTTTTCTCAATCAAGAAATCTATTCGATACGATTAGGTGTGACATATTCATAAATAGTTTCACTCTTATCTAGGTATCCGATCACCACGACAAAATCCTGTGATTATATTCATGTTAACACGTTTAACGCAATAATGATTGTAGTCTGTGGAGTTTTCCAATAAATATATAAACAAAACATACCTACCTCGAGATGTAGGTAGTAATGAGACATAATTATGTATTCTCATATAAAATTCCAACCAAGCAATCCGCGTAACTACTTTGTATTTTTATTATAGAAGGTATATCTACCTTTGCTACTGCAAAGGTTTATTACCAAAAAGAAGAAAAGTTTCTCGCACAACCCATGCAAATTACCTCTCGTCGACAGAAATCCCAATAACAAATTTACATATGTACGTTCAATTTTATTCAATAGAAGTGAAATAAAATATGAATGTTACTTTATTATAGTATTTCGATAAAACTTTACCTTTCTAATAATAAAAATATGGAACCTCACGCACGGACTTCAGAAAGGAAACACTCAATACGAAAATACGAACTGCAAACAAATCACAATGCTTTATTGCGATAATTATATATATATCACTATTAGGCAATTCTATTTTATACTTAGATAATATCAGTTGAATTATTCTGTGCAGATGAAGACGAGGAGCCGCGCTGTGTGACGCTCACGCCGCGGCATAAGGCCGCCATTCGATTTATAAGAAAGGTACGTAACCAACATACACTTGCTCCTCCTATATTTGAATTTGGTCTTTACCTATGAAATTACTTATTATAGAATATACAAGTTATTTTAAATGAGTATCTAATAATTGACTTGGTAGATAATGCTGTATAGCATTAAGGCAATAAAGATTAAATAAATAAGTTGACTGTTAATCATACAATTCATGAAAACGGTTGTTTTTTCCCGAATATGTAGATAGTAATACCCAAAATAGCACGATATGTCCGCTTTGGCAATTTGTCTTTCTTTGGAAACACATTCGAATATTTACACAACAGGTCAAGATCATGTGTCGAGCATGAACATCTAATGCAGTGAAACAATTTTCAATCATGTTAGGTACTGTGCAATCGCTTTTGTTCTCAAAAATGCATCTAGTAAACGAACTTCGTTGAATAGAGTATAAAAGGAACTGCTGTTGGGTTTATACATCTTCAAAGTTAGAGAAAAATGTACAGGTACACCAATTTGGGGACTTAATGCGTAACATTTCAAAAAACTTAACTGACTTCACTAGTGAAAAACCACAA
The DNA here is from genome assembly GCA_014851415.1 of Cnaphalocrocis medinalis. Lineage (NCBI taxonomy): Eukaryota > Metazoa > Arthropoda > Insecta > Lepidoptera > Crambidae > Cnaphalocrocis > Cnaphalocrocis medinalis. The sequence continues at coordinate 9,871,791 of CM026275.1, read as the reverse complement.
CCTTAATTTCGTAGGTAAAGACCTGAGTATGTATAGAATTGTGTTACAATGTCTACTTTTGTAAGAATAAGCATGAGTTTCGCTCAAACGAAATGCTCATTTGAGCTAGATAATAGTGAACAGAGACTGAACGTTTTCCATTTACTTAATGCGCTAGCTTCATAAAGGCCAAGTTTCCATTGGAAGATAGAAGCAGCTAAAATACGCTGGCATTAGTTAGCTGAAAGATTAAGCTAATAAATTTGTAGCCTAAAAAATATTGGATGACCTTCTTAAATATATTTTCTGTTATAATAAAAAATAATTTACATAAGTTAGAATGATTTCGAAAATAAGACTTAGGTACATAGGTAGGTATATTAAAAAGTTCAAATTATGTAAATGATACTCGTATGTTTACTAGCTCATTAATAAGCATTAGTATGCTTAACTTAAAGTCTGCCTTGTGTACCAGAAACATCTCTTCAATACTTAAATTAAGTCTGAAAAGGCTACATCTAACAAAAGATTTCTATGAAGAGAAATAATTACGCAAATAGCAATTACGATCACGGTAAATATGTAATGAATTTGCTCTGGCTCCGTGAAATTAGAATCGATCCTTAATTGTTTCACGGTAAACTCCTAAAGTTTCAGGAGTTACGACTTCTTTGAAGTCATGTAAGCACCCACCCAAGAATGTTAAATTTATTTGGTGCTCATATACTCGTATGTAGAGCATTTTTGTGTGCCCCAAATTTTCTGATTCAGCACTTAATAGTTCGTGCGGTTAATGCTATTACCCTCACACAACTCAAATACTCGTAGTTACCAGTTGGTAACACACATACACATTTCCATCGATTAAGTAAGTGCGTCGCACATGACCACTTCATAATGTTGACAAGAACACGACGACAAAAACGTTTCTTATCTATTTGTGTTTATTTGTTGACCCAAGATTAATAATGGACATTATTTAATTATCCTGTAAATACTTTGATTCATTCACTATTCGATGTCTACGTAATTTTATAATGATGATGTTTGTAGGTAATTGACTTTATGCTTTTAGTTCACTCTGTGACTTTAAGCTGTCATCGTTGATAAGTCGTTTGAATTTTACACGAGCATTACGAGCAGGTATAAATTTATCAACATTTCAATTGGATTATATGAAAAGTTGAGTCTTCAAATTTCCTCAAATCTAAGTGAGACTCTCCTCTCCTTGGTGCATAATTGATCATCAAGGTAAAAAAGGTAGTCATCGCAGCGTTTTGAATTATTAATTCTGTTTGCAATGTTCAAGTCTGTTGAAAGTTTAACCTTTCGAACGTCAGACTGCCAGTGAAAATAGATCGTCGAGAATTCTCCGTGCATCTAAAGAGAGAAAACAATCTTCATTTTTAGTACATATTAAGTTTTTTGAAATTACTAAATATTTTTATCTACACAATTTTTTTTTACTATTTGACGAATCAATACAATATCTACTTAGATTCTCTGACATCACAATCGATAGTAATCATAATAATACCTACCTACCAAATCTTTGCTACCTATAATAAAATTCTTACCTAACAGTTTTGTAACGAACACCAATTTATTACGACTTTGATTTAATTGCCAATCTTTGTTTTATTATTTGCATCCCATTTTAGACACCATTTTAGTATTAGATAACTAAAATTGGTAAAAGACCTATATTTTTTATAAATATCTACACTTCCATTTTCCATACTTAAACATACGAGTATCATGAAATCATTTATTTACACATCATAGTTATGTTTAATTACCTACCATGAATAAGTAAGTATAAAACTGATAAGTAAATAGATTAAGCTAATTAGCAAAGTGAATTCGAAAATATTTCTATTGATAAAACGCTCTAAAAAGAATGAAAACCTGATGACTATAAAATACTGATTTTAAGAATTAAGTATTATAATGGTTGTAAAATCCTGACAGATGAAATATTTTGTGGCTCGCCGTAAGTTTAAAGAAGCCCTAAAGCCCTACGACGTAAAGGATGTAATTGAGCAATACTCCGCGGGCCACGTGGACTTGCTGGGCCGGGTGAAAAACGTCCAGACTAGGTAGTACAGCCGCAGAACCCTTCATCACCTGCACCATTTACTTATTATGCGTTCTTATAATTTCCTGTCATCTGGACTGTACCTACTACCTATGTCTTGCAATCTGATATCAGTAGAAGATTTGGCATTATACCTAATCTCTACCCTATATGTAGCTAGTGTGTGTGCAATGCTATTCCTAATTGCATATGTGAAGCACTGAAAATTTCACTTGAAGAGCACTGTCACCGATAATTGTCTCATAACTAATTAATTTAATGCTGTCCGAGGGTTATTAGCGTAGTTTCGAGTGAAATTTACAGGTCTTCGGCATAATCATATTTTATGAAGGCATCATAAATATAAAATAAACTTAAGATCTCATGTAATAAGATTGGATACTCGTATGAATGCATGATTGCCTATTCAATGATAAACTTACGCCAGCAAACGTGATTAAAATGCGTAGGTAATCGTCGTCGTAAGCACCTCTTAACATGATTGGCAATAAAGATATTCATTCGTTTGGACCATGTCGTGTACCTTATCAATAGGTGTCATACCACCTAAATCAGATCCAGTGCAAAATTGGTATAGCTACTCGTATGATGAACCACCCATTTTGTATGTTGTTTCCGTGTAGCTCAAGTATTTTGTCGCACGCAAGAGATTTAGAGAAGCGTTGAAACCGTACGACGTGAAAGATGTGATAGAGCAATACTCCTCGGGGCACGCTGATCTGCTAAACCGAACCAAGAACCTGCAGTACAGGTGAGGCGAGGGTGGGCGGCGCCCCCCGCGACTGCTTCATCACCCCAGCTCGCGCCATGCGCCAGCCACTTGCCACGCTGACCTACAGACAAACACTATCAGCCATAGTCAGTCATTTCCAAAGTCCATTCACTAACAACTATTATTCAGCCAAGTCCGGTACAGTGGCAGCAACAGGTGGCAATTAATGTCAATAATAGATAAATAGAACGAAACATAATGTTTGCATCTAATAGATTTCTTTGTAGAGGTTTTCGTGTATTAATTATGTTGGTGTGATTAATACCTGTATTAGTTGTACAGAAAGTGCCTTATTCGAAGTATTTATGTAGGCATTTGTGCTTCCTCATTACTTTCTAATATTTTTTTCAAATTGCTGTAGGACAACATACAGTTTTCAGGCAGATAATTTAACTAGTCTGGCTTTTCCAAAAATATTTAAAATTTTATCAAATTAGAGAGAAACCACAGCGTTTATGTTTACCACTATTTTTGGTAACGTATCAAATAACGCAAATCAATATAACAATAACCAAGCTAGTGGTAAAGTTTCACGATACTTACATTAGGTCTATAATAAAACACAGTCGAGTGAACGCAGGCTGTAACTCGTTGGTCGTAAGAAACACACAGCAATTTTATTGCGGAATAGTACGAAAACTATTAATGACAGTTACCGGGCCATTAAATAATCAATATTCTCTATACAAACGACACCAACTTCTTGTGTCTCTATGCAGCTTTGCCACATTGCATTTGATGATTTTTTGTAAAATTTGCTTGTGTCATAGGTAATATAGATTTCACTTAAGGAATGAAAATTTTACTAACATACAATTTATGCTTTTACGAGTAATACAGCACTATCATTGAAATCATTCAAGATCCACTCAAAACCCCATAATATAGGTACTTACCTACTACGAGTATGCGTACTACTTATTGTTAACTAACATAGATTTTATGTCAAACATCATAGTTCGTAATAGGAACATCTTTTTATTTGCTTAAAAGTTACTGCACAATAACATTTGCCATTCGTATTAGGAAATCATCAATTCAGTTTACACCTATCATATTCAAAACCATTTGCAAGGCATATCTATCATCACATCTCATTGTATAAAATATACCACATCAAGCATGTCTTTAGCGTAGTTCGCAACTAAATGTTACACGTCAGTGTGTATTTCGTTTTGATTTCCGTTTTATTACTTACTTATATTCGAAATATTAAGTACATAAGTACTTTAGCAGAATTTGCTGCTGTAGTTAGTTAATCGATGAACAGTAAATAAAGAACTACATATTAAGAGATGATTGATGATGTTTGATGATACCGGTTACCATTAATCAGTATGTCTTAGATATATTTTTAACACTTTTGTTTAAATGGATACCACTGTAATAGTTCTCTGTTTACTATTCAATGAACAATTACTAAGATATAGTAAAGTTGCAGCATAAAATTCTTACAAAGATAATCTTCGGAATATTGCCCCTGCCATTACGTTAACAAGTTCTCTGTTAAAACCTTGTTGAGGCCTAGGTACAAGACTCACTAATCAAAATTCAATGCAAAAATTTGTAAACCTATTAAGGATTACATAGTACAATATTACCAGTTTTGTTTCTAAGTTTTATAAAAAAACTAATTGCATCAACTAATAAACGTCAGTCATACCTGGCCTACTAATGTGTAGTGTGTGAGAATAAAACCCATAATCTTTTACCTTCGTCTAAAGCAGGTCTATCCGCGTAGTATGTTTCTTATTTTGTGCTCGAAGCTGCAGCGGTAATCCATTCCTGTTCCTCCATGTTTTGGTGTTCTATTGGTGATATATTAGAATGGAATAATTTTACCGGCTCCGGTTTCCGATTAACCAACAGATAAAAGGGCAAAGGTCTATACTTAAATGTAATTGTTATACTTATATCTAAGCATTCCAATATGCCAGTTGAGTGATCACCCTTTAAATTGATCATAATGAATAACAGTAATTTTCAAAAACAAACTATTATTAAAGTTTATTATGAATGTTGAATCCATTGTTTTCATGTTTTGTCATGGACTTTCCGAATTGCTATTGTGTGTTATAATGCCTCTAAATAAACATTTCCTGTTATTAATTTTCGGGTTAGCGAGAATACCTACACAAATGAATAACTGAAGGATCTTTTCATTCAATTGTTTGCTAGTTACGTTGATACCTATTGCTCTTATTATGTACCTGTGTTTTGTATTCTAAGTCTAAATATTTTAAAATACCAACAGGTTAGATCAAATACTCGGTAAGCAAGGATCTAAAGCGAAAGACGTGTATGCATCCAAAATCAGTCTAGCTTCCAGAGTAGTGAAAATTGAAAGACAAGTAAGTGCTTAATTATAATAAAGACATTATTAACTTCAAATTATTCTGATAGAGTATATACTCAGACAGTGTTCTCTTCTTCCAGGTAGATGATATAGAAAGTAAGTTGGATCATTTGTTAGAGTTATATGAGGAAGACAGAAAATCATCGAGAAGGATAGCAGTGAATAGCAGCGAGGGCGGTGGGTGCGGCAGCGGCGCGAGCGCGGGCGGCGAGGGCGGCGCGGGCGGCCTGGCGCTGCGCGTGCGCTCGGCGCTCTCCGACAAGCAGTGCTCGGAGCCCAACTCGCCGGTGTCGCGCACCTTCGAGCCCGCGCCCGCCGTAGCGCCGACCATGCCTTACAAAAGGCCGATGAACAGAGGCTACTCAGATCTCGGCACAAGATTCATGCGCAAAAAAGTTATCGTAAAGTAAGTGTCTGTAACCTTACTTTGTTTGATTGGAATCCAATTGGTTTGGAGTAATGAATATTCAACTAAACCCTAAGGTACAAACACTCACGTGTACCTACGTAGTAGTGAGTTGGGTTGCAATTTCTCAAAACTCTACTTCATAATGTAAGTTATTCCTAAACCTATGCTACAGGTGGAGGGTACCTTGCGGTCGGGAGTAGACCGCAAGCTGCTACAACCCGTTGCTCTGTGCTATGCACTACATATACCTGCTCGTACATGTGCGCCTATTTTGTACTGATATTATTTTGAATCCAGATCTTAATTAATACAAAAGCAATTGAAACATCATCATAACCTACATATAGGTGCGTACCTAGTAAAATATGTAGGAATATGCCTCCTTACCTATCTACTAGTAATCATAAAAGTGGATAATCATATTTACAAGTACGTATGTAATATTTGATGTTTTTGTGTAAACCTATAATAGGTGAATAAACATTTTCCCTTTCATTTCGTCTTCAATATATATATGGGTAGGGTAGATACGTAAGGTCTACTTACCTACTGGTGAAGAGTCAGAATAGACGATTTATGGAAGATTTATCTAATATGTAACAGATTATGAACGCAGTTAACTACAAATCAATTGTGGACGTTGAACCCGTTTTCAGAACATCATCAAGTCGCAATGGCGAATCACCGAGAGACGACGAAGTAGTAATAGTGGTACCGACTGACCGAGAAGATACGCCTCCGCGGCTCGCCACGGACAGCTCAGGTTTGGATCACTGTGTCTAATAATCATATGCCACTAACACCACACACCTAGACTAGCACTGTGAAACACAAGTACAAACCATAATGTCATTGTAAAACATTAGCAGTACCTATACCTACTATTCATATTTGATTAAACAATAACCAATACCTAGTCTTAGTGATAGCCTTCATACTGCATCACACGATTTCTAGATCACATTAAAATCGCTCATACACCGACGTGCCTTTATCGGATACACTACCCAGTGACACTACGGTATGCCTACTAGAATCACGTCATTATATCAATGTTGCGATCGAGTAGAAATTTTATATTCTAACATACATTACATACCTAAGTACTTGCCCACTAGTAACGTCAAAGTTATTTTTATTGAAAATCCAATCTAAAGACTTAGTAGACATATCCATACATACCCTACCATACCATACCATAAGAGTAGTTATCGCAATACGTTTATGTAAATATTAGATAGTTAACCAATTACACGTCGTTGCCATAGGTATAAATATGCGAATATTACAAAATTGCAGCATCTTATGAAGACTATTCGTCGTCGACCTCTCTCTGACCGCCAACATGGGAGAGCCCCATTCTAGTCGGCCGCCGCAGGCTGCGTGAGTCCTATCCTTCCCCTATATCGATGTGTGGAATGTGTATCATAGTGTCTTTGTCCCCCGTCCCAACTCCCACGACCTTATTTATGACCTATGTATTTACCCAATAAAGGTGTTGTATTTAGTTTGACCTCATCTACATGTTTTTATCTTAATGTATGCCTGTTTCTCTTTAATTACTAGATTTTATATTATTACTAATTATATCTATTATACATGAAGTAATCACAAAAACACTCTACATATGTCTGCGTATGATGTTTATTTTAATATATTTTTAAGTAGGTACATTGGTTATTATTTTCTTGTTTAAAAACTGATATTTAATTTTATATACCTTTTAGGTCGTTACTTTCTTTATTTATTTATTTAACACAGACTTACAAAATATCCAAAAAAGTATGATAGATACATTTTTTTCACGATTACAATCATTTTTAAAATGTTAAATCACTACAAACAAATATAAATAAATATGCTTACAATATCAATCTTTCTGCGTTCTATATAAATACATATATTCCAAATTTTATGATTTACACTGGATTATACCTACAAACATACTCCACGTGACACTGAATACAATAAATGTACGAGTATACGAGTATAATATATTTTTTCCTTTATTTATGAACGAACACATTTCATTTTCCGCATGTTTCGTGATGTAGAATTTAATAATGTATTAGGTTGGGGAAAAAGTTTCTTCGCATTTTATATATTATATAAACTCAAAAGGCTTTTTTAATAAAGTTCACTTACATTTGACTAAACTATAAAGGTTCCATTTTGTTGGGTAGGTAACAACATTTCCGGATTGAAAACCCTTGAACCTAATTTGCACTACTCGCACAGATATTGCGTAAGATCGACAAACATTCTTTTTTTCGCGGCTTGTGTTGCATTTTTACCTTTTTTGTAGTAAAATTTTAAAATGTAGGTATAGTTTCTTCATGAGATTCACTCACTTTAACAATAAGAAAAATAAATGAAAATCACACATTTTCCTAATTTACAGTTAGAATTGTCTTCTTAAAAATTAAAACTTTCAAGATTTTAGAGAGATTTTTAGAGATTTGATTACAAGGTTATACATACTACTCGTATATTGCGAAAAGATGTTTTCCTCAACCTATTAGATATTTTATTGATAAACATACCTACATATAATTATCATTTCAGTGCCAACTCAGGTACCTACTTAAACTTTTCCTGCACAGCCTGCCTGTTTTGAAATATGTAACTTAAGTAAATAGGTCGTATCATCTAAAATAGTGTCGCCTGCCTATCGATATTCAGTATCGATACCAACTTATTATTTAGTACCTTATACAGGATAAAATACTATATGGGGCCATTCTAAAATCCACTGCAGGTGAAGTCACTGGCTAATTATTGTCACATTACTTTTTACCTACATATATATATGTAGGTAGATACATGCAAGCAGTTAGTTACAATTTTTAAGGAATATTATAAACTTACCTAGGACTATACTATAGGCTTAATATTTTGAATGAAGTATTACAAAATATACAGTTCGAATATGTTAATTTATACATTTGCAACTTCATATAAAAAGATACAAAATATTCTGCGACGGATTTCTGAATGGTCCACCACTGTCGATACCTACTATAGATTGGTCGATTTAAACTATTACGCTGTCACTACTTTATAAAAATAAAATAGTATTTATAGAAACTGGATGAGTAAGTAATCGCTACATGAGTGAAGAATCTAAGAATGTAAATATCATACCTTTAAATATAGGATAAGTAACGCCTACACCCGAGGGTGATAAGGAACTTTGATGTTGGAACTGGTCTTATGTTATAAAGTTATACCTACTTACTTTAAAAATAAAGGTGTGAAAGTGTGTTTAAGTACCTACATATTTATGTCCAGCTACATACCTACATCCATTGAATGTTCACAGTACGTTTATGGACATACCAAATACTATCCGAATTATCATTAGAACCGGAGAGGTCGAAGCTCCCTACATCTGAACTACATAACACACTGCTATAATCCATGTCGTAAAATAGCAATCTAGAAATCAATAGCATCCCCTAAATATCGCAGTTCAGCAACAAAATAAAGAATCTCGAGACTTATTATCACTATTCACTAGTTATCTAGCATAGGTAGTCCGTTTAGTTTTACTCTCTTTGTTTTCTATGCAAATGTTAAAGTATCTATTTTAGATTTACTCTCTATCTCAACAGTATGTCTAAATGTTAGTTACTTCTATGCTGAACTGTAATACTAGACATTATTTTATTTAAAACTCGTTTCCGAGTCCCATCTCACCTGATCGAAGAAAAATACTAGTGCGCTGAAGAAGAATCATGCCCTGAATTTCAGGGCCAAACCAGCCTAAAGGCGTAGTGATGTCTCAAATTTGTGGATTATAATATAGATAATTTGCTGAAAATAATCGAGATGAAATAAGATTATTAAAATTATTACTGCTACCGGTAGCGTCACTGTGTTAAACAATATTAATTTAGTGATTACCTATTAGTAATTGTGACGTTGTGACAATACGTCGGTAACGGAAATTTTTATGTACTTATTAGGTGACTAAACTTGACTCTAGCTTAATAACATCCCTTTTTATTTGTGAATCATCAGTCATCCCTACTTATGATATTACAGAGGTTTGTGCGAGCTGTTCCGTGGAAGTGGAGACGGAAGCGGAGGGCGGCGGGTCGCGGTCCGGCAGCACGGGCTCGGCGTCGTGGTGCGAGGGCGAGGCGGAGGGCGGCGAGGAGCGCGGCTACGGCTCCGGCGACTCGCTGGCCGAGGACGCCGCGCTGCTGGGCGACGCCGCGCGCGCGCCGCGCATGGTGCGCGCGCAGCGCCGCGACGTCGCCGTGGACCTGCACTTGCTGCACCCGGACGCGTGAGACCCGCGCGCGCGCACGCGCTGACCGACGAGCGCTTACACTCCCACACCGCCGATACTTTTTACACCACTTTAGCAGTTTAAAATGCTCCGTTTTTATATACTTAATCGATATCAAATACGTAGGTAGGTAAATATACTCGCGAGCAAATCTATTGATGTTATACAATGTGTACTAATTACTTGCCTATTGGATTTTTCTATTAACTAAGTAATATAAGTATTTATCAATTTATTTAATCAAGCGAATTGATATTTCACACCGATTGAAGAATATCTGTTCTACCCAAATAACTGTAGGCAAGTACTTAGTTTTTGTAAAAACCAGGCTGTTTTAGTCCCAATAAAAATTGTTGTAAGTTTATGGTACTCGCAAGTGTAATGTACCTAACTATAAATAATATCTACTTAATGTGTGTAATGTAAATTTACAAATTAACCTGACTTCATGGTTTCCTAAACATCGATATCAGTGAAGTGCTTGAAGGTCGCGGACGCCTGGGATAACTCCCTAATCTTATATACTAGTGAAAAGATAAATAATAATGAAATTGTATGAGTGGGTATGTGCAATTTACATGGTGTGAACTCAGATAGAAATATCAACGATGATGTTTTAATACGTTGCTTTACTTACGTAGACTAAGCGCGTTCAGTTATTCCCAAACTATTCGATATGTCGTTAAGTATATCAAATTATGATAAGTATTCATTTATTTTTATCTACACAAAATGAATCCTAAACTTAAAAGAATTGGGCAAGTGACAATGAGGTTATGTAAAAATGTGTGTGTAAATATGAATACTTGAAAAAAATATGTGGAAAAAATTAACTACTACAGCGTTATTATTTTTTAAGCTCCTCCATTCGATAAAATTTTAGTGTTCCACTGAAAAAAATGCCTAAAAATATGCTTAAGGCCTAAGAAAAAAAAGGTCAGGTTGTAAGAAGACAAATTAATTAATCGATCGATAAACCAACGAATTCTAATAAATAAATAGGTAGGTATGTTAAATACAAATTACCTAATATGTACCTACATGCAGGAAAAAGCAGCAAGGTTAGAGTGAAGTCAAGCACTACCCATGGGTAGATTCCTTACTACAGACCAGACCCTTTTTTCTTATTGAATAAATTTTTAATGCAAAAAGCAGCTGTAGGTACCTATATCTTTACACATAACCTCTCATATTTTGGTGAACGTGTCGTGTCACTGCATGTTCAGTAAGTTACGAGCGCAGGCCGGTATTTGGTGGTATTTTAGAGTCAAATTCCTGTGTCGATGAACTTCTATGATAGAGCCCTTAGCCCTGCAGTGGGACAGTAATCATCAGTAGGTAGGAATACCTATAAGCTGATACTTTACTTTTATGTTGGGTCTGGGTGTTTATGACCAATTCGTTGTGTCTGGTATCTGTTGTAACAGGTGAAACTTGGGACCAGAGCAATGTACCTACATGATGAAATATTTAGATATTTACATAATTATTATGATGCATATTCAGGATGGAAAAAAACATTGGGCCCTGGAGGGAAACTACCTTAAATATTTAAATGAGCTTGTTTTATTTTCAGAAAACAATCCTTGATTTTTTGAAAGAAATAGAACTGCATTCAAAGATTTTTTTAATTGGGCTTGTACCTATTGACCGGGAATCAAACTGGGAAAATCAAAAATAAAGATAGGCTATTTTATTCCACTAATAGATCCAGTCATTATTAGAGATTGTTTTTTTCTTTGTATTTGGTCCTTAGGTCTTACACACACGTCTTTGGTGTGAGATGTCCGGTTCGATTCCCGGGCAATACGAATACCCAGTTCAAAAAATCTATGAATGCAGATATTTTTCTTTTAAAAATAAATTAATAATTCCTTCAAATAAAACTTATTTACATAGATTCAAAATAGTTTGTGACTTAATGTTCTTAGTTAAGTAATGATTTTTTCTACCCTGTATATTCCCTTGCTAATAGACACGAAGTCTACTTTAACACTGCCTCCCGCACAAAACTGACAAAAATCTAACTCCTTACCAAAACGACACGAAAGTATCCAAACCTACGATAAATTTACTTATTTTGTTTTATGACTAATTAGATAGGTGCTTAATTAATTTTAAAGAGCAATCAGTAGTGTAGCATGATTAAAAATAAAATATATTGAATCAAGTGTGTCTTGTGCTGCTCCAATAAATAGTTATACAACGAGTAATAATTATAATAAAATTGAAATTAAACTAAGTATCATCGATTCCACTCGTTTTAAACTATTAACTAAAGACCAAAGACTCGAAAGTAGTTACGGCATAGATAGGAAAAAGTATTATTACGCTTAATTTGTTTTGAATTTTGCTTTATTCAAGAGGGCATTTCTCGTCAACTAAGTATTTTAAAATCAATATTTGGGAATAAATCCCGGGATCATAATTATTTAGGTATTAAGTACAATTAAGTAGAAAATGTTGCTATGAGAATTCCCCTTTTGCTAATCATTATATAGTTATCTAAGTATTAAAATAAAACAGATGTTCGATGTAAAATTAATGTGCAAAATATTAATTTCATTTCATTACATAATTTCGGATACTTACTACTTACTCAGAATGTTTTTTTTTCTTGATGAGAGTCAACTTATCAAAACCTACCTACGAAGATAGGTTTTGATAAGTTGACTCTCTGATTTTTAACAAAATAGAGATTTGTTCAGAGAATTTGTGCGAGAAGAGTGATTGATTAAATACTTAAATTTCGATATCCATATTATTTCAGAGCCGAAACGTAAGTTTAATTACAAAAATACTTACTTGCTCTTACGATTATGCAAAATAAATGAGTGTACCTACCTATTCTGAGATCACCCACATTCTTTAATATCGAATATCTGATGAATAGTTATATGCTTCAGATCTTGTATTGTTAAGTTGTAAATAATAATGCATAAGTTAAATAATTTACAAATTTAGTATAAACATGCCAGGTGAAAGTACCAGAAAAGTCTATCTACATTTATATCACGGTCGATATTCAATAATATTCATATACCTAAGATGTTCGCGTAGTTTCGATACAAGACAATGTTACTACGCTTACCTCATCCCAAAAACGAAAAAAAATATAACCCCCAACCCAAAGCCTGTGGTGAGCATTGTCGAAGAAACCATGTATTTGCAAATCTTTGTATGCATTTGAAAACCTACCTACTTACTTTTCAAACTGATTAATCGATGCATTCATCAATAGGTTGTATAATAAGTATAATACGTATGAGTACGTATAGGTACTCCTATTGCAGTCAATAAGAGTTTTAAAAGTCTAAAACCTACACTTGACATGTTCATACTTTAATACCTAACCTAATAATTTTATTAGGATAAAAAAGAAGTTGCCTGTAAATTGGAATCCTAACCAATAGAAGAATATGTAGAAGTAAAACTTTACAAAAATGACAGCATTTTAAATTGAAGTGTAGGAAAATAGGTACCATGCCTACTACTTATATACAAAATTCAAATAATAATTGTTGCTCTACATAAAACTTAATTTGTATACCACTTTGTGCATTTAGCTGTAAAACTGTCGAAGAAACTGTGATAGAACTTCAGTTTGTTGCATAAATTTCGCTTCCTAATCGCACCAAATACGAATATTTAATATAAATTTGGTTTTTTATATATAAATCTACTAAATATAACAAAACTCTAAACAGATGTCTATTTACTTGATTAGGAAAGTCCTATTGAACCAATTTTGAAATTTCGGAATATTTCTTAATAAAAGCAGGGTAAATATTTGCCTGACATCATATTGTAAATACCTTGTAAGATTTTAATATTAAAATAAATATGGCACTCCAATGAATAGGTTTCTACCTATGTCTACTTTTGTACCTATTCTTTCTACCTACGTGCGTTACTTAGGGGTGTTTGCTGTGCCGTGTAAAGCTGTGTACCTATAGCTAGGATAACTGCACTGATACGAAGAGCAAATTTTTAGTGTTACAGACGTATTTTGGATAAAAGGAACCAATTTTTGGCCTTATATGATTTGTTTTGGTGCGGCATTTAGCCAGATCAATAATTAAAACCTACTTATGTATATACAATGGGACCTACTGTTGCCTATTAGATTTTTTATTAATGTGCATTAGGAATCTACAACGTATGACGTCTAATTTAGTCAGCTAAGACTTTTTTGAAACACTACAATTTTAAATGGATACCCTACCTAGTAGTTTCATTAAAACAAAACATTAAAAAAATTTGAGCTCTACCTACATAATGTAGGTAATTTTGGTAAAAGGTTTTCTTTTTAATTCAAATTAACCTAAATAGAACGGTTTTCGTTATAATGTCTAAGTTGCTGCATTATTTAAAAATATATTAATTGTACTTGTACCTATGCCTTGATCAATAAATGTTTAGTTGTAAGATTACTTATTGCAATAAGTGGGTAGATACATTATGGGCGATCCAATAACTAATAGGTAAGAGTACCTACCTACCTATAATAAAATCCTAAATATACAAGGTTAATATAGAACTAAAATATTATACTTTTCTGGACCAAACGTTTCTGATTTGCCCCCTTTCCTGGGCCAAAAGCTGGTTACAATTCTACGGGCCTATACTTATATCATAAGATACTTAAAGGTACCTATTTAAACATAGGTAATTGAAGATTTTGATGTTAGAAGAACCAGAATTTTCATGAAGCATTGATAGTAAACAGAACTAACCAAATGAAAGGTAGACCATTAATTTACAGACTAAAGCTATTATATAATCCGTGCTAAAGTTATGGGCTTAGTAGACACTTAGACAGTTAGTGTTGTATTACCAAGTATTACGGTAATACAACACTACCAATTTCTAGCTTTGTTTTAGTTATGTTTCTATAGTTCAGTAGGTGTCATTGCCTAATGCTTGCGCAGGGAACAAGAAGGTAGTAAGCTAGCTATGATTCCGGTACCTAATCAGTCCTCACAATAGAATAGGTATCTTGTCGTGAACTAAGGCAGCATGCCTACCTAGGTGCTGAATTCAGAACGTAGCTAAGAATAGTGTGAGATAACATCCTACCTTGAAGTACAGCCATAAGCCCTATACCATTATTTATTATAAAATATTACCTACAAATAATAAGCTAGTGACTGCAAATATAAGTTATAAAAATTAAAGTAAGTTACTCAAGTTATCTCCGCCGCGCTACCTGTGACGTCAAGCCGTAGTTACCTACCATCGTTATTAAGTTCAGCTACGACCCTGCTGGAATTGCTAAATAATTACGTACGTCACGTTACCAATCTACGAGCGATTGTAAGATCTCAGTGGATAAGATCGTGCGCCTTATTATCGGAAAGTGATAGGTTGGTGGTGGTTCTTTAAATACCATTAGCTCTGCGGTAAGAGGAAAACATAGTAAGCCGTGAGAAAAACCTGCACGTTTCGTACCTACTATATATGTTACGCGTAATCATACATAATCCAGTTGATCTGGTTTTTCTAAAGGTTGCAAAGGCTGTCGCTTATTTGTAATCACTATCGCTCCGTTGTAATGGATCAAGCGTGATGGACTTCAAAGCGATTTGGGTGCAACAAGGAATGCCTCACTGAAAGGATGATATCATTATCAAACTAGTAGAACCAGCCAGATACTTACTACCTTCCTATAACACAAATAAAGGCTTATTCTATCTAATATAGACCCAGGTACGTGTTAAGTTAATGGAATTATGAATAGGTACCTACCTAAGTGAATAAATAAGTAAATAATTTACCAAAACTAAGTCGAAATAACTAGAGCTACCTACCAATTTTGTATATAGGTACGCAGTTTAAAATAACAATATACCTACCTACTTTAATAAGTATTATAGGTACCTACCTAATATTCAATTGCTAATTAATACTTTAGTACTTACATTACACGCTATAAGCACAACTACGAGGTGCAATGTTTTTATATACCTATTTAGTGTAATAGATAATAATAAATTACTTTGCCTAAATATACATACTTAGTTACCTACATTGTTTATGTACTTAAAAGATCATTTTGGGTTCATAAAATGTGTCAATGCTACATTGTTTCCTTTTCCCTTTGTTGTTACAAATTTAAAGAAATAATTAATAAAATAGCCTGAATAAGAAAAATGCTGTTGTTTTAATCACTTTAGTTCATGTACCTAACTGACGTAACAACTCTATTCCGCTTATTTATAAAACGCGATCTCAGGGTAGTTCTGGATCAAATCGTTCCAGCCCATTTTTACATTGCGTGTTGGAAAGGGATGACCATGAGCTTTAGTATGTACGGTAAGTAATTATAACTTTAAACGGTGTTACAACCACTTGCACTCTCAGAGGGTAGCCAACAATTCTTGCGCAATCATTATTGTAACCAACCGCCAAAGATGACATCAGACTTATATGTTTTTATTACTGCCTATGCGCCCGCAACTTCGTAATGGGTGACTTTATAGATCTTACTTAAGCTGGTTATTTAAATAGAATTGTACAAAAATATTTTATAATGTTCGTTTTAGGGTAGGAGTTTTAGGAGGCGCTCTTTATTTACGAAATGCTAAGGAATGCACACTTGCAGGCTTTTGTATTGAAGAGAGAACATGCTGTCTTTAGTCGAGAGTGAAGGGGCTTCTCTGGAAAGACGCAAAAATCTAGACCCATTGTCACTCTCCATCAAGATGAGGTTTGCAAACATTAATATTTAAATATCAAATTCTAATGAAAGTAACCCCCAAATTATTTTTTATTCCATTAGGGGATGTAAGTATTCTATTAAAGTTGAATCTTATATTTATCCATCAATTCTGTCAAATAATGTGTATGCAAAAGTTGGAGTAAATTGGGCCAAGGAATCACGTAGTCCCATGAACAAACTTTGAAACTCCCTTTTCGCTCCATTAAGGGGTTTAAATTCGGAATATCCTTCCTTTTAGGATCTCATCCAAAATGCTCATCACATTTGACAATTTTCCATTCCATTTCATGCCATATTTGTTATAGTGTAGCTGGGCTCTTAGAGGTCCAAACCAGATGTTCCATGATCTTTGTTTTTTTTTCATGGCATCATAAACTGCTCATCAATCTGAACAATTTTTGTTAAGGGTGCCATTAACACTACCTCTTATAGTTTAGCTGGGCTGTTGTGGTTCTACATCAAGGAGCCTGGTCTTCAAAATGTAATATATCCTATAAGTTGCCCTGATATTACATCTATACAATTAAAAAAGTTTCATTCGAATTGGTTCAGTAGTTTCCGAGATTAGCGCGAACAAACAGACAAACACATAAACAGACAAACAGACAAACAGACAGACAAAATTTTAAAAATCATTGATTCATGTTCTGTTACTGTTTTTTAGTCATCCTAAGTTATTTTGAGATAAATATCTTCAATGTACAGACACAGCTTTTTTACATTTTTATTATATGTATTGATTACTAGTGGCCGCCCGCAACTTCGTTTGCGTGAAGCTTTATGACCTCTTGACTTAAAGATGAAACAACTTGGAACCCCCTTTTCGCTCCATTAGGGGTTAAGTTCGGAATATCCTTCCTTATAGGATCTCATCCAAAAATGCTCATCACATTTGACAATTTTCCATTTCCATTCATTCCATATTTGTTATAGTGTAGCTGGGCTCTTAGAGGGTCCAAACCAGATGTTCCATGATCTTTGATTTTTTTTCATGGACATCATAAACTGCTCATCAATATGAACATTTTTTTGTTAAGGTGCCATTGACCTACCTCTTATAGTTTAGCTGGGGCTGTTGTAGTTCTACATCAAGGAGCCTGGTCTTCAAAATGTAATATATCCTATCAGTTGCACCTGAATATTACAGCTATACAATAAAAAAAAGTTTCATTCGAATGGGTTCAGTAGTTTCCGAGATTAAGCCAGCGAACAAACAGACAAACAGATAAACAGATAAACAGACAAACAGACAAACAGACAGACAAAATTTCAAAAATCATTGAATCAGGTTCTGCTAGACTGTTTTTTAGGTCGTCCTAAGTTCATTGTTGAGATAAATAGGCTTCAATGTTACCGACACAGCTTTTGTTACAGTTTTTAGTATAGTAAATAGATTATATTGTATAGAAGATGAATGTGGTTACCTTAATTGTAGGGGACAGTTGATCTTAAACATCCTAGTGTTATTGTTTTTTGGTGTTATTTATAGCTGTAATCGGCTATGGTGGTAATCTATTAAAATAAATAAATAAAAGAAAATCTGACTGCCTCAATGGCGCCACTGGGTAGTAATGGGTCGCACTTTAAAAATACTTAACTTGAGGCCTCGGGTTCGATTACCAGGCCGAGCCCACATTGTACCCGAGTTTTTCTGTTCAGGATTTCTCAGGGTCAGCCCGAAGTCTGGAGGATGGCGGTCTTGTATGTACCCCGTGCTTCAAAAAACTCATTTAAGCTGTTGGTCCTGCGCCTGAACGGTCTTCTTCGGTCGTGACACAAGGGGGCTCCATCCGAATATGAATGTAAGGGAATAAAGAGGGCACTTGTGTCTGCGCACATATTTGTGCACTAATAAATTAAGTACCTAAATATTGCACTTATGAAATATATTTTTGCCAAATCGCTTTACAGAAAATCGAGCCGAGCGAGATGGCGATCGACAGGAATATGTCCTTGTCTAAAGGGTTGCCATCATAAAAAAAAACCTTTGTGGTATAACTTACGCAAAGTTTATATTTCTTCTTCTGGGGAACTTTCAAAATATTGAATAATTTAAAGGAATGATACGTTGGAATGAATAATGTCTTTTTTATTTTTTTAATTTTAAACCATGATAAACGACTAGTTTTATGTAAAAGTCGGTGATATGGTAGTTTTAATTATAATAAATATGCAACACTTGGCGTCTGGACATCATCAATATGGCGGCGGCAAAAATAATTTGAAAGATTGTATTATTGTGACGACAAAAATAAAGTGTAAAATTGTGCTTATTTATTTAATAATGGTTCTCACTTGTTGTGTGATAGGATGCAAAAGTGAATCATATAAAGGTTGCGGTGTATCTTTTCATAAGTAAGTGTTTAGTCAAAGTTTATTTTTGCATTGAGTAGGGTGTCCATTTCGCTTGTCATCTAAAGACTGGATTTTTTACTGTTTCAGATTTCCAAAGAATGAAGAAATTAAAAAAAGGTGGCTTACCGTCATACCGGGAAAAAATTACTAAACAAGTGATTTTCAAACGTTTCTAATGTAAGTCCAACCTTTAGATGATGATCAGTTCATATAGATAGTGCATTCGCATATAGTGCTAATGCAATAAAATGTAAATTTTCAAAGCTGTATTTTATATTTATGGAAATGTAAAATTTCTTCGAAGACTGAGACTCAATGCTCATAAAATTAATACTTGAGTGAAACATGTGAGACATGTAAAGCAATATAAATTTAATATTTTGTTAAATAATGCTTTTATAAAGACACCGGGTTTTCATTTATTTCAAATTTGCATTAGAGAGATTTGATCCCCTAAGATCTAGTCTACCTGTTACTGGGATCAAGTCTCCTATAATAGGGGACAATTGATCCTTTTGGAAAGTTCTGGGAAAATGCAAAAAAAATATATATATGAAGCACTAATAAAATAATAATCAAATAATGAGGAACAGTAGGTAGTTAACAAAATTGCCTACCTATGTACGTTTTGTTTTTATAGAACTAACAATGGGGATCAAGTGTCCCCAGTTTCCCCAAGAGTTTGTGAAAAAAATTTAATTTTAGTCAATATTCTTGCCCAAGGGTCGGCGCTTAGCCCTTATCTCTTCCTGATGATAATGGACGCTTTGACGTCGGACATACAGGAGGAGGCGCCCTGGTGTATGCTGTTCGCCGACGACATTGTGCTAGTTGCGGAAGATGCACTCGAGGTCCAGAACAAGCTGGAGGAATGGCGGCAAAGACTAGAGAACGTTGGCCTGAAAGTCAGCAGAACCAAAACAGAGTATCTGTTCTGTGACTTCGGCGGTCTCTCTAGTCCAATTTCCATAACTCTTGCCGGAATGTCCATACCAGTTTGTTCCAACTTCCGGTACCTCGGGTCTCTCCTGCAAAGTGACGGCGAAATTGACAAGGACGTAAAGCATCGAATCAACTCAGCGTGGATGAAATGGCGACAGGTCACGGCAACAACATGCGATCCACGGATGCCCATAAAACTAAAAGGCAAAATATACAAATCCATCATCAGACCTGTTGTAATGTATGGATCAGAATGCTGGGCCGTTAAGAAGACGGATGAAAGAAGACTGCATGCGACAGAGATGAGAATGTTGAGATGGATGTGTGGCGTGACGAGAATGGACAAGATACGGAATGAGTATATCAGAGGTAGTACTAAAGTGGCACCTATTACTGATAAATTAACGGGAAATCGTCTCTCCTGGTATGGCCATGTTATGAGAAGAGAGGAGGAACACGTAACCAAAAGAGTGATGGGTATGAATGTGAATGGGCCAAGAAGCAGAGGACGGCCAAAAAAGAGATGGATGGATTGTGTGAAGAATGATATGACTGAAAAGGGAGTGGATGATACGATGACGAATGACAGGGACGAATGGAAGAAGAAAACATACTGCGCCGACCCCAGATAACCTGGGAATAGGGCAGGCAAATGATGAATGATGATTCTTGCTCCTTAGAACCTTCAAATCGCAAAGTGTGTACGTTTGTATGAATAATACGCTATGGCCGGTTAAATGTGCCGCAGAGTGTATTATTATAGGTAGGTAAATAGAAAATCTAATAGGGCTAGCACAAACTTTTCGAAAAGTCGGTAGTCTCTTCGTATCGTACGTATACATAATAAGGAATTTTAATTTGGAACTTGTGTTTTTTTCATACAAAATTGCTCATAAATACTCAAACGATACTTTGAAACGTTCGTGCTAGCCCTTCTAGTTTGAATGGGCTTCACGAGTTTCCTAGAGAAAGCGATGTCCGACTCCCACGTGGGTGGACTGAGTTTGACAAACAATAATTGTAATCGAAAATCTAAATCGTGTGGTCACCTTATTAGAGTAGGACGCCAATCAAGTTATAAACATCTCACGAGGCTCGAATGCAAGTAATGAGTACGCCATCTAGTTCTTATATACAACTAGCGGCCGCCCGCGACTTCGTCCGCGTGGAAAATTAACTTTTTACCCCCCTTTTAACCCCTTACAACCCCCTTTTAGCAATAAAAAGTAGCCTATGTTCTTTCTCAGGGTCTAGATCATCTGTATACCAAATTTCATTTAATCCGTTCAGTAGTTTTGGCGTGAAAGAGTAACAGACAGACAGACAGACAGACAGACAGACAGACAGACAGACAGACAGACAGACAGACAGACAGACAGAGTTACTTTCGCATTTATAATATTAGTATGGATATCTTTGATTTATTTACCTAGTCCATTTCAGCTAAGAGCCCTGTGATAGTTCAATTTTGACACTTGTAGAGGTGTCCTAAAATTAAATAATTGCGATTGTTTACAGTAATCAATTCTACTTCGTATGGAAATGGAATCGATTTTATTATACTAACAGCAACACAATAAAACAGTGCCTGCGCTGTTTTTCCGAGTGTGTGAGGGTACCGGAGACCCAATCGAGGGGAAATGGGATTGTTGTTCCCAAGATTGCGAGTTCTAAACAGCTTTTTTCAGCATTTTGACAAAAAATTACAAAAATAACAATGAAAAACGTATCAAACAACTCAACTATAACAAAAACAAAAAGTAAAATAACCGATCACCACGCAAATTCAACGAAAGCGCAACTTGCATACAAGGCTGATGCACTCCTACTGATGCTATTAATGCGATTATCGAGTGATCACAAGATGTCCGCCGATTATTTCATGTCCCAGCTCTATGTTTTTCTCACGTTCCGTTACACGTATTCTGAATTGCATAGATTTAATATTAAAATATATTTTTATTTTCTATTCCAGTTAATTAAACTAAATGATACTGTTTTAATTTTTTAAGTTTGAGATATTTTGTTTTAATATTTTTCGGAACGATGCAGCATTTTAATGAAAAAAATATACAATAAAATTATTTTACATTGTCAAACATAAAATGCGTAGTTCAGGAACACGATGAAGTGTCACAGCACAGCAACAGCACAGGGCTCTTATAGTTTTGTTCTTGGTCTGTGGACTTATAGGTTCAGATCACAGACTTCACAGAGTACTTTTTTAAATACTAAAATAATACTTAAATAACAATGAAATTTCACACACTGGATACCTTATTGAAAAGAAAATAAAGCATATTTTTCATTAAGTTTGTTCGTGTTGTAGTACTGTGGTGGTGTATTAGATTTTAGACTAATTGATTATAACAGAAAGAATCAAAATGCCTAGCCAATATGAAGAAGAACGTGTTTGGGATTCATCTAATCACACCCAATATGACGTAAAACAATCATTTTTCTTTAATTATTTATCTTTATAACTAATTCAAGGTTCTAATTGAAGACCTAATTTTGTATCAGGATGAAGGTGGGGATGACATTATTGAAAACCCAGAAGAAGTTCTTCAAGAATGTTTGGAAAAATTTAAGACCCCTGATTATATCATGGAGCCTGGTATATTTGGCCAACTTAAGCGATACTTTCAAGCGGGAGGAAATCCTGAACAAGTCATTGAACAACTATCCATTAATTACAGTGCTGTTGCACAAATGGCCAACTTGTTGGCAGAGTGGCTTATACTTGGTGGTATGTATGTTAATTTTTGTTAAAATTTATTCTTTCTTTATTTGTACACATACTCACTTGACCATACATATATTGGGATTGGGATTTGGGAAATGGATTTAACCTGTAGTGTCTGTAATTCTGTATATCTACTTAGTTTGTTTATTTTTTTTTGATATCAGGTGTCAAAGTTACAGAAGTACAAGCAATGGTTGAAAATCATTTAAAAGATATGATTTTAAAGACATTTGATCCAAAAAGGCTGACACAATATTTACTGAAGAGGGAGAAGTAAGTAAAACCAATGAAAACATTGTAGACCTACTCAGCAGTTATTTGTAATTTGTAATAGAAATAATGTTTTTGACAAATTTTCAATTCTTGATGCAATGATGGTATAATATCTTATCAATATTATTGTTGTAAGCCTCAGACAGCAGACACAGTATAAAATCAATTTCTTTTTGCAATTCAAAGGTTTTTTGGGTCTTACAATGTTACATAAATGACTGATCATCTAGTCAACAAGGCTATTTCCTCTAATGTAGGTATCATCACCTACCTATATGCAAAGAATGTAGGTATAATTTTACTGACTGATACTCTCATCTAAAATTATTACTATGTGTAGACCCCAGCATGGCTCACGGAAATGATTGAGCATCCGACTTGGCGCTCATTGATATACAGACTAGCTGAGGAATACCCGGATTGCTTGATGTTAAATTTTACTATCAAGGTAAGACTATTTAATCTGAAACTTGTAACTTTTTGTATAGATTTAAGACATGATTTTTAGACATCCTGGCATTTGAATTAACTTTTTCTCTATTTCATTATTAAATCTTTGCCAATCATGTGCCACTGTGAATTCTAATAGCTTAATAGCTAAAGTTTAAAAAAAATTCAAATATTAATACTTTTAGATACCTACTACTTTTAGATAAACTTATAATCCTAACTAAAGGAGATGGCTAAACGACTGCCCCAGAAATGTATAAATATCTCATACTTCCTCGTATTTTTTAAATAATTAATAATGAATTATAACTTATTTTATATTTTCCTACAACTGCCGAAAAAAAATATTATAATCAAAAGTAGATTAACTGATTTTCATATTTTCCGGACAAGAATGAGTAGGTAGTGTTGTAGACAGACTGCATTGGTTGCGTTAAAACGTGATAATCTATGGTGATAGATAATAAAAATAGTAGATTGTCGAGTAATGGAAAATAATCGATTTTAAAATTACCGTTTTTGTCAATAAATCGATAACACTAAACACAGCAAAAGATATTATTCATTTTGCTTTTGAATACTCGATTTTATTTAAAATAAGTAATCAATATTTGCGAAAAATCCAAAGTAAAGTTTTTTTAACCGAGTGTAGTTTTTTTTTTATATATATAAGATGGGATTGCACTTGACCTCATCTCACCTGATGGAGAGTGACAATGAGGTCTAAGATATAGCGTGCTTTCCCAGAAGAAGCCTATTCACTCTCAACTTAAAGACAGCCAAATTGTAGCTCTCTGGAAACACAGAAGCCGGCAAGTTGTTCCATTCCTTAGCAGTTCGTACCAAAAAAGAAGAAGCGAAACGCTTAGTACGAGCTGGTGGAACTTCCACAGTGTAAGAACAATAAACAGTGTAATAACAGTATTGAACAATTAACAACTTAAATATAATGCATCGAGAAAGTCATGAAATCAATTGATGGCGTCACTGCCGCTTACGTCATAGAGTATGGTAGCGCCTTTGGTTATAAACATAAATCATTAATTCGCAATAAATAGGGTGATTACATTGAAAGTGTTACAAAATATTATGTGGGAACTTATTACATATTAAGTCTTTTTTAAGACATGCAAAAATGTATAATCATCTGATTCATTTATTAGGTACCTACTTAGGTAACATGGTATGTGAGTAGGCAATGAGTAGGTACCTACACTAAACAATACAAAAAAATGTAAATAATATTAAAACAAAGGAACTCCGTTATTTCCTCAAAAATCCGTTGTCATGACTTTATTGACGCATTTTACTTTTAAAATCGATTATACAAAAATATTTGATGATTTAAAAAAATCGATAATTTTTTTAACATCCCTACGTGATAATAAACGATTTTGAATGTTTCAAAGACAAAATGTCATCTGTCAGACGACCTTTGTTCGCTGTTCCGGCTGTTCTCGTTGCGATCTTACTGGATTTTTGATTTTAATACTGTTCCTGCTTTTCTTAACGGACCTTTCGTGTATTCGCCTGCCTGCCGACCTTTTGCTTTTCACTGATTTGCCTTGCCTAGGGATTCAAGATGAGATGCATAAATTGTGGTGTAGCCACGTTCCAGCCAGTTCTCTGCCCGCTCTTCTACTCATTATCCTAGCACGATAACGATGGCTGGTATTTAGTGTGGGCGAGACACCAGAACATATTCTCTACTCCTGCTTCATTCCTAGACGACATGTTTGTTAGATTGACAGGATAAATAAAAATAACGCCCATTATAGTTTTATTTCAATATTGTTCTCACCCTACCTACATCCTTAAATATAGATATTAATCGACAGGCTGGATGGCGCATGTAGTGACCTTTGTAGTGACCCTACCTCATACGCCAATGGTCGTGGGTTCGATCACCTGACACCTCCCTGAACAAACATTCTGTGATGAATAGAACTTGAGTTTGTACAATGTCTGGATGTAATAATTTGTAATCCCTCTGTTGGATATCTGTAATGCAAGTACCTACTTAAGGTGCTTAGTATGGAGTCAGGTCAATGTATGAGATATTGTGTGAAAATATTTATATTAGTATATCCCCTGGTGGGGATAAGCAGTAAGCGTTCCGGAATCGTCAACATCCATCATTCACTAGTTAAGTACTTATATAACATGATAAAGTACCTCCCAATTTATTTTGTCTCAAAAATGCCTAGCTAATGTTCATAGCAAAATCTCAAGATTTGTGATTTGCGTATATTTAACTTAGGAGTTTCTATGATTTGTTTTTCAAGATTGTAACGATTTGAACAGTTCCTGAAACTTCTTTTTTGCCACATAGTAAGTTTTAGGTGCCCAGCTTTACATACAACTACATCCAGTATTTATACATTCTGATTTGTTACTGGGGCAGTTGCCCATACTGTATTTAGCCATGGCCTTTAACTAATTCAATAAAATTCGACAGCCTCGATGGCGCAGTGACTAAGGCGTTCGCCCGAAACTCGAAAGGTCACGGGTTCGATTCCCGGTTAAGTCAATTTAGGAAACTACATTTTCTAAGTTGTGTTGGGTCTGGGTGTTCTGGGTTGACACACCCAGTGAATTATCGTCGTCTGGTACTCATAGTACAGGGGTTGCCCTAGTTTGAGACCAGGTTAATTGGTGTGATTGTCTGGCGCATTTATTTTATTTAACTTATTATAGTGACACTTCTACCATCAAACTTTTCATGTAACTACTACATGTCAGTGTGATATAAAAAAGATAAGAGAAAAATTGTTTGCCTATCATTTTCAGCTAATTTCTGATGCCGGATTTCAAGGTGAAATAACAAGCATTTCTACAGCGGCCCAACAGATAGAAGTGTTCTCAAGAGTTCTAAAATCAGCAATTGTTGGGTTTCTGCAAAGTTCAGATGACTGGCAGAATAGTGTAAATGAATGTGCTGTGAGTACTTTTTTTTTTTTTGTAAAGGATGAATGAATGAATATCCTTTACAAAAAAAACCGGATAAATAACTAAAATTTTGCTAGTTATATTTGTAGTTCCACAGTTACAACGCAAAATGTTTTGGATGGTCATATAATATTACTAGTCTTTTGTTAAAGGTGTCAATTAAAATCTCTGCACCACGCCGTAAGAAGCTCGCGAACTGCGCGTATGCTTGTGGTGCTGCAGATGCAGCCTCTGATAAACCTAATGAGGCATTGCATGTTGCATTAGCAGTTGCAGTGGGAGCACCGCGTTCGAGACGCATACTAAGAGCCTACAACGAATCGGAATTCACGACCGAATCTTTATCCCCTGTCCTTTATACATAACAGTAAAATCAAGCACTTTCTTGCATCGTGTTATTTTCGTTGCGTATCTCCTGTAAAAATATATTTTATTGCACTTAGACGGCCTTGCACTGACGCTGACAAAATGCAAAGGCGACATAACACATATAAACATAAAGTACCTATAATAGCGTTAAGTTCTGTAATATTTTGTGCAATAAAGAGTATCTATTTTTGATAAATAATAAGACAAACTATTTACAGAAAATGGTGTGCCATGGAGCCCACACATATGTGTACAGTCAAGTTATTGTACATATATTATCTCAAGAGCCAAGAGGTGGTGCTATAATGAAAAGACTTGGACAAGAAATTACGCGTTGTGCTCAACAAAGGTATGGATTTATGTTCCACAACTAAGCATGTCTGTGATAAATTATTAAGGTATTCATCTAATTTTTGCCAGCTACTATTACAATTTCAGCGGCCACGATGTGACTCCAATAACACTGGCTCTGACTGCCGGCGAGTCATGGCGAAACGCTCGGACTGCCCTAGCAGCTATGCTATCGCGCGGCGCTCTCAACCCAGCAGATATATCAGTGCTATTCAGAGCTTACACACAGCCAGAACCACCGCCAGTTCATTTGTTGAGAATACCTCAATTTTTAGGTACTAACCTATTCAGTTTAGCTATTATAATTGCTTGTCAAAGTATTAAGATTTTGGTTAGCTTCATTTCCAGTCAGCATTCAAAAAATATTTGTTTATTTTCTGTTTCATTATAGTTGAGGAATATGTAACTGTTGAAATAAATAAAACTTTTATCATTGCAGAACTTCTTGTGGATTCGCTGTTTAAATTAGGCAGCAAACTCAATCCAGAACATAAATCCAAGTACATGTACCTTTTAGCATATGCTGCAAGCGTTTGCGAGGGCCACACCCCAGGACGCCCTGTCAAAGATGAGTTAAAAGCAACTGTACAAGCAATAGAAAAAGTTCATGCTGTATGCAGCAGCTCTGCTAGTTCAAGTGAATTAATTGCAGAGCTGCCTACATTATACCACTGTATAAGGTAGATATTTAAAACTATTGAGGATGTATCAGTAAAATTGTTTTACTATTAATTTAAGTACAGCAACTTCTTTACTTATATAATATTGTTGTTGTGTCGTTTTAGATTCCCTGTGGTTGGTATGGGCGTTTTGGTGTGGGTTGAATGTGTAGTAACAGAACCATCTTATTTTAAACTCTGTACTGAACACTGCCCAGTTCATTTAGCACTCCTTGATGAGGTTGCGTCGTGTCACCATTTACTTCACCACAGGCTGTTGAGGTTACTTGTACAACTATTTGAATCGCCTCAAGACGAGTTAGAAATATTAGTCCAGGTTAGAATACAAACAAAATTTATACACATAAAATACTTTGTCCTGACTGACTGATCAACGCAACCCCTAAACCGTTTCGACAGTGGCAGCGCACTTGTGACTCCGCTGTTGCTGCGGGTGTATATTGGCGGCGGCAATCACCATCAGGTGATTTGCCTGCTCGTCTGTCATCTATCGAAAAAAAAATACTCCGGGTGTTTTTTATTTAAAACACATTTTATATTGACACCATGTGTAATGGATAATAAAATAACCGTTGGACTTGGAGTAAGTGGGTCTTGCTGGAGTCAATGACTAGGAAACCGCAGACAGGGAAATTCCGAATTTTATTGAAGCGTTTTGTCCAGCTGTGGACTGATACAAACTATTGATGAGACTAGTATAATTAACAAAATTCCAATAAAATCCTCTAAGAAACATTTTCTCGATCATCTAGTTTATTATAAAGTTGATGTAATGTACTTGATATGTAGGTACACATTTATTTAACAGGTTGATGGTTTATGAGCGTATCTTTATTTTCAGCTTGAATTAAAAAAGATGCTACTAGATCGGATGGTCAATTTACTTAGTCGTGGATGCGTCGTCCCAGTGCTTCGGTATATAAAACAGTGCTGGCAGCGCGGCGACACCGATATATCTTTAATACGATATTTTATCACCGAGGTAAATCTATTTAAATATTTATTTATTAGTATGTACATAATCAAACATATTTTAACATCTATTCTTGGCTTATAGCCTTATATCATGAACGTAACCATTATGCCACCAAACGACAAAGATAGAGCGATGGACGCTTCAATAGTGCGAGCGAGAGAAAAGCGCCGCGGCGACCTTATCAGAAAACGTTAAATTGTAGGGCATTATCGTATCGTGTCTCTCGCACACGTTCCGTATAGTCTGTCTCTGTCACACAAAAATGTCGGAATTCAGGAATAAAATCTAAAATATTTTCTTTATAATTTCATTTTGGTGTTAAGCCTCGAATTATTTGTGCACTGTAGAAAGGTACAGTCAGGAATTTTGAGCAATAATTCTTGGAAAAAATGTATTTCGACGACAACGAGGCACACAGCCAACCAAGTCGCAGTATTGATGTAGGTAGACTAAAGCAAACCAAGTACACTGTACTCAGTTTAATAGGACCGCGCGCGGCTTGCTGTTGCCGTATCTTTTTTTGATTTAATCTAAGACTGACTCTATACATTTATTTAATTTCAGGTTTTGGATGCAATCGCTCCTCCTTATACACCTGAATTTGTGCAACTTGTATTGCCTATGGTTGAAAATGAAGAAATCACAGGCACTATGAGAGCAGAAGGAGAAAATGATCCAGTATCAGAATTCATTGGTAAATTTTACATGACATTTTACTCAGTTACTGTCTTTCATGAAAAAAGTGTGGAACGTTGTCTATATGTGAAACGGCTCCATACTTCTCGTTCCCGGTATCGCGAGTAACAATTGAGTCACCTAGAAGCAAAGGCAGCAACATCCATATTATTTTTATAGGAAACTACCTACGTAAAAAAAATGGATGTTGCTGCCTTTGCTTCTAGATGACTCAATTATTAGAGATGTTATTGAATTTTATCGACTATCAAAGGACAAATCCATCCAGCCAGACAACTTGTGACAAGTAAGAATAACCCTTTTAACAAGTATTTGTGTTTGTTTCAGTTCACTGCAAAGCCCACTATGTGGTTGTGTAAGCAGAATCAGAAATCTAATTTTAAGACTTTGAGTATAAATAAAACATTTCATACAATGATTCCAGTATTATATTTAAAAACCCATTAAAATCCTGCAATTTAATTACCTATACACATGTATGTACCAAGTTTCATTAAATTCCGTCAAGCAGTTTTTGTTTCTGTAACGAACATACAGACAGACAGACAACAATTTTACTAATTACATTTTTAGCATCAGTATCGATCACTAATCACCCCAGTATAGTTATAGTATAGATAATAAATCTTTAAATCATTATTATTACATACATCTTGCAGCTTTCCTTTCATAATATCTTTTTATTGCATGTTGTAAAACTTCACCAACTGTTCTCTTTTTCCAAATATCAACCTTTGGTTTAATTTCATTGACCACCTTTGAATTTTTATTATCTATTAATGTATCAGCTCTAATAACTTTTTCAACAACTTCTTTTTCATCAGATTTTTTGAGAATATCTTCAGGTGATTCTATATCATTTCTTTTCTTATCGTCATGGTCATCATCACTTGATTCATCAATAGAAAAGTCTGAATCAGCATCAATATTTTCTTTGCTTAATTTATTCTTTTTAGCCTGCCGAATATCATCAAGATTGAGGCGGTGTATTTCGTCATCTGAATCTTCTACTTCTCCTTCAGACAGTTGTTTCTTATTCTCGGATGATGATTTTCTTTTCCTATAATTTCTTTTCCTAGATGATTCTGAAGTCTCTTGATGACTACATAAAGAGTCTATTTGTTCTTTGCTTTTAGGTTCTTCATGTTTAGTTATTGAAGGATTTATAATTTCTGCATCTTTTTCTGTCCCCATCTTTTGCTCATACAAATGGCGGTAAAACCCACCTACATTGAAACAAAAAATATTGTTAAATATAGGTAGGTATGCATGAGAAAATAAAATTGCCAAAAAAGTTCTTACCTAAATCTCTCTGTTTTGTTACATCTCCAATACTCTCCAAATATTCTTCCCGTTTTTCTTTTTCTTCCTCCAAATTCAATTCCTCTAACTTCTTTTTGTAAGCAGAAGTTACAAAAACTTCTTTGTCAGCGAATTCATCTCCTTCCATTTCCCTTTCTTTTTGAATCTAAATTGTAAAGATTGTATAAGTGGTGAGCATGAGAATTGCAGGTTTAACTTAGGGAATAATACTTAAATAATAAAATGCAGTGGCATAGTTCCACACTACTCCACTGCATTCTCCACCACCCAGGACAGGGAACTATTTTACCAACCAAGTTAAGGGACATTGTGGATTGCACATCACATTATTTGGTGTGAAAGTTTACCACCCCCACTAGCAACGTGTTGATATTAGAACCATGTGCATAAGGTCAACTGCACATACATGCACATTGCAAATGCACATGGCATTAGGTATGTGTGTGTACAAATATGGCATTTGGGTTCAGCACATACAATGGACCGAAAGAGAGTCTAAGTGCGGAAAATGGAGTCCACTTTACATTACATTTACATGGCATTTGGGTATTAGCAACTCACAAACTGCACAGGCTGATGTCCGCCCTCCTGTTTATTTATTCTTACAATCCACAGCTCTTAAGTATGATAATTACATTGGTATGTAGTGCATTTTAGTCTTCTATACTTCTATTATGTCCCTTACTTGTTCCAGGGCTGTCAGGACTAGGACTAAAATAACTAAATAAATTGGGAGGCCCTAAAATGGTTTGGACAGCTCTGATCTAGTCTATGAATGGAAGTAGGATTACCTGTCTTTCAATACGCCTCTCATTTTCAATTTTCCTCTTGTTTGCAGTCTTCAAAAGATTTTCTATATACTTAGGTTTTTTCTGTTCCTTACTTTTATCTTTCTTAGCTTCCTTTTCATTTTTTATACTTTCATATACTTCATCATATTGAAAAACTGTTGGATCCTCATCAAATGCTTTATTTTGGGCTGATTTTGCCTGCAATAAGTTATTTACAGTAAGTCTTGTGTCTATTATAGATTCAATTATTTTATTAAAATTTGTGCACAACAACCTGTCTGGATATATTATCGCTAGGTCGAAGTAATACTGGTTTTTTATTGGATTCTTCTTCAGAGTCTGAATCATCTCCAAAGACATTCCTTGAGGCCTGAAAGACAGGTGGTTTCACCTTTTCAGGCAATATAAGCCCGTACCTAAAAAAATATATCATTTTTATAGTCCCCAATGTGTAAAATAAAAAATATTTTTTAAAATTAACTAGAGAAATAGCATAATTTCATTATCACTTACTTTTTGTTGCTTGCCATTTTCCTATAGTGTTTTTAAAGGATAGAATAGGAAGATCCTAAATGTTAAAGCTCTTAGATAACAAAAGTATATTCTTTGAATAGGTACTGAGTAATAAGTAGGTATAAGCAGTAATATCCTGGAATAGAAAATAAATATTAAATTATTTATAGGTTATTATCAGGTTTTTTTTTTTCCTCGGCGCTGCACGGTTTGTGTATTGGCCACTGACGGGAGTATTGTGAGAAGAAGGAACGATAGGAAAGGTTGGGTTGGGAAACAAATTATTAAAAATGGTTAGTTAGCTAAGGTACATATTGATGTAGGTAGGGTGATCGAGATAGTGATTGCCCACTTAAGAAATTGACACTAGTTTTATTTCAATATAATCCTTTTCTTTAACAATAAGAAATCAGAGTGTAATTATTTGACAACGTTAATAGTTTAGCATTGAGATAAGTTAGCAATAATTCAAACATCTAAAGAATATTTTATAATTATAACGTATAACAAAAATATCTCCTAAAAACACAGTGATTGCCCACTTGACACAGTCATTGCCAACCAAATGAGACAGTGATTGCCAACTATACCGCACGTTGTAATTCCATAAAAATACTATTAAATACCTAAAATTTTAGATCTTTCGTAAGTTTTTGTGCGTTTAAGATATATTTCTAAGCTATTGAAATCAGTAACATCATCCAAATAAGATACCATTGACTAAGAAAACCCCTTTAGTTTCAAAATCTAGTAAAATCGTCAAATTGTTCTATCTAGTTTCTCGATATCTCAGCGAATAAATGGAACGTACCAATTTTACAAAAGGTAAGGTGATACAGTTTTGAGGTTTTTTTTTTTTTTTTTTTTTTTTTTTTTCTCGGCGCTGCACGGTTTGTGCATTGGCCACTGACGGGAGTATTGTGAGAAGGGACGATAGGAAAGGTTGGGAAACAAATTATTAGAAGAAATCGGGATATGGAGAACGGGTAATATGCAATACAAGGATCAGATAAGGATTAAGGATAAATATCAATATGATGGTATGGTAGGTATTTATAATTTTATGTCATTTAAGGTGATAAAAGAACACAAGATGTTGTATATATCAATATTGTTAGATGATAAAAGAGTAGCGATAGAAGTCGGGAATGGGATACGGAGTGATATAAGAGATGCTAGTAAAGAAGAACGGTTATGCAAAGGACAAGAGAAAAAAATATGGTTTACATCCCCAATGGCACCGCATTCGCACAAGTTATCATTTGTAATTTTAAATCTAAACAGATGAGCAGGAGTGCAGGTATGACCCAGTCTCATGCGGATTATATTAGATGTGGAGATTTTACCAAGTTTTATTTTAAAGAACCAAGGTTTAGTTGGAATGGAAGGTTGGATTTGTCTGTAATGTTTGCCTTTTTCTTGATTATTATTCACCCAATCTTGCTGCCACGAATCATGTTGAAATATTTTAGGAAGAGAAAGCAGATCATATGAAAAGTTTTTGTAAGGAAATAGGTCTCCAGAAGATACTGCTTCATTGGCAAGTTGATCAGCTTTTTCATTCCCTAGAATATTATGGTGGCTAGGAATCCATACAAAGTGAACAATTAAGCCCTTCTGTAAAATTTTGTGAAGCAAATTTCTACACTCTAAAATAACAACACTATTCGAATTATTTATAAATGGGAATTTATTCAAGGCTTGTAAAGCACTTCTTGAATCAGAAAATATGACGCTTTGATTAAGCTTCATAAGCAAAACATATTCTAGAGATTTGAAAAGACCGTAACATTCTCCGGTGAAAATAGATGTTTCTGGAGGTAGTTTGACTTTTTGAACTATTTTATATTGGTGATGATAAATACCTACGCCAACGTGACCCGAGGAAGAGTGTTTAGAGGCATCGCTGTAAATATGGTGCCAATTTTCCCAATTAGTGTTTAAAATGTTGTCAAAGACTGAATTAGCTTTTTTATTGTTTTTTAAAATAGCTAACCGATCAGGGTAGACTACTGGAACAAGGACTAAAGATTCATAAGTATAGCAAAAGATAGGAAGATATTGAGATCTGTGAGTTGGAGCTTGTAGAGAAATGAATTTGCGATAACTGTTAATTAAACATGGAGTTCTTTTGTGAGACCAGTACGATGATGTATCAATAAGATGTGATAGAGATTTTAGTTTAGATTCCAATGGATGATTAGAATATTGAAGGGCACGGAACAAAAATTTGTCACATAAAAATTGCCTCCTAAATTTTAATGGGGCATCACAACATTCAACTTGTAAAGCGACTATTGGGCTTGATTTCATTGCACCTGTTACGATACGGAGAGCTTTTGACTGGACACCATCCAATTTATTTAATCCCAACAAACTACATGGTTCAAGGAAGTATGTTCCATAATCTAAAACGCTCCTAATTAAGGCATTATAGAGTAATTTTAAAGTATAAGGGTGAGCTCCCCACCATACGCCTGAGAGACATCGAAGAATATTTAAAAGTCGTTCACATTTTGCAACCAGATAGTAAAAATGAGGAAGACCAGTTAATTTTTCATCCAAGATTATTCCTAAAAATTTGGCCTCTTTTTGCGAAGGTATAATTGCATCATCGTATACAACTGAAATAGCAGGGGGGAAGCGCATTCTTGAAAACAACACAGCACAACTTTTGTGTACCGATAAACTCAGACCATTATTATCGAGCCATATTTTTAAAAGTTGTAGTGCGGAAGATAGTGTAAAACATAATTGATCAATCGAACTGCCAGATACATAAAATAATAAATCATCTGCATACTGCAGGACATTTAGGCTGCTTGAGCCAGTCACTGCGGTTACTAGATCATAGGTGTAAATGTTATAAAGTAGTGGACTTAAGACTGACCCTTGAGGGAGTCCCTTCCACACTGATCTAGATTTTGTTGCCAAATCACCTTGAAAAATATGGATAGAACGGTCTGATAAAATATTTATAATAAAATTAATAAATTGAGGTGGAATCTTTAATTGTATTAGTTTTTGTTTTAGGATAGGTAAAACGACATTATCATAAGCAGCTGAAATATCTAGAAAGGCTGCTACTACCGACTCGTTATTAGAAAAAGCTAATCTGATGTCTGTTGTAAAAATACCAATACTGTCCATTGTACTTTTACCTTTTCTAAAACCATATTGACTATTGGCCAGCAGACCCTTGCTTTCAACATACCATTCTAACCTGTTTTTAACTAGATGCTCAGCTATTTTGGCTACTACCGATGATAGGGCTATAGGACGATACGAGGTTGGGTCTGAAGAAGGTTTGTTGGGCTTTAAAATTGGAATTATAACTTGAGATTTCCACGATGGAGGAATATTTCCGGAATAGATAACCGAATTAATAAGATTTAAAAAATACAATAGAACAGGTTCATTTAAATGAGAAAAGAAAGAATAAGGTATACCATCAGCGCCAGGGGCAGAGTCTTTAACTCTAGATAAAACACCTTTCAATTCATAGAGGCTAAAAGGGGCAGTAATGGCTGAATCAGTAGAATTATGTTCCAAAAGAACAGGTATAGGAATTTCTTCTTGTGCAACAAAAGGAGGAGCTAGGATATCCAAAAATTGTTCCAATATTGGTTCATGTATTAATGGAGGCTTAGATTCTCTGAACGCTGATCTAAATCTACGTATATTGTTCCAGACGGCAGAAGGAGGAACATCAGGTGATAAAGAGGAACAAAAGTTTTTCCAACCTTCCCATTTCTTGCGTTTGAAAAGTTTGCGAGTTGACTTTATTTCTTCAGCTAGATTATCAAAATTTGCAGAAGTAGAATGTAATTTGTATTTTTTTTCTGCTTCTTTTCTTTTTTTGATTGCTGCAGAACATTCTTTGTCCCACCAAGGCGGGGATGGTATACCATTAAAACAACTATTTTTAATGGGAAAAACATTATCTGCTACTTTTAATAGGAGAGAGGCTAAGGCTTCAGCACTAGCAGCTTGGTTACTATTAGTTAGATCAGGAAGAGACGGCATATTTAGATCAACTTGTTCCTTATACAAATCCCAATCTGCATAATTTAGTTGATATTTCATACGAGGAGGGGGCTTTTTAACTTTATTGCCAAAAGTAGTAGCAAAAGTTATTAATAAAGGAAAGTGATCACTACCAAATGTGGAATGAAGAACAGACCATGTCAAAGAAGAAGCTAAATTAGGGGAAGAAATGGATAGATCTGGTGCACTCGAACCTTCATTGGGTTGAGTCCTACGGGTGGGATCTCCATTATTTAATAAGCATAAATTTTGAGAGTCTAAGATATCAAGGACTCTAGCCCCATAGTGATTTGAACTAGAACTTCCCCAAGATACATGTTGTGCATTAAAGTCACCCATCAATACAAGAGGTTTGGGCAAATTTGAAATAATATTTTCTACTTCATTAAAAATAAAAGATGAGGGGTGAGGAATGTAGAGGGATACAAAACAGATTCCGTTAATTTTAACAGCAATGATGGAGAGCTCACTACTATGTTGTATTATTGGGACATGTTTGAAAGGAACGCAATGACTAATAAGGATGGCTACACCACCATATCCATCACTTCGATCCTCTCTAACAGAAGAATAACCTGGTATTTTAAAATTCAATTCAGGCCGAAGCCATGTCTCCTGAAGGGAGACAACAAAGGGGTGAAAATTGTTAATTAGATAAATCAAGTCAGTTTTTTTATTACAAACGCTTCGACAGTTCCACTGTATTACAGTAGAACTATCTGTCGTACTGCGCTGTACTATTTTTATTTACCACATTCATCTTAGGAAGAGCAACGTTGGACGGTGAAGAAATAATATCAAATTCAGACAAAGAAGTTATTAAAGTTAATATAAGTTCTTTTAAAGATAAATTAGATAATGAGTTATCAAGATTACTATTAATAAGAGCACACCCTTTTTGGGGTGCAGGGGCATCATAATCTTTGATAAGGGAGTTATGTGCCAAACGATCATAGCCTTTTTCAACTTTACGGGGGCTTTTTGGTTTCATGAAAACTGTTTTCTTATATGATGTTCTGGGAGAATTGCTAATGGGAGTGTTATATTGACTGGACAATGCTGTGTTGGGAGATGGTGCTGAAGTTAAGATGTCTGCATAAGATTTTACTACTGGAGGGTGCAGTTTAATTGCTTCTGCATATGAGATGCAGTTTTTGGCCATTGTATCTTTTATTGATCGCTGTCTTAAGTATTCAGGACATTTTCTATTAGTTGCAAAATGTGAACCAGTACAAATACAACAATATGCATCTTCCTCTTCGTTAGGGCAGGTATCTCCGGTATGTTTTTGGCCACATTTGAAACACCTAGGTGTAGATCTGCATTGGGATTTTATATGCCCATACCTACAGCAATTAAAGCATTGAACTGTTGGATAAATGTATATATCAACTGGAAGAGCATTATAGCACAGGAAGACTCTAGGAGGTAGAATCTGACCGTCGAAGGTGAGCACTACAGTTTCTATGGGAGTGTATTCAGCTTTACCATTAACAATATTCTTTTTTTTAAGCCGCCTTACTTTGATAATCTTACCACATCCAATAGGGACAGTAATATTTTCAATTATATCTTCATCGCTCCAATCAGCAGGAATACCTCTAACCACTCCCATTCGGGTCACGTTAAATATTGGTACAAAAGCCTTATATTTGTTAGATTTTAACGTATTACTCAAAATGAAGGTGTTTGCAGAGTCAAAGTCAGAAAATGAGATACATATCCTATTCCTTCCTATTTTTTTCACACTGCCATCAATAATGTTTTTGAACATATTCTTTTTCAGGAAAAACCCAAATGAGATGGCATTCATGTAGCAATTTTCATCAGGGGATGATTGTTCTCTTTGAACATGGACTTTAAAGGGTGCACAGTCAGAGGCTTGGTAAAAAATCCTACCAGTAGGGGGACGGACATCTTGTTGTACACCTGCCGATGCCAACGGGGGTACTGGAGGGGGGAGCCCCAAATCCGATAACGGTGTCATAGTTTGAGGGTTATTAATAGTTTCACACTGGCAATCTGTCA
This sequence comes from Cnaphalocrocis medinalis, assembly GCA_014851415.1. Taxonomy (NCBI): domain Eukaryota; kingdom Metazoa; phylum Arthropoda; class Insecta; order Lepidoptera; family Crambidae; genus Cnaphalocrocis; species Cnaphalocrocis medinalis. The sequence continues at coordinate 9,833,670 of CM026275.1, read as the reverse complement.
GACAACTGTTTATAGTGTCCAAAGAAGATTTACTTTTCCTTTTTTTATTACAATGTTTGCAAGTTTTCTTATTTATTTTCCGACGTTTTACCGTATTTTTGCTACCTCGGGAGCAATCAGTATCAACCACCGATCCCTCCGTATCCATCCCCGAGTATGAAATCGTGACATAGTTACTTACCTGGGGGCTCGCGCCCCCAGGATCAGGAGGCTCATTCATGGAGAACAAAGTGAATGAAAACTTACCAGAAAAGTGGCGTCAATACACTTAAAACAATAAACTACTTAAAATAAATAAACTATGAACTTTTATAACTTATCTGATCCAGTAATTAAGTAAGAATTAAAATTTTTCAACAAGAGAAAGAAAAAAGACGACCGGTCAAACCGATGTTTCCCGCGCTTTTTCAGTTTTGAGGTTGTCGGAGGCCCAATGGGGTTTTTTTTTTTTTTTTTTTTTTTTTTTATTGCTGAAATAGGCAGACGAGCATGCGGCCCATCTGATGGTAAATGGTAACCGCCGCTCATAGACAACAACAATGCCGAGGCACAGTCATGCCGCTGCCTACCGAAACCCGGGTGAGGGGAGGGGAGTTAAAAACATTGGCAGCATACTTGTGACTCCACTGATGTTGAGTATGTGCGTTGGCATTCGCTTACCATCAAGTGATGCGTGTTTTGACTGCACATTATATATAATAAGCAATGCTGCCGCCCATGGTCACCTGCAACACCACTGAAGTCACAAGTGCTGCCAACCTTTTATCCCCTTCCCCCCCAGGTGTGGGCCTCCGTTTCCCTCACTCACTTGGCGCAGGGGCTGCTTCACGCTGGTTTTCTGTGAGGCAGTGGTATCACTCCGGTCGACGGAAGCCCGACGGAACTTTCACCACGAGTGAAACTGAAACTCTGGAGCTTTTAACAGCCACTCACTTTCCTGGGTCAATCACCCTCTCCAGAGGGAGATATCATAGAAACTGCCCTCCGCATAAACCCTCTCCGGAGGAGTGGCGAAGGGCTGCAATCGTGATAAGACCTGACAAAGTGCAGTGGGCTGCAAACTCCTTCAAGCCATTTAAGGCCAGCGGGGATGATGGAATCTTCCCTGCCCAACTCAAGGAGGGAGTTGAAATACTCACTCCATTTCTAGTAAAAATCTTCAGAGCAAGTTTTGCTTGGGGATATATCCCAGAACGATGGACAACTGTCAAAGTTATCTATATACCCAAGGCAGGTAAAAAAGACTACGCTCTTCCAAAGTCTTTTAGACCAATAAGCCTATCATCCTTTCTCTTAAAAGTGATGGAGAAGGTAATAGATATCCACATTAGGGACACAATCACAAAACCCATACACCACTCCCAGCATGCCTATCAAAGAGGAAAATCTACAGAGACTGCCCTTGTCAGTCTAGTAGACCGAATCGAGAAGGCGCTGGACGATAAAGAAATAGCACTGTGTGCATTTCTAGACATAGAAGGAGCATTTGACAATACCCCAACATCTTTATTGGTTAGGGGACTCTCTGAGAAACAAGTAGATTCAACCACGATAAAATGGGTACAGTCAATGCTATCTACACGAGAGGTGAAGATAACACTCTTCCAAACCTCAATCACAGCACTAACAACAAGAGGCTGCCCACAGGGGGGAGTACTATCTCCCTTATTATGGACTCTTGCTGTCGACCAGTTACTTTACAAGATGGCCAGAATGAGCATAGACGCACAGGGATACGCAGACGACCTGGTAGTCATGGTCCGAGGCTTCTGCCAAAGTACTATATCCTCTTTACTGCAGAGAGCTCTTAATACCATCGGTGACTGGTGTGAAGAGAACAATCTGTCAGTAAACGCCGATAAAACTATAGTTATACCTTTCACCAGGAAGAGGAAGCTTGACAAGCTCACCAAGCCCAGGATGAATGGAAAGGAGATAGAATTTTCCACCGAGGTTAAATACCTGGGAGTCACAATCGACCAAAAACTAACGTGGAATACTCATCTCCATAACATAATTCAAAAAGCGAAAATAGCTTTAGGAATATGCAGCCGTATGATAGGAAGCGACTGGGGATTAAGCCCTAAGGCGGTCCTATGGCTCTACCAAACCATTGTGAGGCCGACCATCTCGTACGCTTCTGTGGTATGGTACAACAAAGCCCTACAAAAAACGGCTGCGGAAAAACTAGGTAGCTTGCAAAGGACTGCCTGCATTATGGCTACCAGAGCGATGTCAACAACGCCGAAGGCGGCTTTGAATGCACTGCTCAACCTGACGCCTCTCGACACTCACATCGTCAAAGAGGCGGAGGCTAGCATGTACAGGATAAACGCACAGGGCGAGACAAAGCTAATCTCACTGAGGTTGAGATCTTTACTCAACTCAAGAAGTGGGACGCCAATCATGAGCATGCTTTCTGATGCGCTCACAACAACATACAAATTCCAAAAAACTTATGTTGTGGAAATACCTACTAGAGATGACTGGATGAACGGGCGTATACCTTGTGAAAAAGACAGTATAATCTGGTACACTGATGGGTCTAAAATGGGTCCCAATGTAGGATACGGAGTATATGGAGGGAAACCCAAAATTAGAATAGCTCAAAACATGGGCAATTTCGCCTCTATTTTTCAAGCGGAGGTATACGCCATAATTGAGTGTGCGGAAACCAGTCTGCAAAAGAATTATACAAACAAATCTATCTACATAAACTCTGACAGTCAAGCGGCACTACTAGCACTTAGGGCGTACTCCACAACGTCCAAGCTAGTAGAAGACTGCATGACTAGACTAAACCGCCTAGGTCAATGTAACAGAGTAACACTTAGATGGGTTCCGGGTCACGCGGGGATTGGAGGCAATGAGATTGCTGATGAGCTCGCGAGGGCAGGATCAGAGGGTATATTTTACGGCCCAGAACCATTCTGCGGCATACCCAAAAGTCTTGCCCGTCTGACACTGGAAAACATTTACACACACAAATCACACGAATCCTGGCTTAACACACCAGGATTAACCCACTCCAAGCTACTCATAAAGCCTTATAACCGCGGATCCTCCGTCGCGCTTCTTCGGCTAAGTAGGAACAGTATGCGCATCCTATAGTACGAGAGCCCACGACCAAAACCATGTCTCATAGCAATACGGAAAAAACCCTATAAAATCGTTAGATTGTATGATTCTGAACCCGACTAGGCGTGTAGTAACGGTCGAAAGTGTAGCAACTGCGTGGGAGGCCATTTCTGCTGTGTCAATAAAAAAAGACAGTCGGTATTATAGCAATACGTCTGATAGTGAAAATGTACATAGATTTTATAATTGTATTACGAAAAAGTTTGTTTTCAGACATTTTGCGCGTAGCATATAGCCTGAGCGCATTTTTGAAAATGTCAAAAAATTTAGCCGACCTGTATCATAGCAATACGGATAAATTTTTTTTCAACTTTTTGTATTGCTGCCAGGATTACCAAAAACCTGTTTTCAGACACTTTCAGTGTAGCATATACTCCCAAAAACGAAAATAACGTTTCGGAGTCGCCTGACCGACGCACACTGGGGCAAGATACCCTTATTTCTGGCATTAAATCAGTTTACTGGCTAAATGGCTTTTGTAGTCACTAAATTGAAATAAAATAATGTTTTCGATGATTTAGAATCATTTATATGACTTTAAATACATAAATGTATGTTTTTTAGGTAATTTAACACAAATAATGAAACAAAAAGACGTAAACAATCGCTTATATTTTATTAAAATTATTCTGAACCTACTATTCTAAAGATATGCTAGCGCATCATCATCATCTTCATCAACATCATCTTCATCATCATCATCTTCGTCATCGATATGCGTTACTTTATCGGAATTTATGTTTGAAGATGGATCTTTTAGTAATTTAAGATTTCTTTTGGAAGAGTCTGAGGATTTCTTTTCTTAGATTTCTGCTTGCTGGTAATCACGGGATCTGATCTCAATAAAAAAAAATCTCTATTTGATTATTCTCGGCCAAATTTCTGGAATTGTTACCCTGTATCTTTTGAAGTCTTTTTGTCTGATAGAGAAGGTACTACACTTAATTTGTCTGATATACATTTTTTGCACATGTGGACAACTTATTTTATCATGTCCAACAATTTTCAGACATATTGCTATGATACCGATCGGTCAAATTTGTTAACATTTTCAAAACGGTCTCAAAATTTAATGCGTTCACATTTCCGTCTGAAAATTGTTTTGTTCGCATCAAATAACCAAAATTTACTAATAAAAAAGATTTTCAGATGTATTGCTATGAGACATTTTTTTTGTCTCATTTTTTATTTTTGTTAGTGATTTTACGGGTTTGCGCTACACCACTAACGTCTGAAAAATATGTTTCCGGTATCTCAAAACTACCATTCAACTACAGTCTGCAAATCAGACATATTGCTATGATGCAGTTCGGCAAAATTCTTTGACAATTTTGAAAATTCGGTCAGATCAAACGCTACGCGGAAAATGTCTGATATTGGTATTTTCGAGTTCAAGATAATCGTATCTATCGATTTGATGCGGTTTTGGCCGTATTGCTATGAGACAAAAATTTTGGTCGTGGGCTCTCGTACTACTAGTGAGAGCTCTAACCGGCCACTGCTGCCTTAACAAGCACATGGCCACCATGGGACTGAGCGACACTAGAATCTGCAGGATGTGTAACGAGGCGGATGAAACCCCTTTACACATACTCACCGAATGCGGACCACTGATGCGTAAACGTAGCATGCATCTGGGAAAGCACATTCTAAGCCCCAATGAAGCTAAGGATCTCAGTCCCAAACAATTAATTCACTTTCTTAAAAGTGCAGGATTTGAGACTGAAATGTAGCATAGCGGCGATCACAATAGATCAAACTGGTCGCAGTGATACTGGTCTGAATAAGACCTGCATAGCCGCCCGCTTAAAATAAAAAAAAAAAAAAAAAATCACTCCGGTCAAATCGGCCCATTCATGCTGAAGCGTGGCTCTCCCACAGTTGAAATTTGAAAGTTTTTTTCTAATTATTACTAACTGCATCATTTGGTAGGTTTAATATGTGATAGGTGGCTCACAAGCATACGGATCACCTGATGGTAAACGATTGCCACCGCTCATAGACACTCGGAACAACAAGGGGAATCACAAATGCGCTGCCAACATTTTAACTCCTTTTCCCCCTTCATAGAGCCTCCGGTACACTCACGCGTTAGCGCCGCTTGATTTTGGTTTTCTGTGATTATAGAATCACTCCGTTTAAGCCGGCTTATTCATACTGAAACGTGCTCTCCCACGGTAAAATACATAATATAATTACGGTATATATTTGGTTGTTCTTCTTACCACCTTTCCTCCAAGATTTTCGGTAGCAGATCAAATTTTCCCCTATTTTTAGGTCAACTTTTTGTAAAAAGCAGTTTTTTCGAAACCCCTTGTACCTAGACCTAGATATAAAGAAAGATACAGGATATAAAGGAAATATTCGGTTCGATTATTATATCCCTCACGTGATTTAGTAAATACCTACCCGGGCAATCACTGTCTCATACCCATGGCAATAACTGAATTCTGGTATGGCAATAACTGAATTTGTCATATTTAGGTACAGTGATTGCCCACCCTCTTAAAATACTTAATGGAATAAAATTACGCCGCGATAACTGCTTCGAATGAAACATTAAAGCTTTAACTAACACGTCGTTGTGCTTTAACGCTCAAAAAAGAAAATTAAAGTGTTACAAACTTCAAAACTACAAAATGTATCCTTAACAAATTCTGTAAGGAATTCGCATTTATTGAAGTGACGGACACCCGCTGTCCAAAAACTGCCATTACAATATTTTTATTGAAAATTTTGCCAAATGTCTTATTTAGAACTCTAGTTAACAGTATCCTAGTGTTATTTAACGGATTTAATGTAAAACTACAACTTTGAAAATTAGTTAAAATGTATGTTAACCTTAATTCGGGCATTCACTGTACACTGGGCAATCACTATCTCGGTTACCCTACCTATATTTATTTATAGGGAGAGAAAGTATCCAAACAGGTACCTTTGACTAAGGAAACTTGAGGAAACTGAAGGAAACACATAGGTAGTCAAAGCCAAAGACATATTAATAATCTGTGGTATTTATTGATTGTGCAAACCACAGACCAAGAACAAAAAGTGCAAACCACGGTTAGGTATCTTAAATGGTAAGCTACCATGGACAACGCAAATTATTATCATTCGATCATGCGGAAATTCCCTCCTGAAATTACTTGCTCTCTTATTAAAAAGTCCATTTCAGCTAAGAAGAGCCCTGTGACAATTCAATTTTGACACTTGTAGAGGTGTCCTAAAATTAAATAATTGCGATTGTTTATATTAATCGATTCTACTTCGTATAAAAATGGGATCGATTTTATTATATTAACAGCAACGCAGTGAAACAGTGCCTGCGCTGTTTTTCCGAGTGTGTGAGGATACCGGAGGCCCAATCGGGGGGAAATGGAGTTGTTGTTCCCGAGATTGCGAGTTCAAAACAGCTTTTTTCGGCATTTTGCCAAAAAATTACAATGAAAAACGTAACAAACAACAGCAACAACTCAACTATATCAAAAACAAAAAGTACAATAACCGATCACCACGCAAATTCAACGAAAGCGCAACTCGCATACAAGGCTGATGCACTCCTACTGATGCGATTAATGCGATTATCGAGTGATCACAAGATGGCCGCCGATTATTGTATGTCACAGCTCTATGTTTTTCTCACGTTCCATTACACGGATTCCGAATTGCATAGGTTTAATATTAAAATATATTTTTATTTTCTATTCCAGTAAATTAAACTAAATGATACTGGTTTTATTTTTTGAGTTTGAGATGTTTTATTTTAATATTTTTCGGAACGATGCCTCATTTAAATGAAAAAAATATACAATAAAATTATTTTACATTGTCAAACATAAAATGCGTAGTTCAGGAACACGATGAAGTGTGACAGGGCTCTTCTTTCTTAGCTGAAATGGACTATAGTCATTGTGATACATATCAGTGGGTGGACACCCAAAGATATTGTATATAAGAACTAGATGGCGTACTCATTACTTGCATTCGAGCCTCGTGAGATGTTTATAACTTGATTGGCGTCCTACTCTAATAAGGTGACCACACGATTTAGATTTTCGATTACAATTATTGTTTGTCAAACTCAGTCCACCCACGTGGGAGTCGGACATCGCTTTCTCTAGGAAACTCGTGAAGCCCATTCAAACTAGAAGGGCTAGCACGAACGTTTCAAAGTATCGTTTGAGTATTTATGAGCAATTTTGTATGAAAAAAACACAAGTTCCAAATTAAAATGCCTTATTATGTATACGTACGATACGAAGAGACTACCGACTTTTCGAAAAGTTTGTGCTAGCCCTATTAGATTTTCTATAATAATTACTATAATAATACACTCTGCGGCACATTTAACCGGCCATAGCGTATTATTCATACAAACGTACACGCTTTGCGATTTGAAGGTTCTAAGGAGCAAGAATATTGACTAAAATTTAATTTTTTTCACAAACTCTTGGGGTAACTGGGGACACTTGATCCCCATTGTTAGTTCTATAAAAACAAAACGTACATAGGTAGGCAATTTTGTTAACTACCTACTGTTCCTCATTATTTGATTATTATATTTATTAGTGCTTCATATATATATATTTTTTTGCATTTTCCCAGAACTTTCCAAAAGGATCAAATTGTCCCCTATTCTGGGAGACTTGATCCCAGTAACAGGTAGACTAGATCTTAGGGGATCAAATCTCTCTAATGCAAATTTGAAATAAATGAAAACCCGGTGTCTTTATAAAAGCATTATTTAATTTAACAAAATATTAAATTTATATTGCTTTACATGTCTCACATGTTTCACTCAAGTATTAATTTTATGAGCATTGAGTCTCAGTCTTAGAAGAAATTTTACATTTTCATAAATATAAAATACAGCTTTGAAAATTTACATTTTATTGCATTAGCACTATATGCGAATGCACTATCTATATGAACTGATCATCATCTAAAGGTTGGACTTACATTAGAAACGTTTGAAAATCACTTGTTTAGTAATTTTCCCGGTATGACGGTAAGCCACCTTTTTTTAATTTCTTCATTCTTTGGAAATCTGAAACAGTAAAAAATCCAGTCTTTAGATGACAAGCGAAATGGACACCCTACTCAATGCAAAAATAAAACTTTGACTAAACACTTACTTATGAAAAGATACACCGCAACCTTTATATGATTCACTTTTGCATCCTATCACACAACAAGTGAGAACCATTATTAAATAAATAAGCACAATTTTTACACTTTATTTTTGTCGTCACAATAATACAATCTTTCAAATTATTTTTGCCGCCGCCATATTGGTGATGTCCAGACGCCAAGTGTTGCATATTTATTATAATTAAAACTACCATATCACCGACTTTTACATAAAACTAGTCGTTTATCATGGTTTAAAATTAAAAAAATAATAAAGACATTATTAATTCCAACGTATCATTCCTTTAAATTATTCAATATTTTGAAAGTTCCCCAGAAGAAGAAATATAAACTTTGCGTAAGTTATACCACAAAAGTTTTTTTTTTATGATGGCAGCCCTTTAGACAAGGACATATTCCTGTCGATCGCCATCTCGCTCGGCTCGATTTTCTGTAAAGCGATTTGGCATTTCAAAGTAATCTTTATTCTCACTGCATAGAATCGAAATTAACATTGCATTCATTTTCATAGTACACCATCTTGTTATAGTGTAAAATCTTTGTGGACACCGCGGAAACAAATGTAATATTTCGTCATGATATGCTATTTTTAGCCTTATTCCCTAGCAGTAATGACTACAAGACCGCAAAATGTATTATGTTGGCGAACGCCTGGTTTTACCAACATCATAACTTAAAATTTTATTTGGCTATGTTGGCAAGGCAAGATCCGGCCAAACTTGACATCTGACTTCAATATGGCTTTTTTTTTCAAAATTTATTGGGAACGATACTTAAGTTCGTAAATAAAATGTGAATCAAGTGAAATCCTCCCTCCTGATCTTACGTCGAGTTACGTGTTTCTTTCTTTGTTATGTTTGGACGTTTAACGCCACTTTTCTTGTTATTTTTGGACTTGTTGTGTTAATCAGTTTTATCATAGTTTTGTGTTATTTATTTAGTGCTATTGTGTTTAGTTTTGACCATGGAATCGTCTCGTGGGCATACACGTAACTTTAAGAAGTGCGTTGTATCAGGTGGTATAAGGCGTTTGTCAGCCTTGTGTTTCCTCCGTGTGTTCCTGGAAGGTTCCTGGCTAGTAGATATTTCACTTGATCCAGAGAGGTTTGTATTTACACAGCATTTATAAGTAATTTAAACCTAAACCCATTTGATATGCATGAATTTGAATTGCCTAGCAGACAAACAGTTCTTTGATAGTTGTAAATACAGGGTTATTTTTTAAACACCGGCATCCCTCACACCACCCCTTCCACCTACCATCCTGAACAACATTTTCAGTCACGCGACCGATTTTGTATGAAAACTTGTAATTTTTTTCGCGAATTTGCAAAAGTCATAGAACAACTATTGTTCAGAATGGCCGGTACACAAGGTGGCTTGAAGGATGCCAAGGTTTAGAAACAACCCTGTATAATTTCTTCAAAATTTATTTCAGGTCCTTGAAGTGGATTAGAGCTGGCTAAGGAGATCTTGTTTACATGCCAATAGAGAAACTGCATCAACTTAAGTATGTTTGCGGTAAACATTTTTGACATGAAGAAATGAACAAATCTAAAAATGATTGAATTAAAAGGTACGTTTTTATACTGCTTGTTTAAAAATATTTGTTATAACAAATATCTTAATACACTCTTAAATCAAAATATTCAATAATTTTAATAAAATGTTTTACAGATTCATCTGGAAATCCATCTGTTATACCCGGACCGCATTTTATATGCCCAGGACCTTCGTTTGAACGCCCAGGGCCAACATCTGATCAGACAGAACTTTTAGCCGAAGGTGTAGTGTGGTCCACGATGTCATAGACAATTCTGTTTATAATTAATAATCTTTTAAGTAAAACAATATGTAAGTAATCTGACACTTTTCTGAACCATATAAATGTCACGATCAGACATTATCTATTTGCTATTTTTGTCGGATCTTTATGATGTCTCCATTCATTATTATTTCTTTGATGAAGTGATCACTACTGATCACTGTCCATATTCCTATTATTATTAAGCTGGTCCACTGTAAATCCAGAAGTATGCTGACACTAGCTTGTTGTCCCGGCTTGGAAAACTAGCCTCGTGTATCAAATAAGTTAAACTTTGTTTTCAACACGATTTCATATATTTTTTTGGAAGGCATTACAATAGAAATAGAATTCATCAATGAATATTGTTTAATACCAATTAAAATTTTCAATAAATGTGTTTTGAAATATTTTAACTGTTTTTTCTTTTGTGCTTTCTTACTTTGTCCAATAAAACATCCCTATTAAAAAAATGTTATTTCCCTATTAAAATAAATCTGAAAAATAACAAGATCTGCACCCTGTCCGCTGTCGATATTTTTCGATATTTCCCATCACTAGTAACTATCGTGGGAATCTATCGACAGTTTCCCATCACTACGTAACGCTGTCAAATACTAGTCATGCCAACATTAATAAAACCAATGTTCATGCCGTGTGGTTGTCAATGTTCACCTGTGCCCAAAAAAAAAAGAAAAAAAAAAAACCTCGAGCTCAGACCAATGTATGGAATGGCGTCTCTTAAAACGGAGTGATTATATTCTCTTTTGATACATATTGACAACTGACTGAGTAGTGAGTGGAAATAAGTCACTCGAGGAATTTGTCTGTCTGTGCAGTGAACTAGTGTTTATTAGTTTATTGGGTATCAACAAAACCAGTTTGTGAAAAAATAACAATGGCAAAACCTAGAACAGAAGATTCTTCAGCTGAAGATGCGAAAAAGATCGTCGACGACGCTAAAAACTTCATAGAAAAGGCTATTGCTGATATAGGAAAGACTTCCGCAACAAAGCAGCTAATTTTAGGAACTGCGTCAGGATGGTAACGATTTGTGCAGTAGCAATAAAAAGAGTAAATTGACTGGCTTCGTTTTTTCAAATGTGCAAGCGATACTTTCAGTGCATTTTTTATAGAAATTGTGTTGGTACAGGTAGATGAATACACAAAGACCTTCCATATTAAATGCAGTGGCTTGTTGACTCATTTAAATGATGTCAGTTTTATTTTGAATTAGCGATGCACATTTTGTTTCAAGTTTTATTTTTTAAAAACACTTACCTTTTTAAAAAATATATATGGTTTGATTTATAATATATATGTATTTCAGGATTACCGGCTTCATAACTATGAAAATTGGAAAAGTTGCTGCAGTTGGTCTTGGTGGTGGAGTAATATTACTGCATATAGCTAGCCAAAAAGGTTATATTGACATCAATTGGGACAAAATAAACAAAAAAGTTGATAAAATTAGTGATAAAATTGAAAAAGAAACTACTGGAAAATCAGCAGATTGGTTTGAGAAAGTAAGTATATAGATAGTTATACATTTTTCTTTTGCCTGTAAAATGTTGTATAATATGCGTCATGAAACAATAGCGATGACCTTGAGTGCGCAGAAACCAATTTTAGTTATCTTCTTTTTTACAAGTGTGCAAAATAACGGTCATTGCTATTATTTCGTGCCGCCAGCTATAGATGCTTGAAATATGCATAGATTTGCAGGGGCGAGGAGGTTGCCTTCCAAATTATATGAAATATTTTTTGCTTTTTGCAATATTCATAATTCACAGAATATTCAGTTGATTAGTAAAAGAAAATAAAGTATAACTAACTAAAGTTAAAAACTGACAATAAAAATTAAAACAGAGTAGGCCCCTGTCGCAATGTCCCCAGTGTTGATTAGTCAATTTAAAAATGACCCTAACAAACAAAAAAGTTTAACTAAAAGCATAGAACACACACTTCATGTGTGAGACCAACTTGTACTTTGCCATCTTTTTATTAACTTGCAAAAGTTCCTTTTTTACTTCTTTTTTAAAGCGCCACAGTACCTTCTTAGCCTTATATATTTTATTAATATTTGACATTGTAAGAGGTTTCCATCATTTCTAATAACATTTATTTCAATGTAACACATCCTATTTATATCAGTTAAATATATGATAGGAGGCTGCAGCATTTATGGATGTCATGCCTATTTTGAAATGAAATGGTGGACCAGGCTTTGTGAAAGACATTTAAAGGATGCATAATATGTATCTTACATAAAAAAAAATAACTGAAGATCTTTATTTTGTTCCAGGTATTATTATTTGTCAAAGATAATTCATATTATTCAGCAGGGTTTACTGGAGGATTTCTGTTTGGCATTGCCTCATCATAAGTAATTTTTGTTGAAAACTGACTAGATGAAAATATAGGTACACAAATAATATATTTTTAAATATTGGTATTGGCATGATATATGATAAATTTTTCTATTGGGGAAATAAATCTTTTAAACAAGTTTTTTACAATTTATAGTAAAAGCACATCATCAAAATTATTTTTGTACCAGGCTATTTTTTTTATCCTAGCCTACTTAATAATATGCTCTGGTTTATAAACAACTAGCGGCCGCCCGCGACTTCGTCCCGCGTGGAAAAGTACTTTTTACCCCCCCCCCCTTTTAACCCATTACAACCCCCTTTTCGCAATAAAAAGTAGCCTATGTCCTTTCTCAGTGTCTAGATCATCTGTATACCAAATTTCATTTAAAATCCGTTCAGTAGTTTTGGCGTGGAAAGAGTAACAGACAGACAGACAGAGTTACTTTCGCATTTATAATATTACTACCTATGGATTATAATATTATTTCTATGCCCTGCAACAACATAATATCTATAAGTCCAAAATCATCATCATAAGCCATGTTGCAGTCCCACTGCTGGATGTAATGTGCGCTACTCGCATCCAGCTCTTGCCGGATTAATACATCAATTTCTCCACTTGCTGTGGTCAGCTGTGTCAGCTGGCTTCTTCCGAGCGATTGTACAAATAGTTCTTTAAATTTTCGCGTTGCATTATAACTATTATTGCATTATTATTATTATAGACGGGAATAAACGCGACGTACATTTTTAAGCACATAATTATGTACTCACTGCTTGACGTTTCGGCTGCGAGCTGCGTTACAACAGCCGTGGTCACAAGCGAACTTGAAGATTGTACAAACACCTCGATCCCCGATTTTACTCGTCGGAGTATTGTATTGGAGCACCTTAAATGGCGTCGCACTAGTTTATTGATCACTTGGTTAAGAGTTCGTTTTTCCGACGATGTGATAGGTCGTCACGTCGTTGCCTCATCATTAGTCTTTAAAGCTTTCAAGGAGTTTCGGTTTCCTCCTACCCTTGAGACACATGTCGCAAAATATCATTCCTTCCTCCTAAAGAACTCGAATCACATTTTCTAGGTTGACTGAACTGACCTTAAATTGTAACGTTAGTTGTTGGTAGCAAGCCAACTCTCCAGATACGACTGCAACCTTCAGATCCTGTTATGGACTGAAGGAATATGAGTAGGATAAACTTATTCTGCAATGCAAAAAATCTAAACCCATAATCATAGCTTAGGGCAACAAGGAGTTTCGGTTTCCTACCCTTACGATACATGTCGCAAAATATCATTCCTTCCTCCATAAGAACTCAAACCACATTTTCTAGGTTGACTGAACTGTCATTCAGTAGTTGGTAGCAAGCCAACTCTCTAGATACCACTGCAACCTTTCAGATCCTGTTATGGACTGAAGGAAGATGAGTTAAACTTGTTCTGCAATGCAAAGATCCTAAACCCATAATCATAGGGCAAAATTGATAACGCGCTCCATTCTACGCGTTTTCGAAATAGCGCAAACCTCTCGGGCGGTGGGTAGCTCAGCCCATAAAACTGAACATTTTTCACTATAAGTAGATACCGAATGTGCTAAGAAAAAAGTTGTATCTTGTAAAAATTGTATTGTATCTTCGTACTAATTGATCCTTATCCTGCCTGACTGATAGATTTGTATGAAACAGCTGGTTTATATGTTCAAAATTTTAATTTTGTTTTAGGTAGAGAGATTTGTGGACCGTAAATTGGATAAAGCTGAAGACTTATTGAAGAAAAAAGAAAAGAAAGCTAAACATTGGTATCATAACTTCACTGGAGATGAACATTACCGAGCCACTGAAACTCACGTGTTTATGGCGTCTTTCGTTGCTGGAATGGCTTTGGGCTTAATTTGTGGGAAGTAAATTACCTAGATATGTGTCTTTACATATAGTATAATTTACCTTTATTTTGTAACCAAATAATGTAGTTGTAGAACTAAATCGTTCAAAATGGTAGGTACAATACTAATTACCTATACGAAAATCTCGGACAAATTTTTAAGTATTTCGACTTAGGGACTTTCAAGAGATGAGCGTAGGTACTCCTTTCTGAAAGATCGGCAACGCATCAGCGATCTCTGTTATCTTGCAGATGTTCATGGGTGGCGGTTACTTTCAAACAGTTGCTCTAATGTCGCCGTATTTATTAAATCTAGAATAATATTGCGTAAAATTAATGAATAGTAAAATCGAAAAAAAATCTTGCGCAAAAATGTTATGTAAGCTTATTGGATGTTTGATTATTTATTTTTTCCTATCCTATCTTAAACTATTGTCTGTGCAATCAATATAATCGATCTGTTTAGTTGATAATGTGTTTTATTTAGTTTGTTCCCTCTCATTCTTTATTTTTTTAACAGCCAGTATCAGCCAGTATAATCAAAGTTCTAGTACCTATCTATAATAGGTAACCTTTAACATGAGAGCTATGTAGTAAAGTCATGACATTTATTGATGGCCAGGGAAAATTAAAACTTTTCTCAAGTTTATTTTAGCTTCATACAACTATTTTTTGCCACCAACTTGAAACCGAAAATCGTA
Organism: Cnaphalocrocis medinalis; assembly: GCA_014851415.1. Taxonomy (NCBI): domain Eukaryota; kingdom Metazoa; phylum Arthropoda; class Insecta; order Lepidoptera; family Crambidae; genus Cnaphalocrocis; species Cnaphalocrocis medinalis. The sequence continues at coordinate 9,818,622 of CM026275.1, read as the reverse complement.
GGCGTTTTGGTGAGATATTTGATTTGATGTTGTGAATGTTCGAGCCATAATAATATTATGGCTTAGAATAATAACTCTATAGAAACCTAATGTGTCCGCCCACTTTAAGCTTAGTACCTAACCCTTTTTTACTATCGGTGGCGCGAGTACAGTCGGCGTCAGATCAAGGATCAGGGTACATTTTTCTGGAACATCTTTAATTAACAAAAAGAAAAGGGTCGTACCCAACGTATCACACGCAAAATTTGGTCAGTTTCACAGAATGCCATTTTCGCAAAATGCGTTATTTCAATAAGTCATGAAATTAATTGATGGCGCCACTCTCATAACACAAAGATAGGAACTTCGTAAGTTCCCCAAAAATCCGATTTCATGACTTATCTTGACGCATTCACGCGCGGACCATTTGCGACTAGCTGTTTTGTAAATTAAAGAAAATTACCTAAGATTTTATTTCGCCGAGTTCCCTATCAGTTTTGAATCAAGTTTTAGAAATTAAACTGTAATTTAGTTGAAAAAATTATTATAATAATCAAAAAGTTCGTTAGATGGTAGGTTTTCTAAATAAGCTTTGTACTTGATTATGAAGTCATTTTTCAGCAATAGAACAGCTCTCCGAAATCTACTTTTCTGTGTATTTGATAAGGATAACCATTTTTCATTATTTTGACTATTGCTTTCATTTAACAAATCAAATAGTTCTCTGGCAGTCCTGAAATAAAATGAATGATACAGTTAGAATTAAAGGATCACTTTCCAGTATTCCATGTCGCGTATTTTCAATTAACCTATTATAGCATTAGTTAAGACTATGATAATGGATTTGTACGACATAAGTAAAAGTTTGATTTTTCTACAAGAAAGAATTGCTATAATTACTATCAGTCTCGGGACAGTAGTTCTACTGTCTATCAATAGGAGGCGCTGGGCGTTAATTGCATATAGCTAGTGTTCAGCCTTTTTGGTTCATACAAAAGGTTTTGGCAATGTCTATAGAATTATTTTTTTTATAAGTAAAGAAATTGCTAACTTTAACAAATTCTTAGCAATTGTATAACTATAGTACTACCCGTGCGGATAAACAATGGGATTAGAAATGGCGGCGCAACTATTTACCTCTCGCTCGCACACTATTTGCGTCTATACTCGCACACGTGGGTACATACAGACTGACAAAAAAAAAGCTGCGTTTTAATAAAAAAATGTGAGCTAGTTTTTCCGTGGTTTTTGAACCTTTCGTTAGTCTTGTCATTTTTGTTAGAAAGGTACGTTATTCCTCATTACTAAGGGCTATGTATGTACGGGGATACGGTGCGGGCGACATGCTCGTGTGGCCTTCCCGGTAGTATTTCTTTCTGTTTGGAACTGCTACCGGAGGGGTCCTGGTTGTCCCTGGGCAACGGCGGGTAGCAATTGGCTTATCGCCATATTGCTACCCGACGGCGTCGCAACTAACTTCAACTCACTTACTTGCACCGTTCGAGCCACGCTATTGGCTCGTTCGCTAATCGTTGCGCGGGA